>OU342735.1:70219785-71419785 GCA_910589765.1 Avena atlantica | reverse complement strand
CACCTCTCATAAAGGCATAGTTTAATTTATTTGCAAAAGGACCCAAGTGTTCTGAAATGATTAGATGTGTTTGACACTCATTAGGGAGCAAGTTTTATTTTACAAAAGTCCTGTAAAGTTTTGGATTCAAACAGATTTGAATTTAGGTTTAAAAACCATTTCTAAAAATTCAATCTGAAAAAGAAAGAAAAGGAGTTAAGAAGAAAAAAATAACCAAACCAGCCAATCTGGCCGACCCAGCCCAACACGGCCCAGACTAGCCCAGCAGCTCCCACCCCCGCGAATCGTTTTCTTTCACCCGCTCTCGCACCCACCAACTCACTGACAGAAGGGACCCGCTTCCACTCCCCTCTCTCGCTGACAACCGCGGCCCACCCGAGCATCGTCGTCTCCACCCCCACGACCTGTTCGTCCCCAAAATTGACGCGGCCGTTTCCTGTTGATTACGCAGCTTAAATTCGCGTAAAGGCACGAGTGATTCTCGCTCGCGAGCAGGCTACATAAACCCCCTCTGCCCCCTCTCTCTTCTCCCCCAAACCCCAAGCACAGAACGCCCCCAGGCTGCGCACATTGCTCTCTGCAACCCCGCCGTCTCCGACGACTGCGCCGGCGAATTCCGGTGAGTCTCGTGTTCCCCTCTGCCTCTCATTCATGCTGTCTTGTCCAGTGAGTCACGGCGCATCTACTGACACACCCCACTTACCTTCGCATGACATGTAGCTCCAGCAACGTCGACGACTGGCCGCCACCGTCTTCGGCATCAACTCCGACGACCTCCGGTGGTAAGACCAGACCGCCCCAAGCCTTGTCTTTCACACGCGCGTATTCCCCGTGATCTTCTGCACCTGACTACACTCTCCGTTTGCCTCCTAGAGATCGGCAACGTCGCCTTCGACCTCGAGCAGAACCACCTGTCGCCAGACCCAACTCCGAGGAGGAATCGTCACCGCGTCAGCATGCCCCTTGACAAACCAGAGCCACCTCGAGATTCAGCACGCCACCGCGGTCCTGGTAAGCGCTTTCTTGCTTCCCCGGACGACCTAGAGCACCGGCGCCACCGTAGTCAGACGCGCCGCCGCCGGACAACGCCGCTAGCACCGCCAGTTTGTGGCTTGATGATTTGGTCCGTTGGATCTGCATCGTAGGGCTAGGATAGATCTTAATCGAAGAGGTACGCGCGCGTCTGAGCCGCCAGATCTAAGTTAGATCCTATGGCCTGCGACTACCGATCCGCGTGAAGCGGTACGCGCCAGTGAGGCTGCGACACGTGGCTAGGGATAATTCAAAAACAGAAATTTGAATCAGATTTAGATCCAAACTTTAAACTGCTATAACTTTTGAATGCCACGTTAGAATTTTACAAACTTTATACCGTTGGATTCAGTGAAACAAGACCTTTCTGAATATCCAATTTGTTTAACAAATAGTAACAGTTAAAATGACTTTATTTGTAGAACATGTTTAAGGCTATTTTAAGTATGGATTTATTTTGGTAAATTGTATTGGTGCCAAATAAGTTTAGTTGGCAAACTTGTGACTTCTTAAGTTTCTGTAAACATGTGCATGCTTGGTAGAATTCTCAAAATCACCACTTGGTAAAATCTTGCATGCATGCATTCATATTATTTTTGATTGAATATAATTGTGTGTAATTGTATGCTATAATTTTTGTGTAGATTTTGCTAGTGATTGTGATTGTGAAGAGTGCTACTCTCCCCACTACCAAGGCAAGTGATATTTTCATGAATATTTCTATCCTATGTTTTGTACTAGAATTACATATTTTGCTAAGTCTTGCATGCTATTTTTGCCTAATGCTAAGTTGGGAAATCCTAAGTAGTGTAGAATTGTAGAATTGCTAGGGAATTTTCCTAAGTTAAGTGATCTTACCATGCTTAGCCTAGCTATTTAGCAAACAAGGGTTGGTGAAAATCTATACATACTATGGTGAAAATATTTCTAAGTCATGAGACTTATGCTTTCCTAATAAAACAACTAAGTCAAATGAACCTCCTTGGTGGAATGGAAGGATTGGGTTATGTTGAGTGGTTACACAAGGCCATGGACTTGGGTTGTGTATCTCACTTGTGGTATGCCACCCAGGCACAAAGGGATTTGGAGGCCAAGTGTTGAGAAAGCTTACAGTGCAACCACTTGGCAATATGGGCTCTGCCTTGATCATATAGGTTGCTAGAACTTAGTCACTTGGACAGTTGGTGGTAGTTGGGATGATAGGTTGGAACGCGTCCATTTAACTAAGGAAAGGCTTCTGAAAGGTCCTGTCTTGGGAAACCAAGTTTGGTGGGGAAAGTGCACAACCTCTGCAGATGGAAAACCTAAGTACTTAGCCTAGTCCAAGGCAATGGACAATGTGAGCATCAAGACATGGAAGCTACAAGAATCTCATCACTCCAACTTCTAAGTAAAAATTGGTGGGTGAACAAGGGTGAAGGACCCCAATGTCTATTGGTGGTTTCTTGGGAATGTTTTGACAAAGAAAAACTTAGTTATTTCAACTAATAGGTAAAACTTATTTTCAAGAAAAGCAAGCCAAGCTACACTTAGCCAAAATGCATATAGTAATATAGTCCACTTAAAATAAACTAAGGTATCACTTGCCAATACTATTCCAAAGTATTGACCCTCTGTGGCTGTAACTTGTGATGTTGCAGGTTACTCCGATGATGAATAGGAGTCATGAGTCTACACTCAACATGCTTGCCTGTGGCACATGAAGATGAAGACTTATGTTTATTTACTTATTCCTTAAACTCTTGTATTAGACCTATGGCCCTGAGTTGTAAAAGACTATGTTTTATCTCTGGAATGAATGTAATAAACGACCTTTGTATCTGTGTACTTCATCTTAAACGGTGGATGCTAGCATTGATCCAGGGACTAGCATTGCAATCACAGGGATCCTTTCCTTTATAAAGGAGGGGTCTAACAGATGGTATCAGAGCACTGTGTTGCCTGTAGGATTATGACCCTAGGATTGGAAAACCACTAAGGAAAAGTTTTCAACTACTTCTACACTTGTCTATTCTTCTCGTAAAACTTTTCTAATCTTTTCATTCTCAACTCCATTTGTAGATGAACTCTATCAACGAAGCCGTGAAGAAAGGACCACTCATGACTATGACCTTGGAGTGTGAAACTGAGTTTCCCAATATTCTCAAGGACCTCATGGTGGCAATGGAAGCACATGGTGCAGCTGTGTACAAGGGCTTTCCAGTGATGGATGAAGGAGTGGAGTATTGGTGGGTGCAACTTCACTTGTACAAAAACAAGGAAGACAACCACAAAGAAAGGGGATTTTGCATGTACACCAACACTATAATGCACACCACATTCTTTGAGTCATCCAGAGATGCAGCTTGGAGGACTATCAAAGAACTAAGTGCTAGAGTCAAGTGCAGAATGCTCAACCTCCAAAAAGACTTAGAGAAAGAGAAGGAACTTACCCAAGAGTTGGAAGCCACCAACCAAGAGTTAAGAGGAGATGTTATAGACTTAGTGATGGAATCAAGAGAACAAGATTGGTGGATTGCCTCTAGGAACATTGTGTTTTCTAATAGATCCAATGAGATAGGATTGTAAGGGCACTCCGTTAGTTGGACCACCACTTATCACCTTATTTTCCAAAAATGATACCTTAAATAAGTATGGACCTTGATTAATGTAATGGACTTATGTATGCATGACTTGTGTGATGTTTGTGTTCCAAGGATGTGTATGTGATGTTGTCTTTATTTATCTTAAATTGTGTTGTTCTAACTTTTTAATTCTTATAAATAGATGCCTATTACCATCAGCACCGTTGAGGAGTTCCAGGTTACCCGTTTTGGTCCCCGTATCATTGAGCTTACCACTTTGCTCGATCTCCCTCTTCCCACCATCACGGTGTACCCACTCACCAAGTTCGAGAGGAAGGACCTCTGGGGCTTCAAGGTGAACCAGCCTGGACGCCAGACAGAGCCTACTACGGAGGCCATCGTCTTCAAGCTGATGCACGACGACAGGGAGAGAGGCATGGAGGTAGTCATGCAGGATCTGATAGGACGTCTGTTAGGCCGTCACTCCCGACAGGTTAGGGGCACTCACTTCCACGTCTTCGGAAGACGTGATGTTGATGGAGAGTCCATCGAATTTGAGGACGACTCGAGGGACGCGGCAGAGCCGATACGTCTCTATCTCCAGGACTTAGAGACTCTCCTTAGGCACGTGGACACGGACAGGACGAACGTCATGCTCAGCAATGACGAGCTCCAGGTGCAGCTTCGCGAGAAGGACAGGCTTTTCGCACAGCAGGATGAGATGATCAAGGAAATGGAGACGAAGTTCGAGGCCCAGGACCGCAAGTTCAAGAGTCAGGAGAAACGCGTCCAGGATAGGAACAAGAAAATCCGGGACATGACCGAGGAACTGAAGTCCAAGGATTTCGAGTTAGAGCAGCAGCAGATGGTTATTGAGAGGCTTCGCTCCCAGAAGAGGGCTCTCAAGGCCAAGGTCGATTCCTTGACCACTACGATTGAGGAGAACAAGACCGCGATGGAGAACGCAGGTCTTACCTTCGTTGAGGAGGAGATTGATGCTGATGAGTAGACTTGACTACTCGTTTATCTTTTATATTCGTACTCGTTATTTGTGAACTCGTTATTGGACCATCCGACATGTGGATGGCTTGCCACTTGTGTGTTTTATTTCATGAACTTATCATCTGGTTGTTGAACTTTTATTCTTATGTTGCATGTTATGTGATTGCTTGTGATGTATTGTGCATAAAACATCTATGGGTATCTCATTCTTATCTATTTGAACAAACCACAGATGCCTCCCCGTCGCGCAAACCCCAACCCCAACAACATCACCCCGGAAATTCAACAAATGATGAACGCGCAAACACAGCTTATGCAAATGATGACGACATTCATTCAAAACCAGAATAACAACAACAACAACAACCCCAATAACAACAACAACAATAACAACAACAACAACCCTCCGGGTTTTGATATGCTCACCAGATTTCTGCGTTTGAGGCCAGCAAAGTTTTCGGGGACAACTGATCCCATGGTGGCCAATGATTGGCTACGTTCCGTGAACAAGGACTTAGTGACCGTGGGCTGCACGGATGCTGAAAAAGTCAGGTTCGCAGCACATCTGTTGGAAGGACCAGCCGCCACATGGTGGGACAACTTCCAAATCACCACTCCTATTGATGAGGTGACTTGGGCTATCTTTGAAGATGGCTTTCGCGCTGCTCATATCTCATCCGGAATGATGAGTCTGAAAAAGAAGGAGTTTCACAACCTGAAGCAGCGCCACCGCAGCGTGGCTGAGTACATAGAAGAGTTCAACAATCTGGCGCGCTATGCACCGGATGAGGTTGACACAGATGCAAAAAGGAAGGAAAAGTTTCTGGAGGGCTTGAATGATGAGCTGAATCTGCAGTTGTCTGTGGCATATGTTCCAACTTATCAGTCACTGTGTGACAAGGCTGCTATTTTGGAGAGTAAAATGAAGCAAGTCGAGAGTAGGAAGAGGAAACACTCCGACAAGCACAGCTCTGGATCGTCTCACAAACGATCTCACCATGATGACAGTGGCAGTTCGGGATCCCACAAGCATGGGAAATTCAACAAGCACCACAACCACAACCGTCATGACAACAAGCATCATCGCAGTCATGACAATGATAAGTACAAGAACCACAAGAGTGGACATAAGAGCCACCACAGTGGAAGTGGAAGTGGAAGCCAGCCTAAAAAGGACATCAGTCAGGTTGAGTGCTTCAAATGCAAGAAGCTGGGGCATTATGCTAATGAGTGCCCTGAGAAGAAAGTTGAAGGACCTAACAAGCCAAATCCTTTTCAGAAAGGACAGGTTAACCACATCAATGTGGAGGAGGTCTATGAGGAGCCTGATGCCGTTGCTGGTAAGTTCAGACTCAATTCAATTTCAGCATTTGTACTCTTTGATACCGGTGCATCTCATTCATTCATATCAAAAGCATTTGTTGAAAGAAATGAACTACCGGTAGAAACCATTGGGTGTCCTATAAGAGTAAGTTCTCCGGGTGGAGAAATGATAGTAAACTCAGGATGTCATGACTTAGTCATAGAGTTTGGAAAACATAAGTTTCCAGTGAACCTAATAATCCTGAATTCCCAAGGATTGGATGTGATTTTGGGAATGGATTGGATGGCTAAGTATGAGGGAGTACTAGATTGTGCCAATCGTACAGTTACACTCACAACCCCAGAAGGAAAAAGAATAAAATTCAAGTCAAACTTTGAATCCAAGGGAAGTAAGCTGAATTCTCTTAAGGGGGTTAGCATGGACAGTGTGCCAATTGTGTGTGAGTATCCGGATGTATTTCCGGAAGAGTTGCCAGGAATGCCACCAGATAGAGATGTGGAGTTTTTGATAGATTTGGTACCAGGTTCTGGACCTATAGCAAAAAGACCGTACAAAATGTCAGTTGATGAACTGAAAGAGCTCAAGAAGCAGCTAGGAGAACAGTTGCAGAAAGGGTTTATTCAACCAAGTTCTTCATCTTGGGGATCCCCAGTATTGTTCGTAGAGAAGAAGGATAGAACACAAAGATTATGTATTGACTACCGTTCTCTCAACGAGGTAACCATCAAGAACAAATATCCTTTGCCAAGAATCAACGACTTGTTTGACCAGCTAGAAGGAGCATGTGTGTTCTCGAAGATTGATCTCCGGTCAGGTTATTTTCAACTCAAGATAAGAGAGCAAGAAATACCTAAAACAACATTCACCACAAGGTATGGATTGTATGAGTACACTGTGATGCCTTTTGGTTTAACCAACGCTCCAGCATACTTCATGAATATGATGAACAAAGTATTCATGGAATTTCTCGACAAGTTTGTTGTCGTTTTCATCGATGACATCTTGGTCTACTCCAAGAGCAAGGAAGAACATGAAAGACACTTACGCTTGATACTTGAGAAACTGAGGGAACATAAACTTTATGCCAAATTCAGCAAGTGTGAATTCTGGTTAGAGGAAGTTGGTTTTCTTGGTCATGTTATGACAAAGGATGGTGTAGCAGTTGATCCTGCTAAGGTTTCAGCTGTGACAGAATGGGAATCTCCTAAGAATGTGAAAGAAGTTCGTAGTTTCCTCGGCTTAGCAGGATACTACAGAAGATTCATTGAGAATTTCTCAAAAGTTGCTAAGCCAATGACGGAATTGTTAAAAAAGGACAAGAAATTTTCTTGGTGTGAAGGTTGTGAAGTCAGCTTCCAAGAATTGAAGAAGAGACTTGTAACAGCACCAGTTCTATGTCTTCCAGATTTGGAAAAGGATTTCCAAGTATATTGTGATGCTTCTCATCAAGGTTTGGGTGTCGTACTTATGCAAGACGGTAAAGTCGTAGCCTATGCTTCGAGACAACTCAAAACACATGAAGTAAACTATCCTACTCATGACTTGGAGTTGGCCTCTGTCGTCCATGCACTCAAAACATGGAGACATTACCTTTTGGGAAAGCGATGTGAAGTGTTCACCGATCATAAGAGTTTGAAGTATATCTTCACCCAGAAGGAAATCAATATGAGACAAAGGAGATGGCTAGAACTTATCAAAGATTACGACTTAAGTTTGCAATACCACCCCGGTAAAGCTGTTGGGCCACGCAGAGATAAAACAAAACTTTTTCCTCTAACGTGGTGATCCCAAGATCTAGCTGAGGTAGAAGGCCACGAGGTTTACCACTAGACGCGCGGTTGCGGATTACTGATGAAGCGCGTCAGTTGATGCAGTGCAGTCCTCACGATCCGATCGTCCTGGTGCTGATCGTACAACACCTCTGCTGGTATCCACACGTACAAGGAGGAGCGCCGGCGGCGAACTGCTAGGTTCGTTACGGCGGCTGGACTGCTGTGGAGCTAGGGTTTCCAACACATGGAATGACCTAACCGAACAACGATTAACCTTTCTGGGTTACTGTGCTCCACTATATATAGGGAGTGAACGTGGGCTCTGCTCGCGCGACCCATTCACTAAAGCCCATATAACATTAGTCACCGTGAGTCCAACTCACTAACTCAGTCCTAATCCGGTTTAGGTCCAACCCAACCAGATTACATGTTTAGATCCAATCCGAACTTGCTCCCGCTCTTAAGTGTGTGACCCCGCAGGCTCATGGTTACTTGGACACGATTAGAGTCCGACTCACAATCGATCAATCGGCATCGGCTCCTAGCAGAACTTGCCGATTCCCAAGTACCAAAGAGTCATGACGACTTGCCTTTCCAATGCGACTTACGTCTGAGTCCCTTTTGCCTCACGATATACCTTGTCAGACTATAGGCGAATATATGTCATCCCTTAAATAGTATGACTCTCTTCTCGATCCGAGATAAGTGATTCACCCGACTAACTCTTAGCCGATCGCCTCGGTTAACACTTAACCGAGTCGTGCATGGCCATGCTTTCCGAATCATATCTCACGAGAGGGCCCAGAGAATATCTCTCCGAGTGGAGGGGCAAAATCCCATCTTGGTTATTCACATCACGCAGCTTGATTCTCAGTCGACCCGAACCCTGCCTTTATAACTGCCCAGTTACGGATCAGCGTTTGACAGAACCTAAGTCGGTGATCCTCAACTCGGACTATGCAAAAACCTCAGGTCTAAGGATTACATTGATTGAGATATACAAATGACAGCTAAGTTCGTTGTACCTCAATATGGGTCAATCCGACTCGCTAAACTCTTTAGCCTAGTCTGTGTAAGTTGGAATAGCATCTCCATGCCCATGACAAGTGGAACCGAGTCATCAAGCCAACTTTCACATTGGTCTAAGTTGTGTGTCCAGCACAACCTCAATGACCAAGGATATTTAGTACAAACAACATGAATGTATAGTTCCACAACTGAATCACATATTCAATGATACACATCAGATGTTTATACAAGGACTACTTAATAACTTTATGAATACTATGGGAAACATCATCATACATGATTGCCTCTAGGGCATATTCCCAACAGTCTCCCACTTGCACTAGAGTCAATCTTCCGACATCACATGTCTAAGCATCTAATGCCCATGGCTCTCAGGTGCGCCTCATGCTTCGGCTGGGGTAACGGCTTTGTCAACGGATCCGCAATATTTGCATCCGTGTGTACCTTGCATAACTTGATATCACCCTGATCCACGAACTGGCGAATTAGGTGGTACCGCATGAGTATGTGCTTGTTCTTCTGGTGTTGTCTAGGTTCCTTGGCTTGTGCAATAGCACCATTGTTATCACAATATACGTCCAACGGATTGGACGAGCCCTGAACCACACCAAGATCCATGAGGAAATTCCTCATCCAAACAGCTTCCTTTGCTGCCTCCGAGGCGGCAATATACTCAGCCTCTGTTGTAGACGCAGACACAGTCTCTTGCTTGGAACTTTTCCAGCTCACAGCACCTCCGTTTATAATAAACACGTATCCGGATTGCGAACGAGAATCATCAGAGTCGGTGAGATAACTCGCATCTGTGTAACCCTTTACACTAAGTTCATCTTCACCACCATAAACCAAGAACATATCCTTAGTCCTTCTCAAGTACTTTAGGATATTTTTAGCCGCTGTCCAGTGGATCTCTCCAGGATCAGCCTGGTATCTGCTCACAACACTTAGAGCATAGGAAACATCCGGCCTAGTACAAATCATGGCGTACATGATGGATCCAACTGCAGAAGCATATGGAATCGCACTCATCCGACTTCGCTCATCAGTTGTCGAAGGAAACTGAGTCTTGCTAAGTTTTACACCATGGGACATCGGTAAGAACCCCTTCTTAGACGATTCCATGTTGAACGTTTTCAACACTTTGTCCAAATAAGTACTCTGACTCAATCCAATGAGCCTCCTTGATCTATCTCTATAGATCCGGATTCCGAGGATGTATGTTGCCTCACCCAAGTCTTTCATTGAGAAACTCCTTTCCAATGATTCCTTGGTTTCTTGCAACATCTGAACATCATTTCCAATCAGTAATATGTCATCCACATATAAGATTAGAAAATTTACTTTGTTCCCACTAAACTTCTTGTACAAACAAGAATCATGATCACTCTTGATGAAGCCAAACGATTTGACTACCTCATCAAAGCGAATATTCCAACTCCGAGATGCTTGCTTCAACCCATAAATGGATTTCTGAAGTTTGAATACCTTGTCAGCATTAGCCGGATCGACAAAACCCTCGGGCTGTATCATATACACGTCCTCGGTTAAATTTCCGTTAAGGAAAGCCGTTTTGACATCCATCTGCCATATCTCATAGTCGAAATAGGCCGCTATAGCTAACATGATCCGAACTGATTTAAGCATCGCTACGGGCGAGAAAGTCTCGTCGTAATCAACTCCTTGAACTTGTCGGAACCCCTTCGCGACAAGGCGTGCTTTATAGATTGAAACATTTCCATCCATATCAGTTTTCTTCTTAAAGACCCATTTGCACTCGACGGGTCTTGCACCATCTGGCAGATCAACCAAGTTCCAAACTTGATTTTCATCCATGGACTTTATCTCGGATCTCATGGCTCCAAGCCATGACTCGGAATCAGATCCCACCATCGCTTCCGAATAATTTGCCGGCTCATCACTGTCTAATAGTAACACATCACGAACACTTCGTAATCTTGCCGATCTTCGTAGTACAGGTGCTGCTGTCGGCTCAGCTGCCACGATCGGCTCAACCTCCAAGGTTTTTGCCGATTCGCTATTAGCCGATTCGCTATTAGCCGATTCCTCTCGAATTTCTTCGAGTTGCACCGTGCTCCCACTTACTCCCCGACTGAGAAACTCTTTCTCAAGGAAGACACCGTTCCGAGCGACAAACAATTTGCCCTCTTCTCGGTTGTAGAAGTAGTAACCCAAGGTTTCCCTCGGATACCCCACGAAAATACATTTATCCGACTTGGCCGTAAGCTTGTCCGACTGAAGTCGCTTGACAAAAGCTTCACAACCCCAAATCTTAAGAAAAGACAAACTCGGCTTTTTGCCTGTCCACATCTCATGCGGTGTCTTCTCTACCGATTTTGATGGTACTTTGTTTAGTGTGAACGCCGCTGTTTCTAGACAATAACCCCAAAATGATAAAGGCAGATCTGTCCGACTCATCATTGATCGTACCATGTCCAACAAGGTCCGATTCCGCCTTTCCGAAACACCATTCCTTTGTGGCGTTCCTGGCGGAGTAAGTTGAGGAACTATTCCACAACTTTTCAGATGGTCATCAAACTCATGGCTCATGTACTCGCCTCCTCGGTCCGACCGAAGAAACTTTATTTTCTTGCCGAGTTGATTCTGTGCTTCATTCTGGAATTCTTTGAACTTTTCAAAGGCTTCCGACTTATGTTTCATCAAGTAGATATATCCATACCTACTCAAATCATCAGTGAAGGTAATGAAGTACTCATAACCACCCCTGGCTGTCGTGCTCATTGGTCCACATACATCACTATGTACTAGTCCCAACAAGTCGGATTCCCTTTCGCAACTCTTTGCAAAAGGTGTCTTGGTCATTTTGCCGAGTAGGCAAGATTCGCATGTCTCGAACGACTCCAAGTCGAACGAAGTTAGGAGTCCATCATCATGGAGCTTCTTCATGCGTTTCCAACTTATATGACCAAGCCGACAGTGCCAAAAGTAAGTCATATTCAGATCATTTGGTTTCAACCTTTTAACATTTATGTTATAAACCGATTCACCATCAAGATTCAAAATAAATAACCCGTCTTGGACGGGTGCAAAGCCGTGAAACATGTCATTCAAATACAAAGAACAACCATTATTCTTGATATTCGACTCATAGCCTTGCCTCATCAAACATGAAGCAGAAATAATGTTTCGACTGAGCACTGGAACATAATAACAATTACTTAGTTCCATGATGAATCCGGAAGGTAAATGAAGTTGCATTGTGCCGACTTCCAACGCAGCAACTCTTGCTTTGTTGCCGACTCGAATATCAACCTCGCCTCTTGCTACGCTCCTAGTTCTTACCAGTCCCTGCAACGAGTTGCAGATGTGAATAACTGATCCGGTATCATATACCCAAGAACTATTAGGTGCATCAGCAAGATATATGTCTATAACATTGCAAACAAGTGTACCTGAGTCGGAAGTCATACCTCCACTCTTGGCTTTGTCGGCCAAGTACTTGCTGCAGTTCCTCTTCCAGTGGCCATCCGCCTTGCAGTAGAAGCAAGTGGATCCGGCTGAAGGAGATGGTTTAGTCCCTGAGGAAGCGCTTGGGACCGGGTCCTGAGCCTGCTTTCCTCCTGACTTAGCCTTCTTCTTAGTCCAAGAACTTTTCTTGAACTTAGCCTTATTCTGCACCATCAACACTTGACTGGTGCCCTTCTTGAGATCCGCCTCTGCCTGCTTGAGCATCCCATGCAATTCAGTGAGCTTCTTATCCATACCATGCATGTGGTAGTTCGAAATGAACTGCCCATATGCACTAGGAAGAGAGTTCAGAATTATATCCGTAGCGAACTCTTCGCTTATGGGGTAGCCAAGCCTCTCCAAAGACTGCACGTAACCAACCATTTTGATCACATGCGGACTCAGTGGATCACCATCCTTAAGCTTGCAACTCAGCAAAGCCTGAGAGACTTGATACCTCTCAGTCTTCGCCTGAGCCTGGAACATACTTTTGAGGCTTTCGATCATATCGTAGGCCTCAACATGCTCGAACTGCTTTTGCAAGTCCGGTTCCATGTGAGCAAGCATAAGACAGCTGATATCCGTGGACTCATCCTTAGCCCGACGGTAGGCATTGGTGGCTGCGACAGTCGCATTCTCATTCGGCTCATCTGGAAGTGGGTTGTCTAGGACATGGTCCTTCTTTTCTTGTTTGAGAACAATTCTCAGATTTCGATACCAGTTGGTGAAATTAGTGTCGTTCAGTTTATCTTTCTCAAGAATGGTTCTCAACGCAAAACCGGATATCTGAGAGTGACTGCTACTTGGTGCCATGATCTACAACAGAAAATATGCAAAACACTTAAGACATGTATTCATAAAAGAGCAAGAATATTAAACATTTTAATATTTTATGCTCCCACTAGAACCAACACCCCTCCGATGGTTACTTAGTGATTCAGGATCCTAAATAAGCAAGTAGGCTAGTGAGCTTTAGCATCACCGCTAGCCGCCAAGTGATCTAGGTAGACAACTCCTTGTCAATCGCATCTCATGCGACTCCTGTTGGACGGGTGGCATCACATGCCCCGGCTCCCATCCGACCTTTCCCCGAGTCCCACAACCATTGTGATAGACCCGTCTAGCTTACCGAATGTTTCTGCAGTAAGAGTCCGACTCGAACACACCTAGTCGGAAAGAATTGGCAGCACCTCAATTTTATGAGCCCACTACCAAAAATGTCCGACTTGTGATGGTGCAAACACTGGCGGGAAAACCGACTAGACCTTCTTTGAGGGATTAAATTTTACCGACTATCTAATAGAGGTAAAACTGAGACATAACAACAACACAAAATAAAGCAATTATAATGTGAAATGGTATGGCTCTCTTCATGGCGATCTCCATCTCCACAAAGCCTGTAATCCGACTCGTGCCAACTCTTGTCACTTGCCGTCTTACTCCATGTCGCCGACATGTATAACGCCTTGCATGCCTTCCGGGTTCTCAAACAGCTACACTAGCTTAGTAAAGTAAATTACATAGAGAATCCGACACGCAGGTCGTTATACAATAAAATGACAGCACCTAGGCTCCAGCCGGCTGACAAAAACCGTGATTCGCAGATCACGTATGGATTACACACATACATCACATGCACATGAACCATACCATTCACAACTTCCTGCAAAAACAAGTTATGCATAGATACGATATCTACCGGCGTTGTGAAACTCGCAACGACATCTAAGGCGCTACGACAGGGCGAAGCCGGCGGTCCCGCTAGCCGGATAGTGGGCGTGGATCGAAGGGGCAACGCCCCTCGCGGGTGCGGGCAGCGCCCGACGATTTTTCCGAAAACATAGATCTCATCTACGATCCGAACATGGATTCCGACCATCGTTCCGATTCGATCAAACTTTTTGATCTTCGATCACCGCTTCTGGATTTACGTGTCACAATGTACCCCGATGGCGGAAGCCGACCGGTAGGGGTATGTCGTTCCACGACCTCAGCAGTATGATCACGGAAATCAGATCTACCATTCCCCGAGTATAGTTGATCCAATCAACTTCATACAAAGCCGATCTATCTCATAGATCGACCACCAAAACAGCACATAGATCTCATCTATAGCCTACCGCATATCTCATATGCGAGATCTCGAGCCTAAAACCAGAAGCTATCGCTCTGATACCACTGTTGGGCCACGCAGAGATAAAACAAAACTTTTTCCTCTAACGTGGTGATCCCAAGATCTAGCTGAGGTAGAAGGCCACGAGGTTTACCACTAGACGCGCGGTTGCGGATTACTGATGAAGCGCGTCAGTTGATGCAGTGCAGTCCTCACGATCCGATCGTCCTGGTGCTGATCGTACAACACCTCTGCTGGTATCCACACGTACAAGGAGGAGCGCCGGCGGCGAACTGCTAGGTTCGTTACGGCGGCTGGACTGCTGTGGAGCTAGGGTTTCCAACACATGGAATGACCTAACCGAACAACGATTAACCTTTCTGGGTTACTGTGCTCCACTATATATAGGGAGTGAACGTGGGCTCTGCTCGCGCGACCCATTCACTAAAGCCCATATAACATTAGTCACCGTGAGTCCAACTCACTAACTCAGTCCTAATCCGGTTTAGGTCCAACCCAACCAGATTACATGTTCAGATCCAATCCGAACTTGCTCCCGCTCTTAAGTGTGTGACCCCGCAGGCTCATGGTTACTTGGACACGATTAGAGTCCGACTCACAATCGATCAATCGGCATCGGCTCCTAGCAGAACTTGCCGATTCCCAAGTACCAAAGAGTCATGACGACTTGCCTTTCCAATGCGACTTACGTCTGAGTCCCTTTTGCCTCACGATATACCTTGTCAGACTATAGGCGAATATATGTCATCCCTTAAATAGTCCGACTCTCTTCTCGATCCGAGATAAGTGATTCACCCGACTAACTCTTAGCCGATCGCCTTGGTTAACACTTAACCGAGTCGTGCATGGCCATGCTTTCCGAATCATATCTCACGAGAGGGCCCAGAGAATATCTCTCCGAGTGGAGGGGCAAAATCCCATCTTGGTTATTCACATCACGCAGCTTGATTCTCAGTCGACCCGAACCCTGCCTTTATAACTGCCCAGTTACGGATCAGCTTTTGACAGAACCTAAGTCGGTGATCCTCAACTCGGACTATGCAACAACCTCAGGTCTAAGGATTACATTGATTGAGATATACAAATGACAGCTAAGTTCGTTGTACCTCAATATGGGTCAATCCGACTCGCTAAACTCTTTAGCCTAGTCTGTGTAAGTTGGAATAGCATCTCCATGCCCATGACAAGTGGAACCGAGTCATCAAGCCAACTTTCACATTGGTCTAAGTTGTGTGCCCAGCACAACCTCAATGACCAAGGATATTTAGTACAAACAACATGAATGTATAGTTCCACAACTGAATCGCATATTCAATGATACACATCAGATGTTTATACAAGGACTACTTAATAACTTTATGAATACTATGGGAAACATCATCATACATGATTGCCTCTAGGGCATATTCCCAACAAAAGCGAATGTAGTAGCAGATGCTCTAAGTCGTAAGACGTTTGTAAATGGCCTTACCAAAGGAGAATTGCCAGATGACTTGTGTAAGCAATTCAAAGAACTCAGATTGGAGATTGTGCCTGAAGGACATCTCATATCCTTAGATGTTCAACCCACTTTGTTGGACAAGATCCGAGAAGCTCAGAAGACTGATAAGGAAATTGAAAAGATTAAGGAAAATATTAGTCTAGGGAAAGCTAAGAGTTTCCATATAGACGAACAAGGTACTTTATGGCACGGGAAACGTATATGTGTTCCACAAGACCCGGAGTTGCGGAAACTGATCTTACAAGAAGGTCACAACTCTCCGTATTCTATTCACCCAGGAAACACCAAGATGTACATGGATATGAAAGAAAGATTTTGGTGGAACAATCTCAAAAGGGACATCGCCGAGCATATTGCTTTGCGTGATGTGTGTAGCAGAGTAAAAGCGGAGCATCAGAAACCAGCAGGTTTGCTTCAACCACTACCTATTCCTGAATGGAAGTGGGAAAATATTGGTATGGATTTCATTACCGGATTACCAAGGACCAGGTCAGGGTATGATTCCATATGGGTAGTAGTGGATCGCCTAACTAAAGTGGCTCATTTTATACCCGTGAAGACAACTTATACAAGTGCCAAGTTAGCAAAGATCTACATGAGCAGAATTATATGCCTTCACGGTGTGCCTAAGAGTATTGTGTCAGATAGAGGAACTCAGTTCACTTCTCACTTTTGGAGACAACTTCATGAATCCTTAGGAACGAGGTTGGAATTCAGCACTGCTTTTCATCCTCAAACGGATGGACAAACAGAAAGGACTAATCAGATTCTTGAAGACATGTTGAGGGCATGTGCCCTAGACTATGGAGCAAGTTGGGATGAAAGTTTGCCTTACGCAGAGTTCTCTTACAACAACAGTCATCAATCTAGTATTGGAATGGCACCATTTGAGTTACTCTACGGAAGGAAGTGTACCACCCCGTTGTTATGGAATGGTGTGGGAGAAAGAAGCTTATTTGGACCTGATCTTATCAAAGACGCCGAAGAGAAAGTCAAATTGGTTAAGGACGGATTGAAGATAGCACAGTCCCGACAGAAAAGCTACGCGGATTCTAAGCGTAGAGAAGTCACCTACGAAGTTGGGGATAGAGCTTATCTTAGAGTATCACCACTTCGTGGAGTGAAAATATTTGGAGTCAAAGGAAAGTTGGCACCAAGATATGTTGGGCCATTCATGATTCTAAGTCGCAAAGGAGAAGTTGCATATGAAGTTGAATTACCAGAGTCTCTGTCAGCTGTCCATAATGTGTTTCATGTGAGTCAGCTTAAGAAATGTCACCCAGAAATGGAAGAATCTTCTCTGAAGGATACTATACCATTGGAAGAAGTTCAATTAGAAAGTGACCTCACCTATGAAGAAAAGCCTGTCAAGATTCTTGAGACCGCAGAAAGAGTCACAAGGACAAAAACTATCAAGTTTTGCAAGGTGCAATGGAACCATCACTCCGAAGAGGAAGCAACATGGGAAAGAGAAGATGATCTTCGGAAAGACCACCCTCACCTATTTGCTAGCCAATCCGAATCTCGAGGGCGAGATTCATCTTAAGGGGGTTAGATTTGTAACATCCCTAAATTCATATTCCAAAACTCATTCATATCATCCTTGCATTCATCATCATATAGGGTTTTCTCAAAATCATTTCAAAAATAGGAGCATTTGTGGCTCATTATTTTATGAAAACCCTAGCCTTTGTGCTACATGCTTTTGGAAAGATGCTGTTATTCATTCAGAATGTTTTGAATTCAAACTTAAGTGGTCTCAAAAGCTTGAACAAAATATCAAAAGCAAAATATGAATTAAAACAAATCCTATGCCTATTATCACCTCTCATAAAGGCATAGTTTAATTTATTTGCAAAAGGACCCAAGTGTTCTGAAATGATTAGATGTGTTTGACACTCATTAGGGAGCAAGTTTTATTTTACAAAAGTCCTGTAAAGTTTTGGATTCAAACAGATTTGAATTTAGGTTTAAAAACCATTTCTAAAAATTCAATCTGAAAAAGAAAAGGAGTTAAGAAGAAAAAATAACCAAACCAGCCAATCTGGCCGACCCAGCCCAACACGGCCCAGACTAGCCCAGCAGCTCCCACCCCCGCGAATCGTTTTCTTTCACCCGCTCTCGCACCCACCAACTCACTGACAGAAGGGACCCGCTTCCACTCCCCTCTCTCGCTGACAACCGCGGCCCACCCGAGCATCGTCGTCTCCACCCCCCATGACCTGTTCGTCCCCAAAATTGACGCGGCCGTTTCCTGTTGATTACGCAGCTTAAATTCGCGTTAAGGCACGAGTGATTCTCGCTCGCGAGCAGGCTACATAAACCCCCTCTGCCCCTCTCTCTTCTCCCCCAAACCCCAAGCACAGAACGCCCCCAGGCTGCGCACATTGCTCTCTGCAACCCCGCCGTCTCCGACAACTGCGCCGGCGAATTCCGGTGAGTCTCGTGTTCCCCTCTGCCTCTCATTCATGCTGTCTTGTCCAGTGAGTCACGACGCATCTACTGACACACCCCACTTACCTTCGCATGACATGTAGCTCCAGCAACGTCGACGACTGGCCGCCACCGTCTTCGGCATCAACTCCGACGACCTCCGGTGGTAAGACCAGACCGCCCCAAGCCTTGTCTTTCACACGCGCGTATTCCCCGTGATCTTCTGCACCTGACTACACTCTCCGTTTGCCTCCTAGAGATCGGCAACGTCGCCTTCGACCTCGAGCAGAACCACCTGTCGCCAGACCCAACTCCGACGAGGAATCGTCACCGCGTCAGCACGCCCCTTGACAAACCAGAGCCACCTCGAGATTCAGCACGCCACCGCGGTCCTGGTAAGCGCTTTCTTGCTTCCCCGGACAACCTAGAGCACCAGCGCCACCGTAGTCAGACGCGCCGCCGCCGGACAACGCCGCTAGCACCGCCAGTTTGTGGCTTGATGATTTGGTCCGTTGGATCTGCATCGTAGGGCTAGGATAGATCTTAATCGAAGAGTTACGCGCGCGTCTGAGCCGCCAGATCTAAGTTAGATCCTACGTCCTGCGACTGCCGATCCGCGCGAAGCGGTACGCGCCAGTGAGGCTGCGACACGTGGCTAGGGATAATTCAAAAACAGAAATTTGAATCAGATTTAGATCCAAACTTTAAACTGCTATAACTTTTGAATGCCACGTTAGAATTTTACAAAATTTATACCGTTGGATTCAGTGAAACAAGACCTTTCTGAATATCCAATTTGTTTAACAAATAGTAACAGTTAAAATGACTTTATTTGTAGAACATGTTTAAGGCTATTTTAAGTATGGATTTATTTTGGTAAATTGTATTGGTGCCAAATAAGTTTAGTTGGCAAACTTGTGACTTGTTAAGTTTCTGTAAACATGTGCATGCTTGGTAGAATTCTCAAAATCACCACTTGGTAAAATCTTGCATGCATGCATTCATATTATTTTTGATTGAATATAATTGTGTGTAATTGTATGCTATAATTTTTGTGTAGATTTTGCTAGTGATTGTGATTGTGAAGAGTGCTACTCTCCCCACTACCAAGGCAAGTGATATTTTCATGAATATTTCTATCCTATGTTTTGTACTAGCATTAGATATTTTGCTAAGTCTTGCATGCTATTTTTGCCTAATGCTAAGTTGGGAAATCCTAAGTAGTGTAGAATTGTAGAATTGCTAGGGAATTTTCCTAAGTTAAGTGATCTTACCATGCTTAGCCTAGCTATTTAGCAAACAAGGGTTGGTGAAAATCTATACATACTATGATGAAAATATTTCTAAGTCATGAGACTTATGCTTTCCTAATAAAACAACTAAGTCAAATGAACCTCCTGGGTGGAATGGAAGGATTGGGTTATGTTGAGTGGTTACACAAGGCAATGGACTTGGGTTGTGTATCTCACTTGTGGTATGCCACCCAGGCACAAAGGGATTTGGAGGCCAAGTGTTGAGAAAGCTTACAGTGCAACCACTTGGCAATATGGGCTCTGCCTTGATCATATAGGTTGCTAGAACTTAGTCACTTGGACAGTTGGTGGTAGTTGGGATGATAGGTTGGAACGCGTCCATTTAACTAAGGAAAGGCTTCTGAAAGGTCCTGTCTTGGGAAACCAAGTTTGGTAGGGAAAGTGCACAACCTCTGCAGATGGAAAACCTAAGTACTTAGCCTAGTCCAAGGCAATGGACAATGTGAGCATCAAGACATGGAAGCTACAAGAATCTCATCACTCCAACTTCTAAGTAAAAATTGGTGGGTGAACAAGGGTGAAGGACCCCAATGTCTATTGGTGGTTTCTTGGGAATGTTTTGACAAAGAAAAACTTAGTTATTTCAACTAATAGGTAAAACTTATTTTCAAGAAAAGCAAGCCAAGCTACACTTAGCCAAAATGCATATAGTAATATAGTCCACTTAAAATAAACTAAGGTATCACTTGCCAATACTATTCCAAAGTATTGACCCTCTGTGGCTGTAACTTGTGATGTTGCAGGTTACTCCGATGATGAATAGGAGTCATGAGTCTACACTCAACATGCTTGCCTGTGGCACATGAAGATGAAGACTTATGTTTATTTACTTATTCCTTAAACTCTTGTATTAGACCTATGGCCCTGAGTTGTAAAAGACTATGTTTTATCTCTGGAATGAATGTAATAAACGACCTTTGTATCTGTGTACTTCATCTTAAACGGTGGATGCTAGCATTGATCCAGGGACTAGCATTGCAATCACAGGGATCCTTTCCTTTATAAAGGAGGGGTCTAACAATACAAACAACGGGCGGATGTATATCCGTAGAGAACATACCCTTGAAGATCGACAAAGATTAACGAGTTCAACTCGTGGTTGATGTAGACGATCTCTTGCCGATCTCAAGATCGAGAGGAAGTCCTAGCGCCGCTGATCAGCAGCGCATGCGTGCTCGCACACACGTTCGAGGCACCGAGCAACCTCCGCCTCCTCGCTCCAGCGATGCAGCGGAAGCACAACTCTTTCTTGCCGAATAGCCACCGGGAACATGTATCTCGCTAGTCCGAGACCATGGGGGATAAATTCTAGAGGGGGAGAGAGATCCTTCACGAGGAGGTGTGAGAGACAAGTGAGGAGGGGGGCTCCTTTTATAGGAGGAGGGGGGCACCCAAGGGGGTGGCTGCCGGCCATGGGGCTGCCCCCTCCCCTCCTTCATTCATGTGGGTGGACACTCCACTCACAAAATGCCCTTTAAAATCCCTCCACTCAAAAGTCCACTCAAATTCCCATTAAATTTCCACCAAATTTAATGCAAACTCTCATTAAATAAAACTCTTTTATTTTATTCAGAATTTTGACAATTACTTTAATGACAAACATTCACAAATAACCCCTTGCTAGAATTCTATTTCACATGCATAACCACTTTATGCAATTTCACCCGAAAACCTGTTTGGGTATCTAGTGAAATAAATTCCTGCGCTTGTTCATTCTTTCGTCATGAAACATTTGCTCCAATTGGATGTCGGTGTCTCTTAAGTGTGTCACCCTACGGTTCGTGAATAATGCGGACATGATCGAGACCCCTCTCGGATCAATAATCAGAAGCGGGATCTGGAGACCCATACTGACTCCCACACATTCAACGATGACTTTCTTGTGATCGTCGGAACCTTTTACGCTAGTATCTTAATCCCTTTGTTTCACGATATATTACATGTCCGAGATTCGATCATCGGTATCTCCATACCTAGTTTGATCTTGTTACCGACATGCACTCTTTTCTCGTTCCTGTGATATAACATTCTAGTGATCAAATCACTTGCTTGCAAGCTAATCAATGTGATATCACCGAGAGGGCCCAGAGTATATCTATCCGTCATCGGGATGAACAAATTCCACTCTCGATCCATGAACCTCAACATAACACTTTATTAGTTCTGAATCCGTCTTTATAATCACCCTGTTACAGTGTGACGTTTGATGTTATCAAGAAACTCTTCCGGTGTTAGTGATTGACATGATCTCATGGTCTAAGGATTAGGATCACTTAGTAAGTTGTTATAGCAATATAAACTCAATGACTTTGATCGTAATGCTATACTTCGGATGAATGTTCATCACACCATTACACTAATGTTGTGATCCCGTTATTAACAACATCCAATGTCCATGATCAGGAAACCTTGATCATCTTGTTAATCAACGAGCTAGTTTATGAGAGAGGCATAACTAGGAACTTTCTGTTTTTTTATTAAACACACATGTATTAACGTTTCCGTATTAATACAATTATAGCATGCAAAATAAACATCTATCATATACTTGGAATACACATAATAAACACTTTATTATTGCCTCTCAGGGCATATTCCCTTCAGTCTCCCACTTGCACTAGAGACAATAATCTAGTTACATAGTGATAAATCTAACACCCATTCAGTTCTGGTGTTGATCATGTTTTGCTCTAGGGAGAGTTTTAGTCAACGGATCTGCTACATTGAGATCCGTATGTACTTTACAAATCTTTATATCTCCATCCTTGACATGCTCGCGGATGGAGTGAAACCGGCGCTACAATGCTTGGAATGCTTGTGAGACCTTGGCTCTTTGGCATTGGCAATGGCACCATTGTTGTCACAATAGACCACCATTGGGTCCAACGCGTTTGCCACCACTCCTAGTTCGGATATGAACTCCTTCATCCAAACTGCTTCCTGAGCCGCTTCCGAAGCAGCAACATATTCGGCCTCCGTTGTTGATCCCGTTACCACAGGTTGTTTGGAGCTCCTCCAACTAACCGCTCCGCCATTCATGAGAAATACGTATCCGGATTGAGACTTAGATTAATCCGGATCGGTGTCAAAGCTAGCGTCGACATAACACTTAGCGACGAGCTCTTCTTCACCTCCGTATACAAGAAACATATCCTTAGTTCTTCGTAAGTACTTAAGGATATTCTTGACCGCTATCCAGTGTTCCGAACCTGGATCCGATTGGTACCTACTAGTCAAACTAATAGCATGTGCCACATCCGGTCTTGTACATAGCATGGCGTACATTATAGAGCCTATGGCTGAAGCATAGGGGACTTCGTCCATTATCTCTCTTTCTTCCGCTGAAGCCGGACTTTGAGTCTTACTCAATGTCTTGCCTTGCAACATAGGTAAGAACCCCTTCTTACTTTCGTCCATTTTAAACTTCTTTAAAATCTTATCAAGGTATGTACTTTGTGATAGCCCTATTAGGCGCCTAGATCTATCTCTATAGATCTTTATGCCTAATATGTATGACGCTTCACCTAGGTCCTTCATTGAAAATTTGCTGTTTAGATAACTTTTAACACTGTTTAAAAGATCTATATCATTTCCGATCAATAATATGTCATCCACATATAATATCAGAAATGCCACATTTCTCCCACTCACTTTCTTGTAAATACAAGCTTCTCCATAAGTTTGGACAAATCCAAACTCTTTGATCACCTCATCAAAGCGGAGATTCCAACTTCGTGATGCTTGCTTCAATCCATAGATGGATCGCTAAAGCTTGCACACCTTGTTAGCATCCTTAGGATCGACAAAACCCTTTGGTTGTATCATATACAACTCTTCTTCAATATTACCATTGAGAAACGCGGTTTTGACATCCATCTGCCATATCTCATAATCAAAATATGTAGCAATTGCTAACATAATCCTAACTGACTTTAGCATCGCTACGTGAGAGAAAGTCTCATCGTAGTCAACTCCTTCAATTTGTCGAAACCCCTTTGCGACAAGTCGAGCTTTATAGACGGTCACATTACCATCAGCATCAGTTTTCCTTTTTAAAATCCATTTGTTCTCCACGGCCTTTCGGTCGTGAGGTAATTCCACCAAGTTCCAAACTTGATTTTCATACATGGATTCCATCTCGGATTTCATGGCTTTTAACCATTTGTTGGAATCCGGGCTCATCATCGCTTCTTCATACGTCGCAGGGTCATCATTTTCATCAACCATGAAATTCATGACAGGATTTCCGTACAGCTCGGGAGCTGCACGCGTCCTGTTTGACCTGCGAGGTTCGGTAGTACTCTCTTTCGGAGTTTCATGATCATTATCATTAGTTCCCTCTTCAACAGGTGGAGCCAACTCCGGAACAACTTCCGGCGCTGCGCTACTCGCCATACTTTGAAGAGAAGGTTCCACAACCTCTTCGAGTTCTACCTTTCGACTACTCACACCTTTCGCGAGAAACTCTTTCTCTAGAAAGGATCCATTCTTGGCAACAAAAACCTTGCCCTCGGATCTGTGATAGAAGGAATACCCAATAGTTTCTTTAGGGTATCCTATGAAGACGCATTTTTCCGCTTTGGGTTCGAGTTTATCCGGTTGAAGTTTCTTCACATAAACATCGCATCCCCAAACTTTAAGAAATGACAGCTTAGGTTTGTTTCCAAACCACAATTCATACGGTGTCTTTTCAACGGATTTAGATGGTGCCCGATTTAAAGTGAATGCAGCGGTTTCTAGTGCATAACCCCAAAATGACAACGGCAAGTCCGTCAGAGACATCATAGATCGAACCATATCTAATAAAGTACGATTACAATGTTCCGACACACCATTTCGCTGTGGTGTTCCGGCAGGTGTGAGTTGTGAAACAATTCCACACTCTTTCATGTGAGTGCTAAACTCGTAACTTAGATACTCACCTCCACGGTCGGACCGTAGAAATTTGATCTTTCTATTACGATGATTTTTCACTTCATTCTGAAATTCCTTGAACTTTTCAAAGGTTTCAGACTTGTGTTTCATCAAGTAGATATAACCGTATCTACTCAAATCATCCGTGAAAGTAACAAAATAACGATATCCACCTCGCGCCGACACACTCATTGGACCACATACATCAGAATTTATGATTTCCAATAAATCTGTCGCCCGTTCCATTGAACCGGAAAACGGCGTTCTAGTCATCTTGCCCATAAGGCATGGCTCACATGTATCAAATGATTCATAATCAAGTGATTCCAAAAGTCCATCCAAATGGAGCTTCTTCATGCGTTTAACGCCAATATGACCTAGACGGCAGTGCCACATATATGCGGATATATCATCATTAAGTTTAATCCTTTTAGCATCAACATTATGAATATGTGTAACATTATCATCGAGATCTAATAGAAATAAACCATTCATCATCGGTGCATGACCATAAAAGATTTCATTCATATAAATGGAACAACCATTGTTCTCGGATTTAAATGAATAACCACTTCGCATCAAACACGATCCAGATACAATGTTCATGCTCAGTGCAGGCACCAGATAACATTTATTCAAGTTTATAACTAATCCCGACGGTAAGTGGAGAGGCAGCGTTCCGACGGCGATCACATCAACGCTTGATCCATTGCCGACACGCATCTTGACCTCACCCCTTGCTAGCGGTCGCTTGTTCGGCAGCCCCTGATTCGAGTTACAAATATTAGCAACTAAACCGATATCAAATACCCAGGTGCTACTGCGAGCACTAGTCAAGTACACAACAATAACATGTATATCATATATACCTTTGTTTGCCTTGCCGGCCTTCTTGTCTGCCAGATACTTGGGGCAGTTGCGCTTCCAGTGGTCAGTCCCCTCACAATAGTAGCACTCGGAATCAGACTTAGGTCCAACTCGGGGTTTCTTTTCAGGCGCGGCAACAGGCTTGCCGCCCTTACTTCCCTTCCGTTTTCCCTTCTTGTCTTTCTTGAAACCAGTGTTCCTATTGATCATCAACACTTGATGTTCCTTTTTGATCTCCACTTCTGCAGTTTTAAGCATTGACAGAAGCTCGGGGAGAGACTTCTTCATGCCTTGCATATTATAGTTCATCACGAAGCTCTTATAGCTAGGTGGCAGAGACTGCAGAACACGATGGATGCCTAAGTCAATGGGAATCGATATTCCCAAGGACACAAGCTTATCGGCGTAACCCGACATCTTGAGTACATGCTCACTAATGGAGCTGTGCTCTTCCATCATGCAGCTAAAGAACTTTTCTGAAGCGTTGTAGCTCTCTACAGCAGCATGTGTGTCAAAAATCATTTTCAACTCACCCATTGTATCAAATGCATTGCCGTTTTCGAAACGCTTTCGAAGTTCCGGCTCTAGCCCATACAATATGCCGCAATGAACTAAGGTGTGGTCCTCCTGACGAGTCTGATAGACATTCTTCTCCTCGTCAGGGGCATCATCAAAAGGTGGGGGGCCTAACGGCGCTTCTAGCACATATTTCTTTTGTGCAGCAGAGAGGAGAATCCTCAAATTCATGGCCCATTCGGTAAAGTTGCTACCGTTCGTTGCTAGTTTCTCTTTCTCCATGAACACATTGAAATTAAAAGCAGGTGGTGCCATATACAACAGAATTTGTAAAGTTTAAACTAAGTGTATGATAGATTGAGTTCAACTAATCGAATGAACTCCCACTCAAAAACGACATCCCTCGTGCCTTTTTGGTGATTACATGAACCAAATCCACTACACCAAGTCCGATCACCACGTGAGTCGGTATAGCTTCAAAGGCGAGCATCAAATGGGCATCATATCAACTATATGACTCATGCTTAACCTTTCGGTCCGTGTTCCGAGGCCATGTCTGTACATGCTAGGCTCGCCAAGTTAGAACCTTAGTATTCGCGTGTGTAACTGTTTTACACCCGAAATATGGTCGTGGATCCAAGAACACCCGATCATCACGTGATGTCTTGGAGCGACGAAAACATAATCGGTGCATACTAAAGGAAGAACACATTCTTATCTTGATATTTAAATGAGGGATCATCTTATTATGCTAACAAAGCGCTAAACAAGCAATATAAGATGCTATCAAACATCATATGTTTATTAGTGAAATTATATGGTTCCCGCAGATGATCTCTATCATGTGCATTGTGGTATGATCACTATCATACTTATATGTGTAAATCCAAGGTCTATGGATTTTACACGCTATGTGTGTTGTAAGAGTATCATCTCATACTTCTACTTACAACACTACCATATCATAACACTAGCCCAGCAACAATCTAAACTAGACGCCTCTAATTTATGCATTGCAAGTTTTACGTGGCTTAGGGCTTTCGAGATAGAACCGTTCTTACCTACGAACATGAACCACAACGAGGATAATCAAATTGTTGACAACTCGCTTGCAAAATAGATATTGACTATAGTAGGAGAGACAGACACCCGCTAGCCACTTATGCAAACTAGTTGCATGTCAAGCGTGGAACAGGTCTCATGTGCGAGGACATGTAAAGTTTGTCCGGGCCGCTTCATCCCACTATGCCACCAATATCCAAAATTACAACAAAGGAGCAACAACATGATCATCATCGCCCACATACTCATATGTGTACTACCCGTGTAAAGTATCTACGCATAGATCCGGCTCTGATACCACTGAAGGGTTCGCAACATAGAAAACAAAAATTTTCCTACGATGTGAACTATATACCAAGATCTATCTACTAGATACAAACAACGGGCGGATGTATATCCGTAGAGAACATACCCTTGAAGATCGACAAAGCTTAACGAGTTCAACTCGTGGTTGATGTAGACGATCTCTTGCCGATCTCAAGATCGAGAGGAAGTCCTAGCGCCGCAAATCAGCAGCGCATCCGTGCTCGCACACACGTTCGAGGCACCGAGCAACCTCCGCCTCCTCGCTCCAGCGATGCAGCAAAATCACAACTCTTTCTTGCCGAATAGCCACCGGGAACATGTATCTCGCTAGTCCGAGGCCATGGGGGATAAATTCTAGAGGGGGAGAGAGATCCTTCACGAGGAGGTGTGAGAGACAAGTGAGGAGGGGGGCTCCTTTTATAGGAGGAGGGGGGCACCCAAGGGGGTGGCCGCCGGCCATGGGGCTGCCCCCTCCCCTCCTTCATTCATGTGGGTGGACACTCCACTCACAAAATGCCCTTTAAAATCCCTCCACTCAAAAGTCCACTCAAATTCCCATTAAATTTCCACCAAATTTAATGCAAACTCTCATTAAATAAAACTCTTTTATTTTATTCAGAATTTTGTCAATTACTTTAATGAAAAACATTCACAAATAACCCCTTGCTAGAATTCTATTTCACATGCATAACCACTTTATGCAATTTCACCCGAAAACCTGTTTCGGTATCTAGTGAAATAAATTCCTGCGCTTGTTCATTCTTTCGGCATGAAACATTTGCTCCAATTGGATGTCGGTGTCTCTTAAGTGTGTCACCCTACGGTTCGTGAATAATGCGGACATGATCGATACCCTTCTCGGATCAATAATCAGAAGCGGGATCTGGAGACCCATACTGACTCCCACACATTCAACGATGACTTTCTTGTGATCGTCGGAACCTTTTACTCTAGTATCTAAATCCCTTTGTTTCACGATATATTACATGTCCGAGATTCGATCATAGGTATCTCCATACCTAGTTTGATCTCGTTACTGACATGCACTCTTTTCTCGTTCCTGTGATATAACATTCTAGTGATCAAATCACTTGCTTGCAAGCTAATCAATGTGATATCACCGAGAGGGCCCAGAGTATATCTATCCGTCATCGGGATGAACAAATTTCACTCTCGATCCATGAGCCTCAACATAACACTTTATTAGTTCTGAATCCATCTTTATAATCACCCTGTTATGGTGTGACGTTTGATGTTATCAAGAAACTCTTCCGGTGTTAGTGATTGACATGATCTCATGGTCTAAGGATTAGGATCACTTCGTAAGTTGTTATAGCAATATAAACTCAATGACTTTGATCGTAATTCTATACTTCGGATGAATGTTCATCACACCATTACACTAATGTTGTGATCCCGTTATTAACAACATCCAATGTCCATGATCAGGAAACCTTGATCATCTTGTTAATCAATGAGCTAGTTTATGAGAGAGGCATAACTAGGAACTTTCTGTTTGTTTATTAAACACACATGTATTAACGTTTCCGTATTAATACAATTATAGCATGCAAAATAAACATCTATCATATACTTGGAATACACATAATAAACACTTTATTATTGCCTCTCAGGGCATATTCCCTTCAGGATCGGGGTCCATAGTTCACTAGAGGTGATCTCCTCAGATAAACAACATGGCATGAAGGGTAAACAAATTATAGCAGGGCAATTGACAAGAACTGAGCAAGGCATAACAATGCAATACCAGAAAAAAGATCCTATGAGATTCGATTGGGCAATACAACAATATACATAGACCTCCATCCAACTGGATCTATGACTAGAAGTCCACCTTCAGGTTATCATCCGAACCCCCTCCAGTATTAAGTTGCAAGCAACAGACAACTGCTTTAAGCAAAGTGTATAAGGTAAACAATCCACTTGTTCCATGAACAAGAGACCGTTGTTTTCTCCCTAGTGGAAATAGCACATCTACAACCGAAGAGATTTCTGTCACTTCCCTTGGAAACTAGAGGCATGAACCCACTATAGAGCATAAATACCCCCTCTTGGAGTCACTAGCAACTACTTGGCCAAGATAGTTACTAACAACGGAGAGCATGCAAGATCACAAACAACATAGACATGATAGAATAATAAAGACAAAACCATTATTCAATCTGACATAGTAATCTCAATATCCATCGGATCCCCGCAAACACAACATGCATGATTACAAATAGATTAGATCTTGATCATGAACGGAGCTCACAAGATCTATACATGAAAGCACAAAGGAGGAGATACAACCTTCTAGCTACTACATGAACCCATAGTCCAAGGTGGAACTACTCATGCATCATACCGGAGAGAAGGCCTCCGGGATGATCTCCCCTCCAGCAAGGTGTCAGGAAGAACTTCAGATCCCCCCGATCTAGGGACAATGGCGACAGCGGCTACAGAAGGTTTCGTGGAGTTTTGACCGTGTACTTAGGGTTTCTGCATCGGGGGCTTCTTATAGGCGAAGAGGCGAGGCCAGGAGGCGACCAGGGGGGCCACACCCTGCCCAGGCGCGGGCCCACCCCTAGCCGCGCCTAGGGGGTTTGGCCGCCCTGGTTTGCTTCTCCATCTCGTCTTCTGGATTCGTGTCCCTCACGGTAAAATATTGACTTTGGCTTTTGTCCCGTCCAATTCCGAGAATATTGATTTTCTGCCTTTCTGGAAGCAAAAACATAAGAAAACATGCAACTGGCACTGTGACAACTTGTTAATAGGTTAGTTCAAGAAAATATATAAAAACACCTCAAAGTGTATGAAAGTACCGACTTGATACGACTAGAGGGGGGGGGTGAATAGGCGACTACCAAATTTTAATTTGTTTCACACTTTTAGGCTTAACGGGAAGGAAAGTTATCTAGATGTGCAACTAGGTGAACAACCTAAATGCAAGATAACTTATAACAACCACAAGAACGGTAAAGGACAAGAAGTAAAGGAAGGGTAACCGAAGCGGGGACACGGAGATATAATTCCCGTAGTTCACTCTGAAGGAGCTACGTCTATGTTGGAGAGGTGTCGGGGCCACACAAGGTCACCCGAGCGCCACAAAGGCCTCACCTTCTTATCCGGTGAGCTCCCACACAAAGGAGGCCTCACAATCCACTAATTGGTGACCTTGAAGGCGCCAACCGAAACCTTTACAACAAGGTTGAGGGGGAAGCTCCACAACTCAATTGGAGGCCCTCAACGACACCGCGGAGCTTTACAACACAAGCCTTAGCTCCGAGGATGCCCTACACCATCTAGGGTTTCAAGAAACCCAAGAGCAACAAGATCCACAAAGGATAGGTGGGGGAAATCAAAATTTTCTTTGGTGGAAGTGTAGATCTAGGCCCCCTCCCTCACCTCTCAAAAGATCAAGTGATTTGAGTGGCTAGGGAAGGAGATCTAGTAAGGTCAAGCTCAAGCATTAATGGAGGAGAGAGAAAAATATTCAAAGTAGGTGGGGGGAAGAAGGAGGGCGCCTTAAATAGCCCCCCTCCACGCTGAACCATTACAACCACCGCGACCTCACCGAAACTTCCGGTGAGGGGCCGGAAGTTCCGCCCAGCAAGGCTCCAACGGTCATCAGCCCGTTGACGCCCGCTCCAAAAGCTCGACCGGAAGTTCCGATCAAACTAACCGGAAGTTCCGGCAGAACTTCCGATGCAAGTTCTGGCCCAAGTTCCGGCAAATAGACCACTTCATACAGAAGGGTACTGACCCTTCAGCGGAACTTGGAGCGGAACTAGGGGGGAACTTCTGGGTCGCGAAGCAAGTATGACCGGAAGTTCCACTCAGGAACTTTCTGGCAGGAAAACTTCCGGTGGAACTTCCGGCAAATAGAGCATACCAAAACAGAGAGTTCTCGGAGCTCACCGGAAGTTCTAGCAGAAGTTGGATCGGAACAAAGGCCAGATCTTCCCGCAGAAAAGTCCTGAGCGGAACTTCTGGCGCCTGGCCGGAAGTTCCGATCAGACAAAAAGGGCTCCAGCAGATCAAAAACTCGCTCTCTCACGGAAGAATAGGATGGCTGTGGTGGTGCATATGGGGTTTGTGCAAGAACAAGTGATTTCCCATAGCCTTCCGAGATGGACCCCCTCTTAATAGTACGGCGACCTAAAGCAATAAAAAGAGAGAAACTAGAAAAACCAAAGGCCGCCGTCTTCACGAGATCCCCAAAGAGAGCATCCACAAAAACCATAGGAATCATCAAAAGCATATTTCCTGAAACTCAAATACACGATTAGACCACAAGTGGGATTGTCATCATCACCAAAATAACATGGGAAAATATAGTCCTTTCAATCTCCCCCTTTTTGGTGTTTGATGACAATCTCAAAGATTTTCATAATGATGGAAGTAATCTTTGCAATGGATGGAATAGGCTCCCCCTATATGTGTGCAAGGTAGAGATAATGCTCTAAGGACAAGACTAGCACACATACAAGGAGGCTCCCCCTTCCAATTGCAAAGATAGCACAAGTGCAAGGTACAAGAAATGATAGAGATCATACCAGGCACCAACCAAATGTGGTGGAGAGAATAATAATAATAATAATAATAATAATAATAATAATAATAATAAGAGCTATAAGGCTCCACCACCACCATATGCACATGCACATAAGATGACAACAAGAATACCACACACTAGGCATTGCATAACATACTACATAGTCTCATACATAACATGGTCCACAAGCACATATAAGTTCACAAGCACAAAGAGGTCCACAATCACATAGATAAACAAGAGTTCGCGAGATATAAAAGATCAAAGACAAGAACGATCTCGCGACTCAACCCATGCAAATCCCGTAGGCAACCTAATAGAAATATTTCTCCCCCTTTGGCATCGAGACACCAAAAAGGAAGAAAATATCACTCTAAGCGTCCCAACCACGAAAGGGAGGAGGAGAGGGCTCAAGGACCCAAGGATCCCCTGCAGGCGGCGGACCGATGACTTCTTCCTCAGACTCATCCTCAGACCAGCGGCAGTTGTCGCGAATCCAATCATCCTTGGGAGTAGTGACAAAGCTAGTGACAGGAGAGCAAGGTATGTTGAGAGTAGACATGATGGCCTTCTGACGCTGAACACTGTGTCGCTGATCTACATAAGCCTGATACTCACGGTTCTGGAGAAAGCAGAAAGTCTTCTTCACCTTTCCAAGCAGCTTCTTTGCCCAAGATGGCTGCCTCTAGAGAGAAGGACCACCAGCACCGGAGCCACCAGGAGCAGAGGAGGGACCACTAGCTTCATCACGAGCCTTCTAGAGAGCTTCTTCCTTTTCTTCTTGAGAACGAGGCTTGTTGTGTTTTCTCACACGCAGCTTCTTCTCCTCATGAATGGTGATGTTGGTTTCAGGTAAACGAGTACCAGTCACCTCAAGACACTTGTGATTGATGAGAGTATGAATATAGGGAGCATAGGGGCAAGAGCGCTTGTCAATGATAGCCTGTCACATCTCAGTGTAAATAAAGTGCATAACATCCATTGGCCTGTCAGAATCATGGCGAAGATAAGTCTGATGCATGAGATCAACCTGATAGGCATGAAACTAATCAAAGTTGCTAGCCTTGGGAGAGATGGTGTTCAAGTACACCCTGCGCATGATGTCATAAACTGGCAGCAGATGATTCACAAAGCCAACAGTTCCCCATCCTTCAATGTAGAGAGGCTCTAGGACCTCAGGATCAGCAGCTTGGGCGGTATGAACACGCCAACCATTTGCCCCTTTGCTAGGATGAATGGGATATCCAAGGAGCTCAGCAAACTCGGACCAATTAGCAGTAAGCAGCACACCATTAGTCATCCACTTCATCACACCTTTAGTAGAGGAACTCATTTTCAGGTGAAGAGTTGTGTAAAACTGAGCAATTACACCTTCATCAAAGTTCTAACGGTGCTCCATGAGAGGAATCAGCCCAAACCTCCTGCAAATATCGAGAGCCTCGCCAAAGTATGCATGTTTCTCTTCCATGTGAGCTACATTGATGTACTTCTGAGGAGCAACCACAAACCTAGTCTTGGTAGCATAGATTTTAGCAAAGATTTGTCCCTGACGACAGTTGTGGAAAAGGCGATCCAAGCAGAGACGGTCATGAGGAATAAGGTATGGATCCTTACGCTTGAATTCAGAGTAGGCCTTCTAAGTCTATTTGGAAATCTTGGCCTTGGATTTGTCAGGCCCAGGAGCAGTGGCCTTCTGAGAGGCAAGAACATGCCTCTTCCCTTTAGCAGCAGTAGCACGGCGAGCAGCAGCAGCCTTTTGACGGCTGGTATGAGAGGATGGACGCACCACCTCAACGTCTTCTTCATCGATCTCAGGAGGAATATCATAGGATGGTCGACGGAGATGCTTGCCTTTGCGGGAACCACCTTGCCCTGAGAAGAAAGCAAAAGAATAGGGAGGGAAGGTGGGGTAAGTGCACAAGTTCGGAAGAAGTAACAAAAGGAGATTGGAAAATACAGTCAGGAAGAAATTGTACTGTCGCCGAAACTTCCAGTGAAAACGATCCACCGGAAGTTCCGGTCGTGGCTCACCGGAAGTTCCGATGAGACCACGAACTGGCGGTTCAAAACAGGCAGTCCACTAGATCTAGATCTACAAGCCACAAGTACAAAAAATTCCAAGAATGTATTGGACCAATCTACCCTAACATGATTCCCTAGGCCTACCAAGATCTCCCAACAAGTTCTAGCCAAAGAACTAGCCTAGACAAGGTGAGCCCTAACTCAAGAAATGGTGAGAGAGCTAGATCTCCATTAATGGAGGGAGTTGAGGGCAAATACCAGAGTCCATGGCGGGAGATCGAGGTGGGGAAGGTTCCCACGGAGCAGATCTGAGGAGGGGTGGCCAGATACAAAGGGGCCGAAGCACCTTCATGGAGAAGTCTTCACCGGCGGCTGCTCCAAATAGAAGATGGGTCTTGGGGAAAAGAGGAAGAAGATGCCGTTTTCCTAGGGACCACCTTATATAGGACAGAGAGCATCACCGGAAGTTCCAGGTCAGGCTGAAATGTTCCAGGTCAGCAGGTGGTTCAGATGATCAACGAGCTGACCGGAAGTTTCGGCAGCTAACCGGAAGTTCCGGTGACACTAGAAAAGCTTCTCATATTTGGAAGAAAACAAGGAAGAACTTGTACAGGGAATAGAGAGGGCTTGAGGAAAGGAAAGGCTTAGGATAGAGATCTCAAACTATGAAGAACTAAATCCAACAAAAAAACAAGAAAAACATGAAAAGATCAATCACTCAAATAAAAACAAGACAAGAAACAAAAACGGGTCGGTGGCTGAGGCCACCTTATATAAGAGTAAATGGCTTGACATCGCGAAGATATAACTTGCGTTCATTACCAACACTCATCATGAAGCTCAAATGGTCTCCTTTAGAGACTATAGAGTATGAAAACTTTAATGTGCGCATAATAGGGATAGTGTTCGTTCATAAGAGGAACTACACTCCCCCTAAATCCATGCGTACATCCAAACAAGATACACATTGAGACACGGGTAGGTGTGCAAGATACTTAAGCAACATTGCTCGAATCAATGATATTTAGCTCATGCCTTAACTCTCGGAACCTTGCTTCATCAAGAGGCTTCGTGAATAGATCTACAAGATTTGCCTTGGTGGGAACATACTCCAAAGAAATGTCTCCTCTAGCAACATGGTCCCGAATGAAATGATGACAGGTCTCAATGTGCTTAGTCCGGTTGTGTTGCATGGGATTGTGAGCAATAGCAATGACACTCTCATTGTCACAAAGAAGAGGCACCTTGTCAAAAGATAGTCTGAGATCATTCAAAGTTTGCTTCATCCATAGCAATTGAGCACAACAACTTGCAGCGGAGATGTACTCAGCTTCGGCAGTGGACATAGACACATAGTTTTGCTTCTTCGAGGACCAACACACCAAAGATCTTCCAATAAATTGACAGGCTCCAGAGGTTGACTTTCTTCCCACTTTGTCACCAGCCCAATCCGAGTCCGTGTATCCAATAAGGTCAAAGCTAGCTCCCTTGGGGTACCACAACCCAAAGTTTGGGGTATAAAATAAATATCGAAAGATTATGTTGACCGCCACCATGTGTCTTTCTTTTGGTGCGGCTTGGAATCTTGCACACATACCCACACTCAACATAATATCCGGTCGGGATGCACAAAGATAGAGCAAAGAACCAATCATAGAGCGATAGAGTTTTTGATCCACATCCTTACCCTTGGGATCGAGATCAAGATTAACCTTAGCTGGCATGGGAGTCTTGGCACCTTTGACTTGATCAAACTTGAACTTCTTGAGCATGTCTTGGATGTATTTGGATTTGTTGATGAAAGTCCCTTTCCTCAATTGCTTGACTTCAAACCCAAGGAAAAACTTCAACTCCCCCATCATGGACATCTCGAAGCGATCGGTCATGAGCTTGGCAAAATCCTCATTAAAAGTTTGGTTAATAGACCCAAAGATAATATCATCAACATAGATTTGGCATACGAACAAGTGGCCTCCAACTTTCTTAGTAAAAAGAGTGGGATCAATGAGGCCCACTTCGAAGCCACGGTCTAACAAGAGCTCCCTAAGGCAATCATACCACACACGTGGGGCTTGTTTGAGACCATAGAGTGCCTTATTGAGCTTGTAGACATGGTTCAGGAAAAGTGGATTCCCAAAGCCGGGAGGTTGATTGACGTATACCAACTCTTTCAAAGGACCATTAAGAAGAGCACTCTTAACATCCATTTTATGCAACTTGAAGTTATGATGAGTAGCAAAAGCAAGAAGCATATGAATGGATTCGAGGCAAGCAACGGGGGCATAAGTCTCACCGTAGTCGATGCCCTCAACTTGTGAGTATCCTTGGGCAACTAACCTTGACTTGTTGCGCATGAAAATTCCATTCGCATCACACTTGTTCTTGAAAACCCACTTGGTTCCAATGACGTTTTGACAATATTTGGGTTGCTCAACCAATGTCCAAACATTGTTCCTCTTGAAGTTGTGAAGTTCTTCGTTCATAGCATCAAGCCAATCATCATATTCAAGAGCCTCGAAAACTTTCTGTGGTTCCACAAGAGAGATAAAAGCATGGTGAGAGCTAAAGGAGGCTAGTTGCCTCCTATTAGTGGAACATTTATTGAAATCTCCATAAACATTATCAAGGATATGGCCATCTCGAACGAGCTTGGCGAGACGATAGTCTTGGCGGCGGGCTTGTGCTTCAACATGAGATTCCTGAGTAACCACTTGGTCATTGCCACCATTGGAGACCCCGCCTTGACTATAAGTACGAACACGAGGATCATCTTCATCAATCTCCACTTCGGGGGAGTCATCATTTGGAGTAGAGCCTTGAGTATCATTGGCTTGCCCTTGATCTTGACGAGCTTGACCTTGAGGAGAGCCATGACCTTGAGGAGTAGCCCCATCTTGGGGAGGTTGATGTAGTTGATGAAGAGCTTGCCCTTGGGAGGTGCCTTGAGAAGGATCCCCATCTTGGGGAGGTTGATGTTGTTGATGAAGAGCTTGATCTTTGGAGCTTGGAGAGTCATGAGCATGGGAAGCTTCGGAAGAGCTTGAGGGAACTTGTGCCAAAATAGTAGGTCCTTGATAAGCAAGATGATCTTGTGAGAGTGAGGGCTCCACTTGAGTAGAGATTGGTCCTTCTCCTTCGTCCACAAGGGTATCCTCAATGGGGAGGTGGAAGGCCACACCCATTCTTCTTATGGCCTTAGGAGGAATTTCATCACTTGGATCACAAACACCGTCTTTCCTAACAAGGGACTCATGATTTTCATCAAACTTCACATTGCTCGTCTCTTCAACTCTTCCATTGGCTTTGTTTTAGACTCTATAAGCATGGGACTGATTTGAGTAACCAACGAAAATTCCTTCTTGAGCCTTGGAATCAAACTTGGAGAAACGAACTCCTTTCTTGAGAATGTAGCACTTGCAACCAAACACCCGAAAGTAGCTAATATTTGGCTTTTTCCCAGTGAGGAGCTCATAGGGGGTCTTTGTAGAGGTCCCAAACTGATAAGGTAGAGATCCCTATGTTTACAATGCTAGTCCCTGGATCAATAGCTAGCATCCACAGTTTAAGATGTAATATCAATAAACAAAGGTCATAATACAACTTTGTAACCAGGAGTAAAATAATACATTACATCTTACATAGCTCATTTGGCTATCTTATTACAATGCAGCAGAAATAACTATGTAGCATGGAGTCCTTCATCTTCAAAGTGCCACAGGCAATCATGTTGGCTGTAGACTTGTAATCCTATTCAACACACTTCACTAACATCAAACAAACCTGCAACATAATAAGTTACAGCCACAAGGGTCAATACATTTGAATTGTATTGGCAAGTGATACTATGGTAGAATAGTGGTATCTATCATCTATATGCATTTCGCTAAGTGGAGCTTAGGCTTGCTTTGCTCAAAATAGATTTTCCTTATCATTTGAAAACACTAAGTTTTATTTGTCAAAATCACCCAAGGAACAACCAATGAATATTGGTTAACCTTTACCCTTGTTCAACCACAAGTTTTTAACTTAGAAATTGGGATGAGGAGATCCTTGATAGCTTCCATGTCTTGATGCTCAAATTGTCCATTTCTGGGGACACGGCTAAGTACTTAGGTTTTACTCTCTTGAGAGGTGGTGCACTTTCCCCACAAGACTCGACATGCATCGACACAAGATCTTTCAGAAGCCTTCCCTTAGACCATAATGGATGCGTTCCCAAACCTATCACCCCCTACCATCAAATGTCCATTTGGCTAAGTTATTGCAACCTATATGATCCAGGCAGAGCCCATATTGCCACATGGCTGCACTAGAAGCTTCTCAATATTTGAAATCTCAAATCTCTTTGTTCCTGGGTGGCTTTCCACAAGTGAGATACACTAGGGTAGGCCATAAATATGGGGCCCCGTGTAACCACTCAACACAAACCATTCTTTCCATTCCACCCAAGTGATTCATTCACATAGTTGTTTTATTAAACAAAACACAAGCCATAGACTTATAAATATCTCATAGCATGAATATAATCCAGCCTTGTTTTCTACTAGCTAAGCTAGGCATGATAGTAGTAGGGATCTTAACTTAGGGAAAATTCTACTAAGACATCATCTACTAGGATTTCCCAAGGCATAGCATACTTAGTAAAATTTCCATGCAAGACCTACTTTGAAATATCACTAATGCATAGTGAAAATAATGGGACAAAAGTATGAAGCACCACTTTCCTTTTTAGTAATCCTTGATCTTGAAATGGTCACACTCTTCAAATTTCACTACAATTCAATCAAGGCACAAATTCAATCTAGTATTCAAACAATTCACCACATAAAATAAAGAAAACAAAACAATGCATGCAAGCATGCAAAAGATTGTTTTATTTGGAAAAGTGGTTTCTAATAGGTTATAAACATTTTAAAACACCTATTGGTCATTTATAAAAGTAGCAAAACCATTTTAAAACAAGTTAGTGAAAATGGCCATTTAAATCATTTTTGTTTTGCTAGAAATGATTTAAATTCAAGTAATAATTTCTAGTGTTAGCCAAAATATTTTTATACACAAATATTAATATTTAGGGTCAAAGTGTTTTCAAACAAATCCATTTACAAAAGGTTTCACCTAAAATCATTTTTAAATCAAAGCATAATTTTATTTTGTTAGAAATGCTTTTAAACAAAGTAATAACTTACTAGGGTTTTATCAAATATATTTTTAAATCTCAAAACTTAGTGTTTAGGGTCAGAGAGTTTAAATCAAATCATTTTCCAAAGGTTTTACTCAAAAATCATTTTTAAACCATAATCAACATTTTCATTTAACTAGAAATGCTTGTATTCAAGGATTAATTCCTTAGTGTCACAAAATTTATTTTTAAATCCAAATGTTGGTTTTTATGGTCAGTAGGTTCAAAACAAACCATTTACAAAAGATTTTACCCTAAAATCATTTTTAGAATAAATTTTATAACCAAAATATGCTTACAGATGTTTCTGCAAAAACAACCAATTTTACAGAAGCAAATCATTAAACAAAGGGCATGGTTTCAAAGTATTCTTTTTCCTGATTCCATTTATATAAAATTTGCAAAATTTGGACGTGTAGATTAAAAGTTATGAATTTTGCAAGTTTAAACAATCCCATAGTCATTTCTGGAATTTAATCAAACAGAACATGCCGCGTGTCTTGTTTTCATTAGAGCGTACCAGTTCGCACGGATCAAGCAGCTACAGCCGTTAGATTTGTTTAAATCGCACGGCACATAAACGATCATACCCTTTCGATAAGTCATCTATTCCTATGTGTCGGATCTAAGATCTAACGCTTCTGAGCATCCTAACCATGATCTGGCGGCGCTTGGCAACGGTGGACGGCGACACACATCGGGCAGTGATGTTGCCGACGAATCAGGAAGTGCGGGAGAGGGACAAGATCATTACTAGACTCGCTGTGACGTGCTGAAGCTCGAGTTGGTTGCAGTGGACGAAGGGGCGTACGGTGCTGGCGTAGATTGCTCGCCGGAGTTCCTTCTGGCGACGAGCGCTTCTGTTCGTCGTCGTTGGCGAGGGTAAAGGTCACGCCAAGGCAAGAGAAATGGTGTGTCATATGCGCAAGACGATGCTGGTTACGCGAGTGTCAACTAGGGGGAGAGGGGCGGTCAGAAATTACCACGGGAGGTCATCGAAGTTGAAGCCGAAGACGAAGGCGCTCAGTCGAGTTCGTTGCCGAGGCTGCGGGGCACGCGCGGGCGAGTTGAGGGTACTAGAGGGTGTGCTTGGCAATGGGAAACAAGTCAGTACGTGCCGGGGAGTGCGGTGACCCAACATACCACTACATGATGTAGTATACTATAGTCGTTGACATAACACCAATGAAACACCGTTCACTAGTATTACATCCCTCAGAATGGCACAACAGAAACACAGCGGGTCCAATACATGGCTAAAGGTTACAACCCACTCTTTACATAAGATCCAGAGAACACTCTAGGTTAAAGAGAGAGAAAGAACTTCTTACTGAGAAGACTCAAAGATAAACAACGCAAGAACTAGTATACTATTAAGTCTAGTGTTCTAACTAGGAGGTTGGCATTGCTGCTATTGCAACGCACTACATAAATAGGTTCTTTGACTAGAGATTATATTCCTATCAAATCAATAACTTCGTCTTCACTTGAGTTGAGGTATATGTTGTCGTCCTTGTCTTCATTGAAAAGCTTTAGCTGAGCATGATAAGTCCTGGAGCATAACTTGATGTAGACATCGTTTTAATGGCTTTAGAATCTAGCAAGGGTTAAGAAGATACTTTGAGTACGAGCGTACTCAGCAAGTTCACTAGAAAAGGAGTGTTTGATGCACTATAACTATAGCCACAGACCGTAGGTCGTAGGCAATGCAAGTTTTTATAAACATTTCTTCAAAGCTTGCTTTTATTCTGAAAAGCTATGTCCGTCAGCCTTCACGGGTTTACCAGAACCTTCATGGGGTTCCTTTCCCGCCGCGTTCGCAACTCTTTCCCGAAATAGGGAGTAACAAGTTATAGTTCTTACACTCTGCAGAGGTGCGTTACTTTACCCATGAGAGATCCACTCTTTGTTGCATAACCGGGCAGCTTATTCCCGTCCACAATTCCATGATGTGGGGCCTAGAAGATGATCCAAGACAATCACTGCCCCCTTCACGACCTCGCATGCCTCCTTGGTGTGCACCATGCCCACATAATGAATTACGGCAATGGTTTGTACAAACCATTTGATGCCAGACCTATCGTGGGACGATGAGGGTTCCCACACATATGCTGCATATCCTCTATGAATTACCAATTAATATGCACACTACGAGGATAACAGCCACGACCTGCACATCCAGCTTCATGCGAGAGGAAGAAGATACAACTGACTTCTCCGGTCCATTCCAAATCTCATGGTCAACGCGTAATATACGGCACAAGAATCACTAGCGACATTGGTTGTTAAGTCCTAGGTGATATAGTCTGAATAGTGTTATTCCAACTATCAGATTTAATAGATTAGCTGATCACCCTGGATCAGTAACCAATAGTTCACGTTATTATTAAAAATAGTGTTTTTAGAACTTTTTCAAATGCAAGTGACAACAACACTAGATTTGTAAAATACTTTATAGAAAATAAACAAAGGACATGAGAAAGTGTGAACTTGCCTTTTGTGATTGCAATATTATGCACTCACGGTCTTCGAGTTAGTGTATAAGATCCAAAATCTGAAATCAGCATCATTGGTCCGGTAAGGAATAATGTTTAAATAAGAAATATGCTTTTATGCATAAGTAATGTGATGCACGTTCTAAACGCAAATCCCGGGAATAACGTTGTTCTAGGGTTTGGATTCTAGGAGTTGTTATTTTGGAATGTGTGGTTCTTTTAGATAGGTTTCATTTTTGTACTTTTATTAGAGTTTATGAGTGGTTGTAAAACTAGTTAGGATTACTTATACAAGAGTTCTTATTTAAAGTGGCAAAAAGGATAACCTTCGAAGAAAAGGTTTATCTTCTAAGGTCTAAACAAACTTTGTGGGTAGTTAGTGGTGGTTGATGTTATTTGTTTGCTCAAATGGTTTGGCTTGAGTTGCTTTATAATTTAACTACTTTAGACCAAAGTTAACTATAAAACATATAGTAATGCTTATAGTGTTGTATTAAGATTCTATAGACTAAAGATAACTTTAAAACAAGGATAGTTTTGAAAGTATAGTACTCTTAGCATTTGTATCTTGTATATCTGAAATGATTTCTTTAAGTTACTAAAGAATGGTTATTCTTTTTACTTGGATAATGGTTTCTTGATTTTATTACGGAGTAATATCATTTATTTTTTATAGATAAGTGAGTATAGTTTATAATCTAAAACATACTATTACTTAACTACTTTTTGGGTTTATATAATGTTGTGGTAGTTTTTGCAATTTGGTACTTTAATATAGATAGAAAAGGTTTGGTGTATTCATAAGTTGTTCTTTAAGGTTTTTATTATAAATTGAAATACTTTGAGAATATAATCTTTACTTAGGGTTGATGATAATTTAACTAAAAGATATTTATAACCATTAATATTTAAGATTAATACTATTTATTAAACTTAATTTGCTAATTTTAGGAATATTAATAAATTTTAGTTATCCTTATATGAATTATTAATGAAGTAAATAGGTTTAAATTTGAGTTATTAAAATATTGAATTTTATTTAATTCAAAAGTAAAATATTAGATTTTTAACATGTAGATATTATTTTTGTGATCTTTTTGGTATATCACATTTATTTTTGTGATTAATAGATAATAAGATATGATTTTTATAATTCTTATTATTTTATAATTACTAAATAAATAAAAATTATTTACTTAAGTGAAATAATAATACATAATTATAGTTTTATATTATAATTATTACTTTTCCAAGATTTTTGGTATTTTATTTATATTTTTAATATTTACCATTATTAAAATATGAATTATCAAAGCTTTATTACTTATAAAACTTTTATTAAATAATATTTATTTAAATAATCATCATAATATTATTTGATAATAAGTTTAAGTTGTAGATTTTATTTTTCTACAAATTTTCATATATTCTACATATTTTTCTGAATTGAAAATCAAAAGTTATTAATTAAGCAAGATTTAATTATTTATTAGATTTCTGGAATATTATTAAGTGAATTATAACATTTTATTTAACTCTTAACATAAAATACCTTTTACACCACGTCCGGAGGTAGCCCCAGTCACTGACCCGTAGGCCAGGGTCCACTTCATCTCTGAAGAGAAAGAAATACATTTGTTATTGTCCTAGTCTTTACCCCCCAGTCGATGACATATGGGCCCTAGGCCATGTCATCAGCCACGAGGGAAAAGACCAGTCAAACTAGCTGACGTGGTTCCACCATGAGGTGAGCATGACGCAATGATGGCGTCAGCACCACCACCGCCGTTGGTGAGTGATCACCGGCGACAATCTACGGCGTCCTAGCAAACGGTATGGACCTAGTTCGAATCAGCGCAACCTACTGAACCTAAAAGTGGTAGCGCCGCTCAGAAATGGTCATCGGAGCTTCAGCTCCGATGAGCTCCGACGGTAGCCGATGGTGGCTTACGGTGAAACGGTTATTTACAACAAGATCAGGCGATTCGAGGATGCTAGAAGGTTCAGGAACTCACCCTGATGATGATAGAGTGATCGGCGAGGACAGGCGCGGTCGGAAACGAGCTTCTCCGATGAGCTGCTGCGAAGAGGAATGGCAAAATTCACCTGCTCCAGTGCTCCCCTCGATGCAAGATTCTTCCCTGAGGATCTACGGAGGAAGGCGCTTCTCCATGGCAGCTCAGAATGGTGTGGGGAGATGTGATTCGACGGTAAGGGGTGGCTCCGATGAGCTAGGGTTTCGGTCCTGTTCGTATCTGAGAGGATAAGGAGGAATTGGAGATAGGGATTGAGGCAGGGCGTCGCGGTGGCCTTATTATCCCCTCCTGGCAACAGCGGCGTTGATCTTGGCGCAACGACGACGATGACGGCATCGGGTGGCGGCGAGCTCCGCCATCGAGTTGTCTGTGTGCGTGACGATGACGATGATGGCCATTTTGCGGATAACCCCCTGACGATCCTTTCTTCTCAACCTGTAGTCCTTTGTTGTCCCCACTTGTCAGTCATAGAGGGAGAAGAACTGGGCTGGTTATTGGGCTGTTGTGGGCTGCACTGGGCGTCAGATAGGTGTAGGGGTGTTGGGCCACGGCCAGGTTGTGTTTTTCTTTGTTTTATCCTTTTTATATTTTCTGTTTTCTTATTCAGATTTGAGTTTAATTTATATTTTAAACTTTTCTTTGTAGGATTTCTTTGCTGGACAATTTCAATAATACTAAAACATAGTATTATTTGTGAATTTTTTATTATATATAATCTTGCTATATTCCTTTTATTTTCTTAATATATGAACCCCTTTTAATATTTTGTAAAAGCTCTTCTTATTATTTTATTTTCCTTCTTTAGTTATGAATTTCTTAAATGATATATTCTTATTTGATTATCAACTTAACTTTAGTTGGCTCATATTTTGAATAGAAACTTTTATATGTGTAATGATCCTACACCATGATTTGATGCATGAAATATAAAAGACATTGATATATTTATTACTACTTCCATTGATTTGGAACATGACAAAGTATATATTCTTTTGTAATAAACAAAGAGGTTTAAGGTTTTATATTAGGCATATCTACCCTAAGGTTTAGGGTCTTTAATATCTTTAGTCTCCTTTATGGATGTGGTTAAGGATTCAATAGTTAAACATATTGTTTTCTGTTTGGAATATTTGATAGCCTCACCTTTAGTACTAGAAATTTATATGTAGAATATTGCATGGAAAAGGATTGATAAAGATATACTTAAGCACATGTAGTTATGATGGTTGGAATTAACAGAGATGTGCTTATGTGATTTGCTATAGGGAGATATTTCTATGAAGTGTTATAGACATCAGATGATGAATCAATAGTATGAGATGGATATTATGTTTAATTTGAGATTTAGATTTGATTGCTTACCAAGATTTAATAGGAAGATGATTGAACATATAATTATATTTCACAATCTTGGATCCCTAACTAAGGAATTCCTTTCCTAGATATAATACTTCTTCCTATCCATCATCATGGTTAGTATGATGGACTTACTTATTAAAATCTTCTTATTCATATATCATTCTTCTAAACTCATGGATGAATCCAATGAGTTTGATACAAAGGTACTTCATAGCTTTTTCATATCCTTGCTTGGTTGTATTTACTATTCTACTATTGATAATCTTCCATCCAACCAGTAGTTCCTTCAAACTCTACTCCCAATCTTCCTTAATCCTCCATCACTAATCTTTCTCTAAAGTTGACTAACCTTTAAGATGAATAACACTACTTCTATAACTCTATGTTATACTGGCTTTAATTGAATAATATCATCCAATATTCTCTTGACTCTAATGGCTCACACTTAAATCCCCGAATTAAATTTATGTGGGTTGTAATTACTACTCTAGGATAGCTTACCTTTACTAGGGTTTCAATCATGTTTTATCCACCAATACCACTTATACATGACATAAGTACTCAATCTTGGTGAATAAGGTTTGATCATTATAATCTGTTGATTCATTATGATTTAGATTTCGAGGTGACTAAACAAGGCTCCATCAATTCAACATTACAGTTGTATTATAATTATCTTCTGTTTAGCTCTATTGGATTAAGAGATATAATTCATTAACTATACCTACTTGATCCAATAGGACTACTCCTAGTCACTATCTCCAGATTTCATCCTTGTAATCTTCTTTTCTATCAAGGAAGTATTTGGCTCCATCAACTCGCTTATTGATTGGATTCTTTCCAATCATTCTTATCAAATAAATGACATCTGAAACTAGTATCACTATTCACCTCTTCTTAATTGTTTCTTTGTAGACACTTATTTGTAAGTTGTGTTATGATCAAATACTTGATATGTTGGGAATGGATGAATCAATAGTTGATTTCTCAACATTGAGTAACAACAAATATTAAAATATAACTCAATAGGGATGATAAGGATTGATATGGAAGAAAGGTATATGTGAATGATCTAAACTCAGTTTCTTTTCTACTCAATATTGATTAAGAAGTAGGGTTATACCTTACCATGATACTCAGGTATATGCAGATGAGATTAAGATATAGTGGTTAAATTCATATTGGGTGTTATATCCTTAAATTGGTACTCTTGAGTGATTATAATGGATACTATGATATGATCACCTAAGGATCAAATATAAATCATAAGGTATTAGGTTTTATCTTTTATTTCCTTTGATCTACCCTTAGGTTAAATCTCCCTTACCCAAAGTAAGGTTTTAACAAGGTCCTATTGAAACTTATCGCAGTCAACTTGATGATCTAGTTCAATTCCATCAAGCTAAGAGAAGCTTCATTCACTTTGACAAGTTTTGTTTTAAAAGCACGAAATTTATCCGGATTTTCTATGCATGAATGCAATGCACACATCTGGGTTCAAATTATTTCTAAGATCTAATGCTGGGATGTTACAGGTACAAGGGGAGGCCGGGTGTCGCCGGAATCGGCCGATGAGCTCGTCGGAGCAGTGGGTGCTTGGGCTTGCGATTCTTGCAGCCTGGGGCCAGAGAGGGAGTATCGAGTGAGGGGAACGAAAGAGGGGAGAGGGGCGCTTAAATGGGCGTGATCACTGGCGGTTTAATTGCGTCATTTATGCGAATTTCATCCCGCGAAATCAAAGCAGAAATGGGCGAGAGAGGGGAAAGAACGGGTCGCGCTGGGAAGAAGATGAACTGGCAGGTGGGGTTGCGTTGTCAGTGAGGGAGAGAGTCACACGGTGGGGTCCGAGCGTCAGCATCTGAGGGGGTAAGTGTTCTGGTGCGAAAAGTTCTGCAGGGAGAGAGGGGATGGGCAGCGAGTTGGGCCTGGGGCTTTGCTGGGGGCTGGCTCTATTTCATTTTTTCTTTCTGCTTTCTTTTTCTTTTTCCTTTTCTATTTTTCTGTTTTGATTTTTGTTCAAATAATTCAAACACAATTTGAATTCAGATCTTTACCAAACTATCAGCAAGCTTTTAATACTGTTTATTATTGTATTTTAAAGACCATTTTGGAATAATTCTTTTATTCATTTATGGTTTATTATTTATTTAAAATAGGTACTTGTCTTTATTCAAATAAGATTTTACTTATATTTTCAAACTCTTATTCGAATCCTAATTTTTGCCAAAACTTTTTCAGTAGGTTCTATTTATTTAAAAGGGTGTTAAATAATTTACTTTGAATTATTTAATATATTTTAATATGATTTATTAATCATTTAAATTGGGCATTTGTCTTTATTCCAATAAAATCAAATATGGTTTTTAACCCATATAAATTTTATTCAAATAATTCCTTTATTCTTTTTAAGTTAATTAGATAACTTTTATTCCATTTAGGAAATTCCAATTTATTATTTTATCATGATTAGTTTAATCATTTTCGTTAGGGATTTGTCTCCATTTAAATATAATTAGAATATGGTTTAATCCCATATGTTTTTATTTGATTATTCTTTATCCCTTTATTCTATTTGGATTATCTTTAACTCATTTGCTTATGGATTTAATTCAAGATTTAAATTGTCTTCTAATTAATTTTCTTATTATTTAGTTTAGGTAATTTGTCTTTATTTAAATAAAATTGGACATTGTTCAATCCTTGTGATTTTATTTAAATAATCTTTTGCTCCTTTTCATTATTCAATAATCTTTCATTTTTATTTGCTTATGGATTTGGCCAAGATTTGATTTGGCTTTTAAATATTCCTTATTTATTTATTTATTTATTTATTTCTTTATCTCATAAAATCCATATCTTTTTATTTATAGGACCAAAATTGGTGATTCCAATTTGTATTATTTTATTTAATATTTTTTTATCTTTTAAAATCATTTTAGGATTAATTTTCTCACAATTTGGAATGGATTTTAGCTAGGAGCTTTATTAGCTTTGAAATTTAATTTCTTTATCTTATAAAATTCATAAGTTTTTATCCATGGTTCCAAATTGAATGAAATCAATTTCTATGGTTTTATAATATTTTTATTTATCATTTTTGATCATTTATCAATGTTTGTTGACAAATTTTTATATGGATCAAATCCATAGTCTTAGAGGGATCTTGGAAACGATTTTTTCCATTAGGGTTTTAGGGTTTTGGTTTACTTTTTGAAATGTTTAAATTTCAAGATACATTCATTGATGAATGCATTTCACTTGATTGAAATTTGGTTGGATTCACTTTTATTCAAATTTTATTTATGAAGGGTTTTGATGTTTCCATTTTGAAACAAAAAGTTTCTTTTCACCCTAAATTTCAACAATTATTTATTTTATTTATTTATTTTTCACATTTCATGTGACAGTCTTGTTCTTTTTCTTGCGGAGGTAGAGCCGGTTGGTTGCATGGCAAGCGGTGGAGATGGCCTCGGCCCAAAAGTTGTATGGAGACTTGAATTTAGCTAGCATAGACCGAGCCGCATCCATCAAAGTGTGATTCTTCCTTTCGGCAACTCCATTTTGGTGACGGGTATAGGGAGTGGAGTACTGATGCTTGATTCCTTCATCACTAAGAAACTCATCCAAATTATAGTTCTTGAACTCGGTGCCATTGTCACTTCGAATTGAGAGAATGGTTGCATTGTGTTTCTGTTGAACCTCATTGGCAAAATCGATGACGGTTTGTTGAGTCTCACTCTTGTACTTGAAAAAGAACACCCAAGTGTATCTTGATAAATCATCCACAATAACCAAACAATACTTCTGCGGTGACCCAACATACCACTACATGATGTAGTACACTATAGTCGTTGACATAACACCAATGAAACACCGTTCACTAGTATTACATCCCTCAGAGTGGTACAACAGAAACACAGCAGGTCCAAGACATGACTATAGGTTACAACTCAAGTCTTTACACAAGATCCAGAGAACACTCTAGGTTAAAGAGAGAGAAATAAACTTCTTACCAAGAAGAATCAGAAATAAATAACGCAAAAACTATAATACTATTAAGACTAGTATCTTAACTAATGGTCTGGCATTGCTGCTATCGCAATACACTACAGAAATAGATTCTATGGTTAGATATTATATTCCTATCTAATCAGTAACTTCGTCTTCACTTGAGTTGGTGTATATGTTGACTTCCTTGACTCTATTGAAGAGCTTTAGCTTTTGATGATGATTCCTAGAACATAACTTGATGTATACGTCGTCTTAATGGCTTTAGAATCTAGCAAGGGTTAAGAAGATACGTTGAGTACGAGCGTACTCAGCAAGTTCACTAGAAAAGTAGTGTTTGATGCACTATATCTACAGCCACAGACCGTAGGTCGTAGGCAATGCAAGTTTTCATAAACATTTCTTTAAAGGTTGATTTTATTCGGAAAAGCTATGTCCATCAGCCTTCACGGGTTTACCAGAACTTTCATGGAGTTCCTTTCCCGCCGCGTTCGCAGCTCCTTCCCAGAACAGGGAGTAACAAGTTACAGTTCTTACACTCTGCAGAGGTTTGTCACTTTACCCATGAGAGATCTTAAGCTTTGTTGCACGGCCGGGAGTATGTTCCCGTTCAAAATTCCATGGTTTGAGGCCCAACCTAAGATCCAAGCCAATCACTGCCCTCTCCGCGACCTCATATGTCTGCACAATCCTTCGGGGCCGTCTCACCTCCATTAAGCCCCCTTTTGGGCAGGCTAAAACCCTGATGAGTTCCCGAAGACTCTATGACCTGGTGTTGCCCTGGCAAGTGCCATATTAAATTGTCCATCCTCTAAACACAATCTATAGATAATCTAGACACCAGAAGTGTTCGGCGTAAGGGTGCCCACCCATGTGTTGGATCCGCACAAGGAATCACAACGTCACGTTAAGGTCGTCTTGCCTCCATACAAGAGGAAAAGGATACAACTGACTTCTCCGTCCCATTCCAAATCTCATGGTCAAGGCGTAATATACGGCGCAAGAATCACCGGCGACATTGGTTGTTAAGTCCTAGGTGATATATTCCTGAGTAGTGGTATTCCAACTACCAGGTTTAATAGATTAGCTGATCACCCTAGATCAGTAACCAATAGTTCACATTATTATTATCAAAAATAGTGTTTTCTGACCTTTTTCAAATGTAGGTGATGACAACACTATATTTGCAAAATACTTTATAGAAAATAATCAAAGGACATGAGCAAGTGTGAACTTGCCTTTTTGTAATTGCAAGATTATGCACTCACGGTCTTCGAGACAATATAAAAGATCCAATATCTGAAATCAGCATCATTGGTCCGGTAAGGACTAATGTTTGAAGAAGCAAAATGCTCTTATGCATAAGTAATGTAATGCACTTTATGAACGTGAATCCCGAGGATAGCGTTAATCTAGGGTTTGGAAACTGGAAATGGTTACTTTTGAATGTGTTGTCCTTTTAGATAAGTTTCATACTTGTTCTTCTTATTAAGGCTTGTGAGTATGTGTGAAACAACATGTAAACATAATGTCATACAACAATAAGATATACTAATGAGATGTGCTACTCAAGGACTGCTTATATGAGAATTATCTTATCTTCAAGTTTTACTTTGCAAGTAATGGCATTTATAAGGAACTTAAGTGTTAACAATCCTAAGTATATAAGTAAAGCTTAATGTAATGTGATTATTATTAATTGTCATTTGATGTTTGAAGTGGCAAAAAGAATAACATTTTAAGAAAAGATTTCTTTTCTAAGGTCTAAGCAATCTTTGTGGTTAATCAAATGTGGTCAATGTTGTTTGTGCTTTCTTAAATAGTTTGGATTTGAGATGCTTTATGGCTTAATTATAACAGACCAAAGTTAACTATAAAGCATATAATAAAGTCTTTAGCATTATTTTTAAAGTCTTGTGGACTTAAGTTAACTTTAAAAACATAGATGAACTTGGAGTGTAATGCTTATGATATTTGTATTTTGTTCACTTCATAATGTTTCCTTAAAGTTATTTAAGAATGGCATTACTTCTATTTGAGTAGTGGTGTCCTAACATTATAATGGAATAGAATTATTTTCCTTTTTATAGATGAGTGGTTATAGTTTGTAAACAAGGAAGTAATATTACTTAACTACTTATGGATTCAAAATAGTGTTTTGGTAGGTTTATAACTTGTGGTTAAAGTAATGGAAATAGATTTTATCAAGTCAAAATAATAAACTTGAGAATTTAATATTTGATAACTCCATTTGAATAGTAATATGCACTTAAGGTTGAATGATAAATCAAAAAGAATTCTATCTAAAATGTGTTGAACCATTTTGACTTCATATTATCAATATTCAAGACTAATACTATTTATTAGACTTTAATTAGTTAATTTTAGAATATTAGCAAATTTTATTTACCCTTATATGAATTATTAACTAAAGAAATAGGTTTAAATTCAATTTATTAAACTTTTTTATTTAACTCAAAAGTGGAATATTATATTTTTTAACATGTAGATATTATTTTTGTGATCATTTTGATATATTACATTTATTTTTGTGATTTATAAATAATAAGATATGATTTTTATAAGATTTATTACTTTAAAAATACTTAATAAATAACAAATATTTAATTATGTGAAATAATAATGTATGATTATAGTTTTAAATTATAGTTCTTATTTTTCTAAGATTTTTGGTATTTTATTTATATTTTTACAATTATCAATATTAAATTATGAATTATCAAAGTATTAATTCTTAAAAAATCTTTATTAGATAATAATTATTTAAATTGTTGACATAATAATGTTTGATAATAGTTTAATGTTATAGATTTTATTTTTCTGAAAATTTTCATATATTACACATATTTTTTTGAATTATAAAACAAAAGTTATTAAATTTACAAGATTTAATCATTTTCTAAATTTGTTTTTTAAATAACTGCTTTACTTTTTATATCCAGACCAACTCTACCCTGGTCACTGACCCATGGGGTCAGGACCACGTCGGATGCCACGCGAGCAGTGGACCAGTCAACCGTGGACTTGGTCAAGGATGAGATCATCCTGACGTCATCCCGCCGGAAACCCTCAGCTTGGTGATCGATCGAGCGATTTCTTGCGTGCGCGGGGTAGTGCCTAGGCTTGTTGGAAAGAGGATGTCCCGAGGGACCTATTGATGGTGGCACCGCCCTATTTTGGTCGCTGGAGGACGGCCGACGACGAGCTCTTGCAGCGGTGCTTGCAGATGATCATGGCGCGTCACATCCCAAAATTTTCCAAATTTTGAAATGTGAAAAATAAATAAACAAAATAAATAATTGATGAAATTTAGGGTGAGAAGAAACTTTTTGATTCCAAATGGAAACATCAAAACCCAGCTTGAACAAAAACTTTGAATGGAAAGGGAATCAAAAAAAATTCAATCAAGTGAAATGCATTCATCAATAATGTATCTTGAAATTTAAACACTTGGAAAAGCTAAACCAAACCCTAAAGGAATAATTCATTTCCAAGATCTCTCTAAGACTATGGATTTGATCCATATAAAAATTTGTCAACAAATATTTGTAAATGATCAAGAATGATAAATAAAAATATTATAAAACCATAGGAATTGGTTTCACTCAATTTGGAGCCATAGATAAAAACTTATGAATTTAATAAGTTAAAAGGAATTATTTTCAAGGCTAATAAAATCTCCTAGCTAAAATCCATTCCAAATCATGAGCAAAGTAATCCTAAAAGGATTTAAAATGATAAACAAATATTAAATAAAAATATACAAATTGGAATCACCAATTTTGGATCTTTAAATAAAAAGATATGGATTTTATAAGGCAAATAAAGAAATAAAATAAATAAGGAATATTTAAAATGCCAAATTAAATCTTGGCCAAATCCATAAGCAAATGGAATAAATATAATCCAAATAAAATAAAGAGATAAAGAATGTTCAAATAAAAGTATATGGGATTAAACCATATTTTAAATATATTTAAATGAAGACAAAATCCCTAATAAAAATGATTAAATAAATCATGGGAAAAATAAATGAAATTACCAAATAAGATTATAAGTTATCTAATTGACTTACAAAGAATAAAAGAAGTTATTTGAATAATTAATATGGAATAGAACCATATTTAAATCTTGTTTAAAATAAACACAATGTCTATTTTAAATAAATAATAAACCATAAATTTATAAAAGAATTATTCCAAAATAGTATTTAAAATACAATAATAAACAGTATTAAAAGCTTGCTGAAAATTTGGTAAAGGTTTGAATTCAAATGGTGTTTGAATTATTTGAACAAAAATCAAAACAGAATAATAGAAAAGGAAAAAAGAAAAGATTCAGAATAAAAAAGGGGAAACAAAGCCAGCCCTGAAAATAGGCACAGTCCAGCCCAACTCACGGCCCATCTCTTCCCTAAAGCGTTTTCTTTTCTCACCCGAACTCGCACCCGCGCAGTCGCTGACCTCCTGACCCCACGCGCACCTCCTCTCTTTGCTGACTGCTAGACCCCACAGCCAGCTCGTCTTCTTCCCCACCCGCGTCGACCGTTTTCCCTCGCCCCTCGCTGTTTCTGCCGCGTTTAATCTTCGTAAATTCGCGTGAATTGTAACTACCTCGGTGAACTACGCTCCTAGATACAAGCCTGGATGAGTGGTAGTGGTTGAAATAGTACGGCGGGGCCCCAAAAGCCACACACTGGTAGTCCTTTCAGACGTCCCAACCACTACCCTCTCAACGGGACCTGTACGGGCGGCGTAGTCGGCAGGCGAAGGGATCAACTACGTACACAAGTGGGTATGTACGCAAGCCACCATACAAGAGTACATCAGAGCCATACCATCTAGAAAGAAAGGAAATATAGCAACGCCATACGGCAAGATTCAAATGACCTAGATAGATCTATATTTTAGGATAACTCCTCATACAACACACATCAGAGAATCATGCGGAAGCGGCAAACAAAATCCGAGTACGGATAAGAAGCAAATCGGCATAAGATGCCAGAGAAATAAGCACATCCCAACTACAGGTCTCACGGATCCCCGATCCCGGAATCTCTACACCGAACGATCGTTGCCCACATCATCGGCTTCTTCCACCCAGTATCCGTCCTGAGAAGGTACCTGTTCATCTGAATCAAGAATTTATCGTGTGAGACCCTAAGGGTACTCAGCAAGTCTTAATGCCTCTAAAGGGGACACAACCTGGGGTGACGCAATTGCAACAAAAGATAAACCCTAGCAATTCGACAGATAAACGCTAACCATCCGCCTAACCAAAGATAGACGGATGTCCGTGAATTAAGAACAACAGTTATAATGGTAATCTCATCCGATCCATCCTCCTCCCTGCTTACCAACAAGGAAGCGGACGAACAACCCCCATCCGTTGGCAATTTTATTAACCATTCCATGAGCGTTGCACTATTTACTAGTCAAATTACTTAGTCAGATTAAGGCGGTACTTTAGTTCTGCTTGTCTATGATCGAGAAACTGTGCTCCAAGTCGTCCATATCCGCGGACACGGCTTTCAGAAAGTTTTACCCGGCCGGGGTGCACCAATAGCAACACACACTCGATCAACCTCGGAAAAACCAAATCAAAACCCAACGAGGCCTTCACGACAAAGCAATCACAGGATTCAGAAATATTTCAGGGGGCCACCCCTTAAGTAGATCCCGCAACGGAGTAAGCAAGCTCCGAGACGGACTCAAAGGTCTGCGTCGATGGCTGTAAACGACAGCAGATCCCCAATCGGGGACTGTCGATACCACGAAAACATCCCGCTTCCAAAACAGTACAGTGTGCAGTACCTCGCACAATCGTAAATAAAGCAGTAAAGCATGGCATAAGTACATGATAGTAATAAAGCCCCAAACTAATTGTGGCCCCAAGAAATAAGACGGAATCAAGCTCTGGCTCAGGGGGGTCCCATATACCTCCCGGATGTGGATAGCGCGATAAATCAAGGAACGGGAATCAAGTACTCGGGGTCTTACGGGACACAAGTGAGCAGGAAAAACCAAATAGCAGATGTTGCTCACCGGTGCCATTTTCTTTAGTTATCCCAGAACTACTCAGGTTAAGTTGTTTAGGTACCTCATTATCCAACAGACACTCACATACCCTACACATGCTGTTCTACGACTCGCATGGCTCAAACAACTCCTATAGTAATGGCTCATGGGATGGGGGAACAAGCTTGGTGGGGTTTTAAAAGTAAAGGCTATGCATACTTGGGATTCAGTTTAATGCAATCGCGACTCGATGATGCAAGAGTAAGATAGAGGCAATAGGTACTGTATGTATGCAAGCATGTGGAAGTGCTTGCCTGGTATCTCAGTTGAAGCAAGGGACGGATCTGGGTAGTGCTCCTGGTTCTCTTGATATAACCCCTGCTCAGTGTCTATCCGAGAAAAACCAAACAAACAAGGCCAACATGAATATAGAGCACAAGCATATGAATAAGATGCGTCAAGCAAACAATCATGCCATGATGAATGATGCACAATTTACATGGCAAGTAAGGTAGCATGGCAAGGGTGAGGTGTGGAGGACAAGAAAATAACATTTAAGTGGGTTTTAGTCACATTTCATTGCCATAACAGTTGTTGTTCACTATATATTTATATGATGCATGCTGCAATTGAAGTTATGGATAGCGTACACAGAAAGGTCTCGTCGAGCTGATCAATTTAGACTACTTATTTGCTTAATTTGGAATTATAAAACAAAAATTATGGATTATTAAAAATGCAGTGGCAATTGTGTAATTTAAATAATCTTGGAATTTTATTTGTGCAAAAAGCAAAATGGATGGCATATTTGAATTCCTGGCATTTTCCTGATATTCAAACATATATCATTTGTCAAATTTGGATTTACCATTGCAAAGTTATTCAAATCTGAAATTTATTTGAATTTTAAATATTCAGAAAAGATTTAAATAAACTAAACAGACTCAGTCAAACTTGTTACACCGGGTCAAGGCTAGCTCTGGCCACTGACAGGTGGGGATAGGCACACCTGGACCCACATGCCAGCGGATAGGAGGGGGGCAGGACCGCGGGTTGAGCTCCAGGAAGCCCAGGGGGTTTTTATAAAAGGCCACGGACGCTGACAGAGGGCCAAGGGACTGCGGGTTGAGGCGTTGGGAAGATGAGGGGCTAAAGTAGAAAAGTGTCGGGGACGGTTGTCTGACGAACTGAATCTGTCCGCGCGCAAGACAGCTAGATGGCCTGATCTTTCAACGACGATGGCGAGCTACACACTGGGTAATTCGCCATGACGCAAAAGAGAGAGCTGCAGAGGGATGTGCCGTCTACAGGTTTCGTGTTGAGGTTTTCATCATCGGAGGTCTGCGAGGGCCGGAAAACTGATGGGGAACAGAGGCCGCCTCCACTGTCGAGACTGAACCTCTGCTGCACCTAAACTGCGAGGTCGAACGATCTTGCGAGGAAGAAAGCGAGCAAACCAGGGCAGATCTGGCGACGGCGCAAAAAGGAAAGATACAGAGCAAGCCTAGGGCTACAACTTCGATGTTTGGGGTTTTCGCGAAGGGTAACTGCAGCGGTCGGGGCAAGGTGAAACAGAGGCGTGCTCGGCAGACGGGCGGGTGCTATCCTGCTGCCGCTGTCGTTCGCGCGCGCGGCGTGCGCTGTCTGCGTGCGCGCGGCGTGCAACGTGCACGGGTGGGCTGCGCGCGGTGCCGGCGGTAAGAGGGGAGGTGGAGCTCACCGAGAGGGTGCCGGCGACGGTGGCGATGTGCTGGGGAGCGACGAGACGACGGCGAAGGGGTGGTGCACGGCGAGCAACGCGAGCGACGGCGTGGCGCACTCGGGGTGTCCGGTTCGGCGACGGGCGGGGTGCGGTGCTCCTCCTGGCGTCCTTGTCCTCTCGCAGTGCCGGCAGCACCAGACGGACCACGCGGACGAGCAGGCTGGGTGGCGCCACGGCAGGTCGACGGCAGGCGGCGGCTAGGGTCTAGCGGCCACGGCCAGGTGGTCTAGGTGGAGATGGAGGGGGAGGAGGATCTCGATCCAGATGGTTGGGGAGGGTAGGTGGTATGGTGGGGGAGGGGAGAACGGCTCTGCTGCTGCTGCTTTATGCCAGGCAACGCGAGGGAGCTAGGAGGGACACAACACGTGATCGAGAGAGAGAGAAGAGGAACAGGGACAGGGAGGGAGAGGCTGCAGGTGGGGTCGTCGTGGTGGTAGGGCTGGCATGGCAGGTAGAGGGAAAGAGAGGGGGAGGGGACCTCGTGGTTTGGTGCAAAGGGCATGGCTCGGGCTGGGGAAGTGGGGTGGCAGCAGGAGAGAGAGAGAGGGGAACCGAGGGGGGGGAAGGCTCGGCTTTAGGGTTTAGAGTAGGGGAGGCTCGGGTAGATGGGTGTGGAACCCGCAAGAAGAGAGAGGTAGGGATGGAGAGGGACATGGGGTATGGGGCCATGCTAGATAGGGGGAAGAGGAGAGGTAGGGTTTTTGGGTTTTGTTTTAGAGGTAGATGTAGAAATAGGGTTTTGGTTTTAGGGTAGAAAAGAGAGAGAGAGAGCACTTGGTTTTGTGTAGACTAGTTGGGGTTTTGGGTTTATCTAGTATGGGGTTTGGGGTAGCTTAGGGTTTAGGTTTAGCTAGAGGATAGATGGCAAGAGTGGGATTAGGGTTTTGCTAAAAGAGGTAAGAAAAGATGGAGGGGGTGCTAACTTGCGCAAGCATGCTTCAAGTACAAGCTCTAAACAAGCTCAAGCAAGATTAAGCAAGAAAAGAGGGAGAAGAGAGAGATGGTCCAAAAGATGGGTGGTGTTCTTTGGTCCAAGCATGATTCAAACAAACCAAGCAAGATCCAAAAAGAGGGGGAAAAGAGGATGGGGTTGGTGTCGTGCATGCCACATTGCACATGTGGGTGCATGGGCATGGGGTAAGCTAGAGGGGAGAAGAGAGGGAAAAAGCTAGGGTTTTACACTATCAAAACAAGATCAAGCAATGAAGGATTGGTCCATTAAGAAAACAAGCAAAAACCAAATACTATGAAAAGGTGGCACTTGCATGGCCCATGCAAGACAATTAATGCCAAGTGGTTATATTGTGAAAACAACATGATTCCATGTGGCTTTAATCCTTGCATTCCCAAAAAGTGGGCAAAGGCCAAGCAAAAGATTATGGGTGGATCCAACCAACAACATGGGCTAGAGATAACTCAAAAAAAATGCCAAGCCCACATTATTGGATGGTGGAATTAAAAGGGTGGTGAAAGATAAGGTGGTGGAGTCAACAAGAGAGATGCCCCCAACTCAACTTGGGCATTTAACAATTTATTAAGAACCAAATCCAATATCAAGAGGCAACTACAATTAATCATGCACATGAGATAAGAAGCAAACAAGAAAAGGTTTTATATGATGCTCAAATGCAAGGGGACATGATGACATGAGCATGATGTGATGATGATGCAACAATTATATGTTGGAAGTGGCCCTTTTTATTATTATAACATGTAGCATTACAGGGGTTAGACAACTGGGATGCTACAACTCTCCCCCACTAAACATGAATCTCGCCCCGAGATTCTAGGAAGAAGAAGAAGAAGAAGACACAAAGAGAGAAGGGTGGTTGGCACGGAGTTCATCTTCACGCTCCCAAGTGGCTTCATCAACAGAATGGTGTGACCACTGCACCTTGCAAAACATGATGGACTTGTTGCGAGTCCTTCGTTCTGCGGTCTCAAGGATTTTGGTGGGGTGTTCTTGATAAGAGAGATCTTCTTGGAGGTCGATTAGCTCATGGTCCACGGTCCTGCCGGGATCTTTGAAGCACTTCTTGAGCTGAGAGATGTGGAAAACATCATGGACTTTGAGTTTTTCCGGAAGCTCCAGTGCATAAGCAACTTCTCCTCTTCTACCACGTATCTTGAAAGGACCGATGTATCTAGGAGCCAACTTTCCTTTGATACCGAAGCGGTGTGTTCCTCTCATGGGAGTGACACGAAGGTAGACGAGATCACCAGGGGCATATACCATATCCGTGTGTTTCCTGTCATAGTTGCTCTTCTGACGACTTTGAGCAATCTTCAGGTTCTCCAGAATGATATGCACCTTCTCCTCTGCTTGAGTCACAATGTCAGGGCCAAACCAGATTCTTTCTCCTGCACCTGACCAACCAATCGGTGTTCTGCACTTGCGACCATAGAGAGCCTCGAATGGTGCCATCTTCAGACTCTTCTGGAAGCTGTTGTTGTAGGAGAATTCAGCGTATGGAAGGCATTCCTCCCACTTCATGCCAAAAGAGATGACACAAGCCCGAAGCATATCCTCCAGAATCTGATTGATTCTTTCCACTTGTCCTTGCGACTGAGGGTGGTAAGCAGTGCTGAAGTTCAACTTTGTTCCCAAAGCTTTTTGGAAACTCTCCCAGAACTTTGAGGTGAAGATGCTCCCACGATCTGAGCTGATTTCAAGTGGAACCCCATACAGAGAGACAATCCTGTTGATATAGAGCTCAGCCAACTGAATTCCAGAAATTGTTTCCTTGACGGGGAAGAAATGAGCCACTTTAGAAAGCATGTCGATGACAACAAAGATTGCATTGTTGCCCTTCTGCGACCTTGGAAAACCAGTGATGAAGTCCATCTCTACTTTCTCCCATTTCCATTCCGGAGGTTTCAATGGCTGTAGAAGACCAAATGGTTTCTGATGGACAGCCTTGACTCTGCGGCAGACATCACATTCTGAGACGTACTTGGCACAATACCTTTTCAACCCAGGCCACCAGTATTGTGTTTTCAAGTCCATGTACATCTTTGTGCTGCCAGGATGGATAGAAAGAACCGAATCATGTGCCTCCTTGAGAACTTGGTCTCTCAGGCCCGGGTAGTTTGGAACAAACATCCGGTGATCAAAGAAGAGCGAGCCTTGATCATCAACATGGAAGGACTCGTACTTCGGAAGACCAATTCTAGAGATGAGCTTTCTGGTGTGCGGATCACCACGCTGACGAGAACGAATCTGTTCTTCCAAGAGAGGAGTAGCCAGAAGATTCAGGAGATGCCCTTGTTCCACAATTTCAAGGTTGAGCTGACGGAATTCCTCGCACAAGAGAGGCTGCTGCTCTTCTATCATGAGGTTGTTGACATAAGCTTTACGGCTAAGCGCATCTGCCATGACGTTTGCTTTGCCTGGAGTGTAGTTGATGGTCACATCAAAGTCATTGATTGCTTCAATCCATCTCCTTTGCCGAAGGTTGAGATCCGGTTGAGTGAAGATATACTTCAAACTCTTGTGGTCCGAGAAGATCTCACAACGGTTACCAAGCAAGTAGTGCCTCCAAAGCTTCAAAGCAAAGACAACTGCTGCTAGCTCAAGGTCATGTGTGGGATAGTTGATCTCATGCGTCTTCAACTGACGAGAAGCATAAGCAACCACCTGTCTCTCTTGCATAAGGACCGCACCCAATCCTTGCAAAGAGGCGTCGCAGAATATCTGGAAAGGCTTAGATGTATCCGGAGGAACCAAGACTGGCGTGGAAGTGAGCTTCTGTTTGAGTGTCTCAAAACTTTCTTGACAAGCAGGATTCCACAGATATTTCTTGCCTTTCTTGAGGAGATCGGTAAGAGGCTTTGCTATCTTCGAGAAGTTCTGCACAAAGCGACGGCAATAGCTAGCCAAGCCGAGAAAACTGCGCACTTCCTTGACATTAGCAGGAGGAAGCCATTCAACTATTGTCTTCACGGTTTCCGGGTTGACTGCAATGCCCTTGGCAGAGATAACATGACCCAGATATGTTACTTCAGGCAGCCAAAACTCACACTTTGAGAACTTTGCATACAAGCGGTTCTCACGAAGCTTGTTCAGGACACACCGCAGGTGTTCTTCATGCTCCTCCTTGGACTTGGAATAGACCAGAATGTCATCCAGATATACCACCACAAACTTATCAAGATACTCCATGAAAACGGAGTTCATCAGCCTCGAGAAGGTAGCAGGTGCGTTGGTGAGGCCGAAAGACATGACCGTGTACTCATACAGGCCATAACGAGTGGTGAAAGCTGTTTTGGGCACATCTTCTTTGCGAATCTTGATTTGGTGATAACCACTTCTCAAGTCCAGCTTAGAGAACACCACAGCTCCTGCCAGCTGATCAAATAGATCATTTATCCGAGGAAGAGGATATTTGTTCTTGATGGTTTTAGCATTGAGAGCCCGATAATCAACACATAGCCTATCGGTTCTGTCACGCTTCTTCACAAAGATTGTTGGGCTACCCCAAGAAGAAGTGCTGTGTTGAATGAAACCCAATTTCTCTTGTTCATCAAGTTGTCGTTTGAGTTCAGCTAACTCAGAAGGACCCATTTTATATGGCCTCTTGGAGATAGGAGCCGTTCCAGGTTCAAGCTCAATCACGAATTCAACCTCGCGATCCGGAGGCATACCTGGCAACTCTTCAGGAAAGACATCTGGAAACTCACAGACCACCGGTACACCCTGAATAGCTTCCATAGCATCATTATTCAGAGCAGCCAAGGAATAGAGCTGGACAGCAGGAGTCAGACTTGGAGAAAAGACTATGTGGCCTTCAGGAATCTTCAAAGACACTGAGCGTTCAGCACAATCAATGACAGCTGCATTTGCTGTCAACCAATCCATGCCCAGGATGACATCAATGTCAGAGTTGCCCAGAACAATCAAAGAAGCCAAGAATGAAGAACCACCAATCTCAACTTGATTTCCATGACTGATCTTAGTTGCCATCATATTTGCTCCAGGGGAAAGAACCATTAACTTCTTTTGGAGAGGACCCAGGACTAACTCGTTCTCATTAGCAAACTTGTGAGACACAAAGGAATGCGATGCACCAGAATCAAAGAGAACTCATGCAGGAACTGAGTTAACTGATAGCATACCCATGACAACTCCTGGTGCGAGCTCAGCTTGAGAGGCGTTGACGCAGTTAGCGCGAACAACCGCAGACCCCGGCTTAGTGTTGATGTTGAGAGCCCGAGGCGGTGGTGCACGAACCGAAGGAGAGCTTGTTGCAGATCTTGGCGGGGGTGGAGGGAGAGTTTTGTTCTTCAACGGACAGTTCCAGTGGGGATGTCCAGGATCTCCACACGAGTAACAGGCACCAGCTGGACGTGGAGCAGAGTAGCCAGGGACTCCGCCAGGCGCTCCAGGGTAGTGGTTGTTGTAGCCCCTGGGAGCCGCAGTGGTGAAGTTTGGTGGCCTTGGCACGAAACTTGCAGGTCTTGGTGGAGCCGGGAGCGACGGTGGGGTATTAGGAACCCAGACACGCCGCTTAGAAGGAGCTGCCATAACCGAAGAGCTTGATGCATCCCTGTTATGTTTCTTGGACTCCTCGAACACTTGCCTGCTTGCCTCCTCTTGCAGTGCTGTGTGCTGTAGTTCCAGGAAGGTTGCCGGTCTTGCATGAGTAATCGCATACTTGATCGACGCATTGAGCCCTTGCCTGAACCTTTTCTGCTTCTTCTTGTCATCAGATACCTCATCACCACCATAGCGAGATAGATTCATGAAGTTCCTGATGTAGGTGTTGACGTTATCATTCCCTTGCTTCAGGTTGAGAAAAGCCTCCTTCATCCTTTCCATTTCAATCTCTGAGAGAAACTGCTCCTTGAACGCTCCAGTGAACCTTTCCCAAGTTGGCTGAAAACCCGTGCAGCTTGCCTTCAAGTAGTTCTCCCACCAAAGAGTTGCATCTCCCTTGAGAAGGTGAGTAGCACACTTGACCCACTCCTGTTCCGGAACATCAGCAGTCTCGAGCAACCTTGAGATCTCACGCAGCCAATCATCCGCGTCCAGAGGTCGATCAGACACATCAAACTGACGAGGGTTGAACTTGAGGAAGCTCTTGATGTCTCCACGCCTGGGAGGTGGAGGGAGTGGAGCAAACTCGTTCCTTCTGACGCTCTCCTCAAAGCGCTGCTGGTTCTCTTGCATAGCTGCCAAAGCATTAGCAATGTTCGACAGCGCGGAGCCCAGTTCCGGAGGTATGTCCTCATCAGTCCGGCGTGGTGGAGCCATCCTGTCATTGATATAAAACTCAAGTCAGTACTATAATGGAGAATGATAATAATCCAAAATAGTACCAAGATGGAATTAACCAAGATTAAAGGATACAATTTACTGAGATGATATTAAAATATCAACAAAGTTCATAGCACCTAAAAGATATTAAGTATATCGCACACGACTGAAAAGGAGTGTGGTACACAAATATATCAAAGAAAAATTTTCCACAAATTTCGGCATTAGAATACCAATAGATGCGCAAAATCACTTAACGAATCAAGATTAGTGTCTCTACCGATCCAATATACAAAAGCGAATGAGAAGAGTAGTGGTATGGTCGCGACTCCATCCCGCACTCAAATCATTACTCTGCACATGAACAAGTGGAACACATATCCTAACCCCTTCTTCTCACGACGAAACCTAAAGATTGGTAACTACGGAAACGAACACCCCCAACAAGATAGCGTCGGATACAAGAGGAAGATAGATTGCGTCGGTTTGCAAAAGCCTGTCGGTATGGAATGTACCAACAGTTGATAACCAAAGGCAGATAAGATAACAACTTGGATGCAACAGATAGACAAGGGATTACACACACACACACACACACATCCTATGGTACTATGGAAACCCCGAACACGTGAATCCTAGTTTGAACTTTGAGAAGAGAATTGAAACGTTGCACTTCCTTACCAGAAAAGGGTGGGTGGGAGGGTAAGAAGAAAAGTGGAAGCAGTCCTACTCTCGCGTTTTTGTTTTTCCCTAATATACATAACTACCAAAAATATTTGCTAGACTGACAACGACCGTTTGGCTGAAACCCTGAAGGTCGGGATGGCTCTGATACCAATTGTAACTACCTCGGTGAACTACGCTCCTAGATACAAGCCTGGATGAGTGGTAGTGGTTGAAATAGTACGGCGGGGCCCCAAAAGCCACACACTGGTAGTCCTTTCAGACGTCCCAACCACTACCCTCTCAACGGGACCTGTACGGGCGGCGTAGTCGGCAGGCGAAGGGATCAACTACGTACACAAGTGGGTATGTACGCAAGCCACCATACAAGAGTACATCAGAGCCATACCATCTAGAAAGAAAGGAAATATAGCAACGCCATACAGCAAGATTCAAATGACCTAGATAGATCTATATTTTAGGATAACTCCTCATACAACACACATCAGAGAATCATGCGGAAGCGGCAAACAAAATCCGAGTACGGATAAGAAGCAAATCGGCATAAGATGCCAGAGAAATAAGCACATCCCAACTACAGGTCTCACGGATCCCCGATCCCGGAATCTCTACACCGAACGATCGTTGCCCACATCATCGGCTTCTTCCACCCAGTATCCGTCCTGAGAAGGTACCTGTTCATCTGAATCAAGAATTTATCGTGTGAGACCCTAAGGGTACTCAGCAAGTCTTAATGCCTCTAAAGGGGACACAACCTGGGGTGACGCAATTGCAGCAAAAGATAAACCCTAGCAATTCGACAGATAAACGCTAACCATCCGCCTAACCAAAGATAGACGGATGTCCGTGAATTAAGAACAACAGTTATAATGGTAATCTCATCCGATCCATCCTCCTCCCTGCTTACCAACAAGGAAGCGGACGAACAACCCCCATCCGTTGGCAATTTTATTAACCATTCCATGAGCGTTGCACTATTTACTAGTCAAATTACTTAGTCAGATTAAGGCGGTACTTTAGTTCTGCTTGTCTATGATCGAGAAACTGTGCTCCAAGTCGTCCATATCCGCGGACACGGCTTTCAGAAAGTTTTACCCGGCCGGGGTGCACCAATAGCAACACACACTCGATCAACCTCGGAAAAACCAAATCAAAACCCAACGAGGCCTTCACGACAAAGCAATCACAGGATTCAGAAATATTTCAGGGGGCCACCCCTTAAGTAGATCCCGCAACGGAGTAAGCAAGCTCCGAGACGGACTCAAAGGTCTGCGTCGATGGCTGTAAACGACAGCAGATCCCCAATCGGGGACTGTCGATACCGCGAAAACATCCCGCTTCCAAAACAGTACAGTGTGCAGTACCTCGCACAATCGTAAATAAAGCAGTAAAGCATGGCATAAGTACATGATAGTAATAAAGCCCCAAACTAATTGTGGCCCCAAGAAATAAGACGGAATCAAGCTCTGGCTCAGGGGGGGTCCCATATACCTCCCGGATGTGGATAGCGCGATAAATCAAGGAACAGGAATCAAGTACTCGAGGTCTTACGGGACACAAGTGAGCAGGAAAAACCAAATAGCAGATGTTGCTCACCGGTGCCACTTTCTTTAGTTATCCCAGAACTACTCAGGTTAAGTTGTTTAGGTACCTCATTGTCCAACAGACACTCACATACCCTACACATGCTGTTCTACGACTCGCATGGCTCAAACAACTCCTATAGTAATGGCTCATGGGATGGGGGAACAAGCTTGGTGGGGTTTTAAAAGTAAAGGCTATGCATACTTGGGATTCAGTTTAATGCAATCGCGACTCGATGATGCAAGAGTAAGATAGAGGCAATAGGTACTGTATGTATGCAAGCATGTGGAAGTGCTTGCCTGGTATCTCAGTTGAAGCAAGGGACGGATCTGGGTAGTGCTCCTGGTTCTCTTGATATAACCCCTGCTCAGTGTCTATCCGAGAAAAACCAAACAAACAAGGCCAACATGAATATAGAGCACAAGCATATGAATAAGATGCGTCAAGCAAACAATCATGCCATGATGAATGATGCACAATTTACATGGCAAGTAAGGTAGCATGGCAAGGGTGAGGTGTGGAGGACAAGAAAATAACATTTAAGTGGGTTTTAGTCACATTTCATTGCCATAACAGTTGTTGTTCACTATATATTTATATGATGCATTCTGCAATTGAAGTTATGGATAGCGTACACAGAAAGGTCTCGTCGAGCTGATCAATTTAGACTACTTATTTGCTTAATTTGGAATTATAAAACAAAAATTATGGATTATTAAAAATGCAGTGGCAATTGTGTAATTTAAATAATCTTGGAATTTTATTTGTGCAAAAAGCAAAATGGATGGCATATTTGAATTCCTGGCATTTTCCTGACATTCAAACATATATCATTTGTCAAATTTGGATTTACCATTGCAAAGTTATTCAAATCTGAAATTTATTTGAATTTTAAATATTCAGAAAAGATTTAAATAAACTAAACAGACTCAGTCAAACTTGTTACACCGGGTCAAGGCTAGCTCTGGCCACTGACAGGTGGGGACAGGCACACCTGGACCCACATGCCAGCGGATAGGAGGGGGGCAGGACCGCGGGTTGAGCTCCAGGAAGCCCAGGGGGTTTTTATAAAAGGCCACGGACGCTGACAGAGGGCCAAGGGACTGCGGGTTGAGGCGTTGGGAAGATGAGGGGCTAAAGTAGAAAAGCGTCGGGGACGGTTGTCTGACGAACTGAATCTGTCCGCGCGCAAGACAGCTAGATGGCCTGATCTTTCAACGATGATGGCGAGCTACACACTGGGTAATTCGCCATGACGCAAAAGAGAGAGCTGCAGAGGGATGTGCCGTCTACAGGTTTCGTGTTGAGGTTTTCATCATCGGAGGTCTGCGAGGACGGAAAACTGATGGGGAACAGAGGCCGCCTCCACTGTCGAGACTGAACCTCTGCTGCACCTAAACTGCGAGGTCGAACGATCTTGCGAGGAAGAAAGCGAGCAAACCAGGGCAGATCTGGCGACGGCGCAAAAAGGAAAGATACAGAGCAAGCCTAGGGCTACAACTTCGATGTTTGGGGTTTTCGCGAAGGGTAACTGCAGCGGTCGGGGCAAGGTGAAACAGAGGCGTGCTCGGCAGACGGGCGGGTGCTGTCCTGCTGCCGCTGTCGTTCGCGCGCGCGGCGTGCGCTGTCTGCGTGCGCGCGGCGTGCAACGTGCACGGGTGGGCTGCGCGCGGTGCCGGCGGTAAGAGGGGAGGTGGAGCTCACCGAGAGGGTGCCGGCGACGGTGGCGATGTGCTGGGGAGCGACGAGACGACGGCGAAGGGGTGGTGCACGGCGAGCAACGCGAGCGACGGCGTGGCGCACTCGGGGTGTCCGGTTCGGCGACGGGCGGGGTGCGGTGCTCCTCCTGGCGTCCTTGTCCTCTCGCAGCGCCGGCAGCACCAGACGGACCACGCGGACGAGCAGGCTGGGTGGCGCCACGGCAGGTCGACGGCAGGCGGCGGCTAGGGTCTAGCGGCCACGGCCAGGTGGTCTAGGTGGAGATGGAGGGGGAGGAGGATCTCGATCCAGATGGTTGGGGAGGGTAGGTGGTATGGTGGGGGAGGGGAGAACGGCTCTGCTGCTGCTGCTTTATGCCAGGCAACGCGAGGGAGCTAGGAGGGACACAACACGTGATCGAGAGAGAGAGAAGAGGAACAGGGACAGGGAGGGGAGAGGCTGCAGGTGGGGTCGTCGTGGTGGTAGGGCTGGCATGGCAGGTAGAGGGAAAGAGAGGGGGAGGGGACCTCGTGGTTTGGTGCAAAGGGCATGGCTCGGGCTGGGGAAGTGGGGTGGCAGCAGGAGAGAGAGAGAGGGGAACCGAGGGGGGGAAGGCTCGGCTTTAGGGTTTAGAGTAGGGGAGGCTCGGGTAGATGGGTGTGGAACCCGCAAGAAGAGAGAGGTAGGGATGGAGAGGGACATGGGGTATGGGGCCATGCTAGATAGGGGGAAGAGGAGAGGTAGGGTTTTTGGGTTTTGTTTTAGAGGTAGATGTAGAAATAGGGTTTTGGTTTTAGGGTAGAAAAGAGAGAGAGAGAGCACTTGGTTTTGTGTAGACTAGTTGGGGTTTTGGGTTTATCTAGTATGGGGTTTGGGGTAGCTTAGGGTTTAGGTTTAGCTAGAGGATAGATGGCAAGAGTGGGATTAGGGTTTTGCTAAAAGAGGTAAGAAAAGATGGAGGGGGTGCTAACTTGCGCAAGCATGCTTCAAGTACAAGCTCTAAACAAGCTCAAGCAAGATTAAGCAAGAAAAGAGGGAGAAGAGAGAGATGGTCCAAAAGATGGGTGGTGTTCTTTGGTCCAAGCATGATTCAAACAAACCAAGCAAGATCCAAAAAGAGGGGGAAAAGAGGATGGGGTTGGTGTCGTGCATGCCACATAGCACATGTGGGTGCATGGGCATGGGGTAATCTAGAGGGGAGAAGAGAGGGAAAAAGCTAGGGTTTTACACTATCAAAACAAGATCAAGCAATGAAGGATTGGTCCATTAAGAAAACAAGCAAAAACCAAATACTATGAAAAGGTGGCACTTGCATGGCCCATGCAAGACAATTAATGCCAAGTGGTTATATTGTGAAAACAACATGATTCCATGTGGCTTTAATCCTTGCATTCCCAAAAAGTGGGCAAAGGCCAAGCAAAAGATTATGGGTGGATCCAACCAACAACATGGGCTAGAGATAACTCAAAAAAAATGCCAAGCCCACATTATTGGATGGTGGAATTAAAAGGGTGGTGAAAGATAAGGTGGTGGAGTCAACAAGAGAGATGCCCCCAACTCAACTTGGGCATTTAACAATTTATTAAGAACCAAATCCAATATCAAGAGGCAACTACAATTAATCATGCACATGAGATAAGAAGCAAACAAGAAAAGGTTTTATATGATGCTCAAATGCAAGGGGACATGATGACATGAGCATGATGTGATGATGATGCAACAATTATATGTTGGAAGTGGCCCTTTTTATTATTATAACATGTAGCATTACAGGGGTTAGACAACTGGGATGCTACATGAATGCGTGATCAATCATCGCCGGTGACCACTCCCTCTTAAAATCCCACGCCCCTCCCCATTTTCCCCCAGACACCACCCCCTACCTGCCCCTAGGTTGCCCGAATCGCTCGCGGCAACGCCATTGACTCCGGTGAGCATTTTATCCAATTCCTGCGATGCTTGACCATACCCCACCTCCTTGTGCATGCGAGCTCACTCCTCCATACCTTGCGCATCTACTAGTGGTCCCAGCTAGCCCGTGCACGCTTCGGAGCGTCGGTAAGGACAACATTTGAGCATCGACAGCGTCTGCCTCAACTCCGGCGATCCTTCCCCGGTAACTCTGACCTCGCCTCTCCCTCTCTGTGATGCTCACGTGGTTGCCACACTCGCCCGTGTCTAACAAACCCTCTTCCTCGCCTTTTTATGCATTGTAGCATCGGCAACAACCACACCTGAGTGTGCCCGTCGCCTGGACCAACTCCGGTGAGCAATCACCGCTATTCCTGAGCGCCCCTCGATGAACAGCCACTACCTTGAGCTTCTCCTCATCACGGAGAGTTCGGTAATGGTCTGCTCCCTCTCCCGCGCGTCCTGATTCATTGGCAACACCACCGCCAGAGCTCCGCCGCCAGCGTCGCCCATCTGTGGTCGTCGTGTTTAGAACCGTATGTTGCATATCTGATGGCTAAAATTAGATTTATACGAAGGGTATCTTTTGATCAGAACCATACGTTTCCACTTAAAATCTGACGGCTCGCGTCGATCGATCCGTGCGAACCGGTACCGGACAATAGGAACACACCACGTGGCCAGAGTCTGTCTGTTAAAATCCAGAAAATGATTTTGTTTGTTTAAACTTGCAAAAATCATAACTATAGTTCTGCTTGGCCAAATTTAAAAAATTTATATCATTGGAATCAAAAGAATACAAACTTTGCAACCATGCCATTAGTTTAATATTTTGATTCTATAAAATAGGTTGTTTTTGCAAAAACTTGTTTAGGTCTATTTTGGTCATAAAATTTATTCTAAAAATTTTTTTAGAGTAAAATCTTTTGTAAAAGGTTTGTTTTGAACCTACTGACCATAAAAACCAACTTGTAGATTTAAAAATACATTTTGTGATGCTAAGGAATAAATATTTGAATAAAAGCATTTCTAGTTAAATAAAAATGTTGATTATGGTTTAAAAATGCTTTTTGAGTAAAACCTTTTACAAATGGGTTGATTTATACTCCATGTCCCTAAACACCAAGTTTTAGGATTTAAAAATATATTTGATGAACCCTAGTAAATTATTACTTTGCCAAAGGCATTTCTAGCAAATAAAAATATTGTTTTGATTTAAAATGGAATTTAGGTGAAACCTTTTGCAAATGGATTAATATTAAACCCTTTAACCATAAACACTAACATTTGGGTTTAAAAATATATTTGGCTAAAACTACAAAATATTACTTTGATTTAAATCATTTCTAGCAAAACAAAATGATTTAAATGGCCCATTTTCACTAACTTGGTTTCAAATGATTTTGCCACATTTATAAATGACCAATAGGATATTTAAAATGTTTATAGCCTATTAGAAATCACTTTTCCAAATAAAATAATCTTTTGCATGATTGCATGCATTTATTTGTTTTTATTGTTTTATGTAGTGAATTGTTTGAATGATAGTTTGAATATGTGCTTGCTTGATTGAATTGTAGTGAAATTTGAAGAGTGTGATTGTTGCAAGATCAAGGAGTGAACAAATATACTCTACTAAAAAGGCAAGTGACACTATCATCCATGTCCTACTATTTTCATTACACTTAGTAGAATTTTTGTAGTATGCATGATAGGGCTACTATATTACTATGCTATGCTAAGTCCTATTAGGAAATCCTTTATATCTTCCTTAGTGAAAACATCATAGTTGTAGTATGCTTAGCCCTGCTATAGACTTGGGATGGAAAACATGATATGATTATATGAAGTGTTGGAAAAATATATGTTTTATATAAATAAAACACGTACTCAATGAACCACCTGGGTGGAATGTGGATACTCATTGTGGATAAGGTGGCAACAAAGGGAACCATGTTTATATGGATATCTTTTTGTATGTGCACTAGAAGGAAACCACCCAGGGACTTAGAGATGGAACATGTTTCTCGTATAGTGGCTTCCGTGTATAGCCACATGCTAAATGGGCTCTGGCTTAGTCAATTACATAGTGGAACACCCTTGCATTGGCATCTACTCAGGTTAACCGGATTCATGTATTGGAAATATATCCTTACATTGGTGCCTGGTAGACAAGCTAGCATTATGTCTTGGGAGAACTTCTATGGAAAGACTTTGTCACATTCTCGATCTGCCGGTACTCCATTTGGTGTGTACTTATCTAGCGGCCACTGGTGGCATCAAGACGAGATTGTGTCATGTGGGTAAAGTGTACAACTTCTGCAGAAGATCAAATTCTAAGTACTTAGCCATGTCCCCGGTTATGGACAACTCTGAGCAACTAAGGCCTAAATCTATGGAAGATCTCAACATTCTAATTTCTCAAAGTAAAACTTGATGGTGTCAACAAGGTATTAGAAGCACTTGGAGTTTGCCAAGGAGTTCAAAAAGTTTGTTAAAAGATCAAAACTATTTTGAAAATATAGGATAAAACCATATTGGTTTCTCCAAATGAGCCTAAATCCTACTTAGCCAAATATGCATGTATTGATAGACTCCAACTTATTTCCACATAGTAGTGAAACTTGCCAATACAATTCAAATGTATTGACCCTGGTGGCTGCAACTTATTATGTTGCAGGTTTGTTTGATGTTAGTGAAGTGTGTTGATTAGGATTACAAGTCTACAACCAACATGACTGCCTGTGGCACTTTGAAGATGAAGGACTCCATGCTATATAGTTATTTCTGCTGCATTGTAATGAGATAGCCAAATGAGCTATGTAAGGTGTAATGAATTATTTTATTCCTAGTTATAAAGTTGTACTATGACCTTTGTTTCTTGATATTACATCTTAAACTATGGATGCTATCTATTGATCCAGGGACTAGCATTGTAAACACAGGGATCTCTACCTTATCAGGTTGGGACCTTTACAGATGGTATCAGAGCACTGTGTTGCCTATAGGATTGTAACCCTAGGATTGGACAAAACCCCTTAGAAAAATAGGAGTTGTATTTGTTCCAAAACTTATTTACAAACAATCTTGTAAACTCTTTCCTCAACCTTTTTGGTTTTGATTCTACATCTTTCCTTTTCAACTTGATGGACAAAGCCTCCACCATGAGCAAAGACTTCATCAACACCAATGACTTCAACTTTAGTTTCACCAAGGACTTCAACTTGGACATCACTAAGGACTACAATTGAGAACGAAGAGACATTAGACTGCCTACCAACTATCTAAGATATTGATATCATGTTAGTGTATGGATTATACTGACCTATGAGGTATGACTATACTAGGTTGATTGTTTCAAGAAAACTTGTTGTTTCCTACAACTCATGAGTAAAGCTCATAAGTTGTTAAGGAATAGTTGCTTGTTGATTGTTTGATTGAACTTGATTGTTTTAGGTTGTGTGTTAGAACTTCTATAGATCTATCTATCATTACTTATCCCTATTAAACCAATAGATGCCTCCCCGTCGTGCCAACGCCAACCAAAATAACAACAACAACAACAACAACAACAACAACAACAACAACAACAACAACAACAACAACATCACTCCCGAGATGCAGCAGTTGATGACATCTCAAGCTCAACTGATGCAGATGATGACGCAGTTTGTGCAAAATCAGAATTAGAACAACAATAACAACAACAACAATCAGAATAATCCTCCAGCACTTGACATGCTCACCAGATTTCTGAAACTGAGGCCTGCAAGGTTCTCTGGAACAACTGATCCAATGGTAGCCAATGGCTGGTTACGTTCGGTGAACAAGGACTTAGTGACTGTTGGCTGCACCGAGGAGGAAAAAGTTAGGTTTGCAGCATATCTGCTCGAAGGACCAGCAGCAACCTGGTGGGACAACTTTCAGATCACCACTCCCCTTGAGGATGTGACTTGGGCTATTTTTGAGGATGGTTTCCGTATATCTCACATCTCATCCGGAGTGATGAACTTGAAGAAAAATGAGTTCCACAATCTGAAATAGCGTCACCTAGTGTGGCTGAGTACATTGAGGATTTCAACAATCTGGCACGCTATGCACCGGATGAAGTTGATACAGATGCTAATAGGAAAGATAAATTCCTCGAAGGACTTAATGATGAGTTGAACCTGCAGCTATCTGTTGCCCATGTCCCAACTTATCAATCACTCTGTGACAAAGCCACCATCTTGGAAAACAAGATGAATCAAGTTGAGAACAGAAAGAGGAAACATAACCTCAAGTATCACTCAGGATCATCACAAAAGAAGTGTTCATTCAAAAGGAGCAATGGAGATTCTAGACCACATCAGCATCACCACAACAACAATGGAAGTGATAATAATGGGAATGCTACTGACAATGGATATGACCTTGGTCAGAACCAACATGGCAATCCCAGGAAGAAAGACATTAGCCAGTTACAGTGCTTTAATTATAAGGAACTTGGACACTATGCATCAGACTGTCCTGAGAAGAAAAATAAAAGGATGCTAGAAACTCCAATGAAAGCAATTCCAATGTGGCCCAAAAAGGACATGTGAACCACATCGACATGTATGGAACCCTTGAATAATTAGATGATGTGGATGGCAGGAATTAGTTAACTCAGTTGAGTCAAATAAGGATTCCTTGTCAGGATATCAATTATTGAACCCATAGTCAAGTGAACCATCAATATAACCCTGCAAAATTTGTTTTAAGGGTGGTAGTACCCTAGTTGCCTTCAAGCCAACTTGTAACCTCTAGCCTTCCCAAATCTCGGGACGATGTTTCTTTTAAGGGTGGTAGCCTGTCACATCCCAAAATTTTCCAAATTTTGAAATGTGAAAAATAAATAATTGATGAAATTTAGGGTGAAAAGAAACTTTTTGATTCCAAATGGAAACATCAAAACCCATCTTGAACAAAAACTTTGAATGGAAAGGGAATCAAACAAAAATTTCAATCAAGTGAAATGCATTCATCAATAATGTATCTTGAAATTTAAACACTTGGAAAAGCTAAACCAAAACCCTAAAGGAATAATTCATTTCCAAGATCTCTCTAAGACTATGGATTTGATCCATATAAAAATTTGTCAACAAATATTTGTAAATGATCAATAATGATAAATAAAAATACTATAAAACCATAGGAATTGGTTTCACTCAATTTGGAGCCATAGATAAAAACTTATGAATTTAATAAGTTAAAATGAATTATTTTCAAGGCTAATAAAAGCTCCTAGCTAAAATCCATACCAAACCAGGAGCAAACCAATCCTAAAATGATTTAAAAAGTTAAAAACATATTAAATAAAAATATACAAATTGGAATCACCAATTTTGGATCTTTAAATAAAAGATATGGATTTTATAAGGCAAAGAAAGAAATAAAATAAATAAGGAATATTTAAATATCCTAATTAAATCTTGGCCAAATCCATAAGAAAATGGAATAAATATAATCCAAATAAAATAAAGAGATAAAGAATGTTCAAATAAAATTATATGGGATTAAACCATATTCTAAATATATTTAAATGAAGAAAAAATACCTAATAAAAATGATTAAATAAATCATGGGAAAAATAAATGAAATTACCAAATAAGATTAAAAGTTATCTAATTGACTTACAAAGAATAAAAGAAGTTATTTGAATAAATAATATGGAATAGAACCATATTTAAATCTTGTTTAAAATAAAGACAATGTCTATTTTAAATAAATAATAAACCATAAATTAATAAAAGAATTATTCCAAAATAGTATTTAAAATACAATAATAAACAATATTAAAAGCTTGCTGAAAATTTGGTAAAGGTTTGCATTCAAATGGTGTTTGAATTATTTGAACAAAAATCAAAACAGAATAATAGAAAAGGAAAAAGAAAAGATTCAGAATAAAAAAGGGGAAACAAAGCTAGCCCAGAAAACAGGCCCAGTCCAACCCATCTCTTCCCCAAAGCGTTTTCTTTTCTCATCCGAACTCGCACCCGTGCAGTCACTGAACTCCTGACCCCACGCGCACCTCCTCTCTTCGCTGACCATCGGACCCCACTGCCAGCTCGTCTTCTTCCCCACCCGCGTCGACCGTTTCCCCTCGCCCCTCGTCATTTCTACCGCATTTAATCTTCATAAATTCGCATGAATGCGCAACCAATCCTCGTCGGTGACCACTCCCTCTTAAACGCCCACGCCCCCTCCCCATTTCCCCCAGACACCACTCCCTACCTGCCCCTAGGCTACCCGAATCGCTCGCGGTAACGCCACTGACTCCGGTGAGCATTTCGTCCAATTCCGGCGACGTCTGACCGTACCCCACCTCCTTGTGCACGCGAGCCCACTCCCCCGTACCTTGTGCATCTACCAGTGGTCCCAGGTAGCCCGCGCGCGCGCTTCGGAGCATCGGCAAGGACAACATCTGAGCATCGATAGTGTCTGCCTCAACTCCGGCGATCCTTCCCCGGTAACTCTGGCCTCGCCTCTCCCTCTCTATGATGCTCACGTGTTCGCCACACTCGCCCGCGTCTAACAAACCCTCTGCCTCACCTTTTTATGCCTTGTAGCATCTGTAACAACCACACTTGAGCGTGCCCGTCGCCTGGACTAACTCCGGTGAGCAATCGCCGCTATTCCCGAGCGCCCCTCGACGAACAGCCACCACCTTGAGCTTCTCCTCATCATGGCGAGTTTGGTAATGGTCTCCTCCATCTCCCGCGCATCCTAATTTGTCGGTAACACCACCACCAGAGCACCACCGCTGCACAGCCGCCGCCAGCGTCGCCCATCTGTGGTCGCCGTGTTTAGAACCGTAGGATGCATATCTGATGGCTAAGATTATATTTCGATGAAGGGGTATCTTTTGATCAGAACCATACGTTGCCACTTAAAATCTGACGGTGCGCGTCGATTGATCCGTAGGAACCGGTACCGTCCAATAGGAACACACCACATGGCCTGAGTCTGTTTGTTAAAATCCAGAAAATGATTTTGTTTGTTTAAACTTGTAAAAATCATAACTATTGTTCTGCTTGGCCAAATTTTATATCATTAGAATCACAAAAATACAAACTTTGGAACCATGCCATTAGTTTAATATTTTTCTTCTGTAAAATTGGTTGTTTTTGCAGAAACTTCTTCAGGCCTATTTTGGTCATAAAATTTATTCTAAAAATGTTTTTAGAGTAAAATCTATTGTAAAAGGTTAGTTTTGAACCTACTGACCATAAAAACCAACTTGTAGATTTAAAAACACATTTTGTGATGCTAAGGAATAAATCTTTGAATAAAAGCATTTCTAGTTAAATAAAAATGTTGATTATGGTTTAAATATGCTTTTTCAGTAAAACCTTTTACAAATGGGTTGATTTATACTCCCTGTCCCAAAAAACCAAGTTTTAGGATTTAAAAATATATTTGATGAACCCTAGTAAATTATTACTTTGCCAAAGGCATTTCTAGCAAATAAAAATATTGTTTTGATTTAAAAATGGAATTTAGGTGAAACCTTTTGAAAACGGATTAGTATTAAACCCTTTAACCATAAACACTAAAATTTGGGTTTAAAAATATATTTGGCTGAAACTACAAAATATTACTTTGATTTAAATCATTTTTAGCAAAACAAAATGATTTAAATGGCCCATTTTCACTAACTTGGTTTCAAATGATTTTGCCACATTTATAAATGACCAATAGGAGTTTTAAAATGTTTATAGCCTATTAGAAACCACTTTTCCAAATAAAACAATATTTTGCATGCTTGCATGCATTGCTTTGTTTTTATTGTTTTATGTAGTGAATTCTTTGAGTGCTAGTTTGAATATGTGCTTGCTTGCTTGAATTGTAGTGAAATTTGAAGAGTGTGATTGTTGCAAGATCAAGGAGTGAACCAATATACTCTACTAAAAAGGCAAGTGACACTATCATCCATGTCCTACTATTTTCATTACACTTAGTAGAAATTTTGTAGTATGCATGATAGGGCTACTATATTACTATGCTATGCTAAGTCCTATTAAGAAATCCTTTATATCTTACTTAGTGAAAACATCATAGTTGTAGTATGCTTAGCCCTGCTATAGACTTGGGATGGAATAAATGATATGATTATATGAAGTGTTGGAAAAATATATGTTTTATATAAATAAAACAAGTAATCAATGAACCACCTAGGTGGAATGTGGATACTCAATTGTGGATAAGGTGGCAACAAAGGGAACCATGTTTATATGGCTATATTTTTGTATGTGCACTAGAAGGAAACCAGCCAGGGACTTAGAGATTGAACATGTTTCTCGTACAGTGGCTTCCGTGTATAGCCACATGCTAAATGTGCTCTGCCTTAGTCAATTACATAGTGGAAGACCCTTGCATTGGAATCTGCTCAGGTTAACCGGATTCATGTATTGGAAATATATCCTTACATTGGTGCCTGGTAGACAAGCTAGCATTATGTCTTAGGAGGACTTCTATGGAAAGACTTTGTCACATTCTCGATCTGCCGGTACTCCATTTGGTGTGTACTTATCCAGCGGCCACTAGTGGCATCAAGACGAGATTGTGTCATGTGGGTAAAGTGTACAACTTCTGCAGAAGATCAAAATCTAAGTACTTAGCTGTATCCCCGGTTATGGACAACTCTGAGCAACTAAGGCCTGAAGCTATGGTGTCAACAAGGGATTAGAAGCACTTGGAGTTTGCCAAGGAGTTCAAAAAGTTTGTTAAAAGATCAAAACTACTTTGAAAAGATAGGATAAAACTATATTGCTTTCTGCAAATGAGCCTAAACCCTACTTAGCCAAATATGCATGTATTGATAGACTCCAACTTATTTCCACATAGTAGTGAAACTTGCCAATACAATTCAAATGTATTGACCCTTGTGGCTGCAACTTATTATGTTGCAGGTTTGTTTGATGTTAGTGAAGTGTGTTGATTAGGATTACAAGTCTACAACCAACATGACTGTTTGTGGCACTTTGAAGATGAAGGACTCCATGCTATATAGTTATTTCTGCTGCATTGTAATGAGATAGCCAAATGAGCTATGTAAGATGTAATGAATTATTTTATTCCTGGTTATAAAGTTGTACTATGAGCTTTGTTTCTTGATATTACATCTTAAACTGTGGATGCTAGCTATTGATCTAGAGACTAGCATTGTAAACACAGGGATCTCTACCTTATCAGGTTGGAACCTTTACATGGCGGCATGGATTTAGGAAGCAAACAAAGCTTTTAAGCACACGAGGAGACTCGGTGACTCACCAGGAACACTATGGTGCGGTCGATAGGGCGAGGCGAACTCGAAATTGACGACGAACGTCGGTGACTGGCGACGGCCGTGAGATGTCGATTGGCTTGATAGAATATCTTCGGGTTTCCCTGACCTAGCTTGGGAGAACGAGGGCAACGAGGTGAGTCCAATGGCACCCTCAGGGAGGCCAGGGGGCTCGGGAACGACGACGATGAGCAGCTCCAGCAAGGCTCGGTTTTCGGTAAGATAGGAAGTTGGAGAGGATAAGAGGATAAGGCTCTCCGGCGTGGCGGTGGCCTTCTTATAGGCAACAAACAGCGGCGGCGTGGATCTTGGGGACAGCAGGCATCGCGGCGATGGCGGACGGCCGACGATGCACCAGGCAGCAGCTTCACCGGCACCGCATTCTGGCGAGAGGAAGAAGAAAAGAAAAGGGATCGAAGGGGTACGTGGGCCGTGTTGGGCTGGCTTGGGCTAGGTGAGCTGTAGTGTGGTGCGTGTGAGGGACGGATAAGGTAGAGGGAAATGGGCCACAGCCAGTTTGTGGACTGAAGTCCAGTTTTTTTACTCTTTTCTATTTTCTGTTTTCTGTTTTCCTATATTCTGTTGTGTTTTTCAGGTTTGAATATTACACATTTGATTGAAATTTATTTATAGAATTTATTTTATAGATAATTGTAGTATATAAAAATGTATTTCAAATTCTGGTATGAATTTAGTATGTTGATAGCATACTTTATTTATTATTTTCTAACTTTATAATTATATACATATTCTTTTATTAAATAGAATAAGTAGGATTTAGGGTTTTTAGGATTTGTTTAAGATCTTAAAAATTAACTATAACATTAGTTTTACTTTTATTTGTAGTAATGAAGTTTTAAAATGTTTAGTGATAGTCATAGAGTTTATTTTTATGTATTTAATCACATAGCAAAGTACAGGGTGGTTTATAATTATTGTATCCCCACTTATTCCATGATCATTTGGAATGACTAGTTAGAGAAATGGATCAAAGACTTTGTCTAATGAATATAGATAGAATATTTATGAGATGTTGATGATAAAAATCATTAATAGGTTTAGGGTTCTAAACTGTAATTGCTTACCCTAGGATTTAGGGTTCTTACTATACTTATATTCTTTTGTTGATGTGAATAAAGATTAATGGCTAAACACATTGTCTTTATGTTTGTGATTTTTAATGATATCACCATTTAAAGTAAAATAGTGGGATGGTTTTCTAGGCTATCTTATGAGAAAGAATTAATAAATATAGTTCTTAAGTACCTAGGATAATGATGGTTGAGAATGACAAAGGTGTGCTTAAGTGATTTGATATAGGAAATTATTCCTAGTAGCCATTGTGGAAATAAGATGATTGATCCAACATATGGGATGGATGTTAAGCTTGATTATAGATTTAGGGTTTAATGTTTACCCAGAATTTCTATCTTCCATAACTCACAATCGTGGACTTCTAATTAAGGAATTCCTTTCCTAGATATATCACTTCTTCATATCTAACATCATGTGTTAACATGATGAGCTTTACTTCACAGAAATATTCTTATCCACCTTTTATTCTTCTAAATCCATTTATAATTCCAATGAGCTTGACACTGAAGCTTTCATAATCTTCTCATATCTATACTTGGTTATATCAAACTATTCTACTACTAATAATCTCCAATCCAACAAGTCGTTACTTCTAACTCCATTCATACTCTTCCTTAATCATCCATCACTAACATTACTTCAATATATGTATACATCAAATCCTACTTCACCTCAAGTGCTTAGTATTTCCAAAGAGGAAAATACTACTTCTTTAACCCAATGTTGCTCTAACATCATCTTAATCATAATATCTTGTCTCTACTGGACTGCAGTATCTAATACTCCAACCTCACATTATATTAATATGACTTGTCATGGCTAACCTAGGATAACATATTTATACTAGGTTTTCAATCATGTTTTATCCACCAACGCCACTTATACATGATATAAGCATTCAATCTTGGTGAATAAGCCATGATCATTATAATCCTTTGATCCTTTATGGTTTAGGTTTCCAGTTGGCTAATCAAGGCTTCCATCCATACAACATTACAGTTGTATTATAATTATCTTCTGTTTAGCTCTATTGGATTAAGAGATATAATTCATTGACTATACCTACTTGATCCAACAGGACTACTCCTGGTAACTATCTTCAGTATTCATCCTGGGAATCCTCTTTGTTACCACATATATCTTTATTTCAAATAACCCTTCTATCCATTCAGGAGTGAGTTAACTCCATCAATTATCCTATAGATGATAGCTAAGGCTAGCATTACTATTTACCTCTTCTTACTTCCTTCTCTAAAGGATTTAAAGTGAATGTTAAGATAAGAACATGAGTTGATAGATCAATAGTTAATAAGCTAAGAATTGGTGAATCAATAGTTGATTACTCAATATTGATGAACAACAGATATTGAGATAGGATTCCATAAGGATTGATATGGAAAGAAGGATATGTGGTGAATGGTCTTGAATTGCTTTCCTTCCTACTTAATACAACTAAAGAGTTAGGGTTAAGTATTACCATGATGTTCATGGTATAAATAGTTGAGATTTAAGATTTAGTTGTTACATTCCTATTACTTAAGTTATATTTATAACTTGGTATTCATGAGTTGTTGTAATGAATACTATGATATGATCACCTAAGGATCAAATATAATCCATTAAGTAATGAATTAGGGTTTAACTTTTATTACATTTGATCTACCCTTAGGTCAAATCTCCCTTACCCAAAATAAGGTTTTAGCAAAGGTCATATTGAAACTTATTGCAGTCAACTTGATGATCTACTTCAATTCCATCAAGTTGAGAGAAGCTTCAAACACTTTGACAGGTTTTTTATTTAAAAGCGCGAAAATTATTCGGATTTTCTATGACGAATGCAATGCACACATCTGGGTTCAGCTTATTTCTAATCTCTAATGCTGGGATGTTACAAACTCTCCCCCTTAAAATAAACTTCGTCCTCAAATTTCATATACTCTCACGTTTTGGAGTAAGGAATTGTCTTCCAATGATTACGATATGTCTCAACTCCATGGTAACCTCAATGGGAATAATTGTAATATTCCATATCCAAATCTTTTCCTTGAATCCTCATCATACTCAACAATCTTTAACATGGTGTCTCCAATACTCTAAAGTTATTTTACTTGACTCCCTTAGTAATAGTTTTCCTTATTATGAACTCCTTAAATAGTGGTATTTTCTTTAGTTCATTTCTCTAATTAGGTATCCTAATCCAACTCCTTTTATTTAATCATCAAACTTTCTTAGTTTGTAAGGTCTAGGAAATCTCACTAAACAGAGTTTTCAATTTCTATTAGACACTGGTTATAGTCAAAAGACTAATCTTTGATTTATCATTGTATGAGTTGTATTGGTAGTCCTTCCGAAGATTGGATTTGAACACATTTAGTCCATACCCATTGGAATTTCTTGTTCCTCTACACATGTCCAATTGGATATGTTTTATTCCCTTTTAAAGGGTCTCTTAAAAGTTATTTCTTTTAGAATTAGTCTGTTAGGACTATTCTATTTTATCTCCTTTAAGCTTTCACCTTAGCAAGCTTTTATAAATTCTCTTGTTATTACCTTAGGTACTTCTTTAACTTCCACTTATTAGTTACCTCAAGGTTTGAGTACTACTACCTTGAAATAAACTCCGATCTTTCATCTAGACATACTTCAGAGAGTACCTTTCTGATGATTATCTTTTAACCTTATGAAAATAAGGCTTGCTGTTGTTATGGGTTAGTCCTTCTTATCCAACCTTTATTCGGAAAGTTACATAATAATACTTCCACAAATTTTTTACTCTCCCCCTTAGGGTTTACTAATGGTCTCTAAACTATCTATATAGTAACCATTGGCTTAATAACTAGGATGTAGGTCTTTGTCTAGCTTATTTTCTACCTAGTTGGGTTCTCATGAAAGATTGTAGGGTGTATCCACACATTTGTGGATCTCCGAAGTGAATCTTTCAGCATTATTTGTCTTACTTACTATTTGGACATTTTTTCTTTGATAGGTCTGACTTCGCGAAGAATCTCGAAAGATGATCGCTTCAACTCTATACTCATTTATGTCTTAATTAACTTAGGCCAAGTTTAATGATCTTTATGCAAGCATTAAGATGATCTGGTTAACTAAGTTAACCAACACCGACTGTGGACAAGATACCAACTGTGGATCAAATACCGAGTATGGATCAAATACCAGCTGCAGATCATCCTAGGTTGTAGGAATTACCCTACGGCTTCCAACATCCTTATGGCATTCTCTCTAAATTGTCAGAGCTTTAATACCATTTTCTCCAAAACTTCGTATTTGCATTTATTCATGATGCTTCCAAGAACTTGGTACTACTACTCCATTACTTCTTAGCAACATTACCTACTTTGATTGAACCTTAAGTTCGTCACTTATTGTTGCTCCATATATTCGCTACATTAATATTTCTTCTTATTATGGACTAATAATGATTTGAACTTGATCCAATCCTTCAATTGGTGTTGTGATACTCCTTACACTTGAGTTAATTCTTCATGTAGGTCTTCATCTTGATCTTTGGAACTCGTCACTCCCTTACACGAATTCCCATTCCTATCTAGGTCTATAACATCAAGTAGTAACTGGATGTTGCAACATGCATTTGCACATCAAGTCAAACTTCATGTACAGATCTAGTCGATCAAGAATATCCAAGAAAAACAAATAAATCGAAATGTGGTACATATAACACACAATATTCTAAGCCAAGAATGTAGTAGTTGAGTATAATATATGGCATTCTCTCTAAATTGTCAGAGCTTTAATACCATTTTCTCCGAAACTTCGTATTTGCATTTATTCATGATGCTTACAAGAACTTGGTACTACTACTCCATTACTTCTTAGCAACATTACCTACTTTGATTGAACCTTAAGTTCGTCACTTATTGTTGCTCCATATATTCGCTACATTAATCTTTCTTCTTATTATGGACTAACAATGATTTGAACTTGATCCAATCCTTCAATTGGTGTTGTGATACTCCTTACACTTGAGTTAATTCTTCATGTAGGTCTTCATCTTGATCTTTGGAACTCGTCACTCCCTTACACGAATTCCCATTCCTATCTAGGTCTATAACATCAAGTAGTAAATGGATGTTGCAACATGCATTTGCACATCAAGTCAAACTTCATGTACAGATCTAGTCGATCAAGAAATCCAAGAAAAACAAATAAATCGAAATGTGGTACATATAACACACAATATTCTAAGCCAAGAATGTAGTAGTTGAGTATAATATCTCTAGAGTTCAGGCTTAGTTGTGTAGTATATGACACCTCCTCATATAGGTTTACATCGTGATACTTAGCACATAGGTTCAAACTATTCTTTATCTCAATATTTACCCAATTGCTCAAGTGCAACAGGATAATCTTAAGCAAAGTGGTCTCAACTTGGTTTCAACTAAACTTTTGTCTCACCTATGGAATGACTAGCTATAACCATCCTTCCTTTATTAATAAACTATCCTCACATGATCTCTCTAAATGACTAATAAGTTTTTATTGAACCCCTAAAATTGAAGGTTATCACTATTTTATGACACCTTTGACTTCTACCATAGTTCTACCATGTTATTTTCATACTTATACTTCAGGATAATTTACTAATTTCTTGTCATATTTACACTCTCATCATGGTTTCGTAGCTAATCTCACCATGATCTCATTATGTTTTACCTATACATCATGATTTAGGAGTTTATCTCACCATGATGATTTTGTTTCTCATTGTACTACCATTGATTATTAGCATGATTTCACTTCATCACATAGAATTCTAAAGTGAATCCCACATGATTACTACTCATTACATCAACATTAAGACTACTTCCTTATGATGTCTTACACTTTATCCTGGTCTACTGTGACCAATTAGCTTTCCTACAGTATCTTGCCGGGTTATGTCTCCTTCGGAAGACACTAAATAGCACTATACCAAGAAAAGATAAAATAATTACTCCTAAGAAAGAATGACTTAAGTATCTAGTGATAACGTTATCCTCAAGTGGATACTCATCACAAGTCATAAGAATATTTGGTTTAGGTAAGATGGCTCCTATAGTCACTATCCAACCTACAGATCTTCCTAAAAGGGTTTTAATCCTAGGGTCAAAGCATATGCTCTGATACCAACTGCGGTGACCCAGCATACCACTGCATGATGTAGTACACTATAGTCGTTGACATAACACAAATGAAACACCGTTCACTAGTATTACATCCCTTAGAGTGGTACAACAGAAACACAGCAGGTCCAAGACATGACTATAGGTTACAACTCAACTCTTTACACAAGATCCAGAGAACACTCTAGGTTAAAGAGAGAGAAATAAACTTCTTACAAAGAAGAATCAGAAATAAATAGCTCAAAAACTATCATACTATTAAGACTAGTATCTTAACTAATGGTCTGGCATTGCTGCTATCGCAATACACTACAGAAATAGGTTCTATGGTTAGAGATTATATTCCTATCTAATCAGTAACTTCGCCTTCACTTGAGTTGGTGTATATGTTGACTTCCTTGACTCCATTGAAGAGCTTTAGCTTTTGATGATGATTCCTGGAACATAACTTGATGTAGACATCGTCTTAATGGCTTCAGAATCTAGCAAGGGTTAAGAAGATACGTTGAGTACGAGCGTACTCAGCAAGTTCACTAGAAAAGGAGTGTTTGATGCACTATATCTACAGCCACAGACCGTAGGTCGTAGGCAATGCAAGTTTTCATAAACATTTCTTCAAAAGTTGCTTTTATTCGGAAAAGCTATGTCCATTAGCCTTCATGGGTTTACCAGAACTTTCATGGAGTTCCTTTCCCGCCATGTTCGCAGCTCCTTCCCGGAATAGGGAGTAACAAGTTACAGTTCTTACACTCTGCAGAGGTGCGTCACTTTACCTATGAGAGATCTTAAGCTTTGTTGGACGGATAGCAGTATGTTCCCGTTCAAACTTCCATGGTTTGAGGCCCAACCTAAGATCCAAGCCAATCACTGCCCTCTCCACGACCTAATATGTCTGCACGATCCTTCGGGGCCGGCTCACCTCCGTTAAGCCCCCTTTCGGGTAGGCTAAAACCCTGATGAGTTCCCGAAGACTCTATGACCTGGTGTTGCCCTGGCAAGTGCCATATTAAATGGTCCATCCACTAAACACCATCCATAGATAATCTAGACACCAAAAGTGTGGGACGTAAGGGTGCCCACCCATATGTTGGATCCGCACAAGGAATCACAACGTCACGTTAAGGTCGTCTTGCCTCCATACGAGAGGAAAAGGATACAGCTGACTTCTCCGTCCCATTCCAAATCTCATGGTCAACGCGTAATATACGATGCAAGAATCACTGGCGACATTGGTTGTTAAGTACTAGGTGATATATTCCTAAGTTGTGGTATTCCAACCACCAGGTTTAATATATTAGCTGATCACCCTGGATCAGTAACCAATAGTTCACATTATTATCAAAAATAGTTTTTTCAGACCTTTTTCAAATGCAGGTGATGACAACACTAGATTTGCAAAATACTTTACAGAAAATAATCAAAGGACACGAGCAAGTGTGAACTTGCCTTTTTGTGATTGCAAGATTATGCACTCACGGTCTTCGAGACAATATAAAAGATCCAATATCTAAAATCAGCATCATTTTTCCGGTAAGGACTAATGTTTAAAGAAGCAAAATGCTCTTATGCATAAGTAATGTAATGAACTTTATGAACGCGAATCCCGGGGATAACGTTAATCTAGGGTTTGGAAACTAGAAATGGTTACTTTAGAATGTGTTGTCCTTTTAGATAAGTTTCATACTTGTGCTTCTTATTAAGGCTTATGAGTATGTGTGAAACAACATGTAAACATAATGGCATACAACTATAAGATATACTAATGAGATGTGCTACTCAAGGACTGCTTATATGAGAATTATCTTATCTTCAAGTTTTACTTTGCAAGTAATGGCATTTATAAGGAACTTAAGTGTTAACAATCCTAAGTATATAAATAAATCTTAATGTAATGTGATTATTATTAATAGTCATTTGATGTTTGAAGTGGCAAAAATAATAACATTTGAAGAAAAGATTTCTTTTCTAAGGTCTAAGCAATCTTTGTGGTTAATCAAATGTGGTCAATGTTGTTTGTGCTTGCTTAAATAGTTTGGATTTGAGATGCTTTATGGCTTAATTATAACAGACCAAAGTTAACTATAAAGCATATAATAAAGTCTTTAGCATTATTTTTAAAGTCTTGTGGACTTAAGTTAACTTTAAAAACATAGATGAACTTAGAGTGTAATGCTTATGATATTTGTATTTTGTTCACTCCATAATGTTTCCTTAAATTTATTTAAGAATGGCATTACTTCTAATTGAGTAGTGGTGTCCTAACATTATAATGGAATAGAATTATTTTCCTTTTTATAGATGAGTGGTTATAGTTTGTAAACAAGGAAGTAATATTACTTAACTACTTATGGATTCAACATAGTGTTTTGGTAGTTTTATAACTTGTGGTTAAAGTAATGGAAATAGATTTTATCGAGTCAAAATAATAATCTTGAGAATTTAATATTTGATAACTCCATTTGAATAGTAATATACACTTAAGGTTGAATGATAAATCAAATAGAATTATATTTAAAATGTGTTGAACCATTTTGACTTCATATTATCAATATTCAAGACTAATACTATTTATTAGACTTTAATTAGTTAATTTTAGAATATTAGAAAATTTTATTACCCTTATATGAATTATTAACTAAAGAAATAGGTTTAAATTCAAGTTATTAAAGTGTTTAACTTATTTATTTAACTCAAAAGTGGAATATTATATTTTTAACATGTAGATATTACTTTTGTGATCATTTTGATATATTACATTTATTTTTGTGATTTATAAATAATAAGATATGATTTTTATAAGATTTATTACTTTAAAAATATTTAATAAATAACAAATATTTAATTATGTGAAATAATAATGTATGATTATAGTTTTAAATTATAGTTCTTATTTTTCTAAGATTTTTGGTATTTTAATTATATTTTTAACAATTACCAATATTAAATTATGAATTATCAAAGTATTAATACTTAAAAAATCTTTATTAGATAATAATTATTTAAACTGTTGACATAATAATGTTTGATAATAGTTTAATGTCATAGATTTTATTTTTCATATATTACACATGTTTTTCTGAATTATCAAACAAAAGTTATTAAATTTACAAGATTTAATCATTTTCTAATTTTTTTAAATAACCGCTTTACTTTTTATACCCAGACCAACTCTACCCTTGTCACTGACCCATGGGGTCAGGACCACGTCGGATGCCATGCGGGCAGTAGACCAGTCAACCGTGGACCTGGTCAAGGATGAGATCATCCTGACGTTATCCCGCCGGAAACCATCGGATTGGTGATCGATCGAGCGATTTCGTGAATGCGCGGGGTAGTGCCTAGGCTTATTGGAAAGAGGGTGTCCCGAGGGACCTATTGGTGGTGGCGCCGCCCTATTTTGGTCGCTGGAGGGCGGTCGGCGACGAGCTCATGCGGCGGTGCTTGTAGTTGATCATGACGGCATGGATTTAGGAAGCAAACAAAGCTTTTAAGCACAGGAGGAGACTCAGTGACTCACCAGGAACACTATGGTGCGGTCAATAGGGCGAGGCGAAGTCGAAATCGACGATGAACGTCGGTGACTGGCGGCGGCCGTGAGATGTCGATTGGCTCGACAGAAGATCTTCGGGCTTCCCTGACCTAGCTTGGGAGAACGAGGGCAACAAGGTGAGTCCAACGGCACCCTCAGCGAGGCCAGGGGCTCGGGAACGACGGCGATGAGCAGCTCCAGCGAGGCTCGGTTTTCGTTCAGAGAGGAAGTTGGAGAGGATAAGAGGATAAGGCTCTCCGGCGTGGCGGTGGCCTTCTTATAGGCAACAAACAACGGCAGCGCGGATCTTGGCGACAGCGGGCATCGCGACGACGGCGGACGGCCGACGATGCGCCAGGCAGCAGCTTTGCCGGCGCTGCATTCTGGCGGGAGGAAGAAGAAAGGAAAAAGGGATCGAAGGGGTATGTGGGCCGAGTTGGGTTGGCTTGGGCCAGGTGGGTTGTAGTGTGGTGCGTGTGAGCGACGGAAAAGGTAGAGGGAAATGGGCCACGGCCAGTTTCTGGACTGAGTCCATTTTTTTTACTCTTTTCTGTTTTTTGTTTTCCTATTTTATGTTTTGTTTTTCAGGTTTGAATATTACACATTTGATTGAAATTTCTTTATAGAATTAATTTTCTAGATAATTGCAGTATAGAAAAATGTATTTCAAATTCTGGTATGAATTTAGTATGTTGATAGCATACTTTATTTATTATTTTCTAACTTTATAATTATAGACATATTCTTTTATTAAATAGAATAATTAGGATTTAGGGTTTTTAGGATTTGTTTAAGATCTTAAAAATTAACTATAACATTAGTTTTACTTTTATTTGTAGTAATGAAGTTTTAAAATGTTTAGTGATAGTCATAGAGTTTATTTTTATGTATTTAATCACATAGCAAAGTATAGGGTGGTTTATAATTATTGTATCCCCACTTATTCCATGCTCATTTGGAATGAGTAGTTAGAGAAATGGATCAAAGACTTTGTCTAATGAATATAGATAGAATATTTATGAGATGTTGATGAGAAAACTCATTAATAGGTTTAGGGTTCTGAATTGTAATTGCTTACCCTAGGGTTTAGGGTTCTTATTATACTTATATTCTTTTGTTGATGTGAATAAAGATTAATGGCTAAACACATTATCTTTATGGTTGTGATTTTTAATGATATCACCATTTAAAGTAAAATAGTGGGATGGTTTTCTAGGCTATCTTATGAGAAAGAATTAATAAAGATAGTTCTTACGTATCTAGGATAATGATGGTTGAGAATGACAAAGATGTGCTTAAGTGATTTGATATAGGAAATTATTCCTAGCAGCCATTGTGGAAATAAGATGATTGATCCAACAGATGGGATGGATGTTAAGCTTGATTATAGATTTAGGGTTTAATGTTTACCCAAAATTTCTATCTTCCATAACTCACAATCCTGGACTTCTAATTAAGGAATTCCTTTCCTAGATATATTACTTCTTCATGTCTAACATCATGTGTTAACATGATGAGCTTTACTTCACAAAAATATTCTTATCCACCTTTTATTCTTCTAAATCCATTTATAATTCCAATGAGCTTGACACTGAAGCTTTCATAATCTTCTCATATCTATACTTGGTTATATCAAACTATTCTACTACTAATAATCTCCAATCCAACAAGTCGTTACTTCTAACTCCATTCATACTCTTCCTTAATCATCCATCACTAACATTACTTCAATAGATGTATACATCAAATCCTACTTCACCTCAAGTGCTTAGTATTTCCAAAGAGGAAAATACTACTTCTTGAATACAATGTTGCTCTAACATCGTCTTAATCATACTATCTTGTCTCTACTTAACTCTAGTATCTAATACTCCAACCTCACATTATATTAATATGACTTGTCATGGCTAACCTAGGATAACATATCTATACTAGGTTTTCAATCATGTTTTATCCACCAACGCCACTTATACATGATATAAGCATTCAATCTTGGTGAATAAGGCATGATCATTATAATCCATTGATCCTTTATGGTTTAGGTTTCCAGTTGGCTAATCAAGGCTTCCATCCATACAACATTACAGTTGTATTATAATTATCTTCTGTTTAGCTCTATTGGATTAAGAGATATAATTCATTGACTATACCTACTTGATCCAACAGGACTACTCCTGGTAACTATCTTCAGTATTCATCCTGGGAATCCTCTTTGTTACCACATATATCTTTATTTCAAATAACCCTTCTATCCATTCAGGAGTGAGTTAACTCCATCAATTATCCTATAGATGATATCTAAGGCTAGCATTACTATTTACCTCTTCTTACTTCCTTCCCTAAAGGATTTAAAGTGAATGTTAAGATAAGAACATGAGTTGATAGATCAATAGTTAATAAGCTAAGAATTGGTGAATCAATAGTTGATTACTCAATATTGATGAACAACAGATACTGAGATAGGATTCCATAAGGATTGACATGGAAAGAAGGATATGTGGTGAATGGTCTTGAATTGCTTTCCTTCCTACTTAATACAACTAAAGAGTTAGTGTTAAGTATTACCATGATGTTCATGGTATAAATAGTTGAGATTTAAGATTTAGTTGTTACATTCCTATTACTTAAGTTATATTTATAACTTGGTATTCATGAGTTGTTGTAATGAATACTATGATATGATCACCTAAGGATCAAATATAATCCATTAAGTAATGAATTAGGGTTTAACTTTTATTACATTTGATCTACCCTTAGATCAAATCTCCCTTACCCAAAATAAGGTTTTAGCAAAGGTCATATTGAAACTTATCGCAGTCAACTTGATGGGCTACTTCAATTCCATCAAGTTGAGAGAAGATTCAAACACTTTGACAGGTTTTTTATTTAAAAGCGCGAAAATTATTCGGATTTGCTATGCATGAATGCAATGCACACATCTGGGTTCAGCTTATTTCTAAGCTCTAATGCTGGGATGTTACAACTTCTTGCCTCCAAGACTATCATGAGAGGGTGGACCAAAAAGGTCCATATGCAAGAGCTCCAAACATCTCTCCTTGGTGATTTGATCGAGCGCTTTGTGAGGAGTTTCATGCATCTTCCCTTCAATACAAGCCTTTCAAACACGATCTTTGGCAAAAGAAACATCGTTAAGACCAAGGATGTGGCCCTCGGAGTGAAGTCTTTGCAAAGTTCTCATGTTAAAATGGGCTAGGCGGCGATGCCACAACCAGCCCTTGTCGGCTTTAGCATAGAGACATAGAGCATGAGGAGTAGTGGTCCCTGAAAAGTACACCACATACAAGTCATTCTCTACATACCCTACGAAAGCCACCTTGAGAGACTTGCTCCACATGAGGACCACGGAATGCACATGAAAGAAAGAAGAAAGACCCATAAGAGCAAGTGCACGAACCGAGAGTAAATTGTAACCAAGAGTTTTGACAAGCATGACGTCAACCAAGGATATATCTGGGGTTACCACCACTTTGCCAAAACCCAAAAACTAAGAACTTGCTTTATCACCGTAGGAGACCATGGTGTTGGAAATATTTGGCCTCATCTCCTTCATGATAGACTTGCTTACGGTCATATGACTCGTGGCACCACTATCAAGCACCCATTTTGATCCACCGGAAGCATAGTCCTACAAGAAAATCAAGCTTTGGTTTTAGGTACCCATTTTGCAATGGGTCTCCTTTTGTTAGTAACAAGAGCCTTTGGCACCCAAATAGCCCAATGATAATCGTGCGTGTAAGAAGTTCCTACATATCTAGCATATACATGACCATCATATGATTTGCAAAGAATATAAGAGGGATTGTTCTTTCCGGCAAAGTTGTCACTTCGCAAGATGGTTGGGCCATTAGAAGGTCCTTCAGCCATGCCCTTGTTATTTTTCTTCTTCTTGTTCTTCCTCTTCTTCTTCTTAGTCTTGGCAAGTTAATCCTTCAACACCTTGACCTCCTCAATTGTCGTGGTGGTGGCACGGCAGATGCCATGGGTAGGCTAAAGTATGGGCCAATGGATGCTAGAGGGATATGGGGAGGGAAGATGTAGTTGATTCTACACACAAACGACTAACAAAAGATCTTTATTTCTCATCTCTTGGGCTACAAGTGCTCCTTGAGCTGTTTACAAGAGGGGAAGATGAACTCTTACCAGCCTAAAGGTACCCAATGAGCCGATGCCCTCCTCAGTACCCAAGCCTCTCCTTATAAAGGGGTGCCTTGGATCCTCTAGGGCTGACGTGGCAAGCATATTCGAGGAATATGCTTGTCCCAATATAGTAACTCGGCGAGCTCCTTTCCGTGTCCCTCTTCTAATGACGGCAAAGTTCCAGAGAGCCCCACCTGCATGCCTCGGGCTCCAGGACTGTCACCTCCGTGACCTCCTTCTGCTGCTCTGCGCCTTGTCCTTTGCGCTTGGCTCTGTTCAGATTCTTCCTAGCCCGAGGCTAGGGTTTGACTTCATGCTCCTCCTTCTCCCGCAAGCTTCATGTTATTCGGCCCTGCCTCGCTTAACTCGGCTTGGCCTTCACCTGCATTATGGCTTATTCGGACCTGCTCGGCCGACTTAACTCGTACGTCGGCCGAATAATGTACAGCCCCTCTGGTAAACTTCATGGTCATGCTCATCTCGGCCGACCTTCACATGACTCGGCCGATATAAGCAGTAACTCGGTCTTGACCCTATCCGGGGTCACCTCCCCAACATTAGTCCCTGAAGCTGGTGTGGCCCCGTCCGTACCTCGGTCGGGCCACATCAGTTTCCCAATAGTCATTCCTCCTCATTTCCGAGTTACTCTCTCCTGTTCGAGGTATCCGTATAGCTTCTTGCGTACGGCTCATCCTACGTGTAACACTCATCATTATTTCTCTAGTTTTTCATTCCTCTACAGTTCCCGCTGACAACGCTACAGTGGTTACTGCGCCTGTCGCGTCGACACTGCGACGCCTCGCGCACCGCAACGGTCAGGAGGCCTGATCGTCTCCTGCGTCGTGTGGTCGTTGGTGCGGCTCCACTCATCCTCGTGCGGTTACGCCTCACACACGATCTACATGGTTGGTGCCCGCACCCACGATCCCACTACCGCGCCAAGCCCACGCGGTTATAAAGAGGGGCACGAGGCTAGAGGATTTACTTTACTCCTTCGCTCCACATTGCCCTTCTTCCTCCTTTCGCCCTTGCACCTGTTCGTGCTCCTGCGGCCGTGCACTCGTCAGAATCTTTGACGGTGAGGCCCCAATTCCTCTGCTCCGTCGACCTCGTCCCCGTGCGCTTGCTCTGGCGCCGTTGCCGGTGAGTTTCTCTGGTCTCATTGCCTAGATTTCCCTCTAGACACGTCTTCCGCTCTCTAGATTTCCCGCGGCAGTTCCTTTTCCGCTCCGCCGCCGTTTTCGCCTAGGACCACGATGGGGCCTTGCAGTTCTAGGCATTTCTCCGTCGCTAATTCCTCCTCGGTAGATTCCTCCGGCGACCCTATGTCAAGCTCTGTTAGCGACGCGCTCATCGAGGATGATGATGCAGCGTCTGGTCCCGAGCGGGGCTCCTGGCAGGGTTCCACCGTCACCCGCCGAGAGATTGAGTGGCTAATCAGAACCCGTCGGATTCCTGCCGAGGTAGCCTGTCGCTTACCCGGCAGCGAATCTTCCCCCGTTATAAACGAAGGAGAGTACGTCGTCTTTATTTCCCATTTCTCTCGCGGGTTTGGTGTTCCTCTGAGAGATTTTGCTAGGGAATTCCTCAATTACTTCGTCCTGGAGCCGCATCATCTTCCGGCTAATGCCATTGCGTCTCTGTCCGCTTTTATCTTGGCCTCAGAAGGATACTTCGGCCTCTGGCCGTCTGTGCATGTATGGTCCAAGTTCTTCTAGATCCGATCCAATGTCGTTCCATACAAATGCCTTCAACCTTCCGAGAAACTGCTTACTCAGTGTGGATCCGCGCCCATCACACCTCGGAGGAAATCCGAGTTTCCTCGCGTCACTGGTCTTGAGTCATGCAAGAAATGGCATAGATCATTTTTCTATGTCAAGAATTCTGGGAAGGAAGATAAGATTCGGCTCCCTGCCTTCTCCATCGGCCCCCCTTCCAAGAAGAACTGGACTTATAATCCTAGGAAGAGCCATGCCCTGGCTGAGGCCTTTGAGATTCGGCTGCAGGAGCTGATCCGCGCCGGGTTACGTGGTGAGGATCTGATGACTACCTTCGTCAGCAGCCGGATCTGCCCTTTTCAGCAACGCACGCATAAGCTCTGCTATATGAGCGGACCCCTTGATCCCAATCGAGTCTCAATGGTTGAGCTCGATAATTATCTTATTTTCAAGCGTGTCCGAGCTATCTTTAAGACGGAGATGCCGGAGGATTGGACCTGGGGACTGAAGCCGTTCACCCGCGAGCATCCTCCTCCCGAGGTAGGTTCACGCAGTTGTGTTTTGCCTTTTAATCGCGTCTGTGATTTCTCTTGCTAACTTCTCTGTCTCTTTTCCTGCAGAGGTTTGAGGAGCAGAAGATCGAGGATGCCGAGGTTTTGTCCCTCCCGTGGACCGCAGATCGGAACACCCCGGATAGCGGGGAACCTGACTCGGATGAGTTCGTTCCCAAATCGGACCTCTCTACGGATCGTGCCCGTGGCAAGACCCCGGCCCACGAGGAGGAAGGTGATTCGGACGAGGTCCAAGTTCTTGAGGTAGTCGCCGCAATGCCAATTTCTTATGCATTTCCGGCCTCTACTTTCTCAGCTAATCAGGCTAGTCAGGTTCACGACGCCGAGCCTCTCGCCTCCCGACCTCCTGCTACCTCGAGGAAGCGTACCGCTCCAGCTGGTGCTTCGGAAGCCGCTCCCAAGAAACGAACGAAGAAGTCAGCCCAACACCCTCCGAAGCGTAAAACTATGCCTGGGGTTACTGGGTGAGTTACTTTTCATTTGTATTTCTTGTTTCTCTCTTTCTGTCTTCTGACCTAACTCTCTGTGCCTTTGCAGAGCTCCTCTTTCTGTTAAGCCCAGTGGTCCTAGAATGACGAGTCATACGACTCGGCCGCCTTCTCCTCCGCCTCCTGAAGATACTAGGGTTCCTAGTCCTGCTCGCGCAGACTCTCCTCCCGCTCCGAATCAGACATCATCTCGCCAGGATGCGCCTGAGGTCTCTCCTGTTGATGCTCAACTGGGCCAGTAGATATTTCTACTGAGCCTGTTGCCTCCTCCGTGAACCCCGGAGTTTCCCCCGAGATTCCTTCGACCCCCATAGTCTCTACTGCCACTCCGACTCCAGCCGAGGATATCACTATCTCGGCACCCTCAGAAACTGTAATCCCTCCGGCCCCCAAAGATGCCACTCCAAGTGCCAAGGTAACGGCTCCTGCCGACGCCTCCTCTAAGGCCAAGAAGGTCGTCGTCACCAAACCTCCCTCATCTCAGAAAGGGCTTGCCAGCTCTTCTCAGCCTACAATTGCTGATGCGCTCCGCAAGGGGGTTTCTTCTGCCAAGACCATTGTCACCCCGGCCACTGATACTCAGCTCGCTCTTCACAAGAGTCCCGCGGCGGCGGTGGCTACACAACACGTCCGAGGTAAAGTCCTGACTCGTACTGAGAGTGGGAACAGCCTCGGCTCGTTGGTTGAGTATGCCAATAATTGGAACGCTGCTGATCAGCTCGAGGGCAATCCAAGCAGTCAGCCATTTCAACTCTCCGACATCAGCAGTCGCTTGCATCTGGCTGCCAAGATCGTTCTTGATAGCGATAAGATGAATGAGGTAATTGTTTTTATTGACGTTTGATTAGTCTTTCGAATGATATTATATATACTCTAGTCCCCGAAGCTTGCAACCGAATAACTTGTTATTCGTTTGGAAGTTTTATTAGGTTTTGCCTGGTTCAATTTTGTCTTAGTGTTCGAATATCCAGCCACCTAGGTTCGAATTAAGCTTTGCTTGATTCGGATCTGTCTTAGCTTCGAATATCCAGCTACCTAGATCTGAGTTATGCTTTGCTTAATTCGGATATGTCCTAGTGTTCAAATATTCAACCACCTAGGTCTGAGTTAAGCTTTTGCTTGATTCGGATCTGGCTTAGCCTCGAATATCCAGCCAACTAGGTCCGAGTTAAGCTTTTGCTTGATTCGGATCTGGCTTAGCTTCGAATATCCAACCACCTAGGTTCGAGTTAAGCTTTGCTTGATTCGGATCTGTCTGAGCTTCGAGTATCTTACTATTATTTATTTTGTTGCTTAAGTTGCGCATGATCGGCAGACCGCCGAATTCCAAAGGATGCTTTTCGCACATAAGAAATTGCAAGATAAGTATGAAAAAGTCATTCCGTGGTGAAGAAAGCTGGTAAGTTAACAAACTTTTGTATTGTCCCTAAAGTTCTCATTGTTTTTGGACTCGATGTGTTAGCTCATTTTTCTGGTGAATAGGTAATATCAACAATCTTAATATCCGTCTTGAGAAGAAAGTCAAGGCCCTGGAAGGTTAGCTACCCTTTTTCTTTACAGATTTCCGTTCGAAACTTATACCGGGTTTCTTTTAACCCTTTTGGCTTTGGTATAGCCGAGTTACAAACTTTTGCAGCGTCACATCAAGAATGCATACCCATGCCTGATATGATGCTGCATTTTTTAGAACAAGCCGCTACTCACTTGGCGCAGCTGAAAGATAAAGATGACGAGATAATTCGCTTGCGCGCCTAGGTGGAGTCCCTCAAGCTCTCTCAGAAGTCTGAGTTAGAGAAAGTTGACCAGGAGTTCTCCGAAGAGAAGAATCGGCTAGCTCTGCAATTGCAGAAAAATAAAGAGCTCCTCGAGGCTGCCGAACTCAAGACACGGGCGATGAGCGAGGAGATCACTCGCTTTGAGAAAACCAAGGGTGATTGGGCTCAAGATCTTCAGAGAATGCTGAGCTATATTCATCGTAAGCCTCTGACCGTGGCCGAGTTATCTTTTTCTCTTTCTTACTGTTGACCGATGTACTTTTGTTTTGCATAGACCATTTTCCGGAAGCTAAGCCCGTGAGCTCTAGAGCGGTGGTTAATGCTCGTGTGCGCCGAGGTGTCCCCACAGATGCGAGCCCAGAATACTCGATGGAAGACTACTTGGTTGACGTTGGCGCTGCCGTTGGTCCGATCAAGATTATGGGCAGGGACTTGGTGCAGGCAGCCATCCGGGCCTACCATGTTCTCTGGCCGAATACTTCTGGAACTCCTGATATTGATGAGATCAAGATACTGGTGGAAAGATTGATGGCATCCCAGAACCAGTTAAATCTCTGGAGGGAGTCCGCTGGACGAGCTGGTGCTGATATGGCGCTCACAGTCGTTATGTCATGGTACGAGGATATTTCGCTCGATACCTTGATAAATTTGCGCACTGGCTCCCGTTGGGTTGAGGATCCAGAATTCGTCGCTCGCCGACAAGCTCGTGCCTTCCATCTCGTTGAGTATGCGGACGTGCATAACTGGATTGAAGGGCCGAGTTTCCTTTCTAATCCGGCGGATGATGTCGAAGTCGAAGATGCCTCTGATGATAATTCGGCCGGCCAGGACGAGAATGAGGGCGACTCGGATACTTCTGGTGATTCCAGCGCAAGCTCGGATGGGTACGGCGACGCGCGATCCTCCTCCAAAGGGACTGGGCATTCTCAAGCTCAAGCTAATGTTTCTCAACAGCCCCGGGCTTCCCCCGAAGTCGCTCCTGGTTCTGTGGAGGGCGAAGCAACTTCGGCCGAGGTGTCATCTACCTCGGATCGCCTAGTGCCTGACCAAGTCGCTGCCCCTTAGGTTCAAAAAAACTTTAAGTTGTTTCTTATCCCCGGTATGTCGGGCGTATGATGTGTGTGAAACAATTGTCCGACTTTCTGTGTGGTATGAACCTCTTTTGCCTTTTGCCACTGAGGAACATATGATGGTGATCGTTATTATTCTGTCTAAACTGATCTTGTTGGTTTTAAATCTTTGCTTTGGTGACCTTCAATTTCGTAAGTTCGGATTGTGTGTTTGCATTTGTCCCACCGTAGTTCGGTGTTTAGTATTGCCTGACCTTTATAAATTTGATGGCTCAACCATTGCGTTCTCGATCTCTATCCGAGTTATAAATCTCGAAGCCCACATTTGGGGAAAGCGAAATAATATCATTCTGGGTGCCGAAGTTTAATACCCATTTTTGTAACAAGGGACAATTGTGGGGTAATTCCCTAGTCAGTGCTCTAGAAATCGAGGTTTTAATGCCTAATTCGAGATAATGGATAATATTTCATAGTCCCCGAGTTCCCTGCTCGAGGTCCTGAAGCTTAACACATAACTCAGGAAAAAATGACGTTGGGCAATCCCCGTGTCATTGCTCCAAGTGCATAACTCAAAGTGTCGAGGTTTAGTACCTACCTCAGAATGTGTAACAACATAGGGCAGTCCCCGTGTTACTGTTCTAGGTGCCGAGGTTTAACATACCACTCAAAATGTGAAATAACATAGGGCATTCCCCGAGTTACTGCTCAAGGTGCTGAGGTTTAATACATACTCCAAAATGAACAATAATATAGGGCAGTCCCCGAGTCATTGCTCGAGGTGCCGAAGTTTAATACATAACCCAAACTCAGAAACAATATAGGGCAGTCCCCGAGTTACTGCTCGAGGTGCCGAGGCCTAATACATAATTCAAAATGAAAAACAATATAGGGCAGTCCCCGAGTCATTGCTCGAGGTGCCGAGGTTTAATACACAGTTGATACTTCGTCCTGAAGCGTCACTTTACAACGTGTCATAGATGACTCCTACGAGTAAAATGGACGAAGTAAAGCTATGTTCCATGGTCTTTTCGATTCTTCGCCGATTTTTTCTGCCTTGTTCTTTTCTGGTGACTGCGCATCAATTAGGTAATATGCATCATTGTGCAATGCTTTGCTCACGATGAATGGTCCTTCCCATGGGGGTGATAGTTTGTGCATGTCGGCCGTGCGTTGCACTAACCGAAGAACCAAATCTCCTTCTTTAAACACTCTAGGATTGACTTTCTTGCTGTGATATCGTTGCAAGTCCTGTTGATAAATAGCTGATCTTGATAGTGCCAACTCCCTGGCTTCTTCTAGCAGATCGACATCATCTTGCCGAGCTATCTCATTTACCTTAGCGGTTGTATACTGGGTAACTCTTGGCGAGTCGTGTATTATGTCGGCTGGAAGCACGGCTTCTGCTCCATATACCAGAAAAAATGGTGTATACCCTGTTGACCTGTTTGGGGTAGTTCTGAGGCTCCATAGTACTGCTGGTAGTTCCTCGATCCAACACCCTGACGACCTTTGCAAGGGTTCGACGAGTCGTGGTTTTATTCCGGACAATACTAGTCCATTAGATCTTTCTACTTGCCCATTAGATGTTGGGTGAGCCACCGAGGCTACATCTAGTCTTATGTGTTTTTCTTGACAGAATCTAGCGAAGGCCCCTTCAGCAAAGTTTGTGCCATTGTCTGTAATAACACTGTGTGGGTAACCATATCTCAAGATAATATCTTTGAGAAATTTTACTGCTGGGGGTCCATCACATTTCTTTATTGGTTTCACTTCAATCCATTTTGTGAATTTGTCGACCATGACTAAAATGTGGTTCATCCCGCCCCGGGCCGGTTTGAATGGTCCCACCATATCTAAGCACCATACAGAAAACGGCCAAGTAATTAGTATCGTTTTTAACTCGGACGATGGCATATGTATCTTGCTGGCATATCTCTGGCAACCATTACATTTTTCCACCAGTTCTTTGGCCTCTTTCAACGCTGTTGGCCAATAAAATCCATGCCTGAATGCTTTGGCCACTAAAGCTCTGGACGAGGCGTGATGCCCGCATTCTCCTTGATGTATATCTAGGAGGATCTCTTGGCCTTCCGCCGAGTCCACACATCTTTGCAACACGTTTGTGACGCTCCTTTTATACAACTCATTGTTTATGATTGTATAAGCTTTAGCTCTTCTTATTGTTTGTCTAGCCAATACCTTGTTACTCGGCAAAGTCGCATCTTTAAGGAAGAAAAATATGGGTTGCGACCATGTTGGTATGATTCTCTCTGGGATAATCTCACTATCTATTTCCATATTTTCCGCCGACATAACTACCTCGGATTTTTCCATATCCATCCGTGCATCGGCCGGGTTCATTTTCAGAAATTCCGGGTTACATTCCTTGTCAATTTCCATCGGCATACTATATTATCTTGATTTTGCCGGAATAAATATGGATTCGGACTCTGGTGATGGTGTTATTGATGGTTTTCTCAGGTTCTCTAGGGCGATACCTGGGGGAATTGATTGCCTGGTTGATCCAAGTTTTGACAATGTGTCTGCGGCGTCGTTTTCTGCCCGAGGTATATGATAAAATTCACATCCATCGAAGTATCCACTGAGTTTTTGCACATGGAACCTATATAAGGCCATATTGGCATCTAGCGCATCCCAATTTCCTAATAGTTGTTGTACTACTAGATCTGAATCTCCGTAGCATAAGATTCGGCGTATCCCAATCTCTTTTGCCACCTTCAATCCATGGACGAGTGCTTCATACTTGGCTACATTATTTGATGCCGCAAAATGTATTTGCAGCACATATTTCAGCTGATCTCTTTTTGGCGAGGTTAACACTATCCCTTCCCCCAAACCATTTCTCAGTTTGGAACCATCGAAGTGCATCGTCCAATAACTCGCATCTGGTAATGGTGGCTCATATTGTACCTCGGCCCAATCCACGAAGAAGTCGGCCACAACCTGGGATTTGATCGCGTCTCGCCTATCGAATTGCGGAGCATAAGGTGACAATTCAATTGCCCATTTTGCTATTCGGCCGCTTGCATCTTTGTTGCTCAATATGTCGGCTATGGGTGCTTCACAGATCACTTTGATCGGGTGCTCTTCGAAGTAATGTTTAAGTTTCTTCACTGACATGTATACTCCATATGCCATCTTCTGATAATGTGGGTAATTTTGCTTTGATGCTGATAGTACCTCGCTTAGGTAATATACCGGCCTTTGTACTAATTTATCATCTTCAATTCGTTCCACCACGATCATAGTACTTGCTACTCTATTTGTGGCGGCTATGTAAAGTAACATAGGCTCTTTTGACAATGGAGAAGCCAGGATTGGCGCTGTGACCAACATCTTCTTCAGTTCATGGAACGCATTATCTGCTTGTGGTGTCCAAATGAACTTATCAGATTTTTTCATCAGTTGATAAAGTGGTAATGCCTTCTCTCCCAGCCGACATACAAATCGGCTAAGCGAGGCCAGGCAACCTGTGAACTTCTGTACGTCATTTAGATATCTCGGCAATTCCATCCTTTCTACTGCTCTTATCTTGGTTGGGTTGGCCTCTATACCTCGGCTAGAGACGAGAAAACCGAGTAGTTTTCCAGCTGGTACGCCGAAGGTGCATTTTTCCGGGTTAAGCTTCATTCGGAACCTTCTCAAGTTCGCGAATGTCTGCCGAATATCATCCAGTAGTGTTTTGCTTTCTTTGGTTTTGATAACCACATCATCTACATATACTTGTACATTTTTTCCTATCTGGTCATGCAGACATTTTTGCATACATCTCTGGTACGTTGCCCCTGCGTTACATAGGCCGAATGGCATGGTGCGATAGCAATAAGCCCCGTACGGGGTAATAGACGCAGTCTTTATTTGATCGGCCGGATTTAACGGTATCTGGTGAAAACCAGAGTACGCGTCTACAAATGATAACAGCTCACAGCCAGCGGTCGAATCAATGACCTGGTCTATTCTAGGTAAAGGAGAAGGATCTTTTGGATACGCCTTGTTCAGGTTCGTGTAATCAATACACATTCGCCATACGATGGATACATTTGGATCGTCCTTTTTCTTTTCTACCAACACCGGGTTTGATAACCAATCTGGATAAAGCACTTCCATGATGAACCCGGCCGCCAGGAGCCGAGCTATCTCATCCCCTATTATTTTTCTTCTGTCTTCGGCGAAGCGGCGGAGAGGTTGCTTCACCGGCCTTGCTCCTGGCCTTACATGCAGAGAGTGCTCAGCCAACTCCCTCGGCACACCTTGCAGGTCTTGAGTTGACCATGCAAAGATGTCCCGATTCTCAAGGAGGAAGTTGGTGAGCTCGCCTTCCTATTTGGCATCTAGACCGGCACCAATAGTGATGGTGCGTTCTGGGAATTGCTCGTCTATCTGGACTTTTTTCGTTTCTTTAGTCGGCTGGAAGGAGACGCTTCCATGTGGGTTGGCCAATGCCGGCATGTTCAATTGCGCCGACTGAGCGAGAGCCGCTACCTCCTGAATCCTTCTTTTTTCTCTTGCGATCACCAATGACTCGGCCAGGTTTGATCCGGCCGAGGCACATTCCATCGACTTCCTGTAATCTCCTGCTACTGTTATCACCCCTTGTGGTCCGGGCAGCTTCATTTTTAAGTAAGTTATGTGGCAGCTGCTCATGAATTTGGCCAATGCTGGCCGCCCGAGGAAACCATGATAACAACTCTCTAGATCCACTACTTCAAACTCCAAATTTTCTGCTCTGCAGTTATCCCTTGTGCCGAATAACACATCTACTCGAACCTTTCCAATGGGTTCGCATGAAAGTTCTGGCACTATTCCACGGAACGTGGTTCTCGTGGACTGCAGCATATTCTGCGATATTCCGAGTTTATGCATTGTATCCTTGTACATGATATTGATACTGCTCCCATTGTCAATGAGTACTTTTGAAAATTTCACATTAATGCTTAGTCCGACAAACGTCGGATCTAGCACGAGTGCGTAAGACCCTGGATTTGGCATTATTTTGGGGTGATCCTTTATGCTCCAAGTTACTTCTTGATCTGACCAAGGCACATATCTTGGTACTGCCGGCATAACTGCATTTACTTCCATATGTCGGCGCTGTACACTTTTCCTATCTTGTTGTTCTGTTGTGAACATGCAATATGATTGATGATGTTCCCTGTAATCATTGCGTCCATTATTCCCTGGGTTCGTCCTTCCATCCGGACCCTGATTTATCACTTGATGCACTGCATCCCTCCGGTCCGAGTTATCATACCTCGGGAGAGGAGGGGGTAACATTAGTTGCTGTGCATTTGCTCCAGTCAACTGCGGCTGCTGCTGCTGATGTGCCTGGTGGGAAGTTGCTTGCATGCCCGCCGGGTTACCCATTGCATTTTTCATCCAGGCGCATTGTCGAGTTGTATGATTGGCCGGCTTGGCCGGGTTTGGAGTGTGAAACTTACACGGTTGATCCAACATGGACTCAAACGTGTACTTCGGCCTTTCCTGCCATTGCTTCTTCTATTCTGGTGTCCACTGTCTCTTCCCTTCATTCCTTGGTGTCCATTGCTGAGGACCATTCTTCTGCCGCCGACTGTTTCCGTGACTCGGCTGATCTTGCACTACCGCTGCCACCTGATTGGAGGTATATCTGTAATACGGTCTTTCCTCTCTTCTTCTTCCTCTGAACTCATTGCGCCTCGATGACCCGGCCGCATCTCTTGCATATTGATCTTGATGCTCCCGATGATCTGCCAACATCAGCTCTAGTTGCGTCGGATCTTCCAATGTGTACGAATCCGCTATCCTGATGGTTTCTGCCAAAGTGGTTGGCATATCTCTTTGCAATCGCTGCCACAAGACACTGGCATAACGGCATCCTTGAGCGAACCAAGCTATCGCTTGTGATTCTATAACTCCCTCGCATGAATTCCTGAGGTTACACCACCGAGTTAAGAATTCTGTCTGTCTCATTCGGCCTTTGCTTGCACATGGCTAGCTGCTGCGGCCTGTTTGGCCTTTTGTAAGTACTGGTGAAGTTGCTGACAAACATCTCTTCAAAATCCAACCAACAGTTGATGCTGCCTGAGGGCAAATTATTCAGCCATACTCTGGCTGGTCCTTCCAGCATTTGCGGGACATATCTTACTGCCCATCGCAAGTTTCCACCGGCTATTTTTACAGCAGTGGCATAATTAATCAACCAATCTTGTGGTTTGGTGCTCCCATTGTATGTTTTCGTGCCTCTTGCCAGCTGAAAGTTCGGCACTGGTGGCTCTCCCATGATCCGTGGTCCGAAACATGCCGGACCCGGCGGACCTTGCTCTTCTAACAACTCGGACCGGTACAGCCGGTCCAGTTTTACTCTTGCATCACTTGACGGCAAATCTCTGTACATAATTATTTCCTGCATTCCATAGTGGTTATTTCCACCATGAGCCGCATATTCCATCTCCGAATAACCATCATTGTACCTCTCATTCACCTGATTGTGGCGAGCTGGTCTCACTTCTCTTTCCTGCCGAGGTTCATATCTCGGTTAAGGATTAGGCGGTGGATCTCTCCTTCCTTATGCCGGGATATTATTCTCATGATTTCCTCTTCTGAGATCCCCATTACCTCGGCTTCCGTTGCCTTTGTCGGTACGACCGGGGTTTCTTTCGCCACTGTTACCTCGGCTCCCATTGCCTCTGTTTTCATTTGCTTTTCCGGCTATTACCGGATCATACGGAACAATTTGCTTATTTCTTTTTCCTGAAGTTACTGCTCTGTATTTTCGCGCATTGTTTCCGGGTGAAGATGCTGCTGCCACAGATAGGGTGGGTGCAGAACCAGCCGAATGAACCATTCGTGAGGCACCAGGCCTTGCCGGGTCTGCCCTGAGCATTTCTTCATTCTGCTGGTTTGCAATGCGCACCAGCTCATTCACTCTTTCTTGCTGTTTCTGCCGGGCTTCGCCGGACAGTCCTTCTAACTCTAGTGCAGCGGCATTTGCCGCCCTTAGGTTCTTTGTCGGGGTACTATATCTCGGCAAGCCTAGATCGACTGAATCTGCCTTATGAGTCTCATGCTCTCTATTGATATCATCCATGAGGTTCTTCCCTCTCAATCTTAACTCATCTACCCACTCGGGGGCGACATCAAGCTTGTTTGCCTTAGCATATTCCCGCAGGGTCCTGTTTAAGGAATCCCGCAATGCCGACACCTTTTTTTGCCTCTACCAGTACTTTTTGCCTAGTTTCTTCTAATTCTGCCTGAGCATTAGCCGGATCAAATATCGGCGCTACAGGCGTAGTCAGATTATATATAGTTGCCTGGAGAATATTTTCTGGTCTTTCCAGAGGTGGCCATCTTACCCTTGGTGCCTTTTTGGGTCGTCTCCTGCACCTCGGCTGGGTTGGCTACTGAAGGATTTACCTCGGTGGGCGGTGGAGCTGCCTGCTTTGTGGTCACCTGCACACCCATCGTCGGATCCTTACTTGATCCGGCGCCCGCTACTCCCGCCTGCACCCCGGCTGCGACCATCACCTCGACGCTGCTGACGGTGCGTTCTCCGCGCGGACCGTTTGCGGAGCTGAGGGGGGCTCTCCTGCAACAACAACTTGGTGAGGATAAATGCCAGAGGTGTCGACACCGACGTAGATCTGGTGCATGCCCAAGTTGATGAAGACGCCATTGCGCGGAGGAGCCTTTCCCCTGAAGCTGCCTGTGTTATCGCTGACATAGTCACAGATATCAAATCTCCGGACTAAGCCAGAGACAACGCGCTCGCCAGTGAGGATGAAGTTTCCCGTCCGGATCATGACTCCAGCTAGCACCGCTGCTGGCCCCATGGTGGGCGCCAACTGTCGTGGTGGTGGCACGGCAGATGCCATGGGTAGGCTAAAGTATGGGGCCAATGGATGCTAGAGGGATCTGGGGAGGAACGATGTAGTTGATTCTACACACAAACGACTAACATAAAGATCTTTATTTCTCCTCTCTTGGGCTACAAGTGCTCCTTGAGCTGTTTACAAGAGGGTGAGATGAACTCTTACCAGCCTAACAGTACCCAATGAGCCGATGCCCTCCTCAGTACCCAAGCCTATCCTTATAAAGGGGTGCCTTGGCTCCTCTAGGGCTGGCGTGGCAAGCATATTCGAGGAATATGCTTGTCCCAATATAGTAACTCGGCGAGCTCCTTTCCGTGTCCCTCTTCTAATGACGGCAAAGTTCCAGAGAGCCCCACCTGCATGCCTCGGGCTCCAGGACTATCACCTCTGTGACCTCCTTCTGCTCCTCTGCTGCTCTGCGCCTTGTCCTTTGCGCTTGGCTCTATTCAGATTCTTCCTAGCCCGAGGCTAGGGTTTGACTTCATGCTCCTCTTTCTCCCGCAAGCTTCATGTTATTCGGCCCTTCCTCGCTTAACTCGGCTTGGCCTTCACCTGCATTATGGCTTATTCGGACTTGCCCGGCCGACTTAACTCGTACGTCGGCCGAATAATGTACAACCCCTCTGGTAAACGTCATGGTCATGCTCATCTTGGCCGACCTTCACATGACTCAGCCGATATAAGCAGTAACTCGGCATAAGACGGGGAAACTCCTTTTGGCTTCCCCCGTCTTGACCCTATCCGGGGTCACCTCCCCAACATCAATGAGATGCTCATGCTTGGAACAAGGGTTAGGAGTGCTAGACAAGTCTATAATTTGCACAGCGGAAGACTTAGCATGTTCACAAGTTAATTGAGTTTGAATTTGTTCATGGGCTTCGAAAAGACTTGAGAATTTTCTCTCCAAGGCTTTGTGTTCCTCTTTGAGTTTCTCAAGATCTTCTTGAGTCCTATCATGACCAACCACAAACTCAACTTTTTCTTTCTTAAGCACCTTAACCAAAGCAAGATCATGATCACGTTCTTTAATTAGAGAGCACATGGTGTTGTTATGATCACCTACAAGCTTAGACACACTTTCTTCAAGATTAATTTTCATATTTTGTTCATCCTCAAGACTTTGAGTGAGAGAAGCAATTTCATTGGCGGCATCTCTTTCATTTTTACTTAGCAAGTCAAGAAGTTCTTCCTTTTCATCTAAAGCATCCCTAACATTGTCAAGTTGTGCAAGCAAGGACTCAAAGCAAGTTTTAGTTTCTTCATCCATGGTAGCAACAAATTCACACATGTCAATCATCTCTTTCTTCACTTCTAGACCAACAAGATCAAGAAAAGTAGGCTCACTAGAGATGGGTTGAGGAGTGGGTTTAGATGTTACCTTGGTGGCCTTGGCCATGAGACACTTTTGGTTGAAGGAGATGACATTTTCATTTGGTGAGTCGAAGAGGGATAATTGTGGAGTAGAGGTAGTGGCAATAGCAGCAACTCCCACAATCTCTCCACCATGGACTTCATCATCATCTTCATCTGTGTCCGAAAGGTATTCTTCATGGACCACTATTGCTCATTCCTTGTTGGCGACATTCTTGACGGCGTAGTTCTTGTTCAAAGGATGAGGAGGTCTTAACTTGATCTTGCGAATGAGACGACCACCATTGTCTTCACGGTTCTCAAAGGGACACTTGGCCACGATGTGACTCTTGTCGTTGCAATTGTAGCATGACCTTGACTTGGGAGACTTGTTGGGTGAGTTGAATCTTGAGTTGTCCCTTGACCTTGACTTGAGCCCGGACTTCTTCCAAAAGGCCCTTGAAGCGATAGCAAGATGTTCGTTGAAGGCACACTTGAGATCCTCTTGAGACCACTCACTTGATGTATCATCATCATCAACTTCAATAGCCTTGGCCTTCAAAGCAAGATTCACTTTGGTTGACGCAATGGCCCTAGCACGGGCGGACTCCGCATTCTTCTTGGCAATGGTCATGGCAATTACTTCACTCAAGACTTCTTGTGAGGTCATTAGGTGAAAGTTGGTTCTTCCCTTGAAAGAGTTGCGCTTTTGTTAAAACAGAAGGAGAGCTTAAATGAACTTCCTCTTCATGAACTTGTCATCAACATAGGTGGCCCCAAGATCCATCATAGTGCAACAAAGGACCTTGAGCCGCCTATACATGTCTTCGGGGGTCTCATCATCTTGCATAGTGAAACCATCGCACTCGTTGTTGACTTCATCAAACTTGGAGCTTTGGATGCTTGCATTCCCAACAAAGAGCTCGGTGAGTTGATCCCATGCTCCCTTGGCAGTGTCGAATTGGCGAATGTGAGCAAAGTCCTTTGGAGTCAAAGCCTTTTGAATCATCCCCAAAGCTGTGGCATTGAGTTGCTTGTCCACCACTTCACCTCGTGTCAACTTCTTTGGGTCATATGGAGAGAACCCATCCTCCACAATCCTCATTAACTCAATAGAAGAGCTGGAAATATGTGAGCGCATTAGATATTGCCAATTGGCGAAATTTGGAGAATCTAGCATAGGTGGTGCTCCTTGAGGAATTACGTGTGGCATGGGAATGGGTGGATCCGGAGTGTACTTTGGCGCTGGAGGTACCTCCGAGTAGTCCTTTCCTCCATTTTCCTCTTTGGAAGTTGAGTTCCCAGGCTCCTCGGTGTTCTCACTTGGAACCTTGGTAGATGTTTGAGCAACAAAACCAAGTCCCAAGTGAGTGGTGACGGCCGCGGGATTCACCCCGGGGGCGGTCACCGTAATGGTGGGAGGAAGCTCGGTGGTTTGGGGTGTGTCAAGAGCAACCATGGGGTTTGGGTTGAGAGACTGCAAGATAGTCATCATTTCCTCGAACTTGGACATCATGGATGACTCGCACTCATCTCCAGCATTCAGGTGGTCCTATCATCTCTATTTCCTCCCGACATTTCATTTCCTTCTCTAGTCAGGGAAGCCATAATCAGTCAGTAAGAAGTATATCTATAGGGAGTTTCTAATAAGAGAACTGGATGTGCGAAACTTGTGTCAAGAGGGGTGTAGAAAGGAGAAAAAGCATAGTTCAAACTAGCCTCATCACAAAAAAAAGCCCATGATCAAATGTGCTTGAGGTCATCCATAATGGCCAAGCTCTTGGGATTTTCGGTTTCACTACCCCCTTCGTCGGCCATTGTCTCTTAGGCGGTAAAGCCTGAAATAAGAGCCTTGGCTCTGATACCAATTGAAAATACCGACTTGATACGACTAGAGAGGGGTGAATAGGAAACTACCAAATTTTAATTTGTTTCACACTTTTAGGCTTAACGGTAAGGAAAGTTATCTAGATGTGCAACTAGGTGAACAACCTAAATGCAAGATAACTTACAACAACCACAAGAACGGTAAAGGACAAGAAGTAAAGGAAGGGAACAAAGTAACCGGAGCGGGGACACGGAGATATAATTCCTGTAGTTCACTCCCAAGGAGCTACATCTATGTTGGAGAGGTGTCGGGGCCACACAAGGTCACACGAGCGCCACAAAGGCCTCACCTTCTTCTCTGGTGAGCTCCCCCACAAAGGAGGCCTCACAATCCACTAACCGGTGACCTTGAAGGCGCCAACCGAAACCTTTACAATAAGGTTGAGGGGGAAGCTCCACAACTCAATAGGAGGCCCTCGACGACACTGTGGAGCTTTACAACACAAGCCTTAGCTCCGAGGATGCCCTACACCGTCTAGGGTTTCAAGAAACCCAAGAGCAACAAGATCCACAAAGGATAGGTGGGGAAATCAAAATTTCTTTGGTGGAAGTGTAGATCTAGGCCCCCTCCCTCACCTCTCAAAAGATCAAGTGATTTGAGTGGCTAGGGAAGGATATCTAGTAAGGTCAAGCTGAAGCATTAATGGAGGAGAGAGAAAAATATTCGAAGTAGGTGGGAGGAAGAAGGAGGACGCCTTAAATAGGCCCCCTCCGTGTTGAACCGTTACAGCCACCGTGACCTCACCGGAGCTTCCGAAGTTCCGCCCAGAAAGGCTCCAACGGTCATCAGCCCGTTGATGCCCGCTCCAAAAGCTTGACCGGAAGTTCCGGTCAAACTGACCGGAAGTTCCGGCGGAACTTCCAATGCAAGTTCCGGCCCAAGTTCCGGCAAATAGACCACTTCATACAAAAGGGTACCGACCATTCAGCGGAACTTGGAGCGGAACTAGGGGCGGAACTTCTGTGTCGCGAAGCAAGTCTGACCGGAAGTTCCGGTGCCTGGGCGGAAGTTCCGCTTAGGAACTTTCTGGCAGGAAAACTTCCGGTGCAACTTCCGGTGGAACTTCCGGCACATAGAGCATACCAAAACAAAGAGTTCTGGGATCTCACCGGAAGTTCCAGTGGAAGTTGGATCGGAACAAAGGCCAGATCTTATCGCAGAAAAGTCCCAAGCGGAACTTCTGGCGCCTGGCCAGAAGTTCCGATCAGACAAAAAGGGCTCCAGCAGATCAGAAACTCGCTCTCTCATGGAAGAATAGGATGGCTGTGGTGGTGCATATGGGGTTTGTGCAAGAACAAGTGATTTCCCACAGCCTTCCGAGATGGACCCCCTCTTAATAGTATGGCGACCTAAAGCAATAAAAAGAGAGAAACTAGAAAAACAAAAGGCCGCCGTCTTCACGAGATACTCAAAGAGAGCATCCACAAAAACCATAGGAATCATTAAAAGCATATTTCCTGAAACTCAAATACACGATTAGACCACAAGTGGGATTATCATCATCATCAAAATAACATGGGGAAAATATAGTCCTTTCAGTATAGACAAAGCAAAGCAAAGTAGATACTAAACAAGCATGGAACATCAAAAATTATAAATACGTTTCCAACGTATCAGTCTATGTATATTATTGTATTGCCCAATCGAATCTCATAGGATCTTTATGTCTAGTATTGCATTGTTATGCCTTGCTCAGTCCTGTCAATTACCTTGTTGTAATTTGTTTACCCAGCATGCCATGTTTGTTTATGTAAGGAGAACACCTCTAGTGAACTATGGACCCCGGTCCAATATTTACCATTGATACATCCTCCACTGTTAATTTTTACTTGCTGCAAACCACTTTCAACTTCCACACCATACAGTTAATCCTTTGTTACAGCAACCGGTGAGATTGACAACCTCACTATTAGTTGGGGCAAAGTCTTGAGTTTGTGTTGTGCAGGTTTCCACGTTGCTTGCAACACCTTTGGGACGATTCCTTCCTCCTACTGGTTCGATAACCTCGATTTCTTACTGAGGGAAAACTTATTGTTGTGCTACATCATACCTTTCTCTTGGGGTCTCCCAACGAAGCGCTCCCACATTGACGAAGCGTAGCCAACAGGTACTTTCCAAGGCTTCAGGTTTAGCAACCATTTTATTAATCAAAGAGGACTGTGCTTCAGACAAAGAGGAAATATTTTTCTCAGCACTCAAAAGCTTTTCCTCCACAGTCTTGTTGAAAGTGGTTTGTTTACTAATAAAGTCTTTGAGCATGACTTCAAGTTCAGAAGGAGCACTTCTAGTATTGTTATAGGATTTTCCATAGGTATTGCCATTATTAGGGGGATAAGGCCTATAATTATTGTTACTACCAAAATTATTCTTGTAGGAATTGTTGCTGAAATTGTTGTTTCTAATGAAGTTCACATCAACTTGCTCTTCTTAAGAAACCAAAGAGGATAATGGAACATTATTTGGATCAATATGAGCTTTTCCATTAACAAGCATAGCCATGATAACATCAATCTTATCACTCAAAGAGGAGGTTTCTTCAACAAAATTTACCTTCTTACCTTGTGGAGCTCTCTCAGTGTGCCATTCAGAATAGTTAACCATCATATTATCAAGGAGCTTTGGAACAACACCCAAGGTAATGGTCATAAAGGTACCTCTAGCAGCTGAATCCAACAGATTTCTTGAAGAGAAGTTTAAACCTGCATAAAAAGTCTGGATAATCATCCAAGCAATCAGTCCATGAGTGGGACAATTCTTTACCAAATATTTCATTCTTTCCCAAGCTTGAGCAACATGTTCATTATCAAGTTGTTTAAATTTCATTATTTCACTTCTCATAGATATAATCTTAGTAGGAGGATATTATTTTCCAATAAAAGCATCTTTGCACTTAATCCAAGAATCAATACTATTTCTAGGCAAGGATAGCAACCATTCTTTAGCTTTTCCACTCAAGGAGAAAGGAAAAATTGAGCTTAATAATATCTCCGTCTACATCCTTATATTTTTGCATCTCACAAAGTTCAACAAAGTTATTGAGGTGGGCAGTAGCATCATCAGAACTAGCACCAGAAAATTGCTCTTTCATCACAAGATTCAACAAAGTAGGCTTAATTTCATAAAAGGTAGCATTAGGAGTAGGCGGAGCAATAGGTGTACTTAGGAAATCATTGTTGTTTGTGCTAGTTAAGTCACACAACTTGGTGTTCTCAACAAAGTTCATTTTTGCAAAAGTGGAGCAAACCAACAGCAACAACAACTAGAGTAGGAACTATTTTTTGTGTTTTTGTGTAAAGGTCCCAACCTGATAAGGTAGATATCCCTGTGTTTACAATGCTAGTCCCTGGATCAATAGCTAGCATCCACAGTTTGAGATGTAATATCAAGAAACAAAGGTCATAGCACAAATTCATAACTAGGAATAAAACATTATATTACATCTTACATAGCTCATTTGGCTATCTCATTACAATGCAGCAGAAATATCTATATAGCATGGAGTCCTTCATCTTCAAAGTGCCACAAGCAATCATGTTGGTTGTAGACTTGTAATCCTATTCAACACACACTTCACTAACATTAAACAAACCTGCAACATATAAGTTACAACTACAAGGGTCAATACATTTGAATTGTATTGACAAGTTTCACTACTATGTGGAAATAAGTTGGAACCTATCAATATATGCATATTTGGCTAAGTAGGGTTTAGGCTCATTTGCAGAAAGCAATATGGCTTTATCCTATCTTTTCAAGATAGTTTTGATCTTTTAACAATCTTTCTGAACTCGTTGGCAAACTCCAAGTGCTTCTAATTCCTTGTTGACACCATCAAGTTTTACTTTGAGAAATTGGAATGTCGAGATCTTCCATAGCTTCAGGCCTTAGTTGCTCAGAGTTGTCCATAACCGGGACACGGCTAAGTAATTAGAATTCGATCTTTTGCAGAAGTTGACACTTTAACCATATGACACAATCTCGTCTTGATGCCACCAGTGGTCGCTGGATAAGTACACACCAAATGGAGTACCGACAGATCGAGAATGTGACAAAGTCTTTCCATAGAAGTCCTCACAATACATAATGCTAGCATGTGTACCAGGCACCAATGTAAGGATATATTTCCAATACATGAATCTAGTTAACCTGAATAGGTGCCAATGCAAGGGTCTTCCACTATGTAATTGACTAAGCCAGTGCCCATTTAGCATGTGGCTTTACACGGAAGCCATTGTACGAGAAACATGTTAAATCTCTAAGTCCATGGGTGGTATTATTCTAGTGCACACGCGAAAGATATTGTTCCCTTTGTTGCCACCTTATTCACAATTGAGTATCCACAATCCACCCAGATGATTCATTGAGTACTTGTTTTATTATATAAAACATATATTTTTCCAACACTTCATATAATCATAACATGGTATTCCACCCCAAGTCTATAGCAAGGCTAAACATACTACAACTATAATGTTTCCACTAAGGAAGATACAAAGGATTTCCTAATAGGACATAGCATAGCATAGTAACATAGTAGCCCTATCATGTATACTACAAAAATTCCACTAAGTGTATTGAAAATAGTAGGACATGGATGATAGTGCCACTTGCCTTTTTAGTAGATAATATTGGTTCACTCCTTGATCTTGCAATAATCACACTCTTCAAATTTTACTACAATTCAATCAAGCAAGCACATATTCAAACTAGCATTCAAACAATTCACCACATAAAACAATAAAAAAAGCAATGCATGCAAGCATGCAAAAGATTGTTTTATTTGGAAAAGTGGTTTCTAATAGGTTATAAACATTTTAAAGACTCCTATTTGTCATTTACAAAAGTGGTAAAACCCTTTAAATTCAAGTTGGTGAAAAATGGCCATTTAAATCATTTTGTTTTGCTAGAAAGGATTTAAATCAAAGTAATATTTTTTAGTTTTAGCCAAATATATTTTTAAACACAAATGTTAGTGTTTATGGTCAAAGTGTTTAATATTAATCCATTTTCAAAAGGTTTCACCTAAATTCCATTTTTAAATCAATGCAATATTTTTATTTGCTAGAAATGCCTTTAAACAAATTAATAATTTCCTAGGGTTCATCAAAAATATTTTTAAATCCAAAAACTTGGTGTTTAAGGTCAGAGAGTTTAAATCAAACCATTTTCAAAAGGTTTTACTCAAAAAGCATTTTCAAACCATAATCAATATTTTTATTTAACTAGAAATGCTTTTATTCAAGGATTAATTCCTCAGTGTCACAAAATATACATTTAAATCCAAAAATTGTTTTTTTATCAGTAGGTTCAAAACAAAACATTTACAAAAGATTTTACCCTAATATCATTTTTAGAATAAATTTTATACACCAAATAGGCCTAAATATGTTTCTGCAAAAACAACCAATTTTATAGATGCAAAATACTAAACTAATGGCATGGTTGCAAAGTTTGCATTTTTGTGATTCCAATGATATAAAATTTGTAAAATTTGGACGTGTAGATTAAAAGTTATGAATTTTACAAATTCAATCATCTAATAGAACAAATCTGGTTTTTAAAACAGAGTCTAGGCCACGTGGCTTAATTCTATTGGTCTATACCGCTTCGGTTGGATCGCACTCTGTGGATCGTCGGATCTAAATAAGATCGCGCGGCACATATCAAACATAACAGTTCGTTTTAAGTCATCTATCCTAGCCATGCGATCAGTATCTAACGGGTCCTAACAGTTCGACCAAGGATGGGCAGCGCTGCGACGGTGGCGAGCGGCGGAGAGCTCTGGCGGTGGCGTTGCCAATGAATTAGGAAGCACGAGAGAGGGAGAAGGGGTTTACCAGACTCGTCGGAGTGTGGCGATGCTCAACGTGGTCGTGGTTGGCGAAGGGGCGCACGGGGACGATGGGAATTCCTCGCCGAAGTTCTTGCTACCGTCGGGCACGCGCGGGCTTCATCGGTGGCGTCGCTACAGAGCACGAGAGAGCAAGAAAGCAGTGGGGTTAGACGCGCAAGGATACGGCGAGTGCGGGGGAATCATCCAGAGGGATAGGGGAGGACGGAGCTTACGGGGAAAGGTCGCCGGAGAGGAGGCAGACGCGGCGGTGCTCTGTTCGTCGTTGTTGCCGATGCTCTAGGGAATGCGCAGCCAAGCGGGCGGTACTGGGAGGTGTAGGAGACATTGGCGAGCAAACCAGTAAGCACCAGAGGGCTGGGGAGGTTCTGGCTTTGCCAGAATCGACCGGGGAACACGTCGGAGACAGTGGGGTGCGAGCTCTCAACTGTGGCAGCCTGGTGGCGGAGAGGAGCGAGTGTGTGAGGGGAAAGAGAGGGGAAAGCAAGGCATTTAAGAAGGCAAGGTCGCGAGGCAGAGTTACTAGTGCATTCAAATGAATTGAAGCGAGGAATCAAGGACATAAACGGCGAGATGCGAGGGGGAATAACCGTGCGAGGTTGATGACGATGAGGTGGCCGGTGGGTCCCGTTCATCAGTGAGGTGAGTGTTCGCGTGTGGGGTCGCGGCGTCAGCGAGTGTGCAGGTTATCTCGCAGGTGAGAAAATAAAACGTTTCTGGGAAGAGGTGGGCTACGAGTTGGGCTGTGCTTGTTGGGCCTGACTAGGCTGGCTTCATTTTCTACTTTTTTTCTTCCTGATTTCTTTTTCCTTTGCTATTTTGATTTTCTGTTTTCATTTATTCAAATGATTTCAAACTCTAATTTGATTTCAAACTTTTCCCACCTTTCAGTATATTTTTAATACTGTTTATTAATATATTCTAAAGTCCATTTTAGAATATTTCTTTTTATTCTATTATGGTTTATTATTTATTTTAAATAGACATTTGTCTTTGTTTAAATAAGATTTTAAATACATTTTAAAACTTCTATTTGAATTCAAATTATTACCAAACCCTTCTCAGTAGATTTTATTTTATTCATTAGTGTAAATAATTCACTTTGAATTATTTAAAACATTTTAATATGATTTAATATTCATTTAAATTGGGCATTTGTCTTTATTCAAATAAAATTGGATATTATTCAATCCTTATGATTTTATTTAAAAAATATTTTAATCCTTTTTATTATTCAATATCATCCATTTGTTTATGGATTTGGCCAAGATTTTAATTTGGCTTTTAAATATTCCTTATTTATTTCTTTCTTTCTTTGGCTTTATAAAATCCATATCTCTTTATTTAAAGATCCAAAATTGGTGATTCCAATTTGCATAATTTTATTTAATAGTTATTTATCTTTTTTAATACTTTTAGGATTACTTTGCTCAAGATTTGGTATGGATTTAGATAGGAGCTTTATTAGCCTTGGAAATTATTTCCTTTTACCTTATTAAATTCATAAGTTTTTATCTATGGCTCCAAATTGAGTGAAACCAATTTCTATGGTTTTATAATATACTTATTTATCATTCTTGATCACTTATAAATGTTTGTTAACAAATTTTTTATATGGCTCAAATCGATAGTCTTAGAGAGATCTTGGAAATGAATTATTCCATTAGGGTTTTAGGGTTTTGGTTTAACTTTTCCAAGTGTTTAAATTTCAAGATACATTCATTGATTAATGAATTTCACTTGATTGAAATTTTGTTGAATTCACTTTTATTCAAATTTTGTTCAAGAAGGGTTTTGATGTTTCTTTTTAGAAACAAAAAGATATTTTCACCCTAAATTTCAACAATCATTTCTTTTGTTTATTTATTTTTCACATTTCAAAATTTGGAAAATTTTGGGATGTGACATTTTGATAAGAGAAAGCAAACCAAACGAAACTACTTTTTTAAATTTTTTGATAAAAAAGCAAAAAAAAACAAGGCAAAAGAAACTAAGCAAAACAAAAACAAAGTAAAGAGAAAGGTTGTGAAGGACTCCTCTTGTGAAGCTGTCCTTAGCCTCCTCGGCAACGGCGCCATAAAATATCTTGATGTTGCTCATATCAGTAGAGCTTCGTTGGGAAACCACAAGAGGAACGTATGATGAGCACAACAGCAATTTTTCCCTAAGAAAGAAACCAAGGTTATCGAACTAGTAGGAGGAAGGAAACGACTCAAAGGTGTTGCTAGCAACTTGGAAACCTGCAGAACACAAACTCAAGACTTTGCCCCAACGAACAGTGAGGTTGTAAATCTCACCGGTTTGCTAAAAACAAAGGATTAACTATATGGTGTGGAAGGTAATGGTGGTTTGCAGAAAGTAAACAGTAACAATGGAAGATGTATCAATGGTAAAGATTGGACCAGGGTCCATAGTTCACTTGAGGTGTTCTTCTTAAGATAGACAACATAACATGATGGGTAAACAAATTACAGCGAGTCAATTGACAGGACAGAGCAAGGCATAACAATGCAATACTATACATTCATGATCCTATGAGATTTGATTGGGCATTACAACAATATACATAGACCGCCATCCAACTGCATCTATGACTAGTAATTCACCTTTAGGTTATCATCTGAACCCCCTCTAGTATTAAGTTGCAAGCAACAAATAACTTCTTTAAGCAAAGTGTGTAAAGTAAACAATACAATTTTTCCATGAACACGAGATTGTTGTTTTCTCCCTAGTAGCAACATCACATCTACAACATTAGAGATTTCTATCACTTCCCCAGATTCAATAGAGGCATGAACCCACTATCGAGCATAAATACTCCCTCTTGGAGTCACTAGCATCTACTTGGCCAAGATAGCTACTAGAAACGGAGAGGATGCAAGATCTCAAAAAACACAGACATGGTAGAATCAATAAGATAGAATCATTAACCAATCTGACATAGTAATCTCAATATCCATCAGATCCTCGCAAACACAACATGCATGATTACAAATAGATGATCTTGATCATGAATGGAGCTCACAAGATCTAAACATGGTAGCACAAAGGAGGAGAAACAACCATCTAGCTACTACATGGACCCGTATTCCAAGGTGGAACTACTCACGCATCATACCGAAGGCTGGCATGGTGATGAAGAAGGCCTCCGGGATGATCTCTACCCTCCGGTAGCGTGCCGGGAAGAGCTTCAGTCCGTCTCGATCTAGGGACGATGGTGGCGGCGGCTACGGGCTGTTTCATGGAACATTGATCGGGTTACTTAGGGTTTAGGTATCGAGGGCTTCTTATAGGCGAAGAGGGAGGCCGAGGGGGTGCCCGAGGCGGCCGCACCGCCCAGGAGCGGGCCAGGCTAGGCCGCGCGTCTAGGGGGTGTGACCCCCTCGAGGCCCTTCTCCGTCTCGTCTTCTAGCTCCGTGTCCCCCATGGTAAAATATTGACTTTGAATTTTGTCCCGTCCAATTCTGAGAATATTCATTTTCTGACTTTTCTGGAACCAAAAACAATATAAAACAAGCAACTGGCACTATGGCATCTTTTTAATAGGTTAGTCCTAGAAAACATATAAAAATACCTCAAAGTGTAGACAAAGAAAATCAAAGTAGATACTAAACAAGCATGGAACATAAAAAATTATAGATACGTTTATGACGTATCACAGCGGAAGCAACAAATCCTTCCATAAAAAGCCACCAGGAACATGTATCTCGCTGATCCGAGACCATGGGGAATTCTAAAAGAGGAAGAGAGATCCTTCGCGAGGAGGTGTGATGTGAGAGGAGGACAGGGGGCTTTTATAGGGAGAGGGGGCACCCAAGGGGCATGGCGCCACCGCCATGGTGGCTGCCCTCACCTCTTCCACATTCATGTGGGTGGAGCTCTGATGACCCATAAGTGTAGGGGATCGCAACAGTCTTTGCAGGTAGTATTACCCAATTTATTGATTTGACACAAGGGAGCCAAAGAATACTTGCAAGCCTCATAATGATTGATTCAATAATAAGTTCAGATTTGAGATCATGGCACTCGGGCCCTAGTGACAAGCATTAAGAACAACAAGTTGCAACAAAGTCAAATAGCACTAATAGAGATACTAGGCACTATGCCCTAACAATCTTATTCGATTACATGATAGAACTCATCCAATCCCTACCATCCCCAAGCCTACAACGGGGGATTACTCACTCATGGATGAGGGAAACATCAGTGGTTGATGGAGATGCATTGGTGGCGACGATGGCGATGATCCTCTCCAAATTCCCGTTCCGACAGGGTGCCAGAACGGAGTTTTTGGATCCGAATCTTGGTTTCTGGTGGTGGCGGCAGAGCGGAACTCTTTCTGAAAAACTATCGAACCCCCCTCGGTTTTTAGGTCGAGAGGCAACTTATAGGCGCAGAGGAAGGCCGAGGGGGTGCCTGGGGTGGCTACACCCCCCGAGGCACGGCTAGAGGTGGGCCCATGCCTGGCAGGGGTGTGGGCCCTCCAGGCCCCTTCTCCGTCTCATCTTCTGGCTCCGTGGATCTTCTGGTGAAATATAATTTTTGGCATATTTTCCGGGATTTTTCCTGATAGTTCATTTTCTGCACAAAAACTAGACATCAAGGTAATTCTGCTGAAAACAACATCAGTCTGTGTTAGTTGTATCCAAATCACACAAGTTTAGAGGATAAACAATAGCAAAAGTGTTCGGGAAAGTAGATACATTTTGGACATATCAAGACCCCCCCCCCCCAAGCTTAGCTTATTGCTTGTCCTCAAGCAATTCGGTTGAAAAATGAGTGCGATAAAAGAACTTTCACGAACACATTTGCTTCATATGATGTAAATATTCTCAGCATAGGAGTATATGCTTATACAATTCATAATAAAGAGTATGCAACTAAGTCTACTCAATAGTCATTGCAAGCTATGAAGAGAAACCAACTCAATAATAAAAAGTAGCATGGAACATAAACATAAGCAACATTGCAATGCTCATAGTAAGGTATGATAGAGTGGTATCTCGCTTGCCTTTGTTTGAAGAGCACAATATAAATGCCAAGGCACCTCTGAAGTTCACATGAAGACTAGAAGTAAAGATATCAGAGATACAAGCATCAAAGTCATTACATAATTAACCAAGTTTTGGAACAAACACAAGAATGACAAATATGCTCTCAAGAAGGTGCTCATAGAATAAGTGGTGACTCAACAAAGTTGTGAAAACGGTTTTGGAAATTTTGAAAGGCTTCCTAATGCTAAAAGGAAGGTACTCATTAGCTTTGCGTGCTCTCATTGCCCCTATCATAGGCATCTTCATGTGGTTAAGGTGAAAGTGAGGTCCACTCTGAATCATATTCTTGACAGACCATAGACTAGAAATCTCAAATCCCTTGAGTACGAGGGCCGCTCCGCATGCTACTCAACTTTGGTTACCTGAAAGTTCTTGTCATCGTAAATACATGCATATCATAGAGAACCGCCAACGGGGTACCCCTTGCACATGATATAGGAGCTATCCCGTGATCAAAATGACAAGGCAAGCAGACAATGAGCATCTCAGCGATCTTTTTATTTACTATGTGCGTAGCTTTTTATTGAGGATGCTTCATAAATTCTCATTATGGTGATGCTGCGAGTTTCCACCATGATTAGACATGCTTAGGCTAGCGGCCTAGGCGTTTCTCTAACACAATGTATAGACTCCATGAACTCACAAACTCCCCTTTTTATTTCACATCGTCGACATCCGCAAACAAAAGAGCAAGGAATCAACTGGACGAGATATCCAAAAGGTGTTGAAAGCATTCCCCGTGACAGCACAGTTCTGCTGACTCCCAGCATATAATTTGCAAGCATATAACTTTCATGGACAGGTCACAATGGTTCAGGATTATTAAGCGCAAGGAATAAAGTGTTCCATCAAGTTCGTGAGATCTTTACTAACTAACTTTCTAAAAACAGATAAAATTTTTATTTTGGAAGAAAACACGGCATATAGAATATGCACTGAAGTAGCAAATGATGCTAATAGGTAGGTATGGTGGACACAGTTGGCAATATTGGTTTTGGGGATTTGGAAGCACAGGTAGAGATCATACTCAGTGCAAGTGAAAGCTAGCAATAGAGAGGGAGCGACAAACTAGAGAGAAATAACTGTCATAATCATGCTTGCAACAAAACAGGACTAACTATGGCATGAAAGTGATACAAGAACTTTGAGGCAAAATAAATCATCGAGGCTTACTGACTATTGATTATTCATATGCATGCGTGAGCATGTGCCAAGTTGATTCACATGAAACTTCTAGAGGAGGATACCACAATATCATACCAATATATGAATAAAACAATGCAAGCAAACATTCATATGACATGCTACAAACTATTAGCAAGCCGGAGCTAATCACAAGCAAGCAAGAACTACTAAGCATCCCTAATGACATACACCTTACAAGAACAGGCTAAGCATGCTCACAATGATGAGTATATGTACAAAAATGAAAACAAATAGAGTTCGTTACCAGCCTCTTAACACTCCTCAAGTTGTCTTAATCTTCATTATTGTCCTTCACTTGTGTGACTTGAATAATAACATGAAACCAAAATCCACTAAGGACGGCTGAACCCTGCAAAGAACTCACCAAACCAAAGAAGAACAACAAATATTTTTGGTGTTTTCGATTTTTTAAAGAAAGCAAACAAAGCAAAACTAAACAAATAAAAAGCAAACTAAACGAAACAAACAAAGCAAAATCTTTTTGGATTTTTATTTTAAGGAAAACCAAAGCAAAGAAACAAACCAGGAGAAACAACAGAAATATTTTTGGTATTTTTGTGTTTTTGAGAAAGAAGCAACAAAAACCAAAAAGAAAGCGAAACAATGGATATACAAAGAACCGGTCGAATATGATATATAGATGAGCGTGATGTCGATGTACCTCCCCCCCAAGCTTAGGCTTTTGGCCTAAGTGGGGCTCAATCCCATGGTGCACAAGTAGATGCACCTCCGTAGTATGACGAGGAGACTTCCTCGTCCTGGTACGAGCTCGAGACTCCCCTGTGTAGTGTACACCGGGGTCATAGGAGGGCGCTTCCTCCTGATAGTGCCCATGGAAGTTAAGAAAGCGCAGCTTGTCGTCCATCTCCTCCTTGGAGCATGACAAAGATCCCTGAGAAATACTGAACAAAGTGGTTTGGCATAGAGGGATCTCTCTCTCTCTTCCCCGTCAATAAACAACATTCTATGAACCAAGTTCTCAAGGGTAGAGCTAGTGGTGACAAAGTGATGCGCCTTCATGGCAGCAATATCAAGCCTCTCAGGAGCCAAGACTGTATCATTTGGATCAACAGCAATGTCCAAGGCATCAGCAACACGTGTAGCAATAATTCCCTCATAAATGGATCCCTTAGCAGTTAAGCGACAAGCAATGAGAGAACCAAGATTATACTTGGTTTCATTGTTGAGCGCATCATCTAAGAAAGCCAAATGATAGCTGGAAATATTACTGGTGTTCTCCCTACCAAGAACACTAGTGGTAAGATAATAAGCGAAGTACCTGATGGCCGGAAGCTGAATGTTTCTTATATTTCCCCGTTGAGCTCTACAGCTATCATCATTGGTTATTCCGCGATAAAGCTCCAACAAATCAGCGGGTTGAGCTGGGATCTTCTTTGCTGACCCAGCTGTACTAAGTCCTAGAGCCCCACAAAATTTCTTCAATGTCATATGGTAAGACCTGCCATAAACTTTGAAAGAAACATCTGGATGGAACACGCTGTTAGTAAAGGAGAAAATCTCCACAAATGTTTTGGTGAGCGTAGCATATTGCGCGCTCTCATCCTACATAAGGCTCGTTAGTCCAGCCCTCCGAACCAAGGTCATAAAATCATCAAGAATCCCAGCAGCCCGCAAGAAGGTTCGGCAAGGAAAGGTGGAGGGGTGCGCATCCCCCTCATCTCCCTCGTCACCAAATCGCGGAGTAATGAGATCCTCATTGTATGAGGGCCTGACATTGGTGGATGATCTTGGAAGACTTTCCCTTCTAGGTGCATCACCCTCAAATATTTCACCAAATGTGTGGTGGTCCATGACCTCCCTTTTCTGAAATTTTAGACAAGCATCAAACCAAGTGATTTCTAAGTTGATAAATGATGAGCAACTCTATAGGAACTTGATAGAGGACTACACATGCATAAAAATGAAGTTTCTAAGCATAGAAAAAGCATGTAAGCTCAAACAACCTGACACCTATAGCAGCAAAATACTCAAGATACAATCTACCAATCACAAATATAATTGGACAAGTGGAGGAGGCACATACCAAGGAGCAATCCCACCAAAAATCAGCACTTAAGATGGGATGAACAAGGAGATCGAAAATCGCGAGCAAGAACAGCAAGAACTCAAGCTTGAGCAAGTTTTCTGGTGTTTTTCAGGAGAGAGAAAAAAGATGTCTATGAAGGGGCACCTTGAACGGGCCGGGGTGGGCTAGACCCCCCTAGGCGCCGCCCACAGGTAGGCCGCGCCTACCATGGGTGTGGTGGCCTGGGGTGGCCCCCTAGATCACTTCAGGTGTCTCTCTGCCCCTTTTTCGAGGAAAAATTTATTTTGAATTTTCTGGGATTTTTCGGGAAACTTTATTTTTGGCCAATTTTCAAGGTATGAGAATTGATTTTCTTGTGGAAATATTTTTTTTAGAAGAAGCAAAAGCAAAACAAAAGCCAAACTACAGGAGCTCTAAGAAACTCTAACAAACAAACAACTAATAAAACCAAAGCTAGCAAATGAAAGGCAAAGACTAGGAAGGAGAAAAGTAAAAGAAAGGAAGTATAATCACAGTGAAAACATTATTTTGTTCATTAAAATCCTTTTGTTAATAAGGTTGATCAAGTCTTGTTACCAAAACAATCTTATATGAAAAAGAACTTTGCATTCCTTAAGGTGATTGTGTTACCTCATACTTGATAGCAATGGTCCTAATCATAATAGTTTCAAAATTTTCTTGTGGAATGGGACAATATATTTCTCCAACCTTGATACCCTCAATATTTTCAATGGAATTCAGGCAATAGATCTTAACAACCTTCTTGGGGAAATAGACAGTATGCTCTTTGTCATTAATATTGAATGTTACTTTCCCTTGATTACAATTGATGACAGCACCTGCAGTACTAAGAAACGGTCTCCCAAGAATAATAGACATATTATCATCTTCAGGCATCTCAAGCACAACAAAATCAATTAAAACCATGCAATTATGAGCTACTTGAATAGGAACATCCTCACATATACCAATAGGAATAGTAGTTGACTTATCAGCCATTTCGAAAGATATATCAGTTGGTATCAACTTTTCTAACTGGAGTCTCTTGTAGAGAGAAAAAGGCATAACAATAACTCCAGCTCCCAAATCACATAAAGCAGTTCTAACATAATTATTCTTAATAGAGCAAGCAATAGTTGGTATACCTGGATCACCAAGTTTCTTTGGAACCTTACCATTGAAGGAATAATTAGCAAGCAAAGTAGAAATCTCCTCATTATGAATCTTCCTTTTATTAGAGACAATATCCTTCATATACTTTGAATAAGGAGGCAACTTAATAGCATCAGTCAAAGGAATTTGCAAAAATAAAGGTTTCATCCACTCACAAAACTTGTTATAGTGTTCTTCCTCCTTTGACTTGTGTTTCTTACCTAGAAAAGGCATAGGTTTCTGTACCCAAGGTTCTATCTCTTTACCATGTTTATTAGCAATAAAATCTTCCTTTTGTACCTAGTGTTCTTAGTGTGCTTCTCAGGTTCTTCCGCAACTTCCTCCTTATCAGGAGCATCATTTTTATCATTACCACTCTCAGTTTCAGCATCAGAGACAGATATACTATTAGGATCTACGGTAGGTTCAAGTGGTTCCTCAACTATCTTATGTTTCTTTTTCTTTCTCTTACGAGGACTACCACTACTCTCACCTTGTTGAGAATCCTGCTCAATTCTTTTAGGGTGTCCTTCAGGATATAAAGGATCTTGAGTAGCTATACCAATCCTAGTTCTAATTCCATAAGCATGTTTATCTCCTGAAGCATTAACTAGCATATCTTTTTGTACCTTAGCAAGTTGATCAAGTTGGGTTTGGACCATTTGAAAGTGTTTACAAAGAATTTTAATGTCATTAGAAGTTCTTTCCACAATATCTTTCAACTTAATGATAGCTCTAGAGTTTTCCAATAAATGATTCTGAACTTGTTTATTAAAATGACCTTGTTTAACAATAAAAATGTCAAGTTCCTCTAAACATTGATCAGGAGGCTTACCATAAGGAATATCACCTTCATCAAAGTGTTGGAGAGAGTGTACCTCAATAGTGGATGAGTGGGGAATTGGCTTACATAATTCTTCTATAGGAGGTAGATTATTCACATCTTCAGCTCTAATACCTTTCTCCTTTAGACACTTCTTAGCTTCTTTCATCACTTCATCATTTAATGCAATAACTCCCCTCTTCTTTGGTGTTGGTATTGGAACTGGTTCAGGGACATCTGGTTCAGGAGTAATAGGCTCAGGTGTATTTAGCTCAGTTGAAGTCCAATCATCATAATTCTTGCTTATTTTATCCATTAATTCTCCAGCATCTGTAGGAGTTCTTTTCCTGAAAACACAATCAGCAAAGCTATCTAGGTATGTCCTAGAATCATCAGTTAGTCCATTATAATAAATAACAAGAAGTTCATTCTTAGGTAATGGACATCCAGGATGTGCATGAATCAAGGCACATAACCTTGTCCATGACTCAGGCAATTTCTCTTCTTCTCCCTATTTAAAGTCAAAAAGTCTCTGCAAAGCAGCATGTCTAGCACTGGGAGGAAAATATTTCTGGAAGAAAGAAGCAATCAAGCAATCAGGGCTATCAATGGAACCAGGAGGTAATATATTAAACAAGCCCTATCTTCTCCTTTTAGTGAAAAAGGGAAGATCTTAGTAACAAAGTACTTGCGCATCTTAAAATTATCAGAGAACAAAGCACTCATAGTAGAAATCTCATTCATATGAGCCACAAAACTTTCACTTTCAGTCCCACAGAAAGGTTCTTTCTCAACAATATCCAAATGAGATAAATCAAGAGAGAAATCATAATCTTTATCCTTAATATCTATGGGAGAAGTGGCAAACTTAGGATCCAAGGACAGTTTAGGCATAATAGTAGGTTTAGCAAGTAGACTCTTAATATCACTAGTACCATGTGTGTTTTGACACTCTTCAACAAAATCATCAGTGAACTCAATGTAACCATCATTAATATCATAACTCTCACTAGACTCAGGTGAGCTAACAGGTGTAACAGTGTCTTCACTAGGAGTTTTGGTATTTCCTAGACTAGCCATAGTAACATCTAGAAAAGGACCTAATGAACCACTCGCATCAAGCACAGTAGAAGTAACATCATGAGTATCAAAAGTAGTTTCAGACTCAGCAGTAGTATCAGTATGTGTAGCATGAGTATGTGGTGGTGGTGTAACAAGCTTACTTATAACAGACGGTGAATCAAGAGCAACAGAGGTGTTTAGGACTGTACCTCTTCTTGTAGTGGATGGTAAAATAGAGAACTTTCCATCACGATACTTCCCCATGATGAAAGGAGTAGCGGTGAAAAATAATAGATCCAAGTGAACTTACAAATAAAGCTATGCTCCCCGACAACGGCGCTAGAAAATAGTCTTGATGACCCACAAGTGTAGGGGATCGCAACAGTCTTCGCGGGTAGTATTACCCAATTTATTGATTTGACACAAGGAGAGCCAAAGAATACTTGCAAGCCTTAACAACTGAGTTGTCAATTCAGCTGCACCTGGAAATAGTTCCTGCTCACAGAAGTTTATCAGTAGCAACAGTTTGGTAGTAGCAACAGCAAAGCAACAACAACAGTGGAACAAGAGCAATAGTAATAGTAACAGTAAACAGTGGGATTCGAGTGTGGTAGGCATAGGGATGGATGGACGGGGCGTTTCATGGACGAGTCTAAACATGTAACTTCAAGATCTAGGGCATTGCAGATAAATAATAACAAGCATCAAAGTACTAAAAAATCCTAGGCATGTGCTCCATATAGAGCCATACGTGCTCGCAATGAAAACTTGCACAACATCTTCTGTCCAGCCAGCCCGAGGCAGCAGGGCCTCTAGGGAACTACTAGCAATTAAGGTGCTCCTTTTAATAGAGCACCGGAGCAGAGCTTAACACTCCGTGAACACATGTGATCCTCACACCAAACAACCATCCCCTCCGGCTGTCCCAATTATTGTCACTTTGGGGACTTTGGATCCGGACAATGATATGTGTACACAACTTGCAGATAAGATCACAAACAATACTATCATAATGATTCAATAATAAGTTCATATTTGATATCATGGCACTCGGGCCCTAGTGACAAGCATTAAGCACAACAAGTTGCAACAAAGTCAAATAGCACTAATAGAGATACTAGGCACTATGCCTAACAATCTTATTCAATTACATGATAGAACTCATCCAATCCCTACCATCCCCAAGCCTACGGCGGGGGATTAATCACTCATGGATGAGGGAAACATCAGTGGTTGATGGAGATGTGTTGGTGGTGACGATGGCGATGATCCTATTCAAATTCCCCGTTTTGGCAGGGTGCCAGAACGGAGTTTCTGGATCCGAATCTTGGTTTCTGGTGGCGGCGACGGAGCGGAACTCTTTCTGAAAAACTATCTAACCCCCTCGGTTTTTAGGTCGAGAGGCAACTTATAGGCACAGAGGGAGGCCGAGGGGGTGCCTGGGATGGCTGCACCCCCCCCCCCCCCCGAGGCGCGGCCAGAGGTGGGCCCACGCCTGGCAGGGGTGTGGCCCCCCAACGGCCTTCTCCGTCTCGTCTTCTAGCTTTGTGGATCTTTTGGTGAAATATAATTTTTGGCATATTTTCCGGGATTTTTCCTGATAGTTCATTTTCTGCACAAAAACTAGACACCAAGGTTATTTTGCTGAAAACAGCGTCAGTCTGTGTTAGTTTTATCCAAATCACACAAGTTTAGAGGAGAAACAATAGCAAAAGTGTTCGGGAAAGTAGATACGTTTTGGACGTATCAAGCTCCCACTCAAAATGAAAGCCCTCCACTCACATAAACATGCCTCCACTCAAAAATCCACTCGCATGCATTAAATTTCCACCAAATTCAATGCAAGCTCTTATTTAAATAAAAATCTTTTACTTATTTATTCAGAATTTTGTTAATTACTTTAATTAACAAACATTCATATAAAACCCCTTGATAGTAATCAATTTCACATGCAGAACCAGTTTCGGCAATTTCAACAGAAACAATTCTGGTGTCTAGTGAATAAATTCCTGCGCTTTCTTTTTCTTTCTCTGGCATCATATTTGCTCCAAATGGTGTCGGTTTTCCTTAAGTGTGTCACCCTATGGTTCGTTAATAATGTAGACATGATCGAGACCCCTCTCCGATCAATAATCAGCAGCGGGACCTAGAGATCCGTACTGACTCCCACACATTCAACGATGACTTATGTGATCGTGTGAACCTTATACGCATGTAACTCAATCCCTTTGTCTCGCGATATATTACATGTCCGAGATTCGATCACCGCTATCTCCATACCTAGTTTGATCTTGTTACCGACATGTACTCTTTTCTCGTTCCTATGATATAACATTCTAGTGATCAAGTCACTTGCTTGCAAGCTAACTAATGTGATATCACTGAGAGGGCCTAGAGTATATCTCTCCGTCATCGGGATGGACAAATTCCACTCTTGATCCATGAGCCTCAACATAAAACCTTCGTAGCACTGAACCCATCTTTATAGTCACCCCGTTACGGTGTGACGTTTGATGTTATCAAGATACTCTTTCGGTGTTAGTGATTAACATGATCTCATGGTCTAAGGACTAAGATTACTTCGTATGATGTTATACCAATATAAACACAATGACCTTGATCGTAATGCTATACTTCGGATGAATGTTCATCACATCATTCCAACAATGTTGTGACCTCGTTATTAACAACATCCAATGTCCATGATCAGGAAATCTTTGATCATCTTGTTAATCAACGAGCTAGTTTATAAGAGAGGCATAAATAGGAAATTTCTTTTTGTTTATTAAACACACATGTATTAACATTTCCGTATTAATATAATTATAGCATGCAAAATAAACATTTATCATAAACTTGGAATATACATAATAACAACTTTATTATTGCCTCTCATGGCATATCCCCTTCACCTGCCAATCTTCAAACTAAGATTGTCTTTGAATCTCCTTTTTTTTTGGAAAGGAGCATATATTAATATCAGAAGATACCAACTACATCCAGCCTCTGCAACAACACATTTCCTTAGCGACCATATGGATGCACACAGCCAAAAAAGAAAAAAGAATTATAAAAAAGAAAAGTCCCACTACAGTGACCCACTCATTGAAACAACAGTACTACTACCACCAAAACAACACCATAAGTTCAGCTTCTCTAAAAATGACGCCTCCAAGAAGGAAACAGTGCAAAAACACCGTCATCGCCCGATCAAAGATCTTAGGTTTTCACCCTGAAGAAAGTCCACACTCTCAAAACAATGCCTTCAACAAGGTCATTGCCAGACACAACCAATTAAGGCTAGACCCTGGATTTTCATCCTGAAAGGTAGGATCGTGAACCTCTCTTGTGCAGCCACCCCCACTTGCATGCCACTGCTCCAAGTCACAAATCACCAAGCCAATTACTTATCACCACCCAGAGTCGAACCACCATTGTCAGTCCATAGAGCTTGGTATCCATGTAATTCTTCGTCAGCAGCATGGAATGATAACATGCCCCATAATCTTAACAGCCAACAAAGCTTTAAAGCACACCCTCTGAAATCAAATGGTCAGAGTAAAACATTGGTGCGCACGACCAAATCCCATCCGACCCAACAATCTCTTGGCATGATCGCACTTATGGAGTACGCCGGCGGAGCCTTCCAGAACACTTCACAGGAACCAGATCAATGTAGAGAAACGCCAGCCCGATCTTTGTCTTGGATTGAGAGGGATCAAGGACCGCCACCTTTATTGAAACCGAGTCAGTAGCCCCCACGCCACCCACCGGCAACTAGTAGGATCCGTCGCACGATAGCGAGACCACCCGGCCGACCACTCCGATGGAAAAGAAGGTCACCACCACCATGTCAGGGATAGATGCCCCAAGCTTCCTCATGTCGCGAACATGGCCCGGGGAACCTGGGAGCCAGCGTAGGGCGACGAACGGACAACAGATCTCGGCCCGCCTAGGCCCATCTGGTCCGAGATCGGGACCCGACTCCCGCGGCTGCTTGCACCCATCTACATGAGGTCCTCCGGTCGCCGCCAGCCGCGACACTGCCGTCGACCGGCTAGGAGTGGACGCCGCCGCCAATTCCTGTCGAAACGCGGCCGAGGTAACCCCCGTTGCCGCTACGCCACCATGGCTTTGCCCGGCGACGATCCGGGTGGCGACGGCGGGCGGGAGGGGTCGCGGGAGGAGTGTCGAGGGCGGGGAGGGGAGGGGGTGCCCAGCGTGGAGCAGCGCCGCCGCGCGGGTGCGGGAAGAGGATTTTGATTGGATCACTACCTAGAAGTCTTCTGCTGGAGGTACAATCCAAGGTAGGCGCGCATCTCATTACTTGAAGGATCACCTAGAGGAGGATCATGATATTCATGTTGTGACATGCGTAGAGAACTGATCCTTTGCAGATGATGAGCCACTCGCTACTGGATGAACAAAAAAGGTGATGGTGACTAAAGATAAATAACTAGGGTTTAGTTGTAGGTTTTGGTCGCTGCATGTATGCTGTCATTTTTGGATTTGGCCTGGTGAGATTGGTTTAGTTTTGGATGTTGTGCAGAAAAATACATGATTTATTGGATTAGGTATTCTACTTGGTTAAAGAGAGGAGGGAGAAAAATACACATAAAATGCAATGGGGTTTAAAGAATATTTATACGAGGTTAGAGCTCTTTCAAAAAAAATGTGAAAAAAAATCATATCCTAGGTGGGTTCTTTGACTCGTAGGAAAAGTAGGTGAACATGATTTTTTAAATTTTATTTTACATCTAAATTGAATATGATGATCATCTCTATCAGATCTATGTCCTTTCCTTATTCCTGCAAGTCATATACTAATTGTTATCAAGTTTATGTGTCTTTCAATCCTCTGTTTGTACATGTATTATCGTTTTCACGTGTTTTATGCAGAAATATGTATTTTAGCATTGAATTCCTCTTTTCCAATAAAAAATATTTGAGGCAAAGAAGTTCATCTTTTCCAGGTGTTTGCTCATTGACACTTCACCTTCTCACATCTGAAAAATCCACATGCTTGGATGAAATGAAAATATATCTTTTAGAAATTAATGGAAAACAAATCATACTACTAGAACATTTCTATGGTTTTCAGTCGCACGAACCACACAAGGTCTGTACAGAAAATCAACAAAGAGCAAAATCCTCAAAATTCCTACCAAAGGACTTTAAACCATGGACATCGCACACTAGTTTTGGATGTCACTTTATTGATGTGGCATTTATTTTAGGTGTTTTTGCGGGCAGGGATGACTATCATCCATTTGGCAAAACTGTCACCGAAAATATTTTCTCTGTTTATTATGCTCATTCACACAATTTTAGTAAGCCTGACAAGTAGGATCATGATTGGAAGCGTGAGAGCATGACAACAAGATATTTATTCGATTTATTTTCCAAATATCCATCCATTTTCTTAGGCGACAAAAATCATGGTAAATATGTGCAATGTAAGCCGCCCCACCCAAAATCTACCCAATGGGTAATTTAATCGGGTTAGTTGTGTTCCAGGGGCTTAAGTACTAAAAAGTTGCAGAGCTAAGAAGGTGCCATCGAGCCAACACTTGAGCTGTTTAATTATATATTTTTCCTGAAAATTCTGTCAACAAGAAACTGAATAGTAACAGTAACAACAAATACTTACTTACAACTTTGTGCAAGTATTTTTTTCCTAAGTTTTGCACGAGTTCTTTCACATGGTTTCGTGCAAGAAAATAAATAGGATGAGTACTTCAAAAAAAAAGATGAGCATCTGAATTTAGATGGAAGGAGTTTTGTTTTAGTGAAGATGGATGGAATAGTATTGCAGTAGGACTTCGTTTTGCAATGTGCACAATTAGTTGCCGGGGTTACCGCGACCTTACTCATAATGAATTAGAACAGCTCGTGTGCTGCATATTGAAAAAAAAAATCGGATTAAAGAGCTTTCAATGAAATCAAAACATCCGGTTATTACATCTCCCCAGCTTTCCACATGAGAGCAGCCCAAAACTCTACTCTACTCTACTATCAATCAAAACCTTACAGTTTTTTAGTGCAACAACACGGTACTAAACCAACATCACGACACCTGGAAATATAACCTACATATCCCAGCTAAAAGCTTATTTTTGCAGAACAACATCGGAGCTTCACGTTTTTACCCAACTCCAATCCTCCTTGTCAAAGGTGCTCAACCTGCCCTTCGGTTGAAGCATTCAGTTGCCACTCTTACCAGCAGCAGCGCCGCGCTGCGATGTCCCTGGCGCGCTCTTGGTCTCTGCGTTAAAATACTACTAGTACTAGTACACAACACTACATTTGTATCATGCGGGTCGACATGATCAAACACCGCTGCAATTCTGGTCTTCCAGAATGAAAATATGATGGCAGCAATTACAATCCTATCTTTACTTGGAAAGCTCATAACACACTCACTCATATCTTGGAAGTGCACAGGCACATCTACTAAACTTGTATAGCACATTTCACCACACTCCAAACATATTTAGCTAATGAACAATCAAAAAAAGATGGTCTAGAGTCTCAAGTGATTAAAGAAGCAACATTTATTATCTTTCCCTTTCCATCCCCCTTTAATAAGAACATACTTACTAAGAATACTTTTGTAAAGGTTAGCCACAGAAAAATTGTGCATTAGAAATACGTCGATGGAGATCGGTGTTATGTCCAAGGCCAAAATGCTTATCTGATTAGACGGTTATGAGCACGCTTCATTCTTCCTGTTGTCGCTCAGGAGAGAGGGTAGAACAGCCGTACTGTCGGAGGGCAAAATGCGAATCCAATCAGATGGTTCTGAATTCTGAATTGTGACATGCAGAAAACAATGTAAACAGTAATAATGTCTGAAGATTGATTATTAAGTACATGAATCATAACTCGTGCAAAGCAGGATATAATTCAAAAACTTAACGGTGGCAACAATACGGTTGATTTTACAAGTAACCAGAAGCAGTGTTCAAAGATATCTACCTACTAACACCGATGCATAAGATAACTCTATACAGTCCTGAACGACTCAGCTCTCTACATTTACAGCTCCATCAACAGATGGTATAGACAACCTGGAGAAGAATCTGGAGCCAACATCTCGCGGTCTCCTTAAGCACGAACCATCAGAGTGGTCGAGAACGACAGTGTAGTTCTTGCTGCTCACATCTCTGAAGTAGCATCCATCAGTACCCACATACCTGTACACTTGATGGTTCTCCCCCGATCCAGAAACCACCAAGTTCTTCTTCACCCGCATGCTACCGCGTGCCGATTGCACGTTCTGCAGAGAGCTGTTGGAGAAACCTTGCTGCCTCTTCTCACTGATGCCCAGCTTGACAACTGAAACCAGCGAGTACTCATCACCCACTTCATCTGAGGTTCCATCGAAAAGATAGAGTGGGAAGACCTGGTGGACTTCTTCCGAGAGCAGCACCGTGCGGCCGATTGTGGCGGAAACATCGGACTTGGTGTCGATCGTTTGGTTCACCACTTGTACTGAGCCACTCTTGCTATACACATTGCTGTTTTCGTAGCTGAATCTCTGGTTGAATGTTGTCATGACCTTCCCATGTGACGATTCCACCCATCCGGTGGCGGAGACATGCCGGCTTGCCGTCGTCACGAACCGACCATTCAGCCCGCTGAACTCCGATTGCACATGTTCCGACGCGGCCGCATCATAGCTGACCAAGCCCCCAGTTGTCCTGACACTCTTATGATCCAACCACAGATGCAAATTGGCATCGATGTACCACACATCCAATGCGTTTGTCACACCAAACCCAAAATCATGCTCCTTGCCGTCCAGGAGTTTCCCCAGGAACGGTGTGATGTCAATGTCATATGTTGGGAGATTGAATGAGCCAACGCCGGTGATAGGCCGCCACAAAAGCGGGTTGACGCCGCCGGTGTAGATGACCGTGAACGGCCAAACAGCACCCACGATGTCTTCATCGACCTTAACTATGATCTCCCGGAAGGCACCATTGCCAGGAAGGCCGGACAACTTGTTAGCCTCAATGTACTCGTTCGGAGGGTTCGTGTACCAGAACTCGTCGCTGCCGTGGAACGAAACGAACACCTCAAGGACCGCCCTGTAGGTGTTCGAAGGAATGGCAAGCTTCTTTGACTGCACATCGGTGGAGTTCTGGATGGCGAACCACTGCCCGTCGTACAGAGGCAGGCTTCTTGAGATGGGCAAGATCAGATCGGCATGCTGCTGCTGCGGTGGTGGCGGCGGCGCGGAGTCAAAGTAGAGGTGGAGCGTGAGGTTTGCGTGGTAGACGCCGGTGTATGTGCGGTCGACGATGTTGCCCAGGTACACCGCGATCTCGCCGGGCTCGGAGAGGAGGGCCGCGTACCTGGTGACGTCGCGGGAGACCGACCAGAGGATGCCGTTGGGGCGCGGCTCGGCGGTGCAGCTGCGGAGGAGCTCGGCGCCCGAGAGCCAGACGCCAAAGATGCGGTCGAACTGGCGGCCGCGGCAGTCGGCGGTCCACTCGAGCACCGCGAGCGCGACGGACCCGCCCCGGCCGCGCGCGGCGCCGAGGCACTCGGGCGGCGCGTAGGCGGCGGTGGACGGAGGCCGGCCGTAGGTGTAGCCGAAGGATCCGGAGAGGAGCAGCGCGGAGCAGGGCCCGACGCTGCCGCGCGGCGGCCGGATCGGGCGGTCCACCTCGAAGAAGGTGCTGGGCGGCTCCGAGGCGTTGAAGGAAGCTAGCTCAAGCGACGGGAAACGGAGCCTGCGCGGTACGGCGACCGCCGAGAGGGGGAGGAGGAGCGCGAGGAGGAAGAGCAAGCAGGAGCTGGTGGCCGGCGACGCCATGGCTGGAGCTGCAGCGAGAATGGTCGGGTGGAACTGGAAGCATCTTGGGTACTGTATAAAGAATGTGGGGCCCAACAATGTGATGCAGTTGACATTTCGTTTTCGGTAATGTGTGATGCAGCTACAGTTTCGTTCCCAATTGCTTGGAGTAGTTGGACGGTGAAGGCTTCTTTTAAATTCAGGAATTTGAGAACACATAAATATGAAAAACACAACATTGAGATGTCATGTAGAGTATTATGAATCCGTAAAGTATTTTAGAACATGTGAATGCATGGATATATTCCTTGTCCACAAGTGCTGAATAAAAGACATATGGAGGAGATTGCATTTTGCAAAACAATAATCCTACAACTACGGAATGAACTTACAAAATTGACTTACGAACTAAACGTGGCCTGATTTGGTTGGACAAATATTTAGGTTGGTTGTTTCTCTAGCGAATCAGTACACAACGCCCCTCATCACGTTACCCCGTAAGCCCATTTCGTAAACAAATTGACCGTATGTGTAGCATTACTGTTTGTAGAATATGTGGACCTGAGCGAAAAACGATCTTCCATGCATTTTTTTAAGTGTATCTGGGCAAAACTTTTCTAGAAGGAAATAAAAAAGGTAACGCCTGTTAAAATTTCAGAGCTACATCCGAGATCATGGTCAACTAATTTGATCGATGGAACAAGAGCTTCCAAGGAGGAGGCGTGTATTATTCTGTGTGGGTGTTGGGCAGTCTGGACAGAACGCAATGCAGTCTGGCATGGGAATGGTGGGAGGTCGATCATTGAATCAATGAGATGGGTAATGGAAACAACATTTGATTTGGCCCAGCTAGGTATGAAAAAATCACCGAAACCGGTAAAACATGTACCCCAATGGCATAAACCTAATATCGGGGTACCGAAGATCAATGTTGATGCGGGTTTTGATGCTTATTCTTGGCAAGGGATATCAGGATTGGTGGTCAGAGATCACGAAGGCCACTTAGTACTGGGACAGGCACAGGCGTTGTGGTACAATATAAGGGATGGTGTCCAACTAGCCGTGGATAGAAATTACCATACGGTGAAGATCGAAACAAATGCACAAGATGTGTGTGTGCGTGCGTGCGTGCGTGTGTGTGTGTGAGAGAGACAGTGAGAGAGAGAGTAGAGAGATCTAGTAAAACATGTCACTTTTTGGATGGTGCGCAGGGAATAAACAGATCATTTTTTGAAGATTGTGTATGTGAGAGAGTAGAGAGATCTAGTAAAATAATGCATTAATTTCTCCAAATAAAAATATAATGAGGTTTAAACTCACTTTGACAATCCAAATCATACTGTTGAAATGTAAATGCATTGCCCTCATTTCCTTATCAGTTTGAGGTTTTGGGGAACCGGTGCAATTCTACATAGTATCACGGCCAAGAGTTCTTGAGTTTAAGACCCGTTTAGCACAGTTTAACTAAAAGAGGTTATATCCCACTTTTGGTCCATGTTTGGCCCCGAGTGTGGGAAAACTTCCTCCATAACACTTATGAAAATTCTCCAATCAAAATAAGCCCTTGAATGGTTTAGGGAATATGTCAAGAAAGATAAAAACTTCTAGAACCTTGTCAGTCTAGTTCTACACGTATCGTCAAATTCTCGGTTGTGGACGAGTTGGCAATTTGGGCGAGGGAAATCTTGTAAAGTACCTCAAATATACATCACACTAGGATCCAGTTCTAAACCTAAGCTAAAAATTGGAAGACGAGCCTACATTTTAACAATAAACTGTAGCAATCCTATTTTCAAAAACCACAAATAGTCATATTCTACAAAAAATTACATTGGTGATAAATTGTAGCACTCTTATTTTCAATTCAAGATTTTGCAAAATTTAAAAATATCTATTTTGCAGTGGTATGGAATCTCTGTGCATAGAAACCTTTACATTTTTCTAGCACAGATGTCCAAAAACGTGATTGGATTGGTGGTCTGTATTTTGAGTCCAAACATCCGTGAGACCAGATCATTAGAATTTTTACATACCATATGGTTATTTACATTTTTGTTGTATATTATAAAGTCTAAGTAGAGTTTAGAGCATATCTACTCGTTGGGCGAACCCAGGACAAAATCCGGACCTTTTTTTGGCCGGAAGAAACAAGTTTTTGGTCTAGGTACGCCGAGTTTTTCACTCGCGTACCCAGGCGAGTTCCCGCGTTTGGCAAATTTAACAAATTTCGTCAAACTTTGGGCGGATTTTGGGCGAATATGGGCGAACTTCGGGCGAATATGGTCGATATGGACGAAAGCGATATGGACAAACTATGGGCGAACTTTGGGCGAATATAGACGATATGAACGAACTTTGGGCGAATATGCCCGAATTTTGGGCGAAATTTGGCGAATATGGTCTATATGACGAATTTTGGGCGAATATGGGCGATACAGACGAACTTTGGGCGAATATGCCCGAATTTTGGGCGAACTTTGGGCGAATATGATCTATATGGACGAACTTTTGAACGAATATGGTCTATATGGACAAACTTTGGACGAATATGGGCGAATATGAGCGAACTTTCGGTGAATATGGACGAACTTTGGGCGAACTTTGTATGAATATGCGCGAATATTTGCTGACTGAGTGGGTCCACTCGCCGAATTCGCTTTGTCCGGCGTTCCCAGGGCGTACCCAGGATCCTGGGTATGGCCTGGGTATTCCGGATCAAAGTTGGCCCAAATTCGAATAAAAACAGGTTCCTGGGTACGCGACTGGATGAAATTTCGACATCCGGATCTATTTTCGGCATTCGAATCGGCGTCCTGGGTAGCCGAGTGGATATGCTCTTACCACATGGCATATGGATTGAGCAACCTAAACAAAACAATATCAATAAAAAGGATTTTGCTACATTCATTCCCAAATTCACCTAAAACATATTTCCTCCATCCAGGAATAACTGACTTGAGTTTGTCTAAATTCAAATATATCTATACACTAAAATGTGTCTAGATACATTCGAATCTAGATAAACTCTAGTCAGTTATTTCTGGAAGGAGAGAGTGCATACTTTGAACATTTTGAGAAGGAAGTACCGCCTGATCTCTACATTCTAGAAAAAATGTTGTTTCTAGACTACTAGAAAACTATATTCCCGACGGAGGGAGTATTACAATTATGGTGTTTACAAGGGAAGATTTTAGTTCCGTATGCTGCACTATTTGGAAACGGAGAACTTTGCTTGTTTTAAAATGAATTTTTCTTGTTGATCCCGCTGAGTTAGTTTTCTCCATGTGTTATTGGTTCAACTATTTATTTATTTTGGAAAAGATGGCTCTATCATTCGGATCCTCTTTGGCACGCAGATATGCGATGGAGTGCTGCCGGCTTACATGATGTCATGTTTGTACCCCCTCTAACGTTCCTTTCAATGAAAAATGAGAGCAAGGGGAGATATTTCAGTCCAAAAAATAAAATGCTTCCAATTTGTGGATTTTTAAAAAACATCAAATAAACATTGCAAATCACTAAAATGTTCAATAATAGTAACAAGAATGTGAGACTAAATGAAAGTCCTTTGCTTGGCTCGCATTGAAATTGGATTTGGACACCGGATGTCCTACATTGTCAAGGTTGGCCAAACTACGGACTCTGCCCCCTATGCAACTATGAACCGGAGACATAATCCCACCTACTATTCAAGTGTCGTTTCACAATGAGAACTCAAAAAATCATCCGTTAATCACCGAGAGTATTAAGAAATGGTGAAAAATCATGGTTCAATAAAATCGTATGTTAACCCCATGACTATATAAGTATGGCCGAGTCCATAGCCATTATGTGCATCTACAAGTTCTGTAGATCAGTGATGGCAGTGTTTAGACCAACTTATTTGAGAACATCCAATGTAGAAGACATTGTTTGGATCCTAGCACAAAATGAAGCAAGATGATTTTCTAGGATGCTTGGAAGTATCGACTGTATGCATTGAGCTTGAAAGAACTGTCCCATTTGGTTGACAGAGAATGTACAAATGTCATAAAGGAGCTTGCAGTGTGGTACTTGAGGCAGTGGCAGACTGGGATCTCTGGATTTGTCATGCCTTCTTCAGTATGGTAGGATCTCACAATAACATCAACGTCCCGCGGTGCTCCCATGTCTTCGCCAATCTTGTTGAATGTCATGCTCTCCAGGTGAACTTTGTGATTAATGGCCACTAGTACAGCAAAGGATACTACCCGCCGGATGGCATATATCCAAGATGGTCAAACATTTGTGAAGACAATTTTCAATCCTATTGTGGACAAGAGATCTTACTTTGTGAAGCAACAAGAGACTTGCACGAAGGATGTCGAGTGGGCATTTGGTATGCTCCGAGCTCAATTTGCTATTGTCCAGTACCTCGCTCTTACCTAATCGAAAGATCAGATATAGGAGATGATAAATGCGTGTGTATATTGCATAACATAATCGTTGAAAGCTAGTGAGAAAAGCCACTGATTGACACGTAACTTTATTTTCGACAGAGTCGTCACCGGTCGTGCTTGGGCGGCACCTCTGCCCAACGTTGGGACACCGAACGGCATTTGGGTAGGTGGTGCAATGGTTGGAGATGCTCTAAGCTTGAGAAGAGGCGGGGGTGGTGGTTGAGGTGATGGATTGGCATTTTTCTTTTCTTTGTGACAAATCACAAATAGCACTAGTCTATCAATCTCTTGGACGCGTGCACGCGCGCACATACACACGAAAAAATCATCTCTGATGGATGTATTTGGACCGAAGATGGTCTTATTAGTTCATACTACAATCCACACACACGAAATATCTTATTCCATTGAACAGAATGACTAATATTCAGCTACCGTGCCACAGAGACCACACGGACAAAAAGCAGGAATCGTTTATTTTGCATTTGGCTCGTCGCTACTTGCGAGGATCTCAAATCAGGGAGAACGAACTAGTACGTACATGACATGATCCGATTATTACTGACGCAGGTCGCAGGATCGATTTACAATCCCTCTCTTAATCATCCATGAACAAGCTAAGAGTTAAGCCTGCTTAGCGAGGCTGACGACCTGCTTGCCGACGTTGCGTCCGTGGAAGAGTCCGATGAGCGCCCCGGGCGCCGCCTCCAGCCCCTCGGCGACGTCCTCCACGTACACCACCCTGCCCTCCCTGATGTGCGGCACCACCCACGCCTCGTACTCCGGGTACACGTGCTTGTGGTCGGGCTCGATGAACCCCTGCATCCGGACCCGCTTCGTCACCAGGCACTCCAGGTTGCGCACCCCCGTCGCCCCGCCCTCCTTCTCCCCCGCCGTCAGGTTGTACTGCGAGATGAGCCCGCACACGGCGATCCGGCCGTGCGTCCTCATGTTGAGCAGCGCCGCCTCCAGCATCTTCCCGCCCACGTTCTCGAAGTACACGTCGATGCCCTCCGGGAACCGCCGCTTCAGCGCGCCGGCCAGGTCGTCGCCCTCGCTCTTGTAGTTGAACGCGTCGTGGAAGCCGAACTTCTTCTTGAGCAGCTCCACCTTCTCGTCCGACCCGGCGCTGCCCACCACGCGGCACCCGGCCAGCCTCGCGAACTGCCCCACCAGCTGCCCCACGGCGCCGGAGGCCGCGGAGACGAACACCGTCTCCCCCGCCTTCGGGGAGCAGATGTGGTGGAACCCCACGTAGGCCGTCAGCCCCGGCATGCCCAGGATGCCCGTGTAGTAGGACAGCGGCACGCCGGCGTCGGGCTGGATCTTGGCCAGGAGCCCCGTGAAGGGCGGCTTGATCACGCTGTAGTCCTCCCAGCCCGTGATGCCCCGCACGAGGTCCCCGGGGGCGAATCCGGGAAGGGAGGAGCGGACCACCTGGGAGACGCCGTAGCCGGTGATGGCGGCGCCCGGGACGAAGGCGGAGGTGTAGGAGGACTGGCCCACAGGGCGGGACATCTTGGGACGCATGTAGGGGTCGCAGGACAGGTACAGGTTCTTCACCAGCACCGACCCCTCCTCCGCCGCCGCGGCCTCGTCGACGTCGGCCGCGGGTAGCAGCTCCATGTGCTCCTCCGTCGGGTACCCCTCCACGTACTCCTTCAGGACCACGCGCCGGCTCTTCAGCTCCGCCATGGACTCCGAGGATCGATCCAGTGAGTTGAATTGATTTGATTTACTACTACTTGGATTTGCTCTGCAGTTTCTCTGCTTGGGGTCAGTCAGATCCATATATGCTGTCCGGGGGACGACGATGATGGTTGATGGTCCACTCTCTTGTCCGCTGCCCGCTCGTGGTCCGTCCACACGTTGGCTTTGCCTCCGACGTGCACCACGTGCCAATAATTGAAGCTGTAGGCCTGGCACGCAAAAAAAGAGGGCAGTACCTGGCCGGCAAAATTCATTTCACATGTTCACACCTGTCTATACTCGATTTCCTTGCGTCGGCTCGTGTTCAATTGGCTGACCTACAGGATGTGAGATGACAAACCTGAATGAAACTCCCCTCCTCGGTTTGAAGGTATCGAAGTTGTCGGTGTAGGGTACGTCCTCGGTTACAAATTACAAATTGTAAGATGTTTTGTATATTTACAAACTGAAATGAATGAACACACACACACACACTAAAACGCATCTATATAGGAGTACAACAATTCAGAAAAATGCCACAAAACATTAGGTGTAAATAAGATGGCTAATGAACTAGGAAGCTAGTTTTGCTTGGAGGAGAACTGCGAGTACCATCACTAGGGATTCTTTTTCCCGCGTGAAAGGTCTCTTCCTCTCGCGCCTCTGCCCCTCCCCCCTTCCGCCAGGGTGACAGACGCATCCATCCTCCTCCGGCCAACCACCCCCCTCCCCCTTCCCTCTCAGTCATCGTCTTGGGTCACCGGGTAAAGCCTCGGGCGACGACGTCGGCGACATACTGCCCTTTGCCACGTCCTAGTGAGCAGATCAGGGCACGTACTCACTTCATCGGCGATGCTCCTCGGGAGGTGATCGTCCGACGTGATGTTGGGTAAGTTTGAGGCGACAATGCTACCTTCCTAGACTAGATCTAGGCCCCTCGGGCCCTATCTGGACTTAGGCCGGCTAGCGGTCCTACGGCTGCTGCGCCTCCGAGAGATAGTGGCAGTGATGGTGCTCGTGTTGGGCCACGCGGAGATAAACCAAAACTTTTTCCTCTAACGTGGTGATCCCAAGATCTAGCTGAGGTAGAGGGCCACGAGGTTTACCACTAGACGCGCGGTTGCGAATTACTGATGAAGCGCGTCAGTTGATGCAGTGCAGTGCTCACGATCCGATCGTCCTGGTGCTGATCGCACAGCACCTCTGCTGGTATCCACACGTACAAGGAGGAGCGCCGGCGGCGAACTGCTAGGTTTGTTACGGCGGCAGGACTGCTGTGGAGCTAGGGTTTCCAACACATGGAATGACCTAACCGAAAACGATTAACCTTTCTGGGTTAAGGTGCTCCACTATATATAGGGAGTGAACGTGGGCTCTGCTCGCGCGACCCACTCACTAAAGCCCATATAACACTAGTCACCGTGAGTCCAACTCACTAACTCAGTCCTAATCAGGTTTAGGTCCAACCCAACCAGATTATATGTTCAGATCCAATCCGAACTTGCTCTCGCTCTTAAGTGTGTGACCCCGCAGGCTCATGGCTACTTGGACACGATAGGAGTCCGACTCTCAATCGATCAGTCGGTAGCGGCTCCTAGCAGAACATGCCGACTCCCAAGTACCAAAGAGTCATGACGACTTGCCTTTCCAATGCGACTTACGTTCGAGTCCCTTTTGCCTCACGATATACCTTGTCAGACTATAGACGAATATATGTCATCCCTTAAATAGTCCGACTCTTTTCTCGATCCGAGATAAGTGATTCACCCGACTAACTCTTAGTCGATCGCCTCGGTTAACACTTAACCGAGTCATGCATGGCCATGCTTTCCGAATCATATCTCACGAGAGGGCCCAGAGAATATCTTCTCCGAGTGGAGGGACAAAATCCCATCTTGGTTATTCACATCACGCAGCTTGATTCTCAGTCGACCCGAACCCTGCCTTTATAACTGCCCAGTTACGGATCAGCGTTTGACAGAACCTAAGTCGGTGATCCTCAACTCGGACTATGCAACAACCTCAGGTCTAAGGATTACATTGATTGAGATATACAAATGACAGCTAGTTCGTTGTACCTCAATGTGGGTCAATCCGACTCGCTAAACTCTTTAGCCGAGTCTGTGTAAGTTGGAATAGCATCTCCATGCCCATGACAAGTGGAACCGAGTCATCAAGACAACTTTCACATTGGTCTAAGTTGTGTGTCCAGCACAACCTCAATGACCAAGGATATTTAGTACAAACAACATGAATGCATAGTTCCACAACCGAATCACATATTCAATGATACACATCAGATGTTTATACAAGGACTACTTAATATCCTTATGAATACAATGGGAAAACTCATCATACATGATTGCCTCTAGGGCATATTCCCAACAGTCTCCCACTTGCACTAGAGTCAATCTTTCGACATCACATGTCTAAGCATCTAATGCCCATGGCTCTCAGGTGCGCCTCATGCTTCGGCTGGGGTAACGGCTTTGTCAACGGATCCGCAGTATTTGCATCCGTGTGTACCTTGCATAACTTGATATCACCCTGATCCACGAACTGGCGAATCAGGTGGTACCGCATGAGTATGTGCTTGTTCTTCTGGTGCTGTCTAGGTTCCTTGGCTTGTGCAATAGCACCATTGTTGTCACAATACACGTCCAACGGATTGGACGAGCCCTGAACCACACCAAGATCCATGAGGAAATTCCTAATCCAAACAGCTTCCTTTGCTGCCTCCGAGGCGGCAATATACTCAGCCTCTGTTGTAGACGCAGACACAGTCTTTTGCTTGGAACTCTTCCAGCTCACAGCACCTCCGTTTATAATAAACACGTATCCGGATTGCGAACGAGAATCATCAGAGTCAGTAAGATAACTCGCATCCGTGTAACCCTTTACACTGAGTTCATATTCACCACCATAAACCAAGAACATATCCTTAGTCCTTCTCAAGTACTTTAGGATATTTTTAGCCGATGTCCAGTGGATCTCTCCAGGATCAGCCTGGTATCTGCTCACAACACTTAGATCATAGGAAACATCCGGCCTAGTACAAATAATGGCGTACATGATGGATCCGACTGCAGAAGCATATGGAATCGCACTCATCCGACTTCGCTCATTAGTTGTCGAAGGACACTAAGTCTTGCTAAGTTTTACACCATGGGACATCGGTAAGAACCCCTTCTTAGACGATTCCATGTTGAACTTCTTCAACACTTTGTCCAAATAAGTACTCTGACTCAATCCAATGAGCCTCCTTGATCTATCTCTATAGATCCGGATTCCAAGGATGTATGTTGCCTCACCCAAGTCTTTCATTGAGAAACTCCTTTCCAATGATTCCTTGGTTTCTTGCAACATCCGGACATCATTTCCAATCAGTAATATGTCATCCACATATAAGATTAGAAAATTTACTTTGTTCCCACTAAACTTCTTGTACAAACAAGAATCATGATCACTCTTGATGAAGCCAAACGATTTGACTACCTCATCAAAGCGAATATTCCAACTCCGAGATGCTTGCTTCAACCCATAAATGGATTTCTAAAGTTTGCACACCTTGTCAGCATTAGCTGGATCGACAAAACCCTCGGGTTGTATCATATACACGTCCTCGGTTAAATTTCCGTTAAGGAAAGCCGTTTTGACATCCATCTGCCATATCTCATAGTCGAAATAGGCCGCTATAGCTAACATGATACGAACTGATTTAAGCATCGCTACGGGCGAGAAAGTCTCGTCGTAATCAACTCCTTGAACTTGTCGGAACCCCTTCGCGACAAGGCGTGCTTTATAGATTGAAACATTTTCATCCATATCAGTTTTCTTCTTAAAGACCCATTTGCACTCGACGGGTCTTGCACCGTCTGGCAGATCAACCAAGTTCCAAACTTGATTTCCATCCATGGACTTTATCTCGGATCTCATGGCTCCAAGCCATGACTCGGAATCAGATCCCACCATCGCTTCCGAATAATTTGCCGGCTCATCACTGTCTAACAGTAACACATCACGAACACTTCGTAATCTTGCCGATCTTCGTAGTACAGGTGCTGCTGCCGGCTCAGCTGCCACGACCGGCTCAACCTCCAAGGTTTTTGCCGACTCGCTACTAGCCGGTTCCTCTCGAATTTCTTCGAGTTGCGACGTGCTCCCACTTACTCCCCGAGTGAGAAACTCTTTCTCAAGGAAGACACCGTTCCGAGCGACAAACACTTTGCCCTCTTCTCGGTTGTAGAAGTAGTAACCCAAGGTTTCCCTTGGATACCCCACAAAAATACACTTATCCGACTTGGCTGTAAGCTTGTCCGACTGGAGTCGCTTGATAAATGCTTCACGACCCCAAATCTTAAGAAAAGACAAACTCGGCCTTTTGCCTGTCCACATCTCATGCGGTGTCTTCTCTACCGATTTTGATGGTACTCTGTTTAGTGTGAACGCCGCTGTTTCTAGACAATAACCCCAAAATGATAAAGGCATATCTGTCCGACTCATCATTGATCGTACCATGTCTAACAAGGTCCGATTCCACCTTTCCGAAACACCGTTCCTTTGCGGCGTTCCTGGCGGAGTAAGTTGAGGAACTATTCCACAACTTTTTAGATGGTCATCAAACTCATGGCTCATGTACTCGCCTCCTCGGTCCGACCGAAGAAACTTTATTTTCTTGCCGAGTTGATTCTGTGCTTCATTCTGGAATTCTTTGAACTTTTCAAAGGCTTCCGACTTATGTTTCATCAAGTAGATATATCCATACCTACTCAAATCATCAGTGAAGGTAATGAAGTACTCATAACCACCCCTGACTGTCGTGCTCATTGGTCCACATACATCACTATGTACTAGTCCCAACAAGTCGGACGCCCTTTCGCAACTCTTTGAGAAAGGTGTCTTGGTCATTTTGCCGAGTAGGCAAGATTCGCATGTCTCAAACGACTCCAAGTCGAACGAAGTTAGGAGTCCATCATCATGGAGCTTCTTCATGCGTTTCCAACTTATATGACCAAGCCGACAGTGCCAAAAGTAAGTCATATTCAGATCTTTGGTTTCAACCTTTTAACATTTATGTTATAAACCGACTCACCATCAAGATTCAAAATAATAACCTGTCCTGGACGGGTGCAAAGCCGTGAAACATATCATTCAAATACAAAGAACAACCATTATTCTTGATATTCGACTCATAGCCTTGCCTCATCAAACATGAAGCAGAAATAATGTTTCGACTGAGCACTGGAACATAATAACAATTATTCAGTTCCATAATGAATCCAGAAGGTAAATGAAGTTGCATCGTGCCGACTTCCAACGCAGCAACTCTTGCTTTGTTGCCGACTCGAATATCAACCTCGCCTCTTGCTACGCTCCTAGTTCTTACTAGTCCCTGCAACGAGTTGCATATGTGAATAACTGATCCGGTATCATATACCCAAGAACTATTAGGTGCATCAGCAAGATATATGTCTATAACATTGCAAACAAGTGTACCTGATTCGGAAGTCATACCTCCACTCTTGGCTTTGTCGGCCAAGTACTTGCTGCAGTTCCTCTTCCAATGGCCATCCGCCTTGCAGTAGAAGCAAGTGGATCCGGCTGAAGGAGATGGTTTAGTCCCTGAGGAAGCGCTTGGGACCGGGTCCTGAGCCTGCTTTCCTCCTAACTTAGCCTTCTTCTTAGTCCAAGAACTCTTCTTGAACTTAGCCTTATTTTGCAGCATCAACACTTGACCGGTGCCCTTCTTGAGATCCTCCTCTGCCTGCTTGATCATCCCATGCAATTCAGTGAGCTTCTTATCCATACCATGCATGTGGTAGTTCGAAATGAACTGCCCATATGCACTAGGAAGAGAGTTCAGAATTATATCCGTAGCGAAATCTTCGCTTATGGGGTAGCCAAGCCTCTCCAGAGACTACACATAACCAACCATTTTGATCACATGCGAACTCAGTGGATCACCATCCTTAAGCTTGCAACTCAGCAAAGCCTGAGAGACTTGATACCTCTCAGTCTTCGCCTGAGCCTGGAACATACTTTTGAGGCTTTCGATCATATCGTAGGCCTCAACATGCTCGAACTGCTTTTGCAAGTCCGGTTCCATGTGAGCAAGCATAAGACAACTAATATTCGTGGACTCATCCTTAGCCCGACGGTAGGCATTGGTGGCAGCGACAGTCGCATTCTCATTTGGCTCATCTGGAAGTGGGTTGTCTAGGACATGGTCCTTCTTTTCTTGTTTGAGAACAATTCTCAGATTTCGATACCAGTTGGTAAAATTAGTGTCGTTCAGTTTATCTTTCTCAAGAATGGTTCTCAACGCAAAACTGGATATCTGAGAGTGACTGCTACTTGGTGCCATGATCTACAACAGAAGATATGCAAAACATTTAAGACATGTATTCATAAAAGAGCAAGCATATTAAACATTTTAATATTTTATGCTCCCACTAGAACCAACACCCCTCCGATGGTTACTTAGTGATTCAGGATCCTAAATAAGCAAGTCGGCTAGTGAGCTTTAGCATCACCGCTAGTCGCCAAGTGATCTAGGTAGACAACTCCTTGTCAATCGCATCTCATGCGACTCCTGTTGGACGGGTGGCATCACATTCCCCGGCTCCCATACGACTTTTCCCCAAGTCCCACAACAGTTGTGATAGACCCGTCTAGCCTACCGAGTGTTTCTGCAGTAAGAGTCCGACTCGAACCCACCTAGTCGGAAAGAATTGGCAGCACCTCAATTTTATGAGCCCACTACCAAAAATGTCCGACTTGTGATGGTGCAAACACTGGCGGGAAAACCGACTAGACCTTCTTTGAGGGATTAAACTTTACCGACTATCTAATAGAGGTAAAATTGAGACATAACAATAACACAAAATAAAGCAATTATAATGTGAAATGGTATGGCTCTCTTCATGGCGATCTCCATCTCCACAAAGCCTGTAATCCAACCCGTGCCAACTCTTATCACTTGTCGTCTTACTCCATGTCGTCGACATGTACAACACCTTGCATGCCTTCCAGTTTCTCCAAACAGCTACACTAGCTTAGTAAAGTAAATTACATAGAGAATCCGACACGCAGGTCGTTATACAATAAAATGACAGCACCTAGGCTCCAGCCGGCTGACAAAAACCGTGATTCGCAGATCACGTATGGATTACACACATACATCACATGCACATGAACCGTACCATTCACAACTTCCTGCAAAAACAAGTTATGCATAGATACAATATCTACCGGCGTTGTGAAACCCGCAACGACATCTAAGGCGCTACGACAGGGCGAAGCCGGCGGTCCTGCTAGCCGGATAGAGGGCGGGGATCGAAGGGACAACACCCGACGATTTTTCCGAAAACGTAGATCTCATCTACGATCCGGACATGGATTCCGACCATCGTTCCGATTCGATCAAACTCCTTGATCTTCGATCACCGCTTCTGGATTTACGTGTCATAGTCTACCCCGATGGAGGAAGCCGACCGGTAGGGGTATGTCGTTCCACGACCTTAGCAGTATGATCACGGAAATCAGATCTACCATTCCCCGAGTACAGTTGATCCAATCAACTTCGTACAAAATCGATCTATCTCATAGATCGACCACCAAACAGCATATAGATCTCATCTACATCCTACCGCATATCACATATGCGAGATCTCGAGCCTAAAACCAGAAGCTATCGCTCTGATACCACTGTTGGGCCACACGGAGATAAAACAAAACTTTTTCCTCTAACGTGGTGATCCCAAGATCTAGCTGAGGTAGAGGGCCACGAGGTTTACCACTAGACGCGCGGTTGCGGATTACTGATGAAGCGCGTCAATTGATGCAGTGCAGTCCTCACGATCCGATCGTCCTGGTGCTGATCGCACAGCACCTCTGCTGGTATCCACACGTACAAGGAGGAGCGCCGGCGGCGAACTGCTAGGTTCGTTACGGCGGCAGGACTGTTGTGGAGCTAGGGTTTCCAACACATGGAATGACCTAACCGAACAACGATTAACCTTTCTGGGTTAAGGTGCTCTACTATATATAGGGAGTGAACGTGGGATCTGCTCGCGCGATCCATTCACTAAAGCCCATATAACACTAGTCACCATGAGTCCAACTCACTAACTCAGTCCTAATCAGGTTTAGGTCCAACCCAACCAGATTATATGTTCAGATCCAATCCGAACTTGCTCCCGCTCTTAAGTGTGTGACCCCGCAGGCTCATGGCTACTTGGACACGATAGGAGTCCGACTCTCAATCGATCAGTCGGTAGCGGATCCTAGCAGAACGTGCCGACTCCCAAGTACCAAAGAGTCATGACGACTTTCCTTTCCAATGCGACTTACGTCCGAGTCCCATTTGCCTCATGATATACCTTGTCAGACTATTGGCGAATATATGTCATCCCTTAAATAGTCCAACTCTCTTCTCGATCCGAGATAAGTGATTCACTCGACTAACTCTTAGTCGATCGCCTCGGTTAACACTTAACCGAGTCGTGCATGGCCATGCTTTCCGAATCATATCTCACGAGAGGGCCCAGAGAATATCTTCTCCGAGTGGAGGGGCAAAATCCCATCTTGGTTATTCACATCACGCAGCTTGATTCTCAGTCGACCCGAACCCTGCCTTTATAACTGCCCAGTTACAGATCAGCGTTTGACAGAACCTAAGTCGGTGATCCTCAACTTGGACTATGCAACAACCTCAGGTCTAAGGATTACATTGATTGAGATATACAAATGACAGCTAGTTCGTTGTACCTCAATGTGGGTCAATCTGACTCGCTAAACTCTTTAGCCGAGTCTGTGTAAGTTGGAATAGCATCTCCTTGCCCATGACAAGTGGAACCGAGTCATCAAGCCAACTTTCACATTGGTCTAAGTTGTGTGTCCAGCACAACCTCAATGACCAAGGATATTTAGTACAAACAACATGAATGCATAGTTCCACAACCGAATCACATATTCAATGATACACATCAGATGTTTATACAAGGACTACTTAATATCCTTCTGAATACAATGGGAAAACTCATCATACATGATTGCCTCTAGGGCATATTCCCAACAGCTCGTACATGGGATAACGGTGATGCGGCATGCCAGTTGCAGCGGGCCGTGTGGGCTTTATGGGCCCCATCTGGACCTAGACGGGTCAGCCTAGGCATGGTGTGCCCTTGCTGCTGAGCCGGTCGACTACCACCTCTCAGTGTGGAGGTTGGTCCCTCTCGCGTGGCTGTGATGCTGTTGTCCCTAGTTTCAGCGATGTCGTCTGGCCTCGTCTTGCAGGCCGCTCACCAATATTTTTGAAGAGACGACGATGTGACTGCAAGATCGTGGAGGCGCATGTTGGTGGACGGTGAGATTGGTGGTGGTGCTTCGTTGGGATCGGGTTTTTTGTGTGGATGGGGATCTAGAGAAATCCTTGTTCGCCCGTCGGAGTCGGTACCGCCTTCGAGTGGCATCATTCGTTCCTGGTGGGCATCATGGGTATCCTCAGTCCTCTCTACTCCGGGTGCCAAGCGAAACCCTAGGACGACTGTGCTGGTCCGGACAGCAGCCCCGTGTCGACGGTGTTTCCTTCTTGGAGATGCTGCTTGCCCCTTTGGATGCTTTGCGGTGCTTGGAGCGTGGTGGGACAAAGCGGAGGGTGCGACAATTGCGGGCCATCCTCATTTCGTCGATTCACTATTACCTTCATTATTTTATTTTTGGGCATGTTTGTGCTGTCGTCACATCATTTTCTTTAGTTTGAACTTCTGTATCAGGTGTGTGTGTGTGGTTAATATATTAATATAGCGGGAAAAGCTTATTTCGTGGAGTTTTGCTTGAAGAAAGCGTTCGTTCGGCTATTTTAGGGATTAGATGACCCCTCTCCCCTTGTATGTTTTGGAGCTTGTCGTTTGATCGATAAAGCTCGCCTTTAAAATAAAATAAAAACAGAAAAGCTTGTTCAAATTCGCACGAGCACTGACAAGATAACTGCTAGTATCACACTTAGGTATACTAGAGTCCTTGTGATTTGTCGGTGAAAGCAGAGTGTGCGTTGGAGCGACTAGTCAAATGCATCATCTCTAAAGTTAAAGAGTACAATCCTATAGGGGTCACGACCTTTCAACTTCAGGATCCAGGCACCAACGAGCAATCCGATTCAAGAATATTCGTATGTTCTGCTCCCTCTTTTCAATAATATAAAACATTCTAGATATCTTAAAATAAACTAGATACATCTTAAAATAAATGAACCTACACACTAAAACATATCTACGCGCGTGCATGTTTGAAAAAAAGCTTAATTGTCTTATATTAGTGAACGGAGGGAGTATTTCTCTACTACTACAACATTAAATAGGATCACAATGTTAGGATTTCCACACAATGTTAGGATATATATCCCACTGTTAAGAAACTGAACCCCTGTCGTCCTCCTGGTGACCTAGGGTCCGAACTCAAGCACCGCCGCAAGGCCCCCCATATTGATACTCCATTGTCGCTTCCGTCAGTTTCGGTGGCGGCACTTTCGTTTTTGAAGGGATCGAGGGACCTCGAGTCATCTCTTGTGGCGGCGGAGATAGGACTACAGGGCTGCAGCCCCGACTCTTTGAGGCGATGGTGGCCACTGTAGTCACTTCGACAGTGGTGGGGTTGGTAGCCGATGCATCCAGCTTGGAGTGGTCGGTCCTCATCTCCTACGATGGTTGGCGCCTCGCCAAGATCGTGGTCTCTGGGGATACGGGAGGCACCAGTGCAACGTCGTTGACCATTGTTTGTAGGTCTGGATCAAAAGGTGGGCAGTGTGGGGGCAGCTGGCTTTGGCCTAATAATGTTGTTTTGTCCCTAGCGATATTCTTTCGCCAAGTCTTATTTCTGCCGGATGTCGACCTCCTCGATCTGGCTATTGACGAGTTCCAGTCTTCCCCTCAAAGATCTATACGATTGGTATATGCCGCCCCTGAATATCTTGGTCGAAAAGGCTCCGCTCACGCGCGCCCATATTATCAACTAGCACAACTTCAAGAGGGCGTGATGCAAAGCTTCACTTTCTTATCAGTGTCATGGGACATGTCTAAGTCCAGATTCCCATGGTATTGATAGAGGTGGAGAAAGTCATTGCAACTAGGATTGGAGGTCTTGAAGCTTTCGCAAAAAGGGTGTATTGGATGTGATGAAGACTATGTGTCGCGTGTTCGGTGACTTGCAACAGTGGCCTCGACAATCGGGGGCTGCATCACTGGAGGACTGCATTTTTGGTGGTGTTACTCGAGTACCGAGTCACGGTACCTAGGGTGAAAACTCAATGTCTGACCTTTATTTGTTGAACCTGTCAATGGTCTTGTTGAACACATTGTTATTTTTTGAGTGAACTCGGACTTTCTCCAGGATGAAAACCAATATATTTGATTGGGCAACGACAACACTTGCATTGTTTCTTTCTTGGAGACGTTGCTTTTGGAGAACCTCTTCTGTAGTACGGGTGTTGCCTTCGGTGGTGGTTAGAGTGTCACTGATGCTAGTGATTGATCACCTTGGTAGGGTCTTCCTTTTTCTTTTTTGGTTATGTGTATCTTTGATGTCGACATCTTTTTTGTATACAGGCTTGGTCTAAGTGGTGTTTTTGCGATATTATTATATTTCCTTTATCAAAAAATAGAATCATATTTTTTCGAAAAAATTCACCGATCTATTAATAATAATCAACATCAGTGCAAAAGTCTTAAAACTAATAAAAATTACAAATAGGTCCATGGACCACCTAACGACGACTATAGACAGTAATGCGAGCCGAAGGCGCGCTCCTGTTCTTTCCCCTCCATCGTCGGAGTCGAGTAAAGTTTATCGTAGTAGAACTTGTTATAGTAAACAGATGAGAAATCGTTTGCTAAGATTCCAAAAGATGAACACACCAGAGGAGCAATCATACCAATGATGACAACCGTAGATCGAAAGATACCGACTTAAAACCACACCGATGAACACTAATACCGACTGAATCGTCGGAGATCCACCAAACACACTGACTCCACGTGCTCTCCGTCAGCGCTAGACACACCAATGGAGCGGGAAGGACATTATTCTAACCCTAGGATGTAGTTGTCGCCTCGCCATCCGCAAAAGACACAAAAAACATCCTAAACAAAGATAGGAAAACCCTCCTGAGGGCGAGGGGCCTTGGTACACAACACCTCCAAGGCCCAGCATCGAAGATGGAGTAGACTGGCAGCGTCACAGATGACCATGTGATTCTATTCATGAGAGGGTTGACGGGTAATAGGTGTAGGGGTTCGTAGCATGGAAAACAAAAAAATTCTACCGCATGAACACACACAATCCAAAATCAATCTACTAGATTGTAGAAACGAGTCGATAGAGTACTCACCCTCGAAGATTCCAAAGCGGTTAACGAGAGCAGATTCTCGTAGGTGATGTAGTCGTTCACTTGCCGATCTCAAGATCGCGTAGACGAACCTTCCGGCGCCGCGTTCTGGCAGCGCTTCCGTAGTCGGTCACATGTTCGGTACTCAATGAAGACCTTCATCTCCTTTGTTCCAGCAGGAAGTGGAGGTTGTAGCTCTCTCCTCGCGATTCCGGCAGCAAGACGGCGTGATGTCGGAGTTTTAGAGGGGAGATACCGTGTAACACCCTCAGAATCGGCCCTATGCAAGTTTCAGCGCTTCCCGCCAAACCCGCATAGAAACGATTCAAAGGTGCCCACCAGGCACTTGCGTGCGGGTGGAAAACGAAGTAATATCATTACACAATAGTCCTCGATGGAACCCACAAAACATATATATACAACAGCGACTCAAGGAGTCAAGAATCCAGATATACAGTACAAAGATCCAAATCACCTTGAAAACGATACAACGTCCGAGTACGGACAAGATGCAAATTGAGCTAAGAGCCCTGAAGAGTAACCAATGGCGTCCATAACCCTGCCCAGGCCAAGCCGGAAGGGTAACCCTGCTAACGACGTCGATCTCAAAACCTGCTTAAACAAAAGGGGTGCCGACAAAGGGCAAAGGAAAAAGAGAGAGCGGCCAGTACTGAGGCCAGTACACGGCGAGGCTAGAATTCGGCGGTCCTCGCCTACATAGGTATGGTGGACTGAAGCGGCAGCGCAGCATGCACTAGAACAACCTATAGAGACTCGATACAACTAGCGGCTATCAGAGAGGGGTAAGAAAGACCTATTCGGAACCAACCTGATATTACCACCAAACATACCCATCCTGGTGTTTCCCCCTCGAGACCAAACGAGGAAGTCAACCGAGGAACTCACACCGTTGGCAGTTTTATTCATTCCGTTATAGTGGCGGCAATTACTAGTCAAATATAGATAGCATGAGTCATCCTGATATAATAAGCAGTGGGCAGTTTTAGTTAACCATTCTGTTGTAGTTGCAACACTTACTAGTCAGATACAATTAGCATGAGATATCCCCAAACCCAGCAGTTGTTGGTACTTTTATTTAGCCATTCCGTTGCAGTGAAGCTGATTACTAGTCATATCGGATACAAGTAAAATTATAGCAGTAAACTTTAGTTATAGTTGTCTATGATCGAGAACTGTGCTCCAAGTCGTTCATAACCGCGGACACGGCTTTTCGAAAAGATTTAACCTTGCAGGGGTGCACCAAAGTATCCACACGCACTTCGACCCTTTTTGCCAGATCAGTTAACATACACCCATCGGTATGTCGGCGGGGCCTAAGTCATGACATTTCCCAGACCCAAAGCAAGTACATGGGGGCCACCCCACTAAGCTACCCGCATCGAAGTCGGCCGGTGTCCGAGACGGACTCAGGGTTTGCGTCAATGGCTGTAAACGACTGGGAACCCGAAAATGAGACTGGGCTTGTCGATACCGCGAAAACACTCTGCTTACCTAAACAGTACAAGTGCAGTACCTTGCACAATTTAAATTAAGAAGTAAAGCATGGCATAAGTACAGAATAGTAATAAAGCCCCAAACTACTTGTGGCCCCCGGTACAATACTTTGAAATCAGGTACTAATTGATGGGGGGTGCCCATACACCCCACCTGTGGTTAGCGCGCTCGATCTCGGAACAGGTGTCAAGAACTCGGGGTCCTACGGGACACAAGTGGACGGTTAACAACCAAATAACATCTATTGCCCACCTGTGCCTCTGCATTTACCTACTTCAATTTTAGTTATTAAACGATAATGGAATTAAACGATAATTAAAGCCATGATCATCTCCAACATTAAACATGCGGCAATACTCCAACAACTGTGGTACTTGACGACACGCAACAGCACTTGAGCAAGCGACTACGACGCGCAGGTCCAACTATCTACCAAACAACAGGTAATAGGATGTGTCCAAGGCAATATACGGCTGCAAGGGATATCACGGGTACGAAAACTAGAGCATCGCAACACAGATAGCAATAGATCAACAGGAGGAAATAAAGACTATAAAAGTAAGATAGGTAGAAAGGGGGAGGTGCTCGCCTGAAAACATTGCCGAAGGTTCATCCGAAGATCGGGTCGACACTCGCATCAACTCATCGGCCTAATCCGTGAAGAAGCAAAGCACTAGAAGAAACACCGGATGGACTATTTAATACTACGGTAGAAAATCGGGCATGATGCATGTATGATGTATGACATGGCAAAGGTGCGGTGCAATTAGGCAAGATTAAGCGGAACCGGGGTCCCGACAAATATTTAGGTGGTTCATGTTGTTTAGCTACCCTGCATTTTAAATTTTGTCTTAACAAGGCAAAATTATATCAACGGTTCGATGCACAAATTTAAATGGGACCAATATTGGACTAGTTTTGCCCGCATATGGATCCCATATTTAATTTAGGTGAATCGTCGAAACACCCCCAAACACCCACAATATGTATGCAAGCATGTCAATTTTAAATGCAACAAGTATATGTCATATATTATAAAAATAGGGGTCTTGGAAAGGGAATCACATATTGGGTATCGGCGATCTTGGGGTTCGCCGAGGGGGTTCGACAGGATCGGTCTTCGGAACAACGACCTTTAGATTCCGTGAAGGGAACTCGAGGTGTTCGGATCCGTCAGGAGGAACTTGGCGCGCCAGGGGCTCGGGGTCGTCCGTGAAGGAGATCTTGCTGGTCCATGACGAAGATCGACCTTCGGGTTTCGGGAAGGAGAACATGGTGTTCCTTGTCGAAGATCTTGGATCCTGGCTTCAGTTAATCTTGTCGACAAGGAGAGCTTGGTGTGTTCGATCTTTGCGAGACAAATGTCTCGTCATCCGGATTGTTGTACTCGCTTAGCATCAACAACAAAGAATCTTAGCGAAGGCACGCTCGTATTCGGGAACCAAACGAAGATCTTGGCAGATGCGGAGCCACCCCTGGGCAAGAGGATCTGATCGACACAAACAAGCCCAACATGGCACCAAAATAGTAGCGCATGGACTTGCACGCGACAAGGAACAACTGTGGAACGCTTCGGCACCACGCGTGCACACACAGGTAGCACAGACTGAAGTCGTGCTTCACAAAAACTGGACATCAGAGGGCACGAGGGCGCCAGGGGTCGAGCGCTGGGTTGCCGGAGAGGAGGCCCAAGGCGACGAGGTACAGGGTGGCCAGAGAGAGGGGCGAGGGCGATGGCGAATGGAGACGAGGAGGGCCTTGCGGTCGAGGACGGTAGAGAACGCAAAGGGCGGTATCTCTCCTGACGGCGGAGGAACGAGGGCGCCATGGGCGGCCAGAGGTTGCAGGGGTGGTCGGCAACAATGGCGGTTGCCAGGGAGGTCGGGGCGCCGGCGAGAGAGCTCAGAGGCGCGCGGCCTGCAGAGGAAGGGAACCACGAGGCCAGCGGGATTGCAAGCAGAGGAGGTCGACGCGAGGAAGGAGGACACGGGGAGAGGCGCCGGGCATCGACGGCCGGCCAGAGCAGGAGAGAGGCCGCGGTGAGGGCGCTCGCGGGGATGGAGGAGACGGGGGTCGTGGCAGAGGCCGACGATGGCGGGGCTTGGCAACGGCGGCGAACGAGGAGGCGAAGGGGCCGGCGACGGTTGTGGCCGGAGCCGGGAGGAGGGCGGCCGGTGAGGACGGAGCTCGGGGCCGCGGCAGGAGCTCCGGGCCGGGGTCGCGCGAGCAGGAGATGGAGGAGGAAGGCCGAGAGAGGCACGGGCCGGTGGGGAGCGAGTGGGGCCGACGAACGAGGCGGGTTGGAGGTGCAGCGGCGAGGTGGTTAGGAGCTCTGGCGGCGGGGCGCAGGAGGGAGGCCGGTGCGAGGGGCGGCGAGGAGGCCGACGGAGAGAGCGGGGGGGGGGGGGGGGGTCGGTGGAGAACATGCAGAGAGATCGAGGTCGAGTCCTGTCTCACATGGGCGGGAGCGGGGCGACCAGGAGGGATGGGGAGGCAGGAGGTGGGCCCGCGGGGTGGGGAGGGAATCCCGGGGTGGGGATTGGGTTCGAGCGGGGCTGACGGTGGGAGGACGTGCAGGGGCGGTGGGCCACGTGGGGAGAGGCAGGTGGGGACAGTTCGGCTGGGTGGAGTCCAGGCTGAGGTGGCGGGCTGGGATTGGATAGGGGGAAGGGAGTGGTGAGGTGGCGGGTGGGGAATGGTCGGGGTGATGTGGCTGGGGACTGGGTAGGTTAGGGTTAGGTAGGAAAAGGTTAGGATAGATTCTGGGTAGGTAGGATTTTATCTGGAGGTGGCCGGCTAGGCTTTCGGGCCTGGCTGACTGCCTCCCAAAATAATTTAACTATTTTATTTATTTAAAACGAGGCTTTTGCAAACCGCTGGTAGACAAAACAAAATAATCCGGAGAACCGGGTTTTAATTTTAATTTGAATTAAAGACGGGGCATTTAGAAAACAAAACCAGGCTTTTCAAAAATAGTTTTGAACAAACACAGGCAAGATGACATGACGATGCTAAAATGCAAGGTGGCATGATGACATGAGCATGCGGTAATGATGATGCAGTGCACAAAACAACGCGATTTTCTAGTAGTGGTTTTTGCGGGGCGCCACATACCGCGGGGCTTCTCCTAAGCCGGTGCAAGTAGGGTGGAGTAGAAGGGTTCCTCGGCAACTAGGGTTTAGAGGCCGAGGATAGGAGGTGGTGGTGGCCGCCGGCGGCGGCGCAAGGCACTGGGACGGCGGCGACGGCTTTGGGGGCTAGGGTTTATTGTGGTGAGGTGGTTTGGGGAGGGGAGGTCCAATCCTCCCCCAACTCCCTATCCTCCTTGGCTGACAGTGGAGGGAGAGGAGATTTCCTCTCCTCCCTCCACAAGGAACCATTGTCCCAGTTTGACTATTCAAACTTGCCTTTTGACTTTCAATTTTGGAGTTTGATTTCTCTCTTTTAAATTCCTAGCCTAGTGAACTAGGACATGATGCAACCATTCCAATTTGTCATGACACATTCATGTACCCTTCCCCTTCCGGATCGGTGAACCTTCTATACCCTTCTAGATCATTCCAGTGAAACCACCAGAATCATTCCCGAACTACGGAATTGGACTTTCCTTATATGAATCTTATTCTCCGGATCTCCTGGTGATATCCCGGATCCCATCCGTGTTGTGGTATTGCCGACGAGTACGCCATGGAGGGTTCCTCATAGTGCGTGTTTAGAGACGTGGGGGAAGGCAGACGATTGACGGGTACGAGGTAACACAGCTTACACAGGTTCAGATCCCACGATGGTGGCAAAATCCTACTCCTGCTATAAATCACTATAATGGCAATACGCCGAGTTACAGGGATTGGCTTGCTGTGCGAGGTGACTAGAAAGTCTAAGTTATCGTGTCCTAAAGGCTCCCATAGACCCGACTTATATAGTCGCCAGGTCCTAGGGTTACGGGGAAAATTCCTAGCCGGACAGGTTACAGAGTCCTACACTGCTTACAACTAGTCTAGCGTGTCTTGCACTCGAAGGCTCCGGGTACGTCGGTGACTCCACCGTAGCCTTCCTTTATCCGGCATGGTTAACCTGCCAGTGACAGCTATGGCGACATAGATGTAGGTCAGCAACGCCTCATAACTCACACATGCAGAGAACGCAATCATGTCCATTTTTCTCGCGCAAGCGATACGAACCGTTGGCGGCGACGGTTGGCAACGTGGCAAAATTTCCGCGCACGCTCCCGCACACGTCGTCCACGCGTCAACCATTTGATCGTCTTGCATGAATCTTGACGCCAGAGGTTATAAATTGTAAGAGCGGTGGAATTTTTACTTTTCACCTCATTCTCCTCTGCGTCGTCTTCTTCCTCTAGCGAGCGCCTCATCGAGATCTCCGTGCGCTCTTCAAAAAACCCTAGCCCTTCAACTTTCCTAGTCACCACCTTAACCTCCCCAATGGCCAGCAGTAGCTCTGCCCCTTCCATGGCGGCGTCAGGCGATGCCGCGGCAAAGCTGGCGAGCACCGTCCTCGTGCCCCCAGAGGGCATGGTGATCCCCAAATCCGCGATGGTTGAATCCACTGGCGGCGACCACAATCCAACGGCGCTGGAGCTGCTAGAGGAGGAAAACGACTCCCACAAGGGGACTGGCGCGGTTCGGACATCACAGACCGTGACATCAAGGAGCTAATCATTGAGGGCTACCTCCCTGCGACAGAGGGGCTCGTCTGGCGGGTGGCGCCAACCGGCGAGGTCACCCCTTCTCCCCAAGCTGGAGAGAAGGTGCACCTCAAATCCCAAATGGTACGTGGTGTCTCCCTGCCCATCTCCAATTTCTTCCTAGCTGTCCTCAACCATTACCAAGTACAGCCTCAGAACCTCTCCCCCAATAGCATCCTCGCGCTTAGTAACTACGCGGCGCTTTGCGAGGGTTACTTAGGGATTAGGCCTAGGCTAGGCCGGCAAGGACGAGATCAGGAACTATGGCACGATTAGTTTTAAGATCTGGCCTGGCCGGCGATTCCCCGACATCGTTGGCCATGAGTCTTGTAAAAACTGGCAACAAACATACTTCTACGGCCCAGATATCCCTCTAGCTGGTCAAGAAGCTACGTACCCGGACTTCGTCGATGGAGCTGCCGCCGAAGCCCCGACATGGAGATCTCAGGCCTCCCTTCCCTCCGACATCGACGCTTCCCGCGCTATAAGGCGCATAGAGTGGTTCATAGAGACGGGTCTGACCGGATTGGACCTGTCCATGTGCTAGTTCGTTAGGCAAATCCAGCCTCTGCAGCACCGCTTGAAGTTGATGCATGAGTACACCAAGGATAGTAAGGATAGCCTCCGCATCTCCGAGGACAATTTCTCAAGCGACTCCACCAAGCTCCGCCCCAAGGACATTGTCAAGGTGAAGGATAGGAAGCGCGGCTTCACCATCACCTACAACATGTTCGAGGAGGGCAAGTGCCCAAAGGTACCTGTTTGTATTCCGTGTATGACATATACTCCAGTTCTTCCGTCTATCCATTACCATCTTCATCTAACACTTGTGGGATTTCACTTAATAGCTCAGCAATCTAGAGGAGGATATCATGGTTGTCCAAATCTATGATCCAAAGATGAAGGAAGTCACCGTCGTGTCCGACAACGATGTCCCGCTGGCGCGAAAGCAGAAGATCTCCACCTCTGATGCTGTCGACGGAGGCAAGAAGAAGAATGCGGAGGGTGGAGCCTCCAAGAAGACTACCACCGCCCTGGAGGCGGAGAACAAAAAGGTTACTGGGATCCCCTTTGCCAAAGCACCCCCTCTTGTGTAAGCTTCTTTCTCTCCGACATTGTCCATTGCTTGTCTTATTCCTGTACTTATACTTTTTGCACGTTTCAGGAAGAAGGCCACTACCAGTTTGAAGAAGACCTCCAAAATTTTGGGGGCTTCTAGAAACATCAAGGATATGTTGCATCGTGACGTGTCTCCCCACGCATCTCCCGCCATCACCCCTGTCACTCCTAGCGTCCAGCCTACGCCCGCTCCGACAAGCTCATAGGCCAAAGATGCATCTGGCCCTTCCGTCATGGAAGTGGACTCAGGTGCCTCCGCGGAGCTTGCAGTTGTCGGCGAACAGGCAACGCAAGAAAGTGCCGCAACCCAAATGGCTGAAGCTCCGGCTAAGGATGCCATCGGTAGCGGTAAGGTGATGGTGGAGAGTGGTACGACTGCCAAAGGCGGCGCCTCCGCACCCAGAAAAACCGTAGACTTCCCGAAGATAGTCTACCCGACACTTACGCCGAGTAGCTCCACTTTGGTTCCTGGTGCGGCGCCGACATCTCCAACATGCGGTCTTGAGGAGCTCCTCCGGCAAGCAGAAATCTTGCAAGGAAACAACCTTTCTTTTGGCAAGTTGCTTGCTGAGAGTGCTACCAATCTCAAGATCATCACACTTGTAAGTTTTATTTTCCTTTTTCATTTCATATGAGTATCCCACTGTAGCCCCCGAGGATTTAGACGGAAAACCATAGGTCTTTGCATCTAAATGCTCTAAGAGTGACTAGGCTAGAAAACTTCTCACTGTAGCCCCCAATTATATAGTTTGAATGAATCATTCCGACTAGATGCTTTCAGAGTAGCATACGCAGTGTTTGTAAATTTCGATACTGTAGCCCCCAAGCCTCTAGTTGTAACTGAATTAGTTCCGACTAGATGCTTAAAGAAATACTAAGAATATGACTGAGTTTAAGAACTTTATACTGTAGCCCCCAAGCCTCTAGTTGAAAACTGAATTAGTGCCAACTAGATGCTTAAAGAAAGACCAAGCATATTGCTAAGTTAAAAACTCTCACTGTAGCCCCCAAGACTCTAGGTGGATAGTTATCTGGCTAGATGCTCCAAGTAGACTAAACAACGTTACATTTTCTTTCCACAAAATGAGAATGCTCAGAGAGGCGTGGCCAACGAGAAGTACCAGAAGATGCATGCGAACTTGGAGGCCGAAAAGGGTAAAACTGCCTTCTTGAAGGAACAAATCACCAAGATCAAGCGTCTGTTTTTCCTTTCTTTTTCATATTCCGACTTGGTCTTGTGCCAACATTCTCCGAGTACTCACTGTGCACTGTTCTTTCTCCGACTTGCAGAAGCCATTTCCAAGGCTAAGGATATTGTTGAACAATCCAAGCATATTCAGCAGCTGGATAGTGAAAACAAGATCCTTAAGCAGGAGAGGAAGGATATGCTAAAGATGCATGAGGAATCCATGAAAGTCCTGCAAGAGTCCGCCAACGAAGAGATGAACCGCTTGAAGGAGGAGATCGCGATGCTGAAAGAGCAGAAAAGAGCTGCCGATGAGCAGAATCAGCGCAATCTGGATGCATACAAGATCCTCCGAGAAGAACGGGATTATCTGGCGGAAACTCTCCAGCAAGCCGAGATTAGCATCTTCAGTAAGTGATTCTCTGCCTTGTACTTCTGTAAGCTAGATACTTTGAACTTTTTGTGTTATTGAACTCATGCGCTCCTTTGTCGGAAATTTGTAGCTCCTATTGGGTTGACCCAGTCGCCTCCTCCGCCAAAGGAATGCATGGTCCTTGGCGGCAACTTTATCAATACCGCCATCACGCAGGCTAAGGAGATAGCCAAGCACCTCCAGATCAACATAAAAGCGGTGGATTCCATGGCGAAGTTCTCGCAGATCTTGTGCCGACCCCCCGAGCGTATTGCAAGCTGGAAAGCTTCATGTACATGGGCTGGCGCAAGGATGGCACTGTCAATGGTCAAGGCGCACTACAAAAATGCCGACATCGACACAGTGACCTCCGGTATCCCCAACGTAGACGATGATGGCCAAAAGATAGATCACGAGGCTATCTTGGTGTCGCTCGCGGGTTTTGGCACCAGAGTCGCCGAGTTGGTTGACCCTAACGTCTTTGTGCCCATCAAAACCATTGACGGTGGCAACCAAATCTCCTCCGAGTCCCTCAACACTGCCGACTTCGAGGAGGATGGCTCTTCTGCTGCTGATGATGCTTCGTCCAAGTCGCCTGCGCTAGAGGGATGAAAAACAATATGTAATATTTGTTTCCTCTGTAACTTGTATGCGGAAAAAAATAATTGTTAACTTAAGGCGGAAAACAATGGTTGTTATTTCCTGCTACTCAAGAACTGGTTCCAGCATGTATATATTTTTTAAGCAAGTGCTGGCTTATCCATTACTTTGGTTTTTATGCTTGACTTTTCGTGAGTCAGAAGACTCATTGTCGGAACTATGCGCTCAGGCGATGATCCCCAATGGCACCGTCAACAACCTAAGCACAAAATCACCGACAATAAGTGCTGAAAGTCACTACTCCAGAATCCACATAAAAACGACAAAGAACGTGTAGACCAGAAAACTTAAGAAAACGCACGTAGGCGGAATTTTCACAAGTGCAATTGCAAAGCTTGTGCATAAAGGTTTTATACGATCCAAAAATGATCACTAAAGGAGGTAAAAGACTCAGAAATATGAGTGAACCAAAGATCTTTATTTCATTGATCATATAAGAGGTACACAATAGATAAAAAATGCTAAGTATAGAAAGAACGTAGTTGTGCTATGTTCCATGGCCGATCAAGCTCTGGGTAGTCATCATCCATGTCACGTCGCTTATGCTTATGATCCTCGTTGGGTCTATCCTTTAGTTCACGATTGTCAACGAGGTGGTAAGTCCCATTGAGTAGCACCTTGCTTATGATGAACGGTCCTTCCCATGACGGGGATAATTTGTGTGACTTCTTCTGCTTAAGTCGGAGCACCAAATACCCCTCTTTAAATGAGCGATGCCGAACGCGACGACTATGGTAGCTGCGTAGCTTCTGCTGGTAGATGGCGGATCTTTGGCATGCCAATACGCGATCCTACTCGAGAAGGTCCACATCTAGGCGTCTAGATTCTTCAGCATCATCTTCGTCATAGGCGGCAACCCTTGGTGCATCGTGAAGGATGTCAGAAGGCAGGATGGCTTCTGATCCATATACCATGAAGTAAGGGGTGTAGCCGGTGGATCTATTGGGTGTAGTTTGTAAACTCCACAGCACAGATGGCAATTCTTCCGTCTAGGCTCCAGCTGCTCTATGTAGCGGTGCCTCAAGACGTGGCTTGATTCCCTGCAGAATTAATCCATTGGCTCGCTCAACCTGACCATTAGACTGTGGGTGTGCCACAGATGCAAGGTCAAGTCGGATGCCCTTGTCCCAGCAATAAGACTCCACTTCTCCGAGTGACAAGTTGCTGCCGTTGTCGGTGATTATGCTATGTGGGAGACCAAATCTCACCACTAGATCCCAGACAAACTGTAACACCCCCGGTCACTCCGGACCGAGGGCTGTCACTTCTGACAGCTCAATAGGATCTCTAGACTAACCCCACAGACCAACACTAGTATTTTCTGCGCACTTTGTCCTTACTCGTGCGCACCCGGTACCCACTTCCCGGTCGGTCACCCATCCTAGAATTTCTCTAGGCCAAGCACGCTTAACCTTAGAGTTCTTTTCGAATGAGCTTCCGGAAAAGAAGTTGCAACTTGTTGGTATGGGTTTCCTACCAATCCTATTGAGCCATGCGCCAGGGTCTCACATACACCCACCCTTAGAAGATCGACGTCCTCGTCGATCAACCACAAGCCAGAAACGTCCCCTCTTGGCACACGTCAGTGCGTCCAGTGCCGGCACATTGCCATGCCGTGTCCACTCCGGGCCACACTCGCCATGCTACACATGTCCGCCACTGACCCGCACACGCCCATGTAACCGCGAGGGTCGGCTCTGATACCACTTGTAACACCCCCGGTCACTCTGGACCGATGGCTGTCACTTCTGGCAGCTCAATAGGATCTTTAGACTAACCCCACAGACCAACACTAGTCTTTTCTGCGCACTTTGTCCTCACTCGTGCGCACCCGGTACCCACTTCCGGGTCGGTCACCCATCCTAGAATTGCTCTAGGCCAAGCACGCTTAACCTTAGATTTCTTTTCGAATGAGCTTCCGGAAAAGAAGTTGCAACTTGTTGGTATGGGTTTCCTACCAATCCTATTGAGCCATGCGCCAGGGTCTCACACAAACCTAAGGGCAGTTGCCCCATCGAGCTTTCTAATGGGTTTAGCTTCTACCATTTGGTGAATTTGTCAACTGCTACTAGCAGATGCGTAAATCCACATGGTGCCGTCTGTAATGGACCAACCATGTCCAGCCCCCAGACTGCAAATGGCCAAGTTATTGGTATTGTTCGCAATTCTTCAGCAGGAACATGTGGTTGTCGGGCATAGTACTGGCATCCCATGCATGTCTCAACCAGCTTGTCGGCGTCCACCTTCGCAGTCAGCCAGTAGAATCCTTGCCGGAAAGCTTTAGCGACCAATGATCTGGGAGCGGCATGATGCCCGCAATATCCGAGATGGATTTTGCGTAGGATTTCAATACCTTCTTGCTGTGAAACACACTTAAGTTATACACTAGTAGTGCTTCTTTTGTAGAGCTGTCCATTGATTATGGTATAGCCCTTTGCTCGACGTACTATGCTGTCTTTCGACTTTGTCGTCGGGCAAAGTTCCGTGTTCGAGATATTCCATGAACGGTTTTGTCCAAATTGGAGGGACCTTTGCCATCATGTGGACGAAAGAGTCTACTCTGTCCGGGTTATCGATGTCCGCTCCCTTCACCGATGGTGTCCGTAGATGCTCCAGGAAAATGCCAGGCGGAATTCGTTTGCACCCTGATCCAATCTTAGACAGTAGATCAGCCGCCTCGTTTTGCTCCCTAGGTACATACTTGACCTCGTATCCCAAGAAGCTCTTGGCTATCTCGTCCACTTCATCTCGATATGCCGCCATCATAGGGTTCCGCGCGTTCCAGGTGCCATCCACCTGCTGGGCAACCAAGTCGGAATCTCCACAGCAAACTATGCTCTTGATGCCAATATCCTTGGCTACGTGTAGTCCATGAATGAGTGCTTCATACTCCGCCATGTTGTTCGTAGCCTCGAAGTGGATCTGCAGAACATAGTGTAGCTTGTCCCCAGTTGGTGACTATAGCAGTACATGATGGGGATATGCCTACCGGGGTATACCCATCAGGACGTTTCCTACTGGCCCAAGCCATTAGCGAATGGGCCTGCAGGATGGCGACTGGATCAAGACTTGGCATGGACTCAAGTGACTGGAAGCTGAAGGCCCAGAAGCGTAGCTAGGCCCAGTCGGACTAGGTCATAGAATCTCCGAATCCTTAACTAATTCGGTTGTGATCTGTAAACCCTAGCGAGGTGAGTCTATATAAACCTCCCTAGGGGACGCATAGAGGATACGTTCCATCATACACCCAAGCGACTCGCCGCCTAGTCGTCGAGCTCGCCCCATTGTACTCTCATCATAATACAATCTAGCAGGAGTAGGTATTTACCCTCCGGGGGCCGAATCTGGTAAATCCTTGTGTATCGGCCCTCATCTCGCACCGCAGATGGCTGGCCGCCCTTGCCCCATGTTCTACTACTCGCTGCCGATTGCAGCGTCTGCCGTGGTCATTCCCACGACAGTGGAGCCCACCGTGGGGCATGGCCGGTCAGGCCAGTGTTCTACGGCGAGATCCAATCTGCCCATCAACGAGTCGATCGCCACCGGCCGTATGATCGCGATCGGCGAGATGCTCCAGATCTTGCCGAGCAGCTACGTCCCGATGGCGCGACCCGTCACACACAGCGTGATCCTGCCGGTCGGCATGATCAGCCTCTTCGTCGGCCTCACCGACGCCATCGTCTTGGAGGACTCGGCTCGTATCCGCGAGTCGCCGCCCCGCGACCGGCTCTCTGAGAGCCAGGTCCGCACGATCCACTGCCTCTCCTCCGAGTACGACTCGGCCCACAACAATGTGGCCGAAACCACTGCGGTTGCGGACGACACGGCCCTCAACAATGACATCGATTCGGTGACCCCGACGTCGGCCGCCGGATCCATTGTCGCCGCATCGCCCGCAGGCTCCATCACCCAGATCTCCAACGTCGGAGACTTCGAAGACCCCTCCATCCCCGGGATCTTCGACTTCGACTCCGGGTCGGAGAACTCCGCCGACCTCCACGATGGAACCGGTCGCCACGCCGCGACCTACATGGCGACCGGCGCCGACCCGCCGGAAGACCCCTTCTCCACGCCGATCCCACCAAACGCGATGGCAACGGAGGTCGAGGAACTCCGCCTAAAGCTGGCGGAGGCAGTCCACAAGGAGCAAGCCGAGCGCGAAAAATTTCGCCTCGAGCAGGCGACAACGCAGGAGCTGTCGCGATACCACCAACTTTGAATCAGGTCGCGCCTGAACCCTGCCATCCAGGGGCGTGCCCTAAACTTCGACGACGAGAACGACCCGGCTCGTATGACCCGGCTCGCATAGCCGAGCGCGCGATCTGCGACAACGCGCCGCCAGGAGGAAGCGCTCGACCCCCACCAGGGGCGACGGCCAACGGCGCACCACCACCACCCAACCGCGTGCCCCCAGGGACCAACAAAGGATCATGGTCTCCTCACGAGAGCAAGACGCGAATGGCCTCCCGCTGTTCTCCACCCCAATGTATAGCGTCTTCGCAAGCCAAGCTGCGGTCGACAACATCCAAGTATCCGGCGATGGCGCCCTGCAGATCCAGTACGCCAAGGCTCTACTCGCCAAAGCAGTTGAGCAAAAAAATGCGGGCGCCGACTCACAGGGTCAGATGTATTCGCGTTCATCGGGCAGTAGGGCGGCCTCGAGCGGCCGCCCAATGGTGGCGAATACCCTCAACTGCCGTCCACCCGAGCCCCTGCAGCTCCAACACTGACAGACGAACACGGCACCCTCCACCAACGATCCGCGGCCGGCGAACAACTTCGTCGCAGCCAATGGGCAGCCCGTCGACGCACGCACCCACATCATCAACAACCAGAGTTGGCGTGCACTCCAACCTGACGATCTGTGGCACACCTGAAAGGATACGGATGTCACCTAGAGGGGGGGTGAATAGGCGATTAAAACTTTTCCTAGAGTGGCTCAACAAAGGCGGAATAAAACTAGTGTTTACTTTGTTAAGCACAACCTAGAACAACTAAGGTTCACTTATGTGCACCAACAACTTATGCTAAGCAATATAAGCAACAAAGTGATAGCAAGATATATATTACTTCAAGCATGGAGGCTATCACAATGTAATGTGCATAAGTAAAGAGCTCGGGTATAGTGATAACCGAGGCACACGGGGACACCGATATTTTACCGAGTTCCTCCCAACATGGAGTACGTCTCGTTTGGAGAGGGGGTGGTATCAAACCACCAACGCCACAAAAGGCCTCCCTTATTCTCTGGTGAATCTCACCCCAACGGGATAGATCCATGCTTCCACTATCGGTGCACTTGTCGTTGGCAACTGGAACCTCTCACAAGGTTGGGTCACTTCTCCACAACTTAATTGGAGGCTCCCAACAAATGCCACAAAAGGCCTCAACAAATGATACCAAGGCCACAATGCCACCAAGGCCACAAAACCGTCTAGGGTTCCAAGAACCCAAGAGGGACAAGCTCCAATGAGCAACTCAAACCGATGCACCAAATGCAAATGGCAAGAACAACACAAAGATGCTCAAATCCCTCACTCTCAAGTTCCAACAAAGCTACTAAAGCTATTGGGGGAACAAGAGAGGAGGAATCAAAGAGAGACACAAAATCCCCCAAAATTTAGATCACCAAAGATACACTCACAAAGAGATGAATCGGTTAGGTCAAAACGTAGATCTAGATCACCTCCAACTACCCCTCAAATATATGCAAGAATCAATGGAGGGGTTAGTATGAATCAAGCTCAAATAGTAAGGCAAATGAGGGCAAAGCTTAGACAAAAGGAGGAGTAAGAAGCTACCCTCAAAGACAAAGGGAAAAGACTATTTAAAGAGGGGCCAAAAATCTGCCCGTTGGGGCGATTTTTCTGGACGGAACGGTAGTACTGGATCGGACCGGTACTACCGGACCGAACAGACCCAGCCAGCACAGGGACAGTCAACGCACGCGCGAGCGAAGGGAAAAAGTCGGCAGGGAAACCAGCGGCCGCCAGCGCCAGCGCGAGGCCCAAGTGGGGCCGCAGCAGAGCTGCGCCCATGCAGCAGGCCAGTACCAGCGGGGCCACACGCGGTGAGGCATCGCAGCAACGCGGGGGCGCGATGCAGATCCAGCGAGGCAGCAGCGGGGCAAGTCAACGCGCAGCAGCGCGGGGCCAGGCAGCAGCAGTAGCAGCGCAGTGCAGAGGGGCCCTCGCGGGGACAGGGCAGCGAGCGGTGGGTGGGCGCGCGTGCAGCGCAGCCGCAGCAGCTCGCGAGTGGGCCCAGCGGCAGTGACACGGGGTGGCAAGCGCGTGAGTGAAAACGAGTGGCAGCAGCAGAGCGAGATCTGGATCTGGGAAAAGAAACTGGGCCGGCCGGTACTACCGGCCCAGCCGGGCGGTACTACCGGGCCGACAGGTAGTACCGGATTTATGTACCCAGCGAGGCAGAAAGAAAACGGGCCGTTCTTAGGGGCGGGAGGTTGCCCAGAAAACAGATTGACGGGAAATATTCAAACGACAATAACTTTTGACTGGAAGCTCCGATTGACCCGATTCAATTGCGTTCGATAAAGGACGACAATGGCTTCCCAATAAAAAGTGGAAATATTGATTATCACCAAGTGATAAAGTATCAAGTAGAATAATGTGAGATACCTCACTTGGTGAGAAACCGAAAAGCTGCATAAATCAAAATCGCAACAAGATACATATGGGAGTTCCAATTTTGATGAACAAGAGCTTGTTATGGAGATTACCACAAGCTCTATATCCACACATGGATAAGACCAAATAACAACCAAATACGATGATGCAAGTATGCAAAGGTTTGAGCTCTCTCCGAACGATGTGACCGAATTACTCATACGAGAGCCCCTCTTGATAGTATGGTTATCTATCCTAAATCCGGTCTCACACACACAAGGTGAGACCGGAAAAAGGGAAAACCTATCAAGATTATACCTTTGCCTTGAGCATTTCACTTGAGCTCGATGTAGACGGTCTTTCCCTTCTCAAGATGGAACGTCTTTCTTAATTCCTCATCATTGATCTCGCATATTGAGCTTGCACAACATATCTTCTTTGCATTTCATCGACCTTGAAGCCAACACATGATCCAAGCGATGCCAATGGACAAATCCTACAAGTGCAACTTAATACACACATTAGTCCATAAATATTGTCATTAATTACCAAAACCACACATGGGGGCCCACATGTTCTTTCAACACCCTCACCAACCGCCGCGACGGTGAACCAAGGGTATCGCTGAGCCGAGTCGGACCCTAGTGTTTTGGACCGATGATCCGAGGCGAAAGATACCCGACAAACTTCAAAGCACCAAAGGAAATATAGAAGTACGACCCCTCGTACGATCCCTCCGTGTGGCTAGATAACTACCTCATGGCGATGGGGATTGCCGGCCACACCGATCTACTCGCCGCGCGCTACCTCCCCCTAATGATGGAGGGGGTGTGCAGGCAGTGGATTAACACCCTCCCCGCGGATAGCATCGACTCCTGGGAGGAGATGCGTGATGCCTTCGTCAGGCACTTCGAGGGCTCATACACCCGCGCCACCACCATCGAGGACCTGGAGCGGTGCGTCTAGGGACCCCGTGAGTCGACCCGCAGTTGGGTCCAACGGTGGAAAGATCTGTGGTATAACGCGACCGGAATCCACCCGGACACCGCGATCCACTGCTTCAAGACCTCGTGCCGCTACGAGCCCCTGGTCGCCAAGCTCAAACGAGTGTACCGCACACTCGACAACATACCGGACCTCCTGGAGATCGCAAAGAAGTACGCGGAGGAGGACCCAAACCAAGAAACCGACGACGAGTCGGGAGGACATCGCCGCACGAGCGGCCACGACAACGGGAGGCGACCGAAGCTACGCTACAACAACACTCGCCTCACCGGCAAGCGCCGCGGTGACGGGCGAGTCGACTTCATCGCCAACGCCGGATACGCGCAACGCGAGCCCAAGAGCTTCCGCCGTGACGAAGGACAGCGCCGCGACGGTGGCAACTACAAGGCAAAGCCGATGTTCGATCCCACGGCCCTTCTCAACCAACCCTATGTGTTTCATAGCAGAGAAGGAAAGCCCGCCACTCACACAACCGCTGACTGCCACTCTCTCAAGGAGATCGAGAAGGCACGACGCGCGCGGGAATACCCCGACCACAACCCGCTAATCGGCGGAAAATTCGGCAGCGTCGCTGGCTCGCTCCACACCTTCACAGGCTTTAACACGAAGCGCGAGAAGAAGGTCATCGCCCGCGCTGTCGCTGTCAACGCGGTGTCCCAGATAGACATCCCCCAGTTCCTCAACTGGTCCGAGCAACCAATCACCTGGAGCCGAGAGGACCACTCGCCACGGATCGAATATCCAGGCCGAGTCGCCCTAGTGTTCAAGCCCAAGGTGGGAGACTACTGGCTCACCAAAATGCTAATGTACGGCGGCAGCTCCATCAACATCCTGTACCTGGAAACCTTCAGGCGACTACGGCTCCCGCAGTCGATGATCGAGATGACCTACACCACCTTCCACGGCATCGTCCCCGGTCGTAAGGTGTACCCGATCGTCAAGGTGACGCTGCCAGTCACCTTCGGCACACCAGCAAACTTCCGCACCGAGCGGATCGTCTTCGAGCTGGTGCCCTTCGATAGCCCCTACCACTGCGTTCTGGGGCGCCAGGCGTTCGCCAAATTCATGGCAACACCCCATTACGCGTACAACGCGATGAAGATACCTGAGCCGTGCGACATCATCACTATCCACGGCGATCCCGACATGGCCGCAGAATGCGAGGCCAAAGGAGCCGAACTCGCTGACGCCGTCATCGCGGCGGAGGCCAACCATGCCGAGGATCTCTCCAAATACGCGAGCGGGGTCAACATCGACGACCCCACCATACTCAAGAAGCCCAATTCAGAGGGCGACAATTCCACCGCCTTTGAGGCAACAACGCACACCCGCACCGTCGAGCTGGTCCCAGGCGACTCCAGCCAGACGGTGACAATCGGGACGGGCATGAGCCCAACATAGGAAGGCGCGCTCATGGAGTTCCTTCGTGAGAATAGGAACATCTTCGCATGGAAACCATCCGACATGCCTGGTGTCTCGAGGGAACTCGCTGAGCACAAACTCAATGCCGACCCTAAAGTGCGACCCGTTAAGCAGTCGCTGCGGCCCTTCAATGAAGAGCGTCGCCGAGCTATCGCCGAGGAGGTGCAGCGACTACTCGCTGCAGGCTTCATCCGGCCAATCAAGTACTCCAAGTGGCTGGCAAACCCAGTCCTGGTCGAGAAGAAAAACGGGACCTCGAGAATGTGTATCGATTACACAAACTTAAACAGCGCCTGCCCGAAGGAGCAATTCGTCCTCCCGCGGATCGACCAAATTTCGATTCCACCACGGGCTCGGAGGCACTATGCTTCCTCGACGCCTACTCTGGGTACAACCAGATCAAAATGGCCATCGAGGACGAAGAGAAGACGGCGTTCATCACGCCATTCGGAGCCTTCTGCTACACAGCCATGACCTTCGGCCTAAAAAACGCCGGAGCAACCTACCAGCGGTGCATGCAGGAATGCCTCGCGAGCCAAATTGGCCGCAATATCCACGTCTACATCGATGACGTGGTGGTAAAATCTACTCGCCAGGGTGATCTACTCGCCGACCTGGCGGAAACCTTCGCCAACCTGCGAAGGTACAAGATAAAGCTAAACCCAGGAAAGTGCACCTTCTGTGTACCAACTGGACAGCTACTGGGATACGTCATCTACAAGCGCGAAATCGAGGCGAACCACGCCAAGATCAACACAATCACTCGACTCGGCCGACCCGAGTGCCTGCGCGACGTCCAAAAGCTGGCCAGGCGAGTCGCGGCTCTCGGTCGCTTCATCCCCCGGGTAGGCGAGAAGGCGATGCCCCTCTATCGCATAATGCGCAAGAACCCTACCTTCCAGTGGGACAAGGTGGCAGACGACGCGCTCCACGCTCTCAAGGAGGTGCTACTCGCAGCACCGTTACTCGCCGCCCCCGTCAACAAGGAACCCATGTTGGTCTACGTCGCGGCATCCGAGCGTGTTGTCAGCGCCGTTATGGTCGTCGAACGGCCAGAGGAAGGAAAGGAGCGCCCGGTGCAGTGACCTGTGTACTACATCAGCAAAGTCCTAATCGAGTCGCGCCAGTGCTACCCGCAGTACCAGAAATTGGTATACGCGGTCTTTAGAGAACAACGGAGATTGTTGCATTACTTCCAGGAGCATCCAATAACGGTCGTCTCCTCAGCACCGTTGCAGGACATCATCCGCAACCGTGAGGCGACCGGGCGAGTCGCCAAGTGGGCCGCCGAGATCGGCGTCCACAACATCAAGTACGATCCGCGCAAGGCGATCAAGTCGCAGGCTCTCGCTGACTTCCTCGCCGATTGGGAGGAGGCCCAACAGCCAGAGAAGCTGCCATACCTCCATTACTGGAAACTACACTTCGACGGCTCCAAGAACGCAGATGGTGCAGGAGCGGGGATCGTGCTGACATCTTCGAAGGGCGACAAGCTATGATACGTCCTCTACCTCGACTTCAGCCCCTGCACCAACAACATGGCCGAGTACGAGGCGCTACTCCACTGCATGAGGGCAGCCAAGGAGATGAACATAAATTGCCTGCGCTGCTACGGAGACTCTGACTTCGTCGCCGGCACCTGCGACGCTGTCTCCCCCACCATGGTGGCGTACCGCCAAGCAGTGGACCAGTTGGGAGGACACTTCGCGGGCTACTCCGTCGAGTGGATCGACAGGCGGAAGAACGAGGAGGCCGACACACTCTCCTGCATCGGCTCGGCTCGACTCTCACTACCCGCCAGCGTCTTCCTCGACACCATCACCAAACCTTCCATCTCTCCCCCAAGGGAGATCGACATTGGAATCCTGCTGCAACCAGAAGCAGCCCTGGTCGCATTAACCGCCGAGCCAAGCGACTGGACCACGCCATACGTAGCCTACCTGGAGGGAGGCACCCTACCCGCAGATGAAATGGAGGCCCGGATGATAGCACGCCGCTGCAAATCCTTCGCCATCATCAACAGCGAGATCCACAAGCTTAGCGTGACCGGCCTGTTCCAACGCTGCGCTTAACCCGCTGAAGGACGCAAAATCCTCCAAGACATCCATTCCGGCGACTGCGGCCACCACGCCGGTGCCCGCTCTCTGGTCGCAAAGGCTATGCGACACGGCTTCTACTGGATCACTGCACACGCAGACACTGTCGACATTGTCCAGCGCGGTGCATCAGATGCCAGAAATACGCCAACCAGACTCACGTGCCGAGCTCGACGCTCAAGACAATCCTCATCACCTGGCCCTTCATCGTGTGGGGCATGACATGGTAGGCCCCTTCAAGAAGGCCCCCTCTGGCTTCACCCACCTCCTAGTCTGAGTCGACAAATTCACAAAATGGGTGGAGGCCAAGCCAGTCCGCAAGTGCGATGGGAAGACCGCCACCAAGTTCCTACGCAAACTCATCTATCGCTACGGGTTCCCAAACAGCATCATCACGGACAACGACACCAATTTCGCCAAAGGAGCCATGGCCGAGTTCTGTGAGGAGCACCACATCCGACTCGACCTCGCCTCATTCGCCCACCCAGAGTCCAATGGTTAGGCAGAATGCGCAAACCAGAGCATCCTCCACGGCCCGAAGCCACGACTACAAGTCCCACTCGAGCGCACCGCCGGGTGCTGGGTCGAGGAGCTCCCCTCCGTCATCTAGGGCATCCGCACCTCCTTCAACAGGTCGACAGGATTCACCCCTTCTTCATGGTTTACGGTGCCGAGGCAGTCATGCCAACCAACCTCGAGCACGACTCACCAAGGGTGGTCAACTACACGGAGGCCGCAAACGAGCTCGCACGCCAAGACGGAGTCGACCAGCTGGACGAAGCACGAGACCTAGCTCGTTCCCGCACCGCCATCTATCAACAAGGGCTCCGCCGCTACCACAGTCGGCGAGTACGGACTCTCACTTTCCAAGAAGGCGACCTGGTACTGCGCCTAGTCCAGGACAAGAAAGGCATGCACAAGCTCTCCCCCCCTTTGGAGGGACCATTCGCCATCGGGCGAGTCCTGGGAAACGACGCCTACTACCTCACCGACGTCCGAGGAGACGGAAAACTCGACGTCAAGCGGCCATGGAATGTAAACCTCCTACGGAAGTTCTACTCCTAGAACTCAATACATGTACTCCCCACCCGTTGTGAAATAAAACAGATTGGTTACCGAAAATTGTGTCTACTCTCCGTGTCTTGTGCCACTCGCACTCGTAATAACAGCGTTACGCTATTCGCAGAAGTCAACCTCTGGTAAAGCGACCGGCACGACTAAGTAGTGCGGTGTACGAGGGCACTGGGAAACCCCAGGCCTCGTAACGTCCATGAAAAACGCTAACCCGGAGCCCCATTGGAGTCTCCTATCTCGACTGGCTCCCCAAGCCAAGACAAATGCATTCGCTCCTCACAGTGACCAAGTCCTCCGCATCCTTGGCACAACGACTCGAACGGCCAAGTACCACGCTTGGGGACTGACACCCAGCCAAATACGAGCGACTAGGGAAAAACGCCAAGTATGAGAGCGTGCCTAGGACTCGCCATGCGAATGATCCTCCGGATCAGGCAGGAGTGACGCGCTTACAATAACGCGCTCAGTCCTCACCTACCCTGGGCCTGCGACTAGAACGGCCAAGTACCACGCTCGGGGACTCGTCAAACCGACCTCGTTCGCGCCCGGGAAAACGGTCAAGTAAAGAGCACCCCTGGGAGTCGCCATGCGACTAGCTCTCTGAGCCACGACGAGTCGACCTTAACTCATTAAAAGTTAACAAAACATATAAACAACGAGGTAAACTCCATAAAAAGGGCGGACACGCTCGGGGACTCGCACAACTGACATCCAAAATCGCAAAACGATTGACAAAATAGCACAAGCATTCCTTTATAGCAGCACAATTTGTTTCGCATACAAGGAAAGGTACATAATTATCCCGTACTAATGCCAAACGGCAAAACAGTTTTACTCCGCAGGTTTAGTTGAAGACGCGCCACCATCCCTATGGCCGCGGATGAAGGGCTCATACGGGTTCGACGGGTACGTCGTCAGCTCGCCCGCCATCACCGCACGGAACGGTTGTTCAACCTTGAAGTCCCGATGCTTCGGTTCAGGATCATTGGGAGCAATAATCGTCTCCTGGTAGGGGAAGAGGTCGCCCATCGCCCAAACGTGCTCGGAGTATACGGCGGCTCGGTCTGTCAACTTCAGCACCTCGGCAATATCCACTGAGCCCGTTGACGACGGGTAACCACTCGTGACGTCGTCGAGGTCGAAGTCCTCCGGGAAGTGGGCAAGCCCAAGGCTGAGCGCCATCGCCGCCCCGCGACGGAAGGACGACCGCATCATGAACTCCACGACTGACGAAGCCTTCTCTAGGTAACGCCATACCTTGACAAGGTCGTTGGGGATCACCTCCGTAGGCCATATTTCCTGAAGATATGCACGAAGGCAAGTTGCTAATAGCGCGGCCGAGTCGACCAGGGTGGTCACGCACTGCCGCGCGTCATACGACTGCGCTTCTTCCACGTTATCAATAATCCGGCCTGCAGCACATCAACAAGTAGTAAGCAAAATATCAACATCACAATACAGTTAGAGCCGTCGGAAATTGGCTGAAGGAGAGTTTACCAATTAGCGGGCGGCAGAGGTCCGTGATGAAACTTTGAAGAGAAGAAAGGTCGTTCTATAGCCCAGCAACGAGCGCATCAGATACTTTCCACTCTTCAGCGGCAGAAGTAACAACAGCTTTCGCTCGCCCCTCCGCTGAGCTCGCTTCCGCCCTCGCCTCCTTGAGCTCACGCTCCAGGTCAGCGACTCGCTTTTTGGCCGTGCTCAAAGCGGACCGAGCCGCCGTCAAGTCACCCACCGGGACAAGGCCTCGTCGGGCCTCCTTCACCTCGGCCGCAACTGCTTGAAGCCCCTTGTTCGTCTCCTGGACGGCAACGAGCTCCTTCTCCAAGCGACACTTCGCAGCAAGCCGTTCGGCCGACTCGCGCTGCAGGACCTGCGCACAAACTACATCGTCAACAACAAACAGTTCATAAGTGCCCACCCGCTGAAATTCAGCGACTAGGCACTCGGGGACTGGACAATGAAATTCCTCAGTGCCCACCCGCTGAGATTCAGCGACTAGATACTCGGGGACTGGGTGATATAAAAAAATTAAGAATCCGACCACTGCAATTTAGGGGCCTGATCCTCGGGGACTGGACATACCTGGATGGCAGTGCCTAGCATGCCGTGAAGCTCCAGCGCATCCACCGACGCAAGAACAACCGGAGTATGGCCGCGACGCTGCTCAACTTCCGCCTCGGCGGCCCCAGGCATTTGGCTCGCCGGCGCCGAGGCACTCGCTGCGGCCGCCTTCGCCATGAAGTGAGGGAAGGTCGCTGCAGATGCCGCTGCACCACTCGGAGTCGGCTCGGCCACATCGGGTGAGGCTAAAATCACCATATGCTGCGACCCAACACCCTCCTTGGTCCTCGAGGCAACTTCCGCTGCAGTCGGAGGATCGCTTGGAGAAACCGCCGGATCATCAGAGACCGTGACGACTTCGTCGCCTTTCGCCCTCTTGACGCCTTCGGCGGGAGCAGCGACCTCGTTGACTTTCCTCTTCCGCGAGGAATCTGCTGACACCTCGGTGGCGACTGGCGGAACCTTGGCAACAGAAGGATGGCCGATCTTTTTAACACTAGTCCTGTGAAACAGTTTTATGAATAAGACTGTCTGATTAAAACGCAAAGTAAGCAGATAAGTAAAGGACAGAGCAACACTCACTTGGCGACTAGTAGGAATCGTAGACCGGTGCGGATGCTGGCCGGCTTCTCCAGTTCGGGCCCCAACTTCCGAGTGAGGCCTGTCTCGAACACATCGTGTGCCCAAGACACTGACGGCTTCTTCGAAGATGAAGCCGCGGCAGGAGCCTCCGTGGTAATTGCTGCGGGAGCCCCCCTTGGTGGCGAGGCCCCTGCGGCTAGAGCGGCCCCCAAGCTAACGACTGGGGCGAATGGCGGTTGTAACGACACCAGCGGCGCCTCGTCCCTGGGGGCGGCAAGGCTTGTTGCCGCGGTCGCGTGTGTCGTTGCGTCCTCAGCCGAGCTGGTGGCGTCGGAGTTGTTCGCAGATCGAGGCGGAGATATCGGCTTCGCTGGCTTCTTCTTCTTCTTCGGCGGAGCTTTCTTCTTCTTCGACGGCGTGGCCTCGCGATGTGAGGTGTGCTCGGGAAGCTCGTCGTTGTCATCGTCGTGGGTCTCATGGATCTTGCTGGCTTCGAGCTCGCGCTGGTGTTGCCCGCGAGTTTTGCGAACCGTGGGGGCAGCAACCTCCACGGGCTCGTCATCTTCATCGTTGTCGTCGTCGCCTCCGTTGCTCTCGGCGTTACCTTTGGCGGGCGATGACTCGCTTCCGTCCTGGACGGACGAGCTCGAGTTCTCGTCATCTGCGGGTGGAAGCCACCCTTCCACCACTTGAAACAACTACAACAAGAACAAACAATGTTAGCACGACCGCGAATGCACAAGCTGCGACTGCGAGTGTTAATGGAATGACAGCTTACCGTTGGAGCTGGGTGCCTTGCAGTATAAGGGGCGACCCGGCCTTTGCTTCGAGGTACATGGCCTGGGTAATATTCTTCAGGGCCGGCGTATAATTGTTGAGTCTCCACTCAACGAGGCAGGACTTCGTCCGGTCGTCTTTACCCGTATACTCATACATGTAGTGGTCGCGGCTGGCCAGGGGCACGAGCCGCCGCCCGAGCCAGTAGTTGTAGAGGTTGATGGTCTGGAGGCCTTTCTTCTTCAGGCTGCGGATGGTTTGTAACATTTCGTCAACAACCATCCGCTGATCCAGCGGGAGTTTGACGACCTGGAGCCGATGCGGCATGGGCCGGTCGGCGGAGTACCTTGGAAGCGCCACATCATCGCCTGGAGTCAACTTGGTGACGTAGAACCAGTACTTCTTCCACTTGTTCGCCACCTTGGCGGGCAGCATCAGATCGAAGAACGATGCCTTCCACTTCAGCTGGAACGTCAGGCCGCCCGCGGCTAGCATCGGGCCGCCTGTCTCTTCGCGGCTGATTCTCCCGTGGAACAGGTCTTGCCATAGGGGAAAGTAGGGCCTGCAGCCCAGATAGCACTCATAGAACGCCACGAAAATGGCGAGCTGCTCGATACTATGCGGACCTAGATCCGGTGGTTGGATTCCGTAGTAGGCACAGAAACGCCAGAAGAAGAGGTAAGTTGGGAAGCCCAGCCCCCGCTCCAGGTGGCTGGTGAAGCAGATGAACTCCCCCTCGCGCGGATCCGGAATCACTTCTCCTGCCGCGGGGATGCGCCATCTACTGGCACGGAGGATCCGTGCCTCCTCGAAAGATGCTAGCAGCGCCTTAGTGCACTTGGATCTGCCCCATGGCTCGATGCAGGGGGCCATCGGATGGAAGTTCGTGGAGGTGGGGGCTCTCTGGAGTGTTCTGATCGCTGCGAGGAATGGGGAAACAAAGATATGCAAAATCGGAGGAAGTGGAAGAAGCGTTTTCCTGGTCGCCCTTCACTCCCCTTATATAGAGGTTGTTACCCGCCATTTTCGGGAGCCGTTACTACGCGGTAATTACGCCAAAGTTACCGTTGGATTACCTAACGGCTAGTTTGACCCCAATTGACGGTCCAACTTCATCCATTCGACTCGTTGCTCCTAGCGACTCGATGATTCGCCGACCCGATCTCTACAACAACGACTAAGTACTCGTCGACCCGTTCGCCGAGCTGCGACACGATTGGTCGCTGTTATTGTGAATAAATGACTAGTTCTTTCCTTTGTTCATGAGTCCGCCTCCGATTCGACTAGGCGTCCGCATTGGACCTGCATACTCCGACTGCCAGCAAACACCTGCGACAAATCAACGACGGCCTCGGGGACTACTGATGGGGATATGCCTACCGGGGTATACCCAGCAGGACGTTTCCTACTGGCCCAAGCCGTTAGCGAATGGGCCTGCAGGACGGCGACTGGATCAAGACTTGGTGTGGACTCAAGCGACTAGAAGCTGAAGGCCTAGAATCGTAGCTAGGCCCAATCGGACTAGGTCATAGAATCTCCGAATCCTTAACTAATTCGGTTGTGATCTGTAAACCCTAGCGAGGTGAGTCTATATAAACCTCCCTAGGGGACGCATAGAGGATACGTTCCATCATACACCCAAGCGACTCGCCGCCAGGTCCTCGAGCTCGGCCTATTTTACTCTCATCATAATACAATCTAGCAGGAGTAGGTCTTTACCCTCCGGGGGCCGAACCTGGGTAAATCCTTGTGTCTCCGTCCTCATCTCGCACCGTAGATGGCTGGCCGCCCTTGCCCCATGTTCTACTACTCGCCGCCGATTGCAGCGTCTGCCGCGGTCATTCCCACGACAGTACACCAGCCCCCAAGCCGTTGAGTAGCTTTGATCCGTTAAAGTGCATCACCCAGTATTCTGGCTCCGGCAATGGGGTAGCATCTGGCATCTCCGTCCAATCTGTGATAAAATCCGCCAAGGCTTGTGATTTGATAGCGTCACGTCTCTTGTAGGTGATCTCGAAGGTGGCAAGTTTAATGCCCCACTTTGCGACTCTTCCTGTAGCGTCGCTGTTGTTCATAATGTCGGACATTGGAGTCTTTCTCACTACTGTGATAGGGTGCTCCTGGAAATAGTGCCTCAGCTTCCGAGAAGCAAGGAATACTCCATAAGCTATCTTTTGGTAGTGCGGGTACCGCTGCTTGGATTCCTTCAAGACCTCGCTTACATAGTAAACTGGTCGTTGAACACCGTGCTCATAGCCTGGTTCCTTCCGCTCTACCACGACGACAATGCTGATTACCTGGTTGTTGGCCGCCATGTAAATTAACATGGGCTCCCCAGGCACGGGTGCTGCAAGGATAGGCACTGAGGAAAGTATCTCCTTGAGCTGCTTCAATGCTGCATCTGCCTTGTCCGTCCACATGAATTTGTCCGCTTTCTTCAACAACTTGTATAGCGGCAGAGCCTTCTCTCCAAGTCAGCTGACGAACCGACTAACTGCTACAACACAACCTATGTAACATCCCAGCATTAGAGATTAGAAATAAGCTGAACACAGATGTGTGCATTACATTCATGCATAGAAAATCTGAATAATTTTCGCGCTTTTAAATAAAAACTTGTGGAAGTGATTGAAGCTTCTCTTAACATGATGGAATTGAAGTAGATCATCAAGTTGACTGCGATAAGTTTCAATATGACCTTTGCTAAAACCTTATTTTGGGTAAACATGATTTGATCTAAGGGTAGATCAAATGGAATAAAACTAAACCCTAATACATTACTTAATGATTTATATTTGATCCTTAGGTGATCATATCATAGTATTCATTATAATCACTCATGAGTACCAAGTTAAGGATATAAACCAAATAATAAGAATGTAACAACTATAGTTTATTCTCATCTAATTATACCATGAGAATCATGGAAATACCTAACTTTAAATCTCTAGTGAGATTGAGTAGGAAAGAAACCAAAGTTAAGATCATTCACCATATATCTTTCTTTCCATATCAATCTTTATCATCTCTATTGAATCCTATCCTTATATTTGTTGTTCATCAATATTGAGAAATCAACTATTGATTCACCAATTCTTAACCTATCAATTCTTGACGTATCAACTCTTGTACTTACTGTAGCATTCACTTAGGGCTTATAAAGAAAGAAGTCAGAAGAAGTAAATAGTGATGCTAGTTTAGATGCTATCTATAGGATGGGAGTGATTGGAAGAAATCAAATTAATATGGTAACAAATAAGATTACAAGGATGAAGTCTGAAGATAGTTACCAGGAGTAGTCCTATTGGATCAAGTAGGTATAGTCAATGAATTATATCTCTTAATCCAATAAAGCTAAACAGAAGATAATTATAATACAACTGTAATGTTGTATTGATGAAGCCTTGTTTAGCCAACTAGAAACCTGAATCATAAAGGATCAAAGGATTATAATGATCATGCCTTATTCACCAATATTGAATGCTTATACCATGTATAAGTGACATTGGTGGATAAAACATGATTGAACCATAGTATAGATATATTATCCTAGATTAGTCATTACAAGTCACATTAATATAATGTGAGGTTGGAATATTAGATATTGGAGTCAAGTAGAGACAAGATAATACGATTAAAATAATGTTAGAGCAACATTGAATTGAAGAAGTAGTATTTTCCTCTTTGGAAATACTAAGCACTTGAAATGAAGTAGGATTTGATGTATACATCTATTGAAGTGATATTAGTGAAGGATGATTAAGGAAGAGTATGATTGGAGTTAGAAGTAACCACTTGTTGGATTGGGGATTATCAGCAGTAGAGTAGTTGATATAACCAAGTATGGATATGAAAAGATTATGAAAAGCTTTAGTGTCAAGCTCATTAGTATTATAAATGAATTTAGGAGGAGAAATTATGGATAAGAATATTCTATAAAGCAAAGCTCATCATGTTAGCACATGATGATGGACATAGAGAAGTAGTATATCTAGGAAAGGAATTCCTTAGTCAGAAGTCCAGGATTATGAATTATAGAATATAGAAAATTCTTGGTAAACACCAAAACCTAAATCTAAGACCAAACCTAATATCCACTTTCTATGGTTGATCTATCATCTTGTTTCCACAGTGCTTTATAGGAATATTTTCCCATAGCAAATCAATTAAGCACATCTTTATCATTTCTAATTATCATAACTATATGTGCTTAGAAGTTATCTTTATCAATTCCTTTCCATATGACATTCCAGAAAATAACTTTCTATTTTAAAGGGATGATATCACTAAAGATCTCAAACATAAAGACAATATGTTTAGTCACTAATCTTTATTCACATCAACAAAAGAATATAAATATAGTAAGTACCCTAAAAATTAGGATAATCAATTAAAATTCAGAACCCTAAATTTATTAATTAGTTTTATCATCAACACCTCATAAATATTCAAGATATATTCATTAGGAAAATTCCTTAATCTATCTCTCTAAACATTTATTCCATATGAGCATAGAATAAGTGGGAATACCATAATTATAAACCACCCTATAATTTTACTATGGGATTAAATATATAAATATAAACCCTATGAATATTATTAAATATTTTAAAACTTAATTACTCCAAATAAAAGTAAAAACAATGTTATAGAAAAGATTATATATAAAGGAAATAAATAAAATATCACAGTATATAATAAAAGTTCACAAATTGATTCTTAATAACTTTATTGTTGCTGCAAGTATTCAACAAATAAAATTCCAAAAAGAAAAGTTCAAACCAAATATAAAAATACAAACCTGAAAACAAAACAAAAAATGAAAAAGGAATACAACCAGGAAAAAACAGAGGAAACACCCAATCTGGCCCACGACGCATTTCCTCTTCTTTCTATTCGTCGCCCGCAAGTCGCAGCCAAACCCCTCCGCTCGCTCCGCAGCAGCCCACTCCTGCCCAACAGCAGCCGCGTACCCCTTCGACTTTTTTCCTTTCTTCTTCCACATGACAGTGGGCATCGCTGGGGAAGCAGCTCGGTGGAGCTCCGGCGACCGCCGGATCATCCGCCTTCGTCCAGATTCGCGCCGCCGCTGATCAATGCCTATAAAAGCTTCAGCGCCACCGTCAAGAAGAAACCCTAGGCCCAATTCCCCTTCTTCCTCTCAAAATTCCTCTCTGCTCGAAACCCTAGCTTCGAGTCCCCACCGTTCTATGCTCCGCTGTGCTCCGTTGATCAAGCACACGGCTTCGCCGTGCTCCCCTGAGTCTCCTTATTGAAGGAATTGAAGTAGGACGCCTCGAGTCGACGCGGAGACCTCATCTTCCCGAAGTTCGGCCGCCGTCGTCCACCACGATTCCGGCTACCCCGAGTCTTCTAAAGCCCATCAACGGCATGCTGGTGAGCTCGCGGTGCTCTGTCACCCCTCCGTTGTCTTCCTCTCTTCCTCCATCGCGTCTGCGTTGTGCACCTTTGTCCGCCGCGGCAGATGTTCCTCGGAGCTAGTGCTCCGGTGACCAAATACGGGCGGCGCGGCAACCAATTGATTCGCCTTAGTCTCCCGCGTCCGAATATCCTAACCCCTCAAGCGTGCTTGCGTCCTGTTGCCGGATTCGAGCATCACCCATGAGCAATGCCATTGGTGATGTCATCGCGACGACATGGTGATGTCACCCTTGACCGGGTCAGCCCTTTGACTGGTCTTTGCTAAGGTGGCTTATGACGTGGCCTAAGCCCCACCTATCTGTGACTGGGGTAAATCCCCTCTTAGTGTAAAAAGGTTTAATGTCTGTTTAGGAATAATTAAAACATTATAAAATCCAAATTTTAATATTTCAGAAATAAAATAAAATGATTAAATCTTGTAAATTTAATATCTTTTGTTTTATAATTCAGAAAAAATACATATAATATATGAAAATGTTGAGAAAAATAAAATCTACAACTTAAAACTATTATCAAATATTATTGTGATGATTATTTATATAAATATTATTTAATGAAGGTTATATAAGTAATAAAACTTTAATAATTTATATTTTAATAATGATAAATGTTAAAAATATAAATAAAATACTAAAAATCTTAGAAAAATAAGAATTATACTTTAAAATTATAATTATACATTATTATTTCACTTAATTAAAGATTTGTTAATTATTAAGTATTTATAAAGTAATAAACCTTATTAAAATCATATCTTATTATTTATAAATCACAAAAATAAATGTAATATACCAAAATGATCACAAAAATAATACCTACATGTTAAAAATGTGATATTCCACTTTTGAGTTAAATAAAAAGTTAAACAACATTAATAACTTAAATATAAACTTATTTCCTTAATTAATAATTCATATATAGGTAAATAAAATTTGTTAATATTTCTTAAATTAACCAATTAAATCTAATAAATAGTATTAGCCTTAAATACTAATTTTATGAAGTCAAAATGGTTCAACACATTTTAAAAATAAAATTATATTGAATTATCATTCAACCATAAGTATAAATTATTTTATAAAAGAATTCTTATCTAATATAAAATCTCGAAGAATAATTGTAATAAGATAAAACCCATTCTATATATTAACCACAAGTTTATAAACAAATCAAAAAACTATAAGTGAGTCCATAAGTAGTAAATAATATTTTTTACTTATCCATAAACCTTAACCACATCTTTATAGGAAGGTAAATCCCTTTATGCCATTATAATGTAAAAGAAATCACTACTCCAATAGAAGTAATGCCATTCTTAAGTAACTCTAAGGAAACAATATAAAGTGAATAAGATACACGTATCATAAGTAATACACCCTAAGTCTATCTACATTCTTCAAGTTACTTATAGTTACAAAAATTTAAGTATAATGCTAAAAACTTTATTATATGCTTTATAGTTAACTTTGGTCTGTTACAATTAAATTATAAAGCATCTTCATACCAAACCAACCCAGTTAAAAACCAAGATAGATAAGTCTCAAATACTACTAATATCATTATTCCAGTAAAGGCAATTCCTTCTGACTTAAAGACTATAACTAGAAAGAACACCTCATAAGGTTAACTTAAAATCTTAAATGCTTCTACTTAGTTGAGTAAGATTTTCTTCAAAAGTTATTTGTTTTGCCACTTCAATCAACATATGACAATTAATAGTAAACACCTTACTTTATACTTTACTTGTATAATAAGATTGTTAATACTTAAATTCCTTGTAAGTGACATTAATTGTAAAGTAAAACTTAAAAGATAAACAATTAAGATATAAGCAACCTTGAGTAGCATTCCATTATTGTGTGTGCTTTACTATACTTGCATATTGTTTCACCCACACTCACAAGCCTTAATAAGAGGCACATGTCTGAAACTTAATCTAAAAGGGCAACACATTCCAAGGAAACCCTTTCTAGTATCCAAACCCTAGAACAACGTTATCCTCGGGATTCACATTTATCAACTTGCATTACATTGCTTATGCATAAAAGCATCTTGCTTCTTTAAACATTAGTCCTTACCGGACCAATGATGCTGATTACAGATATTGGATCTTTTATATTGTCTTGAAGACCGTGAGTGCATAATCTTGCAATCACAAAAGGCAAGTTCACACTTGCTCATGTCCTTTGATTATTTTCTGTAAAGTATTCTACAAATCTAGTGTTGTCATCACCCGCATTTGAAAAAGGTCAGAAAACACTATTTTCATAATAATGTGATTATAGGTTATTTACCATGAGGTAATAACCTACTATAAGAGTTAAAAACCAATGTCGCCAGTGATTCTTGCACCGTATATTACGCGTTGACCATGAGATTTGGAATGGGATGGAGAAGTCAGCTGTATCTTTTCCCTCTGGCATGGAGCTGGATGTGCGGGTCATGGATGTTATCACTCGTAGCATGCATATTATTTATGATAATTCGTAGAGGATATGCAGCATATGGGTGGGAGACCTCAACGTCCCACGATAGTTCTGGCATCTGAACGGTCTGTACTGCCATTGCCGTAATTCAATAGGTGGGCTGGCATACACCAAAGAGACATGCGGGGCCGCGGAGAAGGCAGTGATTGGCTTGGATCTTAGTCTGGGCCTCACACCAAGGAAGTGTGAACGAACCTGCAATTCGGATGTGCAACAAAGCTAAGATCTCTAATGGGTAAAGTGACTCACCTCTGCAGAGTGTAAGAACTGTAACTTGTTACTCCCTGTTCCGGGAAGGAGATGCGAACGCGGCGGGAAAGGAACCCCATGAAGGTTCTGGTAAACCCGTGAAGGCTGACGGACATAGCTTTTCAGAATAAAAGCAACCTTTGAAGAAATGTTTACAAAAACTTGCATTGCCTACGACCTACGGTCTGTAGCTGTAGCTATAGTGCATCAAACACTCCTTTTCTAGTGAACTTGCTGAGTACGCTCGTACTCAAAGTATCTTCTTAACCCTTGCGAGGTTCTAAAGCCAGTACAGATGACGTCTACATCAAGTTATGCTCCAGGAATCATCATCAAAAGCTAAATCTCTTCAATGAAGTCAAGAAAGTCAACATATACATCAACTCAAGTGAAGACTAAGTTGCTGATTAGATAAGAATAGAATTTCTAACCATAGAACCTACTTATGTAGAGTATTGCAATAGCAGCAATGCATGGCAGTAGTTCAGTTACTAGTTTTATAAGTATGGTAGCTATGAGTTATTTATTCTTGATTCTTCTTCGTAAGAAGTTTCTTTGTCTCTCTTTAACCTATAGTGTTCTCTGGATCTTGTGTAAACAGTTGAGTTGTAACCTATAGTCATGTCTTGGACCTGCTGTGTTTCTGTTGTACTACTCTAAGGGATGTAATACTAGTGAACGATGTTTCATTGGTGTTATGTCAACGACTATAGTGTACTACATCATGAAGTGGTATGCTGGGTCACCGCAACCTGTTAGTCGCAGTATGTCCTTTAGGCATGTCGGACGGTTTATGTTTAAGATGGCCTTGATTTTCTCCGGCTTGACCTCGATTCCACACTAAGAAACGATGAAGCCCAACAATTTGCCGGCTGGAACCCCGAAGACGGACTTCTTAGGGTTAAGCATAATGTTGTATTTCCGGAGATTATCAAAGGTTTCTTTTAAGTCGGGGATTAAGTCATTTGACTTTTTAGACATCACCGCTATATCGTCCACATAGGCGTGAACGTTCCGACCAATTTTGTCGTGGGAATGACCACGGCAAATGCTGCAATCGGCAGCGAGTAGTAGAACATGGGGCAAGGGCGGCCAGCCATCTGCGGTGCGAGATGAGGGCGGAGACACAGGGTTTTACCCAGGTTCGGCCCCCGGAGGGTAAAGACCTACTCCTGCTAGATTGTATTATGATGAGAGTACAATGGGGCGAGCTCGGCAGCTGGGCAGCGAGTCGCTTGGGTGGATGATGGAACGTATCTTCTACACGCCCTCTAGGGAGGTTTATATAGACTCACCCCCCTAGGGTTTACAGATCTCACCTGAATCAGTTAAGGTTTCAGCAATCATTTAAACTAATCTGACTGGGACTAACTACGCTCCTGGTCCTTCAGCTTCCAGTCGCTTGAGTCCACGCCAGGTCTTGATCCAGTCGTCGTTACCGTAAGCCCACTCGCAAGCGCTTGGGCCAGTCGGAAACGTCCTGCTGGGTATACCCCGGTAGGCATATCCCCATCAGTAGTCCCCGAGGCTGTCGTTGATTGGTCGCAGGTGTTCGTTGGCAGTCGGAGTATACGGGTCCAATGCGGATGACCAGTCGAATCGGCGGCGAACTCCTGAATTAAGGAAAAACTAGTTATTCTAGTCGCCATGATAGCGGTCGGTTGGGTCGCAGCTCGGCGAACGGGTCGGCGAATGTTCAGTCACTGTTGTAGTGATCGGTTCGGCGAGTCGAATGGATGAAGTTAGACCGTCAGATGAGGTCAAACTAGCCGTTAGGGTAATCCAACGGTAACTTTGGCGTAATCACTGCGTTGTAACGGTCCTGAAATTGGCGGGTAGCAACCGCTATATAAGGGAAATGGCAGGCGATCGGGAAAACACTCCTTCGTATTTCCTCCGATTTCGCCCATCCCTGTTTTCCCCTGCATCGCGATCCAATCGATCGAGAAAGCCTCGACCTCCGCGAACCTTTCAGCCAATGGCCCCCTCCACCGAACCATGGGGCAGGTCCAAGTGCACCAGGGCGCTATTGGCATCGTTCGAGGAGGCCGGGATCCTGTGCGCCGGCAGGTGGCGCATCCCCGCGGCCGGAGAGGTGACTCCGGCCCCGCGCGAAGGAGAGTTCATTTGCTTCACCAGCCACCTGGAGCGGGGGCTGGGATTTCCCACTTCTCTCTTCTTCCGGCGCTTCTGCGCCTTCTATGGGATCCAGCCGTCGGACCTGGGCCCGCATAGCATCGAGAAGCTCGCCATTTTCGTGGCGTTCTGCGAATGCTACCTGGGTTGTAGGCCCTACTTCCCCCTGTGGCAAGATCTGTTCCACGGGAGGATCAGTCGCGAAGAATCAGGCGGCCCAATGCTGGCTGCGGGTGGCCTGACGTTTCAGTTGAAGTCGAAGGCCTCCTTCTTCGACCTAATGCTGCCTGCCAAGGTGGCAAGCGAGTGGAAGAAGTCCTGGTTCTACGTCACCGAGGCTACTCCAGACGGCGAGGTAGCGATCCCAAGGTACTCCGCCGACCGACCCGAACCGCGCCGACTCCAGGTCGACAAGCTCCCACTAGACCAGCGGATGGTCGTGGACGAGATGCTTCAAATCATCCGCGGCCTAAAAAATAAGGGCCTCCAAACCATCAACTTGTACAACTGTTGGCTCGGGCGGCGACTCGTTCCCCTGGACCGCCGCGACCATTACATGTACGAGTACACGGGCAGGGAAGACTCGACAAAATCCTGCCTCGCCGAGTGGAAACTCGAAGACTATGTCCTGGCGCTGAAGAAGATCACCCAGGCAGCATATCTGGACGCGAAGGTCGGGGTGGCCCCCTACACCGCGAAGCGTCCAGCTCGGACGGTAAGTCGCTATTTTCACTACCATTCGCAGTCGCAGTTGATGCTTTCGCGGTTATATTGATATTGTCTCGGGCCTGCTGCAGTTATTCCAAGTGGTGGAAGGGTGGCTCCCACCCGCGGACGACGAGAACTCGAGATCGTCCGTCCAGGACGGGGGCGAGTCTCCTCCTTCCAAGGGCGGCGTCGGGAGCGACATGAGTGATGACGACGAGGATGATGACGAGCCCAGGGAAGACGCCGCCCCGATGGTTCGCAACACTCGCGGGCAACATCAGCGCGAGCTCGAGGCGAGTAGAAGCCTCGAACGTCATGACGTCGACGAGCTTACCGAGAACACCTCGCGTCGTGAGGCTACACCGTCGAAAAAGAAGAAGAATAAGAAGGAAGTGAAGGCTCCACCAAAGGGAAAGACGAAGCCGGCGAAACAGGCATCTCCGCCTCGTTCGACGAGTAGTTCCGACGCCACCAGCTTGGCCAAGGATGAAACGCCGCAGACGATTCAGCAGCACCGGATGCCACTGCCACCCTGGATGAGGTACCTCTGGCCTCATTTCCACCCCTATTCGCCCCGGTCTCTGGGTTGGGGGCTGCTCCAGCCGCAGCAGCTTCACCTCCCAGGAGAGCTCCTACCGACGTCGTCTCGGAGGCTCCTGTCGCGGCCTCGTCGTCGAAGAAGCCTTTCGTGTCTTGGGCACATGATGCTTTGGAGATGGGCCTCAGTCGGAAACTGGGCCCCGAACTGGAGAAGCCGGCTAGTATCCGCACGGGACTGCGGTTCATACCAGTGGCCAAGTAAGATTTGTCCATCTGCTTGTCTTTCATTGTACTCGGACAATTTTTCTCATATCGTTGTTTCACAGGACTGGAGTTAAGAAGATCGGCCACCCTTCCGTGGCCAAGGTGCCACCAGTCGTCGCCGAAGAGGACCCCTCACGGAAGAGGAAAGCTGACGAGGTCGCTGCCCCCACAGACAGTGCTAAGAAGGCCAAGGGCGACGATGTCGTCACGGTTTTTGACGACACGACGGTTGCTCCGAGTGATCCTCCGACTGCGATGGAGGTGGCCGTGAAGACCAAGGAGGAGGTTTCCTCGCCTAGAATGGCCGAGCCGGCTACTAGTGGCGCTGGAGCATCCGCCGCGACCTTCCCCCGCTTTATGGCCAAAGCGGCTACAGCGAGTGGTATAGCGCCATCGAGCCGCACGCCTGGGGTTTCCGAAACGGAGGTCGAGCAGCGTCGCGGACACACTCCGGCTCTTCTCGCATCTGTGGACGCGCTACAGCTCCATGGCATGCTAGGCGCAGCCATCCAGGTATATCCAGTCCCCGAGGAGCGGGCCACTGAATTTCAGTGGTCAGATTCTTTTGGTGTTTGTTTTTATTTGTAGCACCCAGTCCCCGAGTGCCTAGTCGCTGAATTACAGCGGTTGGGCACTTAGGATTTTTGATCTCCAGTCCCCGAGTGTCTAGTCGCTGAATTTCAGTGGGTGGGCACTTAGGATTTTTTATCTCCAGTCCCCGGGTGTCCAGTCGCTGAATTTCAGCGGGTCGGCACTTAGGATTCCATTGTTGTTAACTGTTTGATTCGTGCGCAGGGCTTGCAGCGTGAGTCAGCCGATTGGCTTGCTGCGAAGTGACGCGCGGAGAAGGAACTTGTTGCCGTCCAAGAAACGAACAAGGGACTCCAGGCGATCGCTGCCAAGGCAGAGGAGGTCCGCCAGGGCCTTGTCCTGGCGAGTGAACTGACGGCGGCTCAGTCTGCGTTGAGTACGGCTGAGAAACGGATCGCTGATCTGGAGCGTGAGCTCAAGGAAGCAAAAGTGGAGGCGAGTAAAAGATGCTGTTACGGCTGCCGCTGAAGAGCGAAAGGTCTCTGACGCCCTCGTTATTGGGCTGCAGAACGACTTCTCCTCGCTTCAAAGCTTCATCACGGGCCTCTACCGTCCTTTAATTGGTAAACTTCCTGCCTCTACCTGTAGTAGAAGCATTATGTAATGTTTGTTGTACTCACTGCCGCCCTCTGCCCACAGGTCGGATTATCGACAACTCGGAGGAGGCGCAGTCGTACGACACACGGCAGTGTGTGACCACTCTGGTCGACTCGGCCACGTTGTCCGCGGCTTGCATTCGGGCGTATCTTCAGGAGATATCGCCTACGGAAGTGATTCCCAGCGACCTCGTCGAAGTATGGCGGTATCTGGAGAAGGAGCCGTCAGTCGTCGAGTTCATGACGTGGTCGGCGTTCCAGCGCGGGGCGGCAACGGCGCTTAGCCTTGGGCTTGCCCACTTCCCGGAGGAATTCGACCTTGACGACGTGACGAGTGGTTACCCCTCGTCGACGGGCTCGGTGGAGATCGCTGAGGTGCTGAAGCTGACGGACCGGGCCGCGGTATACTCCGATCGCGTCTGGGCGATTGGCGACCTCCTCCCTTATCAGGAGACGACTGTCGCGCCCAACAATCCCGAGCCGGCGCATCGGGACTTCAAGGTCGAGCAGCCGTTTCGTGCGGCGATGGCGGGTGAGTTTACGACGTACCCGTCGAACCTGTACACGCCCTTCACTCGCAACCGCAGGGGTGGCGGTGAGTCGACGTCGAAGCCTGCAGAATAGAAACATTGTGCCCTGGGGCATTAGTAGCAATTGACCATTGGGCTTGACTTGTATTTTGGAACGACTTTGTTCTGCTGTAATGGAATCTCGTGTTATTTTGTGAATTGTCTTGCGATTTTGATTGCTGATTGGACGAGTCCCCGAGCGCGTCCGCCCTTTTTATGGGGTTTACCTCGTTTTGTTATGTGTTTGTGGTTTTGAACGTTTTGTCAGTTGTTTTGTTATTGAGGTCGACTCGCACGAGCTTGGAAAGCCAGTCGCATGGCGACTCCCATGAGTGTTCTTTACTTGACCGTTTTCCCTTGCGCGAACGAGGTCGGGTGGCCGAGTCCCCGAGCGTGGTACTTGGTGATTCTAGTCGCGGCTCTAGGGTGGGTGAGGACTGAGCGTGTTAGAGTAAGCGCATCACTCCTGCCTGATCCGTAGGGTCAGTCGCATGGCGAGTCCTGGGCACGCTCTCATACTTGGCGTTTTCCCCTAGTCGCTCGTGCTTAACTGGTCGTCAGTCCCTGAGCGTGGTACTTGGCCGTTCGAGTCGCTGTGTCGAGGATGCGGAGGATCATGGTCGCTGTGAGGAGCAAAGGCAGTTGTCTTGGCTCGTTAAGCCAGTTGAGCTAGGCGAATCCAATGGGGCTCTGGGTAGGCGTTTTTCGTGGACGTTACGAGTCCTGGGGTAACCCAATGCCCTCGTAACGCACTACTTGGCCGTGCCGGTCGCTGTACCAAAGGTTGACTTCTGCAGTTAGCTTGACGCTGTTATTACGAGTGCGAGTGGCACAAGACACGGAGAGTAGACGCAATTTGCGGTGGCCAATATGTTTTTATTTCATAGCGGGTGGAGGGTACATGTATGGAGTTCTAGGAGTAGAACTTCCGTAGGAGGTTTACATTCCACGGTCGCTTGACGTCGAGTTTCCCGTCTCCGCGGACGTCGGTGAGGTAGTAGGCGTCGTTGCCGAGTACTCGCTCGATGGCGAATGGTCCCTCCCACGGGAGTGAGAGCTTGTGCATGCCCTTCTTGTCCTGGATGAGGCGTAGCACCAGGTCGCCTTCCTGGAAAGTGCGAGTCCTTACTCGCCGGCTATGGTAGCGGCGGAGTCCTTGCTGGTAGATGGTAGTTCGGGAGCGAGCTAGGTCGCGTTCCTCGTCGAGTTGATCGACTCCATCCTGGCGTGCGAGTTCGTTTGCAGCCTCCGTGTAGTGGACAACCCTTGGCGAGTCGTGCTCTAGGTCGGTGGGCATGACTGCCTCGGCGCCATACACCATGAAGAAGGGTGTGAATCCTGTCGACCTGTTGACAGAGGTGCGGATGCCCCAGATGACGGAGGGTAGCTCCTCGACCCAGCACCCGGCGGTGCGTTCGAGTGGTACTTAGAGCCGTGGCTTCAGGCCATGGAGGATGCTCTGGTTGGCCCGTTCCGCCTGGCCGTTGGACTCCGGGTGAGCGACCGAGGCGAGGTCGAGTCGGATGTGATGTTCTTTGCAGAACTCGGCCATGGCTCCTTTGGCGAAGTTGGTGCCGTTGTCCGTGATGATGCTGTTTGGGAACCCGTAGCGATATATGAGCTCGCGTAGGAACTTGGTGGCGGTCTTTCCGTCGCATTTCCGGACTGGCTTGGCCTCCACCCACTTTGGGAATTTGTCGACCGCGACCAGGAGGTGGGTGAAGCCGGAGGGGGCCTTTTTGAAAGGGCCTACCATGTCCATACCCCACACGGCGAACAGACAGGTGATGGGGATTGTCTTGAGCACCGAGCTCGGCACATGGGTCTGGTTGGCGTACTTCTGGCACCCGGCGCACTGCTGGACAATGTCGACAGCGTCTGCGTGTGCGGTGGGTGAGTAGAAACCGTGTCGCATAGCCTTTGCGACCAGAGAGCGGGCGCCGGCATGGTGGCCGCAGTCGCCGGAGTGGATGTCGTGGAGGATTTTGCGTCCTTCAGCGGGTTGGACGCAGCATTGGAACACGCCGGTCACGCTGCGCTTGTGGAGCTTGCCGTCGATGATGACGAAGGATTTGCAACGGCGTGCTATCATCCGGGCGTCTGTTTCGTCTGCTGGCAAGGTGCCTCCCTCCAGGTAGGCGATGTACGGCGTAGTCCAGTCCTCTGGCTCAGCTCCAGGGCTGCCTCTGGTTGCAGCGGGACTCCGATGTCGATCTCCCTTGGGGGAGAGACGGAAGGCTTGGTGATGGTGTCGAGGAAGATGCCGGCGGGTGGTGCGAGTCGAGCCGAGACGATACGAGAGAGTGCGTCGGCCTCCTCGTTTTTCCGCCTGTCGATCCACTCGACGGAATAGCCTGCGAAGTGTCCGCCCAGCTTGTCCACTGCTTGGCGGTATGCCGCCATGGTGGGGGAGACGGCATCGCAGGTGCCGGTGACTTGCCCAGCGACGAGGTCGGAGTCTCTGTAGCAGCGTAGGCGGTTGACGTTCATCTCCTTGGCGGCTCGCATGCCGTGGAGTAGTGCCTCGTACTCGGCCATGTTGTTGGTGCAGGGGGTGAAGTCGAGGCAGAGGACGTAGCGTAGCTTGTTGCCCTTCGGAGCGGTTATCACGATCCCTGCTCCTGCACCATCCGCATTCTTGGAGCCGTCGAAGTGTAAACTCCAGTAGTGGAGGTATGGCAGCTTTTCTGGCAGTTGGGCCTCCTCCCAATCGGCGATGAAGTCCGTGAGAGCCTGCGACTTGATCGCTTTGCACGGCCTGTACTTGATGTTGTGGACGCCGATTTTGACGGCCCACTTGGCGACTCGCCCGGTCGCCTCGCGGTTGCGGATGATGTCCTGCAACGGTGCTGAGGAGACGACCGTTATCGGGTGCTCCTGGAAGTAGTGTGGCAGTCGCCGCTGTGCTCTGAAGAACGCGTATACTAGTTTCTGGTATTGCAGGTATCGTTGGCGCGATTCGGTGAGGACCTCGCTGATATAGTACACTGGTCGCTGCACTATGTGCTCCTTTCCTTCCTCTGGTCGCTCGACGACCATGACGGCGCTGACGACGTGCTCGAAAGCCGCGACGTAGACCAGCATGGGTTCCTTGTCGATGGGGGCGGCGAGTAGCGGTGCTGCGAGTAGCACCTTCTTGAGGTCGCGGAGTGCATCACACTAGAGGAAAAAGGGCCATCCGTTCGCGACCCCTCGGAGCATTAGTCCCGGTTGCGCCACCAACCGGGACTAATGCTGGCACGCGTCCCGGTTGGAGCGGGCACGGGGCCAGGGGGCATGGGTCCCGGTTGGTAAGGGGGCATGCGTCCCGGTTGGAGCCACCAACCGGGACTAAAGGTTTGGCCACAACCACGTGGCGTGGCATGCACCTTTAGTCCCGGTTGCTGGCTCCAACCGGGACTAAAGACCCCTTGCCCTCTATAAATGCAACGCCCCAGCCCCCTCTGCCTCCACTATGTTTTTTCGAATGGTGTAAGGTGTGAGGGTGTGTGCTAGTTTTTTCTCATGCATGCATTGAAGGTGTTTGTTGAAATGTTTGAGTGAAAAATCCAGTTGAATTTCTCATAGAACAAAAATATAGAAGGTGTCCGAGACGCACTTGAGCTTTCTCCTCTTTATTTCCCTCGATCGAGGTTAGCAATCTTATCTTTTCTAGGTCATTGATACAATTCATGTGTCGGTGTGAATTGGTTATTTCACTATTTATGATGTCCTGTTTTTTGATAAACTTACTTATATGATGCAGATGAACTGTCGGGAATGGATGTACGGTGACCGGCGGGTAGCCGGGTATATCAAAGGCGTGGATAAATTTATCGATGTGGCTACGGCAAACAAAGAGAATGGATTTATACGTTGTCCATGTGTTCAATGTCGGAACAACAAGGAGTACTCTTCCTCGAAAATCATTCGTGGCCACCTGATTATGAAAGGTTTCATGCCCAACTATAATTGCTGGACCAAGCAAAGAGGGGTTATGATGGAAGATGGTGAAGAAGAAGATGATGATAACAACTATCATCATATGTTTCCTGAATACAGTGATACTGCAATGGAAGACAATGGAGAGGAAAAAGGTGAAGAACGGGCATCAGATGAGCCGGCTGATGAACTTGGTAGGGTCATTTCTGATGCAAAGCGAGACTGTGAAACAGAAAATGAGAAGTTGAAGTTAGAGGGCATGTTAGAAGATCACAAGAAATTGTTGTACCCAAATTGTGAAGATGGCAGCACAAAGCTCGGTAACACACTGGAATTGTTGCGATGGAAGGCAGAGTGTGGTCTAACTGACTCCTCATTTGAAAAGATGCTGAAAATAATGAAGCCGAAGTTTCCAAAACATAACGAACTTCCCGAGAGTACCTACGAAGCAAAGAAGACTCTCTGTCCTCTGGGATTAGATGTGCAAAAGATATATGCATGCATTAATGACTGCATCCTCTACCGCGGTAAGGAGTATGAGAATTTAGATAAATGCCCGGTATGCAACGCGTTGCGGTATAAGATCAGACGAGATGACCCTAGTGATGTTGAGGGAGAGCCCCTCCGGAAGAGGGTTCCTGCTAAGGTTATGTGGTATGCTCCTATAATACCAAGGTTGAAACGCATGTTCAGAAACAAAGATCATGCCAGGTTGTTGCGATGGCACAAAGAAGACCGTAAGAAAGACGGGGAGTTGAGACACCCTGCTGATGGGTCACAGTGGAGAAAAATCGAGAGAGACTTCCCAGACTTTGCAGGTGACGCAAGGAACTTATGATTTGGTCTAAGTACGGATGGCATGAATCCTTTTGGGGAGCAGAGCTGCAGTCACAGCACCTGGCCCGTGACTTTATGTATCTACAACCTGCCTCCTTGGTTGTGCATGAAGCGTAAGTTCATTATGATGCCAGTGCTCATCCAAGGCCCGAAGCAACCGGGCAACGACATTGATGTGTACCTTAGGCCATTAGTTGAAGAACTCTTACAGTTGTGGGGCAAACCAGGTGTACGTGCGTGGGATGAGAACAAACAGGAGCCATTTAATCTACGAGGCTTGTTATTCATAACCATCAATGATTGGCCTGCTCTTAGTAACCTTTCAGGACAGACAAACAAAGGATATAAGGCATGCACCCACTGTTTAGATAAGACCGAAGGTACATATTTGCATAAATGCAAGAAGGTTGTGTACCTAGCGAATCGACGATTTCTTCCGACCAATCATCCTGTAAGAAAGAAAGGCAAGCATTTTAAAGGTGAGGCAGATCACCGGAAGAAGCCTGAACTCCCTGCTGGTGATGATGTATTTGGTATGGTCAAGGACATAGAAGTAGTCTTTGGAAAGGGTCCCGGCGGTCAATCAGTTCTGAACGACGTCGCTACAGGACACGCACCCATGTGGAAGAAGAAATCTATATTTTGGGAGCTGCCATATTGGAAAGTCCTGCGTGTCCGCTCTTCAATCGACGTGATGCACGTGACGAAGAATCTCTGCGTGAACCTGCTAGGATTCCTAGGCGTGTATGGTAAGACAAAATATACACCTGAAGCACGGGAGGACCAACAACTTATGAAAGACCCAAAGAACATGCATACAGATAACAAGACGGATAAAGGGCGTCACTTAAGTCGTGCCAGCTATGCTCTTACCAAAGCAGAGAAGGAAATCTTTTTTGAAGTCCTTTACAGTATCAAGGTGCCGTCGGGCTTCTCATCTAATATAAAGGGGATAATAAATATGGCAGAGAAAAAGTTCCAAAACCTGAAGTCTCATGACTGTCACGTGATTATGACGCAGTTGCTTCCGATTGCATTGAGGGGGCTTCTACGGGAAAATGTTCGAGTACCCATTGTGAAGCTGTGTGCATTCCTCAATGCAATATCTCAGAAGGTAATCAATCCAGATATTCTGCCAAGGTTACAGAAGGATGTGGTACAATGTCTTGTTAGTTTTGAATTGGTGTTCCCACCATCCTTCTTCAATATTATGACGCATCTCCTGGTTCATCTAGTGGAAGAGATTGCCATTCTCGGTCCGGTATTTCTGCACAATATGTTCCCCTTTGAGAGGTTCATGGGAGTCTTAAAGAAATATGTTCATAACCGTGCTAGACCAGAAGGAACCATCTCCAAGGGATATGGAACAGAGGAGGTCATTGAGTTTTGTGTTGACTTTATTCCTGACCTTAAGCCGATTGGTGTTTCTGACTCGCGGCATGAGGGAAGACTAAGTGGAAAAGGCACGCTGGGAAAGAAAGCAATGATATGTAGGGACGGGGATTCTTTCACTAAAGCACACTACACAGTTCTACATAATTCCACCTTGGCAGCTCCATATATCGAAGAACACAAGAATATTGTACGCTCCAAAAACCCGGGGAAGCCTGAATCATGGATTACAGATGAACACATGAAGTCTTTCGGTGGTTGGATGCGGACACATCTCTTGAATGACACCACTGTTGGAGATCATCTATACTTGTTGGCCGCGTCACCATCTTCTACTGTATTGAATTTCCAAGGGTATGAAATAAATGGGAATACATTCTACACGATCGCCCAAGATAAAAAGAGCACCAACCAAAATAGTGGTGTCCGCTTTGATGCAATAGACGAGAATGGACAAAAGGACACATATTATGGTTACATAGAGGAGATATGGGAACTAGACTATGGAGTCTCTTTTAAGGTCCCTTTGTTTCGCTGCAAATGGGTCAACCTGAATGGGGAAGGGGTAAAGATAGACCAGTTGTACGGAATGACAATAGTGGATCTCAACAATCTTGGTTATAGAGATGAACCATTCGTCCTAGCCAATGATGTGTCTCAGGTTTTCTATGTGAAGGACATGTCCTCCAGACCGAAAAAAAGAAAAAATATGCAAACGAATACATCATATGATGAGCCAAAGCGTCACATAGTTCTTTCAGGGAAAAGAAACATCGTGGGAATCGAGGACAAGACAGACATGTCAGAAGATTATAATAAGTTTGATGAAATTCCGCCCTTCACAGTGAAAACTGACCCAAGCATTCCGTTAAGTAAAGAAGATGCTCCATGGCTACGTCTGAAGCGGTCATAAGGAATGACATATGCCAAGAAGTTCATGCTCATATTATGTAACTCTAGTTCATGTCTTTCGCGGTTTGTGGCTTGACCGAAGGATATCTTTCGCGGTTTGTGGCCTTTAGTCCCGGTTTTGTAGTCTCAGTTTTTAATATTAATAAATGTCTTGAGTGTTAGTCCCATTTTGTGGCTGGACCGGGAGTGCCTCTATGACCAGTTTCTTGGAGATGCCGGAGGACTGGGCTCCGTCGGCATCTCCCTGAAATTGGTCGTAGTGGTGGCCCTGCTTTCGAAAACCATCTTGCAGCTTGTAACTTCACTAACTAGATCAATACGCCTCAGAGCTAACTAATTTCACATATTAGGGAGTGCCTCTATGACCAGTTTCTCGGAGATGCCGGAGGACTGGGCTCCGTTGGCATCTCCCTGAAACTGGCCGCAGTGGTGTCCCTGCTCTCGAAAACCATCTTGCAGCTTGTAACTTCACTAACTAGATCAATACGCCTCGGAGCTAACTAATTTCACATATTAGGGAGTGCCTCTATGACCAGTTTCTCGGAGATGCCGGAGGACTGGGCTCCGTCGGCATCTCCCTGAAACTGGCCGTAGTGGTGTCCCTGCTCTCTAAAACCATCTTGGAGATGCCTCAAACTGGCTGGAGGACTGGACTCACAAGGATGCATATTTATAGTACAAGCAGCTCGGCATAATGTCGACACTCACGACATAATGTCGACACTCACCCCTATTATTAGTGCTGACTCATCTTTAGTCCCGGTTGGTGTCTCCAACCGGGACTAAAGGTTCATCTTTAGTCCCGGTTGGTGACACCATCCGGGACAAGGTACAAGCCGCACGACATAATGTCGACACTCACCCCTATTATTAGTGTTGTCTGGCCCACTCTGCCGCAATCCCTTTAGTCCCGGTTTGTGACTACATCCGGGACTAAATGTGTGCCGAACAATGATCATGTTTCGAAAAAACCTTCACAAAATGACCTATCATGTTCGAGGTTTCATGGCTTTCGGTCCAAATGACCGATGTTATGTGCTGAATCACGGCATAGTTTGTGATGTTGTGCCCATATTATGCATGTGTGTGGACATTGGTATGTAGAACAATGTTGCAGGAGGAAGTTTTCCTTTTTATCGCACGGAAAATCCCTTTTCCATTTTCCGAGCGCAAAAAACGGGTCGTTTTGTGAAGTAACCACCAAAATGCCGTTTCAGAATGCTACCGTCCTATTTTCCTAAAATACTAGACCACCTTACATGGACTATATCCCAACCGATACATCTCAAACCTTTTCGTCCATCCCCGATAAAAAGGACAAATGTCTGCCGAATCGGTAGGAAGTGGGTCCGGTTTGTACTACAGGTACATGATCTATCGCCCGTGATTTTTTGAAAAAATCATTTTGAGACTCGCAATATGTGGTTTCTTCAGAGATCCAATGCAAGTTCTAACGATGCCCGTCCCCTATCTTCATGCACACCGGTTCGACCATAGTTAGAAATTCAGATAATTCAAAACGGGCATAATAAATTCAAAAAAAATCCGAACAATGAAAATCCTTCGCGTGGTGTCATATTATGTTACATAGTTGAAAGGAAAAATACCAGACTTGGTATATTGATCATGTTTCGAAAAAACCTTCACAAAATGACCTATCATGTTCGAGGTTTCATGGCTTTCGGTCCAAATGACCGATGTTATGTGCTGAATCACGGCATAGTTTGTGACGTTGTGCCCATATTATGCATGTGTGTGGACATTGGTATGTAGAACAATGTTGCAGGAGGAAGTTTTCCTTTTTGTCGCATGGAAAATCCCTTTTCCATTTTCCGAGCGCAAAAAACGGGTCGTTTTGTAAAGTAACCACCAAAATGCCGTTTTAGAATGCTACCGTCCTATTTTCCTAAAATACTAGACCACCTTACATGGAATATATCCCAACCGGTACATCTCAAACCTTTTCGTCCATCCCGGGTAAAAAGGACAAATGTCTGCCGAATCGGCAGGAAGTGGGTCCGGTTTGTACTACAGGTACATGATCTATCGCCCGTGATTTTTTGAAAAAATCATTTTTAGACTCGCAATATGTGGTTTCTTCAGAGATCCAATGCAAGTTCTAACGATGCCCGTCCCCTATCTTCATGCACACCGGTTCGACCATAGTTAGAAATTCAGATAATTCAAAACGGGCATAATAAATTCAAAAAAAACGGGCATATAAGTTAAAAATCCAAACACTTTTTATGTTTAAAGTTTTTCTAAATTCCAAATTAATATTCAAAAATATAAGTTAATTCATTTTAAAAGGTTACATTAATTATTTTTTAAAAATAGAATATGTTTTTGAATTATTTATTCAAATCCATACACTTCTTATGTTTAAAGTTTTTCTAAATTCCAAATTGATATTAAAAAAATATAAGTTAATTCATTTTTAATTGTAAATGGTTCATATTTTAAATGGTTACATTAATTATTTTTTAAAACAGAAAATGGTTTTGAATTATTTATTCAAATCCAAACACTTTTTATGTTTAAAGTTTTTCTAAATTCCAAATTAATTATCATTTAAAAAACAATACAAATTTAGACCCCAAAATAAAAAATAAGGCGGGAACAGAGAGAAAATACCTGAAATTTTTTGAAAACAGGGGAATATGTCCCGGTTGGAGCCACCAACCGGGACTAAAGACCCACTGCGCGCCAACCCTTGGTCTGCTGAAAATTTTGGAGTATAGGTCCCGGTTGGTGGCTCCAACCGGGACGTATAAACCTTTAGTCCCGGTTGGAGCCACCAACCGGAACTAAAGGTCCTTTGGTTATAACCCTTTAGCCCTTCCTCTTCTTCTTCCCTTCCCCATCACTTCTCTGCTTCACCGACGCGTGCACAACCGCCCCCGACGCCGGCAGGCTGCCCGAGCTCGCCGCCCCCGACGCCGTCAGGTTGCCCGAGCCCACGCGTCGCCGTCAGGCTCCATCCGCCAGCACCGCCGCCTCCGTTCGTGCGCGCACCAGTCGTCGCCCACGACTCCATCTTCCTCGACCCCGACCGTGCTCACCGGCGTCGATTCGCTCAACCTCGACCTCCCGCGCTCTCTCCGACCAACCTCACGCGCTCAGGGTGAGCAAACGAACCTTCTGGATGCTTCCTTCCTTCCCCTCTCACTGTAGTTCATGCCTGCGTCGTTAGATTCCGCGTTCTCCGCCGTCGGCCGTCGTTGTACCACCTTCTCCGGCAACCAACAGAGGGCGGCGCCGCCAATTTTGAGTAGGCGCGGGCGGCGCGGAGGGATCGACGAGGCGAGGCGCTGTCGGGAAGCGTCGGAATTGTCGTCGGGGAGCGACGGATGGCGTCGGGAGAGAAGAGGTCGATGGCGACGATTCGAAGAGCGCGGGGCTGATTCCTCCGGTGGAGATGATCTTCGCGATGAGGCGGTTCCAACGGCGGCCTCGACTGGCCGTGAGGTGGCCAGAGACGGCGGGGCGACGCAACACCTACGCAGCTAGGGTTCGGGCAAAGGGGGAAAACGGGGAAGAAGAGAAGCTAGGGTTGTTGATGGCGGCGCTAGAGCTCTTATAGGCTCGCGGGGGCGGCGACGATGATCTTGGCATGCGGCGGCGCATCGGGTGGCCGACGGCGAGCCACCGAGCTGCTTGCGTCGGGGAGGAAGAAGACAGAAACAGAAAGGCCGAAGGGGTACGAGCCTGGCTGGGCTGCTCTTGGGCCCTGGGTGGGCTTCCTGCTAGCGCCAGAGAGAGAGAAGGAGAGATGGTCTCGGCCCAGTAGCTAGGTTGGATACATTTTTTATTTCCAGAAATTTTTTTCTATTTCTATTTCTGATTTCCCTTTTGTAATTTGAATTTCAAATCTCTTTTGAATCTTTTCAACTTACAGAAACTTTTATAAAGTATATGAAATAGTGTGAGACCCTTTTATACACTTTGGGCTCAACTCATGTAGTTAGTTGTTTAAATACAAAACTCATTTGAATGGTTTTCAAATGGAGGGGGAAGTTAGGGTTTAGGGTTTGATTTGTTCTTTCTTTATTAAACCAAAATGCAAGTTCAACAATTTAAATGACAAGTATAATTAGAAGAACAAATGCACCCCTCTCATATGTTCTGGAGTTTCCCCGAGTTAGGGTTTTCACCCGTCGGAACCCCGATTAAATCGTCGAGCATGTCTTAGGGTTACATTCCAATGCAAATTAACTTGTCATATCATCATACTTGCTTGAGCATTGCATCGATGCCATGTGTTGATTGTTTCCCTTTCTTTTCGGTGTTTCGATTATTAGGTTTATTATTAGTTAGGTATTATTAGGTTTATTAATTAGTTTGGTATTATTGGTCTTCGACCCCACTGGTCAGTCAATGTGGGTAGCCCCAGACCCGATTCACATTGTCAGTCACTGTGGTTAGATAAGGAATCATTAATACCCCTTAGGTGCATGTGGGTTCGACGATGTGCCTTCGCCAGGGCATTCTGAACCCTCTTAAATCGATTCCAATATGGTATTTTGTTAGTATCTAGTGTTACCTATCTGCTGGATAGTTTCCCTTTTGTAGCCTTATACTCATGTTCCCCTCTCATATGCATCGGAGGTTTCTCCCAACTAGGTTACACCCCTCGGAACTCCGGAATATTGATTTTAGTTGATTTTAGCTAGAGTTACCTATCTACTACACGGTTTCCTTTTTGTAGCTAGGTTTAGGGTTTCTCTTCATTTTTATTATTGTGTATGTATATATTAGGGTTTCTCCTTAACTTTCTCCTTTAGCCGCTTTGACTTATTCGTTTTTCCACCTATGCAGAAAATATGGACCCACACGTCAGAGACGAAGAAAAGGAAGAGTTGATCCAAGGTGTGATCCGTGGGGAAGATAATTTGGACGTATCAACGTTTCTGAACAACTCCGGTGAGGGTGATCCTCTTTTTACCGGAGTAGACAACTTGTTTGAGGTTGAAGGTGTTGCCTTCCGCGAGGGAGAAGGCGATGCCTTGTGTAATCGAGAAGACGACCGCTCCGGCGAGGTGCATGTAATATAAATCAATTCATTAATTAATCATCTGCTATCTATATAGAAATAGTAACGACGATCTTTCTTCTTTTAGCCCTCCGGATCGAAGGAATCTACTGAAAAGAGCAGACGAGGCCCAACCAAAAAGTTGCAAGACCATGAGAGGTTTAGGATCGAAGATGTCGCTGAAGACGGCAGACCGACAGCTCCCGAAGTTGTCGCAACCAAATTTGTGGCACAATGCGGAGTAATCGTTAGGGACTTAATCCCGATCACCATTAGAAATTGGAATAGGCCTGCTAAAGCGGATGAAGAGGGAACATGTTTATTTGTCCCTAACCACGCCAAAGATTTACTGTGGAAGAGGCTCATGGTTAATTTCAAACTACCGAAGATAGAGCTGGATCCAAATGCGGAGGATCCAGTTGAGGACACCTTACAACATGGGAGAGCCATGGAGGCTAAGGTCAGGGAGTGGGCTTTGAAGAAGATGGCCCAGTGTTTCACCAACTGGAAGAAAAGATTGCACCTTGACTATGTCGTGAAAAAGAAGACTCCCGATTTCAAGAATATTCAGTTTGAGAAGATAAAACCATTCTGGGATGAGTTTGTGGAATACAAGAAATCAGAAAAATCTAAGAAAATGTCTGAAACGAATAAGCTGAATGCTGCTAAGAAGAAGTATCACCATACTATGGGGCAAGGTGGCTACAAGGTTGGCATTCCTAAGTGGGAGAAACTTGAGCAGGAACTGCGTGATAAAAATATCACCCCAGAGATAGATGATTGGCTAGAACGTGCAAGGAATTGGTTTTACGGGCATGGGGGCACGTTGGACTCGGAAGGGAGGTGCATATATAACATACGACATAAAGAAGACCCCTTGCCAATCGAGAGGATGAGAAAAGCAGTAAAGGCTGTTAAAGATGGGGACTTCATTCCCGATAGAGAGAATGATGAGCTCACACTCGCCCTTGGAAATAAGGAACATGATGGACGAACACGAGGCACAATAGGCTCCCAATCATGGAGGACTGGGTTTCCCGAAGAGAGGAACAAATATCCTGATAGAAGCCGTCAGAGGAGTAAGGACAGGGCGGCAGTTGAAGCAGAAAGTCAGAAAGAGCGAATGCGTTTAATTGAAGAACGATTAAAGCAACAACAAGATGAAATTAACTCACTTAAAGAGCAAAGTACTACCGGCCCATCTCAGCAACACACTGTATTCGATGCTACCGGCCTATCGAATAATCGAAAAAGCAGTGTGGCTTCCACCGAGGTCCCGGGTGATGACAATGGAGATGCCGATGATGCACCGACGATGGCTCCTGTTGGCTACCCAGTGGATGATATCACAGAGATGACACACTGCGAGCTACATGTCAAAGTTGTGAACATATCAATGAAGGTGGCGGTCGGCTATGCCTTACCAATTGGACCCACACCAACTTACCACAGTCGTCCGGTTCCAGAGGGCTACGCTGTTGTCGGCGTGGATGAAATCATGCCCACCTTTGAGGTTTTGGATCTTCACTACCCTACTGGTGAAGGGGATGTGACTGTGCTGGGTGACGCAAAAAACGTCACCATTCTATGGCCGAAGGATTGTATCGTGCTTCGAAATCACACGCCAAGGCCATCTTCGCCGCCGCCTCACCCGTCTCCAGCGAGGTCGTCGCCGCCGCGGCAGCCGTCTTTGTCGCCTCACCCGGCTCCGTCGCCTCACCCGGCTCCGTCGCCTCACCAATCTCCGGTGCAGCCATCGCCGCGGGAGCCATCGCCGGCGCCTCAGGATAAAAAGCGTAAGCGTACCGCTACTGTGCGTCGTAAGCGATCGCCGAAACGTAAACAAGAGCCTCTTCCAAAAGTACCAACGGTTCCTCCCAAGAGAGCTTATGACTGTACTGAAGAGGAGACTGCGGCGATCGTTGATGCGGAAACGACAGCGTTTTTCGCTAAGCTGAGGCGGCCGAAAGAGCCAGAGTTCCCCAGCACCAAAGAAGAAAAAACCAAAGTGTTGAAAATGCTAAAGACTCTTCATCAACCCGAGCCAAAGCTGTCATCAGACTATGAGCGTTCTATTCTCAAGTCACATGCAGCACAAAAAGCCTCGAAGAGCAGTACTGATGCAAGCGGGAAATATGTTGCCCAGCTCGGAGAACAAGCAAAACAGACTTGCGCCCCTCTCAAGGTGATTTCTCAAACCAATGTGGGGTCGAGCAAATATGGGGCCGAAGAGCAGTATGATCCAGAGGTAGTTGCACAATACGGAGAAGCTGCCGCTGCTCAAGGTATGAGTATTGCCCAGTACTTATCCCAGTTAGAGTTCTTTCCCGTGAGTGAAGTAGCATACCAATACCAGTACGGAAAACCTCTCGTCAAACCTGAGGAGGTAAACAATCTTTCAACAAAAATGCGAAGATTGCATAACTGGTACATGCATGCCACAAGGGCCGGGGCTAACTGGATAGTGCTGAGGGTTACAAAAAAGCATCATGGGAAAGATAAGGATGACATGATATCCATTGAATTTGATGAACTATTTCAATTATTCAATCAAGACGCCTTGGACAAATCGATCATGAGTGCCTATTGTCTGTAAGTACTAATTCTGTAATTAATTTAGTCTCCATCTATATTATTTTGTTTATTGCATGTATATAATCATACTTTAATATGCAGAATGAAGATTCTCGAATGCAGCAGAGGACAAATCTATGACATTGGCTTCATTGACCCATATTGGGTTCATGAAGCTAATCTCAAAATAAGCCCCCAGGATACGGAGGATAATATAGTACACGCGTTAAGGTTTCAAGAAACCAAAAGGGAAATACTATTTCCTTACAACTTCCAGTGAGTGTTATTGTCTTGTATACACTTTCTATTTCGCTTACTCGATGTTAAGTATATAATTGATTAGTTCTGCATTCGCAGGTACCACTATATTCTGTTAATCATTCAACTTGACAAAGGGCGTGTACTAGTCATGGACTCGAAACATAAACCCCTTGAGACGTGGAAGGACATGCAGATACTTCTCCAGCGGTAATTCTAATCATTACGACACTATATCGGCAACGTTCGTGAATTTTATGATATCAAGTACTTAATAACTTATTTTATTCGTTTTCTACGCCGGGCAGCGCTTGGAAACGGTTCACCAAGAAGGCTAGGGGTGTTTGGAAAGAGGAGCTTACATTTCAACCACTACATGTAAGCACCACTAGCTATATCCGCGCATCTCTTTGATTCTAGTTTTGATACAGTTATTATCATGCTTGATTATTATTTTGATTGAACTCTGTTGTCGTAAAGTGCCTGACGCAGGGACCAGGTAACAATCTATGTGGATACTATGTATGCGAGTTCATCCGGCAGACGTGCGATGAGAAGGGCAGAAATTTAGAGCAACTCCACGTACGTAAAAAATTTCTATAGTTTTTAATTACAATCAAATTGTGTTTAGTTTCATATTCATACAGGCTGACTCCTTTTTTAAATCAGATCGAACGTCTACGGGACGGTCTTCTGCCAAAGGATCGCATACGAGCAATACAGGAGGAATTGGCGGGATTCTTGGATGCAGAAGTCCTAGACCCAAAAGGGGAATACTACTCGGCTGTGTATAGACAATAGGAATTGTAAAAATAGCAACTTTCAAGAAATTGGCCGGTAGCATCGAATAGCAACTTTTGTATGTAGTGCATGAACTCGATCCGTGTATTGAATGTAAAATGTTGTCATGATGATCTTGTGTAATATAAGGTTCCTTCATTGATAAGTGCAAAACACTAAATAAACAATAAAACAACCTAAATGGATTCTCTGCCCGGCACAAAAAGTGGCGAAAATGCTGCCGCGGCAACAAAATGTGCCAAAATGAATTCTCTGCCGCGGCAGAGAAATGGGCCAAATCTCTGCCGCGGCAGCAGGTTATTAGTCCCGGTTCGTGTTACGAACCGGGACTAAAGCCCCCCCCCCTCGCACGGAGCAGATGCCACATGTGTCGCCTTTTGTCCCGGTTGGTGGGGCAACCGGGACTAAAGGTTCGGGCTTTAGTCCCGATTGCCCCGTCCCGGTTGGGCAACCGGGACTAAAGCCCCTTACCAACCGGGACGCATGGCACGTTTTCTACCAGTGTCATCCGCCTCCTTGTCCCACTGGAAGGTGGGGTTTTTGCGCATCAGGCGGTATAGGGGCATCGCCTTTTCGCCCAATCGGGGGATGAAGCGAATGAGAGCCGCGACTCTCCCGGCCAGCTTCTTGACGTCGTGCAGGCACTCTGGTTTGCCAAGCCGAGCGATCGTGTCGATCTTGGTGGGATTCGCCTCGATCCCGCGCTTGGAAACGACGTATCCCAGTAGCTGCCCTGCTGGTACACCGAAGGTGCATTTGCCTGGGTTTAGCTTTATCTTGTATTTCCGCAGGTTGGCGAATGTCTCCGCCATGTCAGCGAGTAGGTCGCCCTGGCGAGCGGACTTTACTACCACGTCGTCGATGTAGACGTGGATATTGAGGCCAATTTGGCTCGCAAGGCACTCCTGCATACATCGCTGGTAGGTCGCCCCGGCGTTCTTGAGGCCGAAGATCATGGCGGTGTAGCAGAAGGCTCCGAATGGCATGATGAACGCCGTCTTCTCTTCGTCCTCAATGGACATTTTGATCTGGTTGTATCCAGAGTAGGCGTCGAGGAAGCATAGTGACTCCGAGCCCGCGGTGTAATCTATTATTTGGTCGATCCGCAGGAGGGTGAATTGTTCCTTCGGGCAGACGCTGTTTAAGTTTGTGTAGTCGATACACATCCTCCAGGTCCCATTTTTCTTCTCGACCAGGACTGGGTTTGCCAGCCACTTAGAGTATTTGATTGGCCGGATGAAGCCTGCAACGAGTAGACGCTGCACCTCCTCGGCGATGGCTCGGCGGCGCTCTTCATTGAAGGGCCGTAGCGACTGCTTGACAGGTCGCACTTTGGGGTCGGCGTTGAGTTTGTGCTCAGCGAGTTCCCTAGGGACACCAGACATGTCAGAGGGCTTCCATGCGAAGATGTCCCTGTTCTCACGGAGGAAGTCGATGAGCGCGCCTTCCTATGCTAGGCTCATGCCCGTCCCAATCGTTACCGTCTGGCTGGAGTCGCCTGGGACTAGCTCGACGGTGCGGGTATGCGTCGTTGCCTCGAAGGCTGAGGTGTTGCCGCCTTCCGAGTTGGGCTTCTTGAGTACAGTGGGGTCGTCGTTGTTGACCCCGCTCGCGAATTTGGCGATCACTTCGGCGTGGTTCGCCTCTACCGCGATGACAACGTCGGCGAGTTCGGCTCCTTTGGCCACGCACTCGGCGGCCATGTCGGGGTCGCCGTGGATGGTGATGACGCCACGCGGTCCGGGGAGCTTCATCGCGTTGTACGCGTAGTGGGGCGCCGCCATGAACTTGGCGAACGCCTGGCGCCCCAGGACGCAGTGGTAGGGGCTGTCGAAGGGCACCAGCTCGAAGACGATCCGCTCGGTGCGGAAGTTTGCCGGTGTGCCAAAGGTGACTGGCAGCGTGACCTTGCCGATCGGGTACACCTTCCAACCGGGGACAATGTCGTGGAACGTGGTGTAGGTTGTCTCGACCATCGACTGTGGGAGCCGCAGTCGCCTGAAGGTGTCCAGGTACAAGATGTTGATGGAGCTGCCGCCATCCATCAATGTCTTGGGGAGCCAGTAGTCTCCCACCTCGGGCTTGACTACCAGGGCGACTCGTCCTGGGTACTCGATGCGTGGCGAGTGGTCCTGGCGGCTCCAGGTGATGGGTTGCTCCACCAGTTGAGGAACTGGGGACGTCCACCTGGGCCACCGCGTTGACAGCAACGGCGCAGGCGATGACCTTATTCTCACGCTTCGTGTTGAAGCCTGTGAAGGTGTGGAGTGAGCCAGCAATGCTGCCGAATTTTCTGCCGTTTGGCAGGTTGTTGTCGGGGTCTTCCTGCGCTTGTCGTGCCTTCTCGATCTCCTTAAGAGAGTGGCAGTCGGCGGTCGTGTGCGTGGCGGGCTTTCCTTCCCTGCTGTGAAATGCACAAGGTTGGTTAAGGAGGTCCGCGGGGTCGAACCTTGGTTTCGCCTTGTAGTTGCCGCCGTAGCGGCGTTGCCCCCTGTCGCGGCAGAAGCTCTTGGGCTCGCGCTGTGCGTGCCCAGCGTTGGCGACGAAGTCGACTCGCCCGTCACTGCGGCGCTTGCCGGTGAGGCGAGTGTTGCTGTAGCGTAGATCGGATCGTCGTCCGTTGTCGTTGCCGCTCATGTGGCGTTGTCCTCCCGACTCGTCGTCGATTTCTTGGTTTGGGTCTTCCTCCGCGTTTATTTTGGCGATCTCAAGGAGGTCCGGTATATTGTCGAGTGTGCGGTATGCTCGTTTGAGCTTGGCAACTAGGGGCTCGTAGCGGCACGAGGTCTTGAAGAAGTGGATTGCGGTGTCTGGGTGGATACCGACCGCGTTGTACCACAGTTCTTGCCATCGTTGGACCCAGCTGCGGGTCGAGTCGCGAGGTCCCTGGACGCATCGTTCGAGGTCCTCGATGGTGGTGGCGCGGGTGTATGAACTCTCGAAGTGCCTGACGAAGGCTTCACGCATCTCTTCCCAGGAGTCGATGTTGTCCGCGGGGAGAGTGTTGATCCACTGCCTGCACGCCCCCTCCATCATCAGGGGGAGGTAGCGGGCGGCGAGTAGATCGGTGTGGCCAGCGATCCCCATTGCCATGAGGTAAGTGTCCAGCCACAAGGAGGGATCGTACGTGGGGTCGTACTTCTCTATTTCATTCGGCGCTTTGAAGTTCGTCGGGTATCTTTCGCCTCGGATCATTGGTCCGAAGCACCGGGGCCCGAGTCGACTTAGCAACCCCCTCGGCTCGCTGTCGCGGCAGTTGGTTAGGTTATGTCGCAGGTCGTCGGGCTGGCGTGCGTGCCAGCTCTGTTTGTTGATGATGTGGGTGCGGGCGTCGACGGGCTGACCATTGGCGGCGACGAAGTTGGTCGCCGGCCTGGGGTCGTTGGTGGAGAGTGCCGCGTTCGCGGGTCGGTGTTGGAGCTGCAGTGGTTCGGGTGGCGGGAAGTTGAGGGTGTTTGCCGCCAATGGACGGCCGCTTGACGCGGCTCTGCTGCCCGATGAACGCGAGTACATCCGACCCTGTGAGTCGACGCCTGCGTTTTGTTGCTTGACCGCCTTTGCGAGCAAGGCCTTGACGTACTGGATCTGTAGGGCGCTGTCACCGGTGGCCGTGATGTTGTCGGCCGCTGCTCGGCCCGCCACGAGGTTGTCCATCGGGGTGGAGAACAGTGGTAGGCCATTCGCGTCTCGCTCCCATGAGGAGAACACGATCCGCGGCTGGTCCCTGGGGGGTGCGCGGTTGGGTGGAGGTGGGGCGCCATTCGCCGTCGACCCTGGTGGGGGCTGGGCACTTCCTCCTGGTGGCGTGTTCTCGCAGATCGCCCGCTCGACCACGTGGGCCGGGTCGTTCTCGTCGTCGAAGTTCAGGGCGCGCCCCTGTACGGTGGGGTCAATTGCAACCTGATTCGTTGTTGGTGGTAGCGCGACAGCTCCTGCGCCGTCACCTGCTCGAGGCGAAATTTTTCGCGCTCGGCTTGCTCCTTGCGGACTGCTTCCGCCAGCTTCAGGCGGAGTTCCTCGACCTCCGTTGCCGTTGCGTTGGGAGGGATCGGGGTGGAGAAGGGATCCTCCGGTGGGTCGGCGCCAGTCGCCATGTAGGTCGCGGTGTGGCGACCGGTCCCGTCGCGGAGATCGGCGGAGTTTTCCGACCCGGAGTCGAAGTCGAAGATCCCAAGGATGGAGGGATGCTCGAAGTCTCCAACGTTGGAGACCTAGGTGATGGAGCCCGCGGGCGAAGCATCGATGATGGATCCGGCGAGTGACGCCGGGGTCGTCGAGTCGGCGTCGTCGTTGAGGGCCGCGTCTTTCGCGGCCGCGGTGGTTCAGCCACATCACTGTGGGCTGAGTGGTACTCGGAGGAGAGGCGTTGGATCGTGCAGAATTGACTCTCGGAGAGCCGATCGCGTGGCGGTGACTCGCGGATGCGAGCCGAGTCCTCCGAGCCGATGACGTCGGTGAGGCCGACGAAGAGACTGATCGTGCCAACCGATAGGATCATGCTGTGCGTGACGGGTCGTGCCGCCAGGACGTAGCTGCTCCGCAAGATTTGGAGCATCTCGCCGATCGCTATCATGCGGCCGGTGGTGATCGACTCGTTGATGGGCAGATTGGATCTCGCCGCAGAACACCGGCCAGACCGGCCAGGCCCCACGATGGGCGCCACTGTCGTGGGAATGACCACGGCAGATGCTGCAATCGGCAGCGAGTAGTAGAACATGGGGCAAGGGCGGCCAGCCATCTGCAGTGCGAGATGAGGGCGGAGACACGGGGTTTTACCCAGGTTCGCCCCCCGGAGGGTAAAGACCTACTCCTGCTAGATTGTATTATGATGAGAGTACAATGGGGCGAGCTCGGAAGCTGGGCAGCGAGTCGCTTGGGTGGATGATGGAACGTATCTTCTACACGCCCTCTAGGGAGGTTTATATAGACTCACCCCCTACGGTTTACAGATCTCAACCGAATCAGTTAAGGTTTCAGCAATCGTTTAACCTAATCCGACTGGGCCTAACTACGCTCCTGGGCCTTCAACTTCCAGTCGCTTGAGTCCACGCCAGGTCTTGATCCAGTCGCTTTTACCGTAGGCCCACTCGCAGGCGCCTGGGCCAGTCGGAAACGTCCTGCTGGGTATACCCCGGTAGGCATATGCCCATCAAATTTGATCGTGTAGGCAACGTTGCATTGTCCGCTGGTACATAGCACCTGCGTTTTTCAGCCCAAAGGGCATTGTGACATAGCAAAATGTGACGTAGAGTGTAGTGAACGAAGTGGCCAATTGGTCCGACTTACTCATCTTGATCTGGTGGTATCCTGAGTATGCATCGAGAAAACACAAAAGTTCCAAGCCAGCCGTTGAGTCAATGAATTGGTCAATGCGAGGCAAAGCAAAGCAAATGGATCTTTGCGACATGCCTTGTTCAAGAAGGTGTAATCATCGCACATTCTTAATTCTTTGGTTCCCTTTTTGGGGACAAGTACAGGATTGGCCACCCATTGGGTGTGAAGGACTTCTCAGATAAAACTAGCCTTAAGTAACCTAGCTATCTCTTTGCCTATGGCGCGTCTCTTCTCATCTCCAAAGCGTCGTAGAGGTTGTTTCACTGGTTTACATTTTGGATCAATATTCAAGCTATGCTCGGAAAGTTCCCTAGGTACACCTTTCATGTCGGCAGGTTGCCAGGCAAAGATGTCCCTATTCTCATGGAGGAACTCGACGAGCGCGCTTTCCTATTTAGGGTCCAGGTTCGTCCCAATGGCGGTGGTCTTGGAGGCATCTCCTACCACAAGTTCCACCGGCTTGGTCTCGATGGCGGCCTTGAAAGCTGGGGCAGAGTCAGAAATCTATTTCTTCAACGCGGGCATCTCCGAGGCATCGACCTTGATCTGGATCTCCTTGAATTCTTCGTTGTAGAGGACAGCTTCTGCGTAGGCTGCTTCTCCAATCTTTCAGTCCCTTGCTTTGGTAAAGCTTCCGGATACGGTGATGACACCGTTTGGTCTGGGTATCTTGAGTTTGTTATAGACGAAGCATGGCTTGGCCATGAAGGTGTGGAATATGTCGCAGCCGAATATGACGTGGTACACGCTCTTGAAGGGGACCACCTCAAAGGTCATGTGCTCTTGGCGGTAATTATTAACATCACCAAAAGCTACCTGAAGTGTGATCCATCCAAGGGACCGAGCCTCCCGGCCAGGAACTACGCCGTGGAAGATGGTGTTGGTCCGCCTTAGGTTTTCCTCCGTCAAGTTCATCTTCTGCAGTGTGTCCAGGTACATGATGTTGATGATGCTTCCACTATCCACCATACATTTGGGGAACTCATTGCCATCAATCAGGGGGTTGATGACCATGGCGTATTGGTTCTCCATAGGGATGAGGTCTGGGTGATCCTTCCTGTCCCAAGTAATTGGAATCACCGACCAGTGTAGGAATTGGGGGACTGGGGTAGAGTGGCCATCAGTGTCCTCATGGAGGTCTTATGTTGTTGGACGGTGGGGGTGCCAAGGAAAGTGTGGAAAACTGCCGCCTTCTGCTCGAAGGGGTTCTTACCTTTGCCATCGCTCTTGGCGGCGTGCTTGGGATCAATGTCCTCATCCATGTCACTTGAATCCTTGGACTCCTCCTCATTCTTCTTCCCCTTGCCCTTACCTCGCGGTCTGTTCTTTGGCACTTCGCTTGTAGCCGGACTTCGGGTCCTCCTTGAGGTCATTGATGAACTTGAAGTGGCGGTTGGTGTGGGTGGCCTTGCCTTTGGCGTCAAGGTGTACGAGGCATGACATATCGCGGTACTCCTCATAGGTTTGGGGAACATGGAGCACTGCCGAGGTAGTTTCACTTCCTCGCTGCTGCCCATGGCCCGCTCCCCGTCCTCGGCCACGCTGTCTGCCATCACCTCGTCCTGCAAAAGTCATAGCAACCATGTCAGGGGTCTGCTTTTCTTTTGGTGCAGTCTTCCGCTTGGTGCTGCTGTTCCTCCGAGCTTGAGTTGGAACGGTCGTTGCCGGCAGAGAGCCGTGAGCATCGCCGTCGGCAGCTGCGAACTCACTGGACAATTGAATCATCGGGTTCAAGTCTAGCTGGTGATTGTCCTGGAAGCGCTTCAACCTATGTCGGAGCAGCGTGCCCCTTTCCAACCCATCGATGAAGGCGGCCATGGCGGTCTGGGCATGCACTCCTGCACAGGAATTCTTCATATCGAGCCAACAGGAGAGGTAGGCGCGAGATGTCTCGTCTTCCTCTTACACGCACCGTTGTAGATCGCCAACAGTGCAGAGACGTTTGTACGTACCCTCGAAGTTCTTGGTGAATGCCTCTTTCATGTCCAACCAATTGCAGATGGATCTTTCCGGCAAGTCATCAATACATTGACGGGCCATGCCCGCCAACATCAATGGGAGGTACTTGATGACGACATTGGGGTTACCCCCGGCGATCTCCACCACGTTGTCGTAGTCCTGCAACCATGTAGCTGGCTTGGCGGTGCCGTCATAGGGCTTGATGGTCTTGTCAATCCGGAAACCCTTGGGGTAAGTTGCGGACTGTATCACAGGTCCAAAGCAACGTGGTCCCAAGTATGGTCCTTCCTGGGCCTCGTGGATCTTGTCCATACGCGAACGTGCATCGTATGGCTCCGGGCTTCTTTTCTTCTTCTTGCCATCAGGGCATGGGCTGCGTGAACGAGGCGGGCCTCCTCCGCCATGGTGGCTGCTAGGTGGCGACAGTGGCGGAGGTGGCAGTGGGTTAGCTTTCTTGCTGTTACCCTCCTGTGATGCCTCACGCTTGTCGCGGTTGCTTGTCGGACGCGGAGGGTCATGGCTTGACCTGCTCTTGTGTACTTGGTTGCGCTCTCCATCATGACGGGTCTGCTCCGCATTGTTGCGGATGACGATGCCGCTCTGCCTTGGCGGAGGCATATCTGACATGGTTATACCCTATGGGTACACGATATGAGCATACCTAGTATAGACCAAGGAATGCCCATGAGAATATACGCCAGCCCATGAAGACTTTTGGGTGGCCAGGGCCCATGACGCCTTCGAATCCTTGGAGAACAAGACTAGAATGGATAGAATATTCACAGGGGCAAACCCTAAAACCTGTAACCGAATCGATCTGTGCCTGGGACCTGTCTATCTCTATAAAAAATCTAGGAGGGCACGTCGACGAGGGCACTTCATACTACCGCATACACACCTCCACGCCAGATTGCATCTACGCACCCCTGTACTTTTCGGTTCTGCCGTAATCAAGAGCAGACAAGCAGGAGTAGGGGTTTCCCTCCAGGGGCCTGAACCTGGGTAAACCTCGTGTCCCCGTGTTGCTTGTTTTCTAACCATTCCGCGATTTCCTGCATCCCCATCTTCTCCCAAACCCAAGCTCATAACAATGGGCATTGACGAGATTAAACCTCGTCAATTGGCGCCTTCTATGGGAACTGGGGACGCTGATTGTGTGATCGTGACGGTCCCAACCAAAGCGATCTACAACTCCGCAGCGACGGAGAGTCATCTCCTCTTCGGCGCTTTCGACTTCACCGCCCACACGCCAGCCACCCTGAAGGACTTTGAGCCCGTTGGCGACGACTCGAGATCCTGTTCGGGAGCTTCTACTTCCAGGTTGGACAGACCGGCACTCTCCGTCTCCTAGAGCGGGTGCCCCTGCCATCGATCAGGCCCGCTTCGTGGGCTCCACACCCCGTGCCACGCACATCGCCATCAACAGATGAGTCCTATGACAGCAGCAGCTGCAACTCAGATCTGTGCGATCCACCATCGGAGGAAGGGGCCTACGGTTCCGGATCCAAAAGCTGCGGCAGTCGCGATCCAATCTACATGCGCTACCAATGTGTCGCAGTCATCCAGAGCGACGTGGATCCAGAGCACAACCCGCCACCCAACCCGCAGGGTAGAAACGTCAAGAACAGGAGGGAAAGCGTAGCCTTCACCCCTGCAACCAGCTGATGCTGCACCAGCTCCCTGACATGATGCATATCCCGAAACTTTGCCAGCAGGCCGCATAGAGTTGATGGTGCCTCATCCAGGGGAAACATCACATGTAGAATTGACGCCAAGGAAGTATTCGCTTGCTGCAGCATACGCGACACCTAGTGAACACGATCCTACACAGTCGCAAGGACCATTGCACGATCTCGATCCATCCAGAAAAAGCCGCCGGCCTCCATGTCCTGCTGGGTCAGGCAATTGATCCGAACAGCAACACACTCTTTTTCCTCCCTGTGAACAATGTTAGCACCTGCAACAAACTGCAACGTAAGATGACAAGCCAACAGGCGCATCCGAAAAATAAGCAGAAGCTCGAGGAAACTCACATTGAAGCTGTTCGGCCAAATGCCGCAACTCCACCATCAGATACTCCTCCCTGGTGGCGCCCCGTTCCGCCTTCGACTTCCAAACATCCGCATGGCCTCGAACGCCATGCAACTCTTTCTCAAGACTACGGATGCGGTCACTAAGAAATACAAGCTACGACGCATCATCCAAGGAGGGTCGCATCTGTGGCGCAGGCGAAGTATCAACGGGATCATCACCCGAAGGTCCCTAGAGGAAAAGAAGGCAAGGATATGAACAAACGCACGAATAAGCAAACAGCTCGGAGATTCATTATATACAGAAAAAGTCACTACGTGGCACAAGGAGTGTTCATAGATACATCACAACAAAAGAAACAAAAGCTATCCTACAACTACAAGGCCTAAGAAGCTGCATCCTGAGTAGCCTCGGAGCTGGACTGCCTTCTCTTGGCCTCTCCCTGCTGCCTCGCCGTGTACTCCGCCAGCAAGTCAATCAGCTTCGGCCCATAGCGTTTACAATGGGAAGCATAGAGGGCGAAGGCTAACTCGGATCCATCGACAACTGTCAGCATTTGGGAGGTGACCTGATGAAGATCCAGCTCCGCTCTAGACGCCATGGCCATCGCCAGCCCCATGGACGCGCCGATACCCTTCTGCTTGCGCTTGCACGTCGCGGGACCCTTGGCTGACAGTGCATCCGCCAACAATTCGACATCCTCGAGGGCGACGCCCTTGGGGACGAGCTCCTTGTAGAAGCGTCCGAGAACCACCTTAGCCTTGGCAAGCGAGCCAACCACGGTACTGCAGCGGTCTTCGACCGACGCAGTGGCGACATCTAGAGCACTTCCGTGCTCCAGGGAACCATGGTCAAAATCAATGCCCGCGGCATCTAGAAAAACGGAAGAGGCAACGTGAAAACTAAGCAAAACAAGAGAGACAAGGAAGCTGAAAAGAATAGACGAAACTACTCACCCGAAATAGCCTTCGCGGCGGCCATCAGCTTGCCGGCCACCTCCTTCTCGCGCGAGGCCGCAGCGGTGGCGAGTTGCTCCTCGTGATCCATGGCCTCCTACTGCAGGCGCTCCTTGGCCGAAGCCGCGTCGGCTAACTCCTGCTCAAGGCGCTCCTTAGTGCCAACGGCATCTTCAGCTTTTTTCTCCGCTCGTCCGAGGCTCTTTTTGAGAGCATCAAGCTCGCGGAGGGTAGTATTGTTGTCCTCTACAACAAAGAACAAGCATGATATTCGCGAGTAAGCAAGCAGCCAAATAAGGAGAAGATTGATAAAAAAACACACGAACCTTGGAGCTGCTGAAGGCTGGCCTCCAATGCCAGATGCTGCTTCACCAGCTGGTTGGCACCTTGAACAAAAGGCTGCGAGAAGACGCAACTTGTCAGGAAAAAGGCTTGGGGGCTGCGCCCAAGAAAACGAGCAAAGCAAATCATCCGACAGATGCTCGGGGGCTCCCCCCGAGATATGGACAAAAAATGGCATGATCAGCAGATCATCCGACAGATGCTCGGGGGCTCCCCCCGAGACACAAACAAAAATGATCAACAGATCATCCGAAAAATGCTCAGGGGCTCCTCCCGCAGCAAGAACGAAAACACTTACATGGTCAGATGGTGACTCCGAAGGTCCGGCTGTAGTCTTCTGGGGGACAACCACCCGAGCCTCCTGCGGAGAAGGGTTCGGATCAGCGCCCTCAGAGGTTGCCACCGTCTAGGGAGGAGGAGGAGCAACCTTCGACTCCCCCACCATCTCCCGAGCGACATCGCTGAAGGAGCCATCAGAAGAGTTGCTACAAAAGAAAAATCAGACAAGTACAAGCAAGAAGACGAGAGAGAGCAAAAGTAATGGCAGATACTTACGAGTCAAAATCGCTCAAGTCGAAGACAGGAGGGGCCCTCCTGCCTTTCTTCTCTTCCTTTTTCTCTTCCTTCTTCTGCTTCACCGGCGGATGCGGCGCCACAGCCCGCACGGGCACGGCCGGAATAGGAGAGGAAGAGCCACCATGACCCCCACTGTGACACTCACGGCATGACGGATTCCTAGGGGTCGGCGGAGTCGAAGCATCCGACGCTTCGCTCGAGCTCCCTGTCCGCTTTCGAGTCTGCTCCTCGCTAGAATCAAAAGTTTCTTCCGTTGGTGATCGTGCCAAGGGAAGCTCAGACATGGAATCCATTACCTCATTTTCCGGTGCATCCGGAAACAGTTCGGGTAGTGGAGTCGACATGCCCGGTACCTTGAATTCCTGCACAAAAGAAACAAACTTTCAGAACACAAGCAAGTGCAAGAAAAACGCAGTCGAAAAAGCGCTACGCGCATGCCCCAGATCTACACCTGCGGAACCAGACGAGAGGCAGCGAACGGAGGAGTCAGCGACTTCCCCGGGAGATCCTCCTCAGCCTTGAACTTCAGCAGCGGCCGAAGAACCCTGTCGAGATCCCCCCTGGAGAGCTCCTCAGCCGAAACCCTAGTCGGATCGTGGCGACCAGAATAAAGGAACATCGAGTGCGCCCTAGCCTGGAGCGGCTGCACCCGACGTTTGAGGAAGGTGCGGATGATATCCACACCGTTCACCTCTTTATCCGGAATTAACTGAAGATCCTTCACCCGACTATAGAGCCCCTCTATCTCCGCCACCTCACCATCCAAGATGTGGTTCTTCCAGGACCTCTTCGGTTGGATTTTCTGGGAAGGGTCGAAAGGAGCAAGGCCAAAGTTCTGTCCGGCCACTATGGAGTCGCGGATGTAAAACCATCGCCTCCGCCAGTACTGGACAGATTCAGACATAGAAAAGGAGAACAAGAGAAAGTTGGATTTAACGGAAATGATGCAGCCGCCGATGGGATAAACGCCATCGGTGCCAGATTGCCTCTTCATGGAATAGAGCTTATGGAAGAGGCAAAAGTGCGGCTCGACACCGAGCCAGCACTCGCATAATGTGATGAAGCAGGCGATATGAAGAAGAGAGTTCGGTGAAAGATGATGGAGCTGGATGCCATAAAAGAAAAGCAATCCACGGAGAAAATCGTGGATAGGGAAAGAAAGGCCCCGAAGGACAAAAGCGATGAGCATGACCCGAAACCCAGCGGGAGGACGGGGAATTACCTCGTCACCGGGAACCCTGACGGCCTACCTATCCTGCGGGATCAGACCCCGCTCACGGAGGTTGCGGAGATTGCCCTCGCGCATCTCCGATCGTCGCCAGCCACCATCGGTGACACGAGTAGCGGCGGAACCCTTCTTGCCGCCGGCGGCAGCACTGGTACCAACTGTGGTGGAGGCCTTCTTGGACTTCCCTATCGCAGTGCAGCGATGATGACGATATAAACGCAGAAACAAAGATGGAAAGGTTCAGTGAAACGAGAATGGCTGCGGTGAAAAACAAACTAACTTTTCCCCAGTGATTATAAGGACGAGGACGATGCACGACGACGGTTCATCGGGAAGACCTAAAGCCAACATCCAAATCCAACCGTCCATGTGTCGGCACAGCAGCGAACCGTCGCTCACATGCCGTCCACTATGCACACAAATCGAGGCGACGCCGTAATTATCTCCACGCCGCGCGTGACTAGTCAACTCAAAGTCAGAAGGTGGGACCCATGTTCGTCCAGTCACGTCATCTCTGGCACCACAGATGCTTGAGGTCACCGATCGTTAGCACTGACTTCATCAAAGCTATACTAGCAACGGTTACAATTCTTCGGCTACACAGCTAAAAGTACTCACTCGAATCTACGATTCTACTAACTACTCGGGGGCTACTCCTATCAGGAGCGCTGGCCGCGCACCCGAAAAACGATCAACATACTACTCCATTGAACTATTCTTCGAGTCCTATGTCGAGTCTGCGACTCCACTATGGACTCGGGGGCTACTCCCATAGGGAGGGTGGATTCAAGCATCCGAAAAATTTGTGTCCTACGGACCTAAAAGTCAACAAAGACTGAATTAAAGTCTCTGCTCGAGTCTACGACTCGAACAGACACTCGGGGGCTACTCCCATAGGGAGCGCTGGTCGCGCACCCTATGAATCTTCGACGGGGATCCTGCGGATCAGTATGCAAAAAACTATTCGGCAACTCTTCCCCAATTAACGCTAAGTGAGCAATGTCCTCCTTGGCCACCCGAAACACCTCCGCGGTGATAAACATTCGGATGCTGTGTCTGCGACACAAAGATAAGACCTACAGATACCATCTGATGGCCTGGTAACGCACACGACTGCGCTCTGCTAGTAAAAATCCGTGCCAGCAGGCGCGATGAAAAATCCCGACGGACGCGTTGGGTACATCATTTAAAATTTACTGTAATTCCACTCCTGTAATTCCTCCGTGGCCTGAGTCGAATTACGCCAACATATGTTCCGGGTTCGAGTCGAGGGACTCGAATCTGAAGAAGATCGTGTTGTTTTGGCCTAAGACAGTTAACTGACCCTGATCTATCGGGAGAGTCAGGCACACGCATCAACAATCCCTACACACTCAAATCATTCTCTAGACAAACAGAGACAGCTGCACCCGAAGGATTGAAGAGTCCTCAGCCGAATCTACGATTCGACTGAACACTCGGAGGCTACTAACATGGTTATACCCTACGGGTACATGATCTGAGCATACCTAGTCTAGCCCAAGGAAGGCCCACGAGAATATACGCCAGCACATGAAGACTTTCGGGTGGCCAGGGCCCATGACGCCTTCGTATCCTTGGAGAACAAGACGAGAATGGATAGAATATTCCAAGGGGCAAACCCTAAAACCTATAACCGACTCGATCTGTGCCTGGGACCTGCCTATCTCTATAAAAAAGGTTAGGAGGGCACGTCGAGGAGGGCACTTCATACTACCATATACACACCTCCACACCAGATTGCATATGCGCACCCCTGTACTTTTCGGTTCCGCCGTAATCAAGAGCAGACAAGCAGGAGTAGGGTTTTCCCTCCGGGGGCCTGAACCTGGGTAAACCTCGTGTCCCCGTGTTGCTTGTTTGCTGTCACATCCCAAGATTTTCCAAATCTTGTAATGTGAAAATAAATTAATAAAATAAAACTTTGTTTGATTTTCAGAGCCAGAAGAAACTTTTTGAATTCAATTGGAGCTTAAAACCCATTTTAATAAAACCCAAAGGGATCTAAAAGATAAATATTTAATAAAAGGAAAAAAAATAAAAACATTTGGAAATATTATTTTGAAACAATCAAATCAAAAGATTTGTTTTCAAATGAAATAGAAGTTTATAAATAAAGATTATGTTATAAAGCCAAATTAATCCTTGGCCAAGCTTTGGGAATTAAAAACATTTTATTTTAAATAAAGTAGCAAAGGTTTATTTAAAAATAATAAAGGATTGTTTAAATAAAATAATAAGGATTTAATATCCAAATTTTATTAAAGTAAAGGCTTTTTCCATTTTAAATAAACACTAAAACCTATTTATTTATTTCAAATAAGTTTACCAAATAATTTATATTCTCAAATAAAACTTACTGAAGTGTTTTGGTTTATTTTAGATTTCAAAATAAATATTCTAATAAAACAAATCCTATGGGAATTAAATGAATAAGGTCTATTCATTTAATTATTAATGGACCCTATATAACAAAATGTTATTTTTATTTTTAAACAAGTTTCCAAATAATCTTTATACCAAATAAAACCTAATGATTTGATTATGAAAGTGTTTGGAATTCAAGTGAGGATTTATTTAAATAAATCAAACCATATTAAAATTTATAAAGGACCCTTTTATTTTAATTAATAAAGGGATACTAAAATATTATTTTTGAAAGTTGGATTATGTTGATAAACAGAACCAAAAACTCATTACAAATGTTTGAAATTGTTTGAATTATTTGAATGCTTGAATAGTTGGATGAAATTCAAAACAGGAAATAAAATAGAAAAGGAAAAAGTTACAGAATAAAAAAAATGGAGTTTGACCAACCCAGCCCAGGCAGCCCAACAAGCCCAGGAAACATCCCAGTCCGTCACCCCGCGAGAAAAACGTTTCACACCTCGCATCCGACCCAACAGAGGCTGACCAGTGGACCTCCCCTCGTTTCTTTTCCCCACTGACGACTGGACCCATTTTCCTGTTCACCCTCCTTCTTCCTCGCGCTGATAGCGCCCCCTTCTCCTCGACCATTTCTGGCGACATTTGCGAGCATCAATTGACATTAACGCGGCAGTTAATCGCTCCTGCGACCGTGAATTCTTAAGCACCTCCCCCTCCACGACATTTTCCCCCAGACCACTCCTCCCCTCTGCCTCCAGGCCGCCCCAATTTCTCTCTGCACCGCCGCCGTCTCCGACGAGCTTAGCCCTCAATTCCGGCCACACACTACCTTCCCTTGCTTCCTCGACCAAGCACGCACGCTCCCCATCCTCTGGCGCTTCTGTCCGTGCCCTCCGTTCAACCGCGGGCGCCCCAGCACGTCGGCTACGACGAGCTTCCGAACGCCGCCGCGTCTGCAACCTCTCCGACGACCTTCCCCGGTAAGCCCCGACCGCCCCGCGGCCTCTCGTTCACGCACACAGCCCTGCCTTGATCCTACGATTCTAACTGTGCCCTCGTTTTGCTTCGGGGTGAACCACAGAGTCGACTTCGACCACGACCACGCGCAACCGACACCAGACCTAGCTCCGGCGAGCAATTGCCGCAGTACCCGAGCTCCCCTTGTCAAGCCAACAGCACGACGAGCGTCACCACGACCCTACGATCTCGGTGAGCCATCTCCTCTTCTTCCTTGCGTCCTGAATCACCGGCGACCACCCCGCCTGAGCGCCGCCGCCAAAGCAGCACCGTCAGCGCTGCCCACTTTAGGTCAAATACGCCAGTACCATTCGATCCAGATTTAGCGGCCACGATTAGATCACTTATCATCGAAGGGGTATGTCCTCTGGGCCACTCGATCTGACTAGATCCAACGCCCCACAGCCGCGATCCAACCGAAATGGTATGGACCAATAGGAACACGACGCGTGGCCAGGTTTTAAACTAAAAACAGATTTGAATCTGATTTAAATGCAAACTTCAAACCCTTGTAACTTGAGATCTACACGTCCAAAAATTGCAAATTTTATATAGTTGGATTCAGGAGAGCAAGACCTAAACAACCATGGCCTTAGTTTGGAAAATAGTATCTATTTGTTTGCTTGTTTTTGCAGATTCTTTTGTGAGCTTGTTTAGAGTATAAAAATTGTTTAAAATTGAATTTAATGACAAAACCTTTGCAAAATGATTTATTGTGACCTTACTGACCCTAGGAACCAACCCATAGTGTTAAAAATGATTTTGGTAAAATTTAGGTTGAATTAATTAACTTAGCCATTTTCTAGCCAAATAAACTCATTGATTTTATGATGGGAATGTTTTTGCAAGGAAAACCTTGGGAAAATGTTTTGAACAAAACTTACTGACCCAAAACACCAAGCTTTGAAAATGGCAACTCACTTGAGGAAAAACATAAAGTTTTGTTTTGATAAAAATATTTTCACCACATGAAATAATGTTTGGAATTTAAAATGGTTTATGGACTAAAAGCTTTTTGCAAATAACTTTGCCATCTTGGTAAATGACCAATTAGGAACCTTACAAAGTTATAAGCCTAGTAGATACCTTCCCTATAAATAAAACCATCTTAAGCATGTTCCCACGCATGACTTAGAATCCATTGCTTTGAGTGTGTGAAATATTGTTTGATTATTGGTTTGGAATGCTACTTGATACTATGCTTGCTTGATTGATTGTAGTGGAATTAGCAAAGTGTGAGACTAGCAAGATCAAGGAGTGAACCACCATTCCCTACCAAAAAGGCAAGTTACACTATCATACAAAAGACCTACTACTTTCAATATACTTAGTGGATTTTGTAAACATGCATGAAAATGTTTTATACTTATGCTATGCTAATCCTAATAGGATTCCCTATACACTCCTTAGTGAAAATATTGAAGTTGTACATGCTTAGCCATGCTATGTTTTGAAAAGAGATACATGTTGAGATTTTACAAAGGTTGAGAAAAGGACTTGTGTTTTACATAATAAAACAAGGACTCAATGAACCACCTAGGTGGTGGACACTTTATGTTTTGGAGAAGGTGGCAACAAAAGGAACCATGTCTATGGCAATCACTTTGTGTTGTGCTCCAAATGAAAACCACCTAGGAAACTTAGAGATTGAACATGTTTCTCCAATTGTGGCTTTCGTGTGCAACCACATGCTATTATGGCTCTGGCTTAGTCAACTACATTAGGAAGAACCATACATTGTCTTTAGTTACCGGACATGGGGATCTAGAATGCTTCATGGGGGCTGAAGACAAGCTAGCAATGATGTATGGGAGGACCTTTTGGAAAGACTTCGTCACATTCTCAGTCTGCCAGTACTCCATCTTGGTGAGCACTAATCCAATAGGCCACTGGTGGAAACAAGATGGGATTGTGTCATGTGGGTAAAGTGTACTCCTTCTGCAGAAATTAATAAAATCTAAGTACTTAGCCGTGTCCCCGGTTATGGACAATACTGAGCAACTAAAGTTTGAACCATGGGAGATCTCGACATTCCAATTTCTAATATAAAAACTTGATGCACTTGGGGGTACCAAGGAATTCAAAGAGATTTGATAAAGCTTGTTGCACTTGGGGTTACCAAGGTGCTCAAGAGCATGAGGTACTTGGGGTTACCAAGGGACTCATGAGATTTTGATAAAAACTTGATGCACTTGGGGTTACCAAGTAGCTCAAGGGATTTTGACAAGAACTTGAACACTTGAGTTTCTACCAAGGAGTTCAAGGAACTTGGAAAAGAGATTTGACAAAGGACCAAAACCATTTTGAAAAGATAGGATAAATGTTGCTTTATGCAAATAAGTCCTAAACTCTACTTAGCCAAATATGCATGTATTGATAGGATCCACTCATATTTACATAAAAGTGAAGCTTGGCAATACAATTCAAAATGTATTGACCCTTGTGGCTGTAACTTTTAATGTTGCAGGTTGATTGTTTTGTTATATGAAGATTGTTTGATTGACTAGGACTACAAAGTCTACAACCAACATCTGCCTGTGGCACCTTGAAGATGAAGGACCCATGACTATATTTATTCCGCTGCAATGTAATGTAATAGCCAAATGAGCTATGTATGATGTAATAAATTTATGTTATTCCTGGTTATAAAGTTATATTATGATCCTTGTTTCTTGATATTACATCTAAACTGTGGATGCTAGCTATCGATCCAGGGACTAGCATTGTAAAACACAGGAGGCATCTACCTTTATAGGTTGGGACCTCTACAGATGGTATCAGAGCATTGTGTTGCCTGTAGGATTTGTAAACCTAGGATTGGACAAAAACCCTTAGAAAAATAGGAATTGTATTTGTTCCAAAAACTTATTTACAAAAACACTTGTGAAAGGATACGGATGTCGCCTAGAGGGGGGGGGTGAATAGGCGATTAAAACTTTTCCTAGAGTGGCTCAACAAAGGCGGAATAAAACTAGTGTTTACTTTGTTAAGCACAACCTAGAACAACTAAGGTTCACCTATGTGCACCAACAATTTATGCTAAGCAATACAAGCAACAAAGTGATAGCAAGATATATAATACTTCAAGCACGAAGGCTATCACAATGTAAAGTGCATAAGTAAAGAGCTCGGGTATAGAGATAACCGAGGCACGCGGGGAGACCGATATTTTACCGAGTTCCTCCCAACATGGAGTACGTCTCGTTTGGAGAGGGGGTGGTATCAAACCACCAACGCCACAAAAGGCCTCCCTTATTCTCCGATGAATCTCACCCCAACGGGATCGATCCGCGCTTCCACTATCGGTGCACTTGTCGGTGGCAACCGGAACCTCTCACAAGGTTGGGGCACTTCTCCACAACTTAATTGGAGGCTCCCAACAAACGCCACCAAGGCCACAATGCCACCAAGGCTATAAACCGTCTAGGGTTCCAAGAACCCAAGAGGGACAAGCTCCAATGAGTAACTCAAATTAAATTCTCCAAAGAGAACTCAAACCGATGCACCAAATGCAAATGGCAAGAACACCACAAAGGTGCTCAAATCCCTCTCTCCCAAATTCCACCAAAGCTACAAAAGCTTATGGGGGAATAAGAGAGGAAGAACAATGGAGGAAATCCACAAAAGACTCCAAGATCTAGATCCCAATATGTTCCCCTCACTTAGAGGAGAGATTGATTGGTGGGATTGTAGATCTAGATCTCCTCTTTCAAATCCCTCAAGAATATGCAAGAATCATTGGAGGGATTGAGAGAAAGCAAGCTCAAGAAGGTCAACAATGGAGGGGAAAAACTTGCAAGAATGGTTAGGGAACCATTGGGGAAGAAGGCCCCTTAAATAGGTTCCCCGAAAATCCAACCGTTGAAGCCAAAAAAGCGCGAATCCCGGTACTACCGGACATTCCCGGTACTACCGGACAATCCCGGTACTAACGGACAATCCCTGGGGATCCCAGGTCACCAAACGCACCTTTTTCAGTACCGACCGGTACTACGAAGCGGTACTACCGGACCCTGGTCCGGTACTACCGGTCATCCCTGAACGAAAACGGCCATAACTTTTGCATCCAGACTCCGATTTTGATGATCTTGGGCTCGTTTCGAAGAGGACAACAAGCTCTAAAAGATAATGCAAAGAAAAATTATAGTCCAGCAAGGGAGGATAGATCCAAATGACGAAAGGTTTAACCTCTATAAAAAAGATGAACCGATAAAACCTTCAACATCAAAAACGTAATAGAAAATGCATATGAAATCCGTTTTCGACGAACGAGAGCTTGTCATGGAGATTAACACAAGCTCTAAATCCTCACATGAGTAAGAACCAAATAATGGAAGGTTTTACCTATCTCTAAAATACAAACCGGTAAAACCTCCAAGATCAAAACGCAATAAGATATAAAAGGGAAATCCGTTTTTGATGGACTAGAGCTTGTTATGGAGATTACCACAAGCTCTATATCCTCACATGGATAAGACCAAATAACAACCAAATATGATGATGCAAGTATGCAAAGGTTTGATCTCTATCCGAACGATGTGACCGAGTTACTCATTCGAGAGCCCTTCTTGATAGTACGGTTATCTATCCTAAACCCGGTCTCCCAACAAACATGAGACCGGCAAAAGGGAAAACCTATCAATATTATACCTTTGCCTTGAGCAATCCACTTGAGATCGATGTAGACGATCTTGTCCTTCTCAAGATGGACACCTTTCTTGATTCCTCATCATCGATCCATGATCACCGAGGATGGCAAGCATCAAACATGAGATCTTCTATAGATGGCGCATTTTGAGCTTGCACAACACATCTTCTTCTCATTTCATCTATCTTGAAGTCAACACATGCTCCAAGCAATGCCAATGGACAATTCCTACAAGTACAACTTAATACACACATTAGTCCATAAAGATTGTCATTAATTACCAAAACCACACATGGGGGCCCAACATGTTCTTTCAATCTCCCCCATTTTGGTAATTGATGACAATCCCCTTAAGAGGGTTTATATAAGGAATTTTAATGAATAAAATGGTAATACCAATATCAAATACTACAAAAGTATCTGATATTGGTACCACCATCATATATAGAGCAAACTCCCCCACAATCTATGCATGTGTGATGAACTTGAATTTCATTGCATATATTGCCAATCATTATCATTGGTGGAGTTTCCTCTATATACCACATGCTAAGCAACAACAAAGATGCAAGAGCATGAGAAGCAAATGCACAAGAACAAACTCAATGAATAAACCAACTTCCCTTAAACCCTCTAAAACTTCTCCCCCATTGGCATCAATTGCCGAAATGGGTGACAAGTTCTAGAAGGCAAATATAGTAATAATTCCTCCAAAGGTGTGTCTTCGCACATATCCAATGATGAATACTTGGGAGGGAGTAGAACTATATCGAGGACCCGAAGATTGCAAAAATAAATTCAAATGATGCAAGCAACTACAAGGTCCGACAAACCAATTTGAAAACAACAAATGAGTCCAAATGGAAACAACAAGATATTATGATATGAGCAAAAGAGTGTTTTAAATAACAAATAGAGAAGCTCCCCAAGGTTTGTGCACAATTCAAAATAAATGTATTGGAATACATAATGAACAAATATGGAATCCTTGCTCCCCCATAAGAATTTGAAACACAACAAATGTGAAAGAATGCAAATGAGTATTATTAAATGAATTAGATGAGCTCCCCAAAGAGAATGCACCAATTATGATAATTGCATTTGGGAACGAGGTGCATAGTCATGGACTCCTCACTCATCCAAATTCATTTAATAATACAAGAAATGAAAGAACAAATATGAGTGTCTGAAGATGCAAACAAGAGGAACAAGCACTCATAGGAAAATAAATTTGGAAGCCACCGAAGAATCAAAAGGAATAGAAAGGTGGTCTCCAAGGATTAAAAATCAACTAAAATTATCTTCTCATATGTGTATATGTATCTAAGTGGAAAATATCACAAATACATATTCCAAAGAAGAAAAATGCACACATCAAGAAGATTATACAAGAAAGCACATGAAAGGGAAAAATGAAGTCATAACATATATCAATAAGATTTTTGCTTCAAAGCATGGCCAAAGGCTCACATATATCTTATTGTACATAATGGACTTCAAACACAAACACACTACATATATTACAACTATCACCAAGGGAAAAGGGGAAAGTTGAAATATATGAAGAAAGGCAACAAGTATCATAATAGAAAAAAAGACTAGCAAAATCTCACTATTGCATATGAGAGAAGTTGAGGAAATGATAGGCAATAAAATTGCTAGATTGACATATTTGGGATTGGAGGATCATGTGCATGATTTTGCATAGTCCCAACTACATGTACTCATCTCAACTTAAACACATATACACTAGAGAGTCCTCTTAACACCATGGCTAGAACTACAACAATTACAAATACATTAATTCATGCTAGAAGGCAACCGACAAAAGGTTGGAATCAAGATATATGAGCATGAGAAAGAGATACTTGTTACCGAGATAAAATTGGTAGGATGTAGAGGATATGAATTCATTGATCATCCCATAGCTTGTCTCAAATTTTCATGTATGCACCACTTCTTCAAAAATTGAGAGACAAGCATCCAATATGTCTCCAATGTACCTAAAACACAATTAAGTACAAAATGGTCCCCAAACTTATTGGGTCCAAAGTAGTTAGAGAAACTACAATACATAGGAGAGACTCCACATAAATATGTGCATATTAATATGAAATTGAATTTCATGCACAACTTAGCCGATGGGATTTGGTGGTGTTTCCCCTATATATTGGATCAAAGAAAGAAAGCATGCCATAATATAAACATATAGTAAATATGCATGCATAAAGCTTTCAAGAACCAAAAGGGAGATACAATTTGAACAAAAACACCAAGTAAATCAAGATCGCACACAAAAGAGTGTGACAAGACAAGCGGTGTCCAAATTGTATCAAAGAACCAATTCAACACATGAAAGAACACACATTCAACAAATGAACTAGGCTAAGACCAAAAGACCAAAAGATAGATAGAAATAAAATTGCTCAAGGATTTATCTCATTCTAAAATGGTCAAATCATGAAATAAGGAATGAGACAAAACCAACTCCCAAAAAGAGCAAGGTTCCAATAAGAAACCAAACTCCCCAAACTTCTCATGATGGCACAAAGTACCAAAACGAAAAGATTAAGGTTCCAAGCACAAATAACCCGATATGGATCAAAACAAAGAAGCATGAATAAGAGTGTTTTCCATAATATAGGATAGCTCCCCCATGGATAGTACATTATGTAGGATTTTCCTTTTGAATGCAAAATGCACACAAATGGGATCATCACTACTACCTATATTAAATAAACACAAGAGGATATCAATAAAATAAGAAGATCCACAAGAAGCAAGGAAGGCTTGGGAGACAACACAAAACATTTTCTTGGCCAAAGATAGGATAAAAATAAGCAAGGGCCAAAGTGAATATGATCAATAAATTCTACCATACGTTGGGTGCTCATTGTCCAAGGACAAGAAATATTGGGAGTAATTTTCCCAAGGTAGCTTGCATGGATATCCAAGATCATAGTCACAACAAGAAGCATATAACTAAATATAAGAAATTAAGCACGATACTTCAAACAAGATTCTTGGTGGCTTCCAATAGTCACACAATCACTAGTGATTAGAGTAACTTGAAGCAAATGGTTTCCATGATGATATAGAGATCTAAATATGAGGAAACACATACCAAGAAACACTCTCATATACAAGATCCAAGATATGATCAATAAAGGCATTCGAGCAAATTGGAACTTGTATGAGCAAATGTTTCACATAGGTGCTAGATAATTATCAATATCAATTCTAAGTGACACAACCTCGAATATTCACATTTTCTAGGATTGTAATATGCACTAAGCATATGACTCCCCCATAATGTGATACTACCATAAAACCAACACGAGGCAAAATAATACAAATAGAGATAATTAATGGACATTATAAAACTTAAATTTATCATGAGAATTGTACCACATAGAGACTAGACAATAATCCAATATAAATACTAGGTGGTATTCCTCATGTACACACAAGTTTAGGAGTGTGGAATGCCCAAGCATAACACTCCCCCAAAATGCGATAATCCATTAATCTCTCACAAGAGCCAAATAAGATACCAAATATAACCAAGCAAGGCTCAATCATAAGAAACACACATACATGGTGTGCCACCTAATCATACACAAATATGCTCGATATCTCAAGATAATTAAGTGGAAAGCACAACATGCACAAAAACATGGAAGATACAAAACCAACACATGCACAAAGGGGGCGAGTAACTTTCAATGAAATGAGTTAAGCATATGTTACCGCAAGGAGGAACATTGGAAAAATAATAGGAGCAATATAATCCACATGGCTTGGCTTTGACAAAAATAATAATGAAGATCCCTTAATTCTTCATGATGTAGCCAAGAATCCAATGCCCTCCAATAACCACATATTTATCAAGTTTTGGTTTGTTGGTCCCCAACCAAGTTGGGTCCTAAGAGGTTAGTCACAATAGGTTTGGCAACCCAAATGGTTCTTTTCTTGACACCACATTGAGCACCAACAAATTTGGCAAACACATTGCCAACCTCATCCTTCCAAAGAGAATAAGCATCATCAGTAATGATAGGGTTGGATGAGGAGATACCGAGAGTGCATGAGGAAGAAATATGCCCCTTTTCACGGCATATGTAGCAAGTTCTACTCTTGCCATCTTTCTTCTTAGGAGAAGCCACAACTCGAGGAAGAGCTCGAGTAGTCCTCTTAGGAAGAGGCCCATTAATGACTTGAGGTGGAGCTTGAGGCCGCTTCCCTTGTTGCTTCACACTAAGAGGCTTTTTCTTCAATGGGCAAGATCTAACATGGTGCCCTTCTTCCTTGCACTTGAAGCAAACAATGTTGGCCGGATTCTTGACTTGATCTTGGCCATTCTTCTTGTTGTCCTTGTGCTTCAACTTGATAGTGGACTTGTTCTTGACATTAGATTTGAATCCAAGCCCACTCTTGTCATTGGGGGATTTTTGCATACTCAAGATTTTGTTGAGTGTGACCTTCCCTTGTTGAACATTTTTCAAGTCATTCTTCAAAGAAGTGACTTGAGCCTTGAGCTCTTTGATTTCCTCTACATGGTTAGTTTCAATACAAGTACTAGAGGAAGTAGATGCTACATTGTTAGAGCAACAAGGCATGGAATGTAATTCATCACGAGATATAGCATGGTTGTGAGAGGATGAATTACAAGGACTAGCACATGGCAATATAACATTTGGAGTAGATATAGTGCTAATGTCCACATGAGGCCCACTAGATGTTACCTTTGACATGATGGCCTCATGAGCCAACTTTAGCCTACCATGGGAGACTAGGAGATCCTCATGCGAGCTTGAGAGCTTATCATGGCTTTCTTCTAATTTCCCATAGTTGCTAGTTAGCAAAGCAAGTTGAGCCTTTAGCTCAACATTCTCCTTCAAAATAGATGCTTCACAAGAAATAGAGTTAGTAGCACAAGCATCATTACTATTAGCAAGAGGTGAGGGCAACTTGTCAAGCTCTTTTGAACATGAGGCTTTAAGTTGCTCATGTGACTCGGTGAGTTTGATGAGCTCACCCTTTATGACCCTAGATCCATTTTTGAGGTGCTCAAAATCCTCAACAAGTTTAGCATAAGCAACTTCAAGTTCATCATTTTTAATCTTGAAGGAGTTAGCCACCGCAAGTTCTCTATCATGGCATTCCTTTACTCTAGATAATTCTAGAGTAAAAGTATCCTCAAGAGATTCTTTGGTGGTTTGTTCTTCTTCAAGGGAGTCCTTTACTTGAGCAAGTTCATTAGCATATTCACGCTCAAGTGCAAACTTTTCATCAATTATGTTTTCTTACTCCTCAATAAGATCATTGCCTTCTATAGAATAATTCAAGATTTCAAGAAGGTTGGAGGAAGCAAGTTTATTTTTGTAGAGAGCACTATATACAACCTCTCCCATTTTCTTAATAGAGGTAATATCATACTTACCTCTATAATCATCATTATCATTCTCAACCTCATCATCATCATCATCATGAGATACAATGGGATCCAAAGAGGTTACCTTTGTTCCCTTAGCCATAAGGCACATGTGAGAACCGGAAGAAGGTGATGATGAGATTGCACCTATAGCTCTCTTCAAGACCTTGTCTTGGCCCATAGAATCTTCATTTTCCTCTACATGGTTAGCAACACAAGCACTAGAGGAAATAGAAGCATTTTTATCATGGCAACAAGACAACATGAGCATATCATCATGAGATTTATTTAAGTCATTTCTACATGATATGCAAGGACTATTAACACAAGCATGTGAGGAATTTTGAGTGCTAGAAGTGTTAAGGTCCAAAGATAGATCATTGCAACTAGATAGATATGAGGGATTGCAAATAGTGAACACACTATCCATATTGCAATTTCTATCACCACTCACCATATCATTACCTTGTGAAAAGTCACATGTTGGTGAAGTGGTAGAGGATGAGAACTCATCTCGACCGGAAGTGGAAGCAACACAATCATCCTTAATAATGTTGGACTTGCTATATTTATCTTGAAGCTTGGTCCATATCTCACGAGCGCTTGAATAAGGCATGATAGACGAAAGAACTATATTGCTCACAACATGCAAAAGAATTTTAGTAGCTAGAGCATCTATATGAGAGTTCAACTTCTCCTCTAAAGATTCGTTTTGGGTATCCATAGGAGAAGAGAAACCCACATATAGATAGCCGTCGATAATTGGGTGAATTTCCCGAAATAAATTAAGCATGCGAATTTTCCAAACATCATAATTTGTGCCATCAAATGTGAGCATGTCATTGTGCACTAATCCTCTAGCCGACATCTTTACTCTCAAGGCGGTGAAGCCCAAAATGAGAGACCGGGCTCTGATACCAATTGAAAGGATACGGATGTCGCCTAGAGGGGGGGGGGTGAATAGGCGATTAAAACTTTTCCTAGAGTGGCTCAACAAAGGCGGAATAAAACTAGTGTTTACTTTGTTAAGCACAACCTAGAACAACTAAGGTTCACCTATGTGCACCAGCAATTTATGCTAAGCAATACAAGCAACAAAGTGATAGCAAGATATATAATACTTCAAGCACGAAGGCTATCACAATGTAAAGTGCATAAGTAAAGAGCTCGGGTATAGAGATAACCGAGGCACGCGGGGAGACCGATATTTTACCGAGTTCCTCCCAACATGGAGTACGTCTCGTTTGGAGAGGGGGTGGTATCAAACCACCAACGCCACAAAAGGCCTCCCTTATTCTCCGGTGAATCTCACCCCAACGGGATCGATCCGCGCTTCCACTATCGGTGCACTTGTCGGTGGCAACCGGAACCTCTCACAAGGTTGGGGCACTTCTCCACAACTTAATTGGAGGCTCCCAACAAACGCCACCAAGGCCACAATGCCACCAAGGCCATAAACCGTCTAGGGTTCCAAGAACCCAAGAGGGACAAGCTCCAATGAGTAACTCAAATTAAATTCTCCAAAGAGAACTCAAACCGATGCACCAAATGCAAATGGCAAGAACACCACAAAGGTGCTCAAATCCCTCTCTCCCAAATTCCACCAAAGCTACAAAAGCTTATGGGGGAATAAGAGAGGAAGAACAATGGAGGAAATCCACAAAAGACTCCAAGATCTAGATCCCAATATGTTCCCCTCACTTAGAGGAGAGATTGATTGGTGGGATTGTAGATCTAGATCTCCTCTTTCAAATCCCTCAAGAATATGCAAGAATCATTGGAGGGATTGAGAGAAAGCAAGCTCAAGAAGGTCAACAATGGAGGGGAAAAACTTGCAAGAAGGGTTAGGGAACCATTGGGGAAGAAGGCCCCTTAAATAGGTTCCCCGAAAATCCAACCGTTGAAGCCAAAAAAGCGCGAATCCCGGTACTACCGGACATTCCCGGTACTACCGGACAATCCCGGTACTAACGGACAATCCCTGGGGATCCCAGGTCACCAAACGCACCTTTTTCAGTACCGACCGGTACTACGAAGCGGTACTACCGGACCCTGGTCCGGTACTACCGGTCATCCCTGAACGAAAACGGCCATAACTTTTGCATCCGGACTCCGATTTTGATGATCTTGGGCTCGTTTCGAAGAGGACAACAAGCTCTAAAAGATAATGCAAAGAAACATTATAGTCCAGCAAGGGAGGATAGATCCAAATGACGAAAGGTTTAACCTCTATCAAAAAGATGAACCGATAAAACCTTCAACATCAAAAACGTAATAGAAAATGCATATGAAATCCGTTTTCGACGAACGAGAGCTTGTCATGGAGATTAACACAAGCTCTAAATCCTCACATGAGTAAGAACCAAATAATGGAAGGTTTTACCTATCTCTAAAATACAAACCGGTAAAACCTCCAAGATCAAAACGCAATAAGATATAAAAGGGAAATCCGTTTTTGATGGACTAGAGCTTGTTATGGAGATTACCACAAGCTCTATATCCTCACATGGATAAGACCAAATAACAACCAAATATGATGATGCAAGTATGCAAAGGTTTGATCTCTATCCGAACGATGTGACCGAGTTACTCATTCGAGAGCCCTTCTTGATAGTACGGTTATCTATCCTAAACCCGGTCTCCCAACAAACATGAGACCGGCAAAAGGGAAAACCTATCAATATTATACCTTTGCCTTGAGCAATCCACTTGAGATCGATGTAGACGATCTTGTCCTTCTCAAGATGGACACCTTTCTTGATTCCTCATCATCGATCCATGATCACCGAGGATGGCAAGCATCAAACATGAGATCTTCTATAGATGGCGCATTTTGAGCTTGCACAACACATCTTCTTCTCATTTCATCTATCTTGAAGTCAACACATGCTCCAAGCAATGCCAATGGACAATTCCTACAAGTACAACTTAATACACACATTAGTCCATAAAGATTGTCATTAATTACCAAAACCACACATGGGGGCCCAACATGTTCTTTCAATCTCCCCCATTTTGGTAATTGATGACAATCCCCTTAAGAGGGTTTATATAAGGAATTTTAATGAAAACTACCCCAAAGAAGTCTATGATAACAAGGTTGACAAGAATGTTATTCTGGATGGAGCCCCAGCTTGCACTACATGTGGAGACAAGGATCATACTTCCAAGCAGCATGAAGGACAATGCCCCAATTGTGAAGAAGATCATCCTGTTGGACAATGCCCCACCTATCAAGCTACCTGCTACCTTTGTGAAGGAAGTGACCATACTCCTGGCCAATGCCCCATCTATGCCATGGTGGAACAAAGGAAACAAGAAGGATCCAAGTCTACCAAAGGAAAAGGACCACTCCTACCTCCTAACAAGACAACCCAATTCAAAGGACTAAAGAAATTTAAGAAACAAAAGAAAGACATGATCCTTGCACAGTGTCGTAGATGTAAATAAATGGGACACTACTCCAGTGGATGCCCAGAGAACAAGAAGAATAAAGAGATTGACCAAGTGTGGTGCAACAACTGCAAAGAACCAGGCCATTATGTAGCCACTTGTCCACAAGAACAACGCAAAGAACTCAAGGACATTCATTGTTTCAACTGCAAGAATCCAGGACATTATGCAAGCAACTGTCCAGAAAGGATGAAGAACAAGTTGAACAAGCCTATGGAGAAACTCAATCTTGGCCCATGAGTCAAGCATAGGAACAAAGCAAAAGTTTAACTTAGAGAAATTTCCAGGACCCAAGAAGGCCAATGTGTAATTTTTGTTTGAAAATTTTAAGGGTGGTAGAACCCTAGTTGTTTTGAACTTGCTTGTACCCCAGCCTTCCCAAATATCAGGACGAGATTTATTTTAAGGGTGGTAGCCTGTCACATCCCAAGATTTTCCAAATCTTGTAATGTGAAAATAAATTAATAAAATAAAACTTTGTTTGATTTTCAGAGCCAGAAGAAACTTTTTGAATTCAATTGGAGCTTCAAACCCATTTTAATAAAACCCAAAGGGATCTAAAAGATAAATATTTAATAAAAGGAAAAAAAATAAAAACATTTGGAAATATTATTTTGAAACAATCAAATGAAAAGATTTGTTTTCAAATGAAATAGAAGTTTATAAATAAAGATTATGTTATAAAGCCAAATTAATCCTTGGCCAAGCTTTGGGAATTAAAAACATTTTATTTTAAATAAAGTAGCAAAGGTTTATTTAAAAATAATAAAGGATTGTTTAAATAAAATAATAAGGATTTAATATCCAAATTTTATTAAAGTAAAGGCTTTTTCCATTTTAAATAAACATTAAAACCTATTTATTTATTTCAAATAAGTTTACCAAATAATTTATATTCTCAAATAAAACTTACTGAAGTGTTTTGGTTTATTTTAGATTTCAAAATAAATATTCTAATAAAACAAATCCTATGGGAATTAAATGAATAAGGTCTATTCATTTAATTATTAATGGACCCTATATAACAAAATGTTATTTTTATTTTTAAACAAGTTTCCAAATAATCTTTATACCAAATAAAACCTAATGATTTGATTATGAAAGTGTTTGGAATTCAAGTGAGGATTTATTTAAATAAATCAAACCATATTAAAATTTATAAAGGACCCTTTTATTTTAATTAATAAAGGGATACTAAAATATTATTTTTGAAAGTTGGATTATGTTGATAAACAGAACCAAAAACTCATTACAAATGTTTGAAATTGTTTGAATTATTTGAATGCTTGAATAGTTGGATGAAATTCAAAACAGGAAATAAAATAGAAAAGGAAAAAGTTACAGAATAAAAAAAATGGAGTTTGACCAACCCAGCCCAGGCAGCCCAACAAGCCCAGGAAACAGCCCAGTCCCTCACCCCGCGAGAAAAAAGTTTCACACCTCGCATCCGACCCAACAGAGGCTGACCAGTGGACCTCCCCTCGTTTCTTTTCCCCACTGACGACTGGACCCATTTTCCTGTTCACCCTCCTTCTTCCTCGCGGTGACAGCGCCCCCTTCTCCTCGACCGTTTCTGGCGACATTTGCGAGCATCAGTTGACATTAACGCGGCAGTTAATCGCTCCTGCGACCGCGCATTCTTAAGCACCTCCCCCTCCACGACATTTTCCCCCAGACCACTCCTCCCCTCTGCCTCCAGGCCGCCCCAATTTCTCTCTGCACCGCCGCCGTCTCCGACGAGCTTAGCCCTCAATTCCGGCCACACACTACCTTCCCTTGCTTCCTCGACCAAGCACGCACGCTCCCCATCCTCTGGCGCTTCTGTCCGTGCCCTCCGTTCAACCGTGGGTGCCCCAGCACGTCGGCTACGACGAGCTTCCGAACGCCGCCGCGTCTGTAACCTCTCCGACGACCTTCCCCGGTAAGCCCCGACCGCCCCGCGGCCTCTCGTTCACGCACACAGCCCTGCCTTGATCCTACGATTCTAACCGTGCCCTCGTTTTGCTTCGGGGTGAACCACAGAGTCGACTTCGACCACGACCACACGCAACCGACACCAGACCTAGCTCCGGCGAGCAATTGCCGCAGTACCCGAGCTCCCCTTGTCAAGCCAACAGCACGACGAGCGTCACCACGACCCTACGATCTCGGTGAGCCATCTCCTCTTCTTCCTTGCGTCCTGAATCACCGGCGACCACCACGCCTGAGCGCCGCCGCCAAAGCACCGCCGTCAGCGCCGCCCACTTTAGGTCAAATACGCCAGTACCGTTCGATCCAGATTTAGCGGCCACGATTAGATCACTTATCATCGAAGGGGTATGTCCTCTGGGCCACTCGATCTGACTAGATCCAACGCCCCACAGCCGCGATCCAACCGAAACGGTATGGACCAATAGGAACACGACGCGTGGCCAGGTTTTAAACTAAAAACAGATTTGAATCTGATTCAAATGCAAACTTCAAACCCTTGTAACTTGAGATCTACACGTCCAAAAATTGCAAATTTTATATCGTTGGATTCAGGAGAGCAAGACCTAAACAACCATGGCCTTAGTTTGGAAAATAGTATCTATTTGTTTGCTTGTTTTTGCAGATTCTTTTGTGAGCTTGTTTAGAGTATAAAAATTGTTTAAAATTGAATTTAATGACAAAACCTTTGCAAAATGATTTATTGTGACCTTACTGACCCTAGGAACCAACCCATAGTGTTAAAAATGATTTTGGTAAAATTTAGGTTGAATTAATTAACTTAGCCATTTTCTAGCCAAATAAACTCATTGATTTTATGATGGGAATGTTTTTGCAAGGAAAACCTTGGGAAATGTTTTGAACAAAACTTACTGACCCAAAACACCAAGCTTTGAAAATGGCAACTCACTTGAGGAAAAACATAAAGTTTTGTTTTGATAAAAATATTTTCACCACATGAAATAATGTTTGGAATTTAAAATGGTTTATGGACTAAAAGCTTTTTGCAAATAACTTTGCCATCTTGGTAAATGACCAATTAGGAACCTTACAAAGTTATAAGCCTAGTAGATACCTTCCCTATAAATAAAACCATCTTAAGCATGTTCCCACGCATGACTTAGAATCCATTGCTTTGAGTGTGTGAAATATTGTTTGATTATTGGTTTGGAATGCTACTTGATACTATGCTTGCTTGATTGATTGTAGTGGAATTAGCAAAGTGTGAGACTAGCAAGATCAAGGAGTGAACCACCATTCCCTACCAAAAAGGCAAGTTACACTATCATACAAAAGACCTACTACTTTCAATATACTTAGTGGATTTTGTAAACATGCATGAAAATGTTTTATACTTATGCTATGCTAATCCTAATAGGATTCCCTATACACTCCTTAGTGAAAATATTGAAGTTGTACATGCTTAGCCATGCTATGTTTTGAAAAGAGATACATGTTGAGATTTTACAAAGGTTGAGAAAAGGACTTGTGTTTTACATAATAAAACAAGGACTCAATGAACCACCTAGGTGGTGGACACTTTATGTTTTGGAGAAGGTGGCAACAAAAGGAACCATGTCTATGGCAATCACTTTGTGTTGTGCTCCAAATGAAAACCACCTAGGAAACTTAGAGATTGAACATGTTTCTCCAATTGTGGCTTTCGTGTGCAACCACATGCTATTATGGCTCTGGCTTAGTCAACTACATTAGGAAGAACCATACATTGTCTTTAGTTACCGGACATGGGGATCTGGAATGCTTCATGGGGGCTGAAGACAAGCTAGCAATGATATATGGGAGGACCTTTTGGAAAGACTTCGTCACATTCTCAGTCTGCCAGTACTCCATCTTGGTGAGCACTAATCCAGTAGGCCACTGGTGGCAACAAGATGGGATTGTGTCATGTGGGTAAAGTGTACTCCTTCTGCAGAAATTAATAAAATCTAAGTACTTAGCCGTGTCCCCGGTTATGGACAATACTGAGCAACTAAAGTTTGAACCATGGGAGATCTCGACATTCCAATTTCTAATATAAAAACTTGATGCACTTGGGGGTACCAAGGAATTCAAAGAGATTTGATAAAGCTTGTTGCACTTGGGGTTACCAAGGTGCTCAAGAGCATGAGGTACTTGGGGTTACCAAGGGACTCATGAGATTTTGATAAAAACTTGATGCACTTGGGGTTACCAAGTAGCTCAAGGGATTTTGACAAGAACTTAAACACTTGAGTTTCTACCAAGGAGTTCAAGGAACTTGGAAAAGAGATTTGACAAAGGACCAAAACCATTTTGAAAAGATAGGATAAATGTTGCTTTATGCAAATAAGTCCTAAACTCTACTTAGCCAAATATGCATGTATTGATAGGATCCACTCATATTTACATAAAAGTGAAGCTTGCCAATACAATTCAAAATGTATTGACCCTTGTGGCTGTAACTTGTAATGTTGCAGGTTGATTGTTTTGTTATATGAAGATTGTTTGAATGACTAGGACTACAAAGTCTACAACCAACATCTGCCTGTGGCACCTTGAAGATGAAGGACCCATGACTATATTTATTCCGCTGCAATGTAATGTAATAGCCAAATGAGCTATGTATGATGTAATAAATTTATGTTATTCCTGGTTATAAAGTTATATTATGACCCTTGTTTCTTGATATTACATCTAAACTGTGGATGCTAGCTATCGATCCAGGGACTAGCATTGTAAAACACAGGAGGCATCTACCTTTATAGGTTGGGACCTCTACATTTGCTAACCGTTCCGCGATCTCCAGCATCCCCATCTTCTCCAAAACCCAAGCTCATAACAATGGGAATTGACGATATTAAACCTCGTCAATAACCATACGACGGTGAGCCGTGGTGTCTTCGCGATGTCGGGGGGAGCGGGGCGGTGGTGATGGGCGACGAGGTTGGGCCTTACCTCCATGGTTGGAGGATATGGGGATAGCATCCTTCCTGTTGCACGCATCCCTCTATCTTTGTTCTGACGACCCCGTCTGAGACCCGACATCAAGAGGAGATCTATCCCTTGGCGGTTTATGGTGGCTAGACTGGCAAAAGGCTGGGTCAGACTCAAGCCTCTGAGAGGTAGCCTTTTCACGCTGTTTCACCGCCTTGGCCACTAGGTCATAGACCTGGTCCACCGCTTCGGGTGATCTATCGTGCTCCAGACGGCTCTTGGCGACACGAGGTTGAGGAGAGGAGTGGGCATCACCTGCCTGACTTCACTGTCAATGTATGGCTTGGCCTGTGCCGGCTTCGAGGGAGACCATCCTAGGTTTCGCCGCACACCAGGATCGTTGATGACGCGAGCCGGAGCTTTCTTGGCCTTCTGCTGCTGGAGCAAAGTCTTGTACTCGGCCTCCATTGCTCTAGCTTTCTCTATTGATTTCTGCGCGTTGGCCAGATCTCGATCTAGCTTTGCGCCTTGCTCCGCGATGGCATGCGCTTCCTCCAGCAGCTGCTGGCGCTTCTCGTCGAGCTGGACTACATTGCGAATATGAGCCACGGTCATAGGCTCGACGAGGAGATTGCCGTACATCACTCTATCAGCTGGAGTGACTTGGGTAGCAGCAGACGTAGATGCCGGAGGCGGCGGGTTTGCGGTTTTGTTGTTGCTCGGGCTGGTGCTGAGTTCCTGCGGCTGTTGCACTGGGTTAGGCGGAGGGGGCATGTCCTTTGCGCAATCATTGTCGGCAGCAACAAGTGGTCCCTTCCCCTTGTACAGCGCTATAGGCGGAGCTCTTCCGGGTTGATCTTCATCCATCGCTGTCCCAATGGTGACGAACACCTCTCGGGACGTGACAGCGTTGTTGGCCTACTCGTCGCGCTTGTAATCCTCCTCCATCTCCTGTATAGCAGAGTCTAGCTCCTCCGTACTGAAATCTATCTCCTCTGAATCTGCACTGAAGTCAGCGTAGAGCGTGTCAATCACGGAGTCGGAGGGTGCCGGGGCTTCTTCGATGACGGGGGTTAAGGTGCAACAGCAGCGACGATGACTGGAGGTGGTGGCGCAACTGCGGCGATGGCGGCGGGAGGCGCTAGTGCCGGTGGCTGAAGCGGTGGCACTCCATCAATGAGCGCGAGAGCTTTCTAAGTTGCCTCCTCAGCATGCTTTTGAAGGTGAGGCGCCCTGAAGCCTGCTATCGCCTTAGAGAATTCCGGAGAAGCGTTCCCTGGTCCAGTCCTTCCACAAAGTGATACATAGCATCATCATTGGGGTAATGCGCCTGATCGGCTCGTATACGGAGCCACCTGGCATGGTAATCGCGGGGGTTTTTGCCCTCTCTCTGAATGCAACGCGCCAGGTCGAAGATGGTAACCACGCCGACAAACTTGGATCTCTGATGTCCAGACGCGCAGACAAAACCGGCGGACTTGCAGTGATCTTCCACCATTATATCCTGCACAGGGGCGGTTTGGGTGGGCCTTGAATTTTTCCGATCTTTGCCAACACACTCCAAGGAGAGATCCGACATCGATCCTTCCGTGAATGTATCCTGCCCGTAGGCGGTCCGTGCGGGTCTTGATGCTCCTCCGACTCCCAGGGAACTAGTGCCCGAGTCAGTTTCGCCGATGAAGAGGTGGATATCTCCGATGGGTATGATCGAGCATCGCGTAGGGTTCGTCTTTGTCGGGATCCAGAACTCGTTGGGAGGGACGATCGGAACGTTGCTAGAGAAGAGAACACGACCGATGACTAAATTTTCGCCGTTTCCTGCGAAGATCTTGGTCCTTGCCCGCTGAAGAGCCTGAAGCGCCTCTTGCCCCACGGTGGGCGCCAACTGTCGTGGTATTGCCGACGAGTACGCCATGGAGGGGTCCTCATAGTGCATGTTTACAGATGTGGGGGGAGGCGGACGGGCACGAGGTGACACAACTTACCCAGGTTCAGATCCCACAACGGTGGCAGAATCCTACTCCTGCTATAAATCACTATAATGGCAATACGCCGAGTTATAGGCATTGGCTCGCTGTGCGAAGTGACTAGAAAGTCTAAGTTATCGTGTCCTAAAGTCTCCCATAGGCCCGACTTATATAGTCGCAGGTCCTAGGGTTACAGGGAAATTCCTAGCTGGACAGGTTACAGAGTCCTACACTACTTACAACTAGTCTAGCATGTCTTGCACTCCAAGGCTCCGAGTACGTCAGTGACTCCACCGTAGCTTCCCTTTATCCGGCATGGGCCTCCCTTCTAGATCCATCTAACTGGGCCGCCCAGCAGGCCATGGGCCATGCTACCAACTGTGGGCCACCCGGGTTATCCGTATAGGAGACATCCTATGAGGATACCCATATAGCATATCCCCAACAATCCGAGACTTAGAGAAACATTCGGTCTTCTTACTCACGTTCCATATCTACTAAACAACATCAAATCCTTAAGTGTGTCTCCCTACGGTTCGTGAATTATGCATACATGACTGAGACTCTTCTCTGATCAATAACCAATAGAGGAATTTGGAAATTCATATGGCTCCCACATATTTCTACGATTACTTTGTGATCGAATGAACCATTTACATACGATACCAATTTCCCTTTGTCTCGCGATATTTTACTTATCTGAGGTCTGATCGTCGGTATCTCTGCATACCTAGTTCAACCTCGTTACCGATAAGTAATCTTTACCCGTTCCTTTGATATGTAATCCCTTGTGAGACAACCACATGCTTGCAAGCTAATTGGATGACATTCCACCGAGAGGCCCCATAGTATATCTATCCGTCATATGGATGGACAAATCCCACTCTTGATCCATGTGCCTCAACACATACTTTCCGAACACTCAATGCCACCTTTATAACCACCCAGTTACAAAGTGGTGTTTGATGTCATCAAAGCATCTATCCGGTGATGGTGATTAGCATGATCTCATGGTCGAAGGAATTAGGTTACTATGTATCCGAAAGATTACAGTAAACGAACTATTGAAATGACTTGATCTTTATGCTACGCTTATCTATAGGAGTATGTCCATAACACCATTCTCCTAATGATATGATCTTGTTGTTAATAACATCTCAATGCTCATGATCGAGAAACCATGATCATCTATTAACCAACAAGATAGTATTATAAAGAGGCTTTACTAGGGACTCTAACATGTTTACAAACCACACAAGTATTAATGTTTCCGGTTAATACAATTATAGCATGAATGTAAACATTTATCATAAACACAAAGATATAATAATAAATAATTTTATTATTGCCTCTAGGGAATATCTCCAACAGTCTCCCACTTGCACCAGAGTCAACTAATCTAGATTACATGGTAATATACCGAACACCCATGGCGGTTTGGTGCTGGTCATGTTTTGCCCTCGGGAGTGGTTTAGTCAACGGATCCGCCACATTCAGATCTATGTGTACTTTGCAAATCTTTATGTCACCCTCTTGGACATGCTCTCGAATAGCATGAAAATGTAGCTTGATATGCTTCAGGTTTTTGTGTGACCTTGGCTCATGCACATTGGCTATGGCGCCCATGTTATCATAATAGATAGACATTGGGTCCAGCGCACTGGGAACCACACCAAGCTCCGTTATGAACTCCTTCATCCAAATTGCCTCTTGTGAAGCCTCCGAAGCAGCTATGTATTCCGATTCAGTTGAAGATCTCGCCACGATGCTTTGCTTTGCACTCCTCCAGCTCACTGCTGCACCATTCAAAGTAAATATGTATCTAGATTGAGATTTAGAATCATCCAGATCGGTGTTCCAACTAGCATCGGTGTAACCATTAACAACGAGTTGTTTATCACCTCCATAAGAAAGAACCATATCCTTAGTTATTCTCAAGTACTTAAGGATGTTTTTGACCGCTGTCCAATGATCCACCCCTGGATCACTTTTATATCTGCTATTTTAAACTAACAACATATGCAATGTCAGGTCTAGTACATAGCATGGCATACATGATAGATTCTATGGTTGAGGCATAGGGAGTCTTACTCACCCTCTCTCTATCTTCTGCCATAGCGGGACTTTGAGTTTTACTCAAGGTCGTATTGGGAAACATGGGCAAGAACCCTTTCTTGCTATCTTCCATTCCAAACCTCTTTAGAACTTTGTCCAAATATGTACTCTGTGAAAGCGATATTAGGCGTCTTGATCTATCTCTACAAATATGTAAGCAGCTTCGCCAAGATCCTTCATTGAAAAACTATTATTTAAATAATCTTTGACACTTTTAAGATCTATATCATTCCCAATCAACAATATGTCATCCACATATAGTAGTAGGAATGCTATAGAGCTCCCACTCACTTTCTTGTAAATACAAGCTTCTCCATAAGTTTGTATAAAATTAAAACTTTTGATTACCTTACCAAAATGTTGATTCCAACTTCGGGATGCTTACTTCAATCCATTAATGGACCGTTGAAGTTTGCATACCTTGTTAGCATCTTTAGGATCAACAAAACCTTTGGGTTGTACCATATACAACTCTTCATCAATATCTCCATTGAGGAACGTTATTTTGACATCCATCTGCCATATCTCATAATCATAATATGCAGTGATTGCTAACAAAATACTCATAGACTTTAGCTTCACTACCGGTGAGAAAGTATCATCTTAGTCAACTCCTTGAATTTGTCGAAACCCTTCTGCCACAAGTCGGGCTTTATAGATGGTTACATTACCATCAGCATCTGTTTTCTTCTTGAAAATCCATTTGTTCTCGACAGCCTTCCGGCCATCCGGTAAGTCCACCAAAGTCCATACGTGGTTTTCGTACATGGATCCAATATCAGATTTCATGGCTTCTTGCCATTTATTGGAATCTGGGCTCATAATTGCTTCCTCATATGTCGCAGGGTCATCGGTGTCATCCACCAACATGACACTCGTAACGGGATCATACTAATCAGGAGTGATACGAGTCCTCGTCGACCTGCGAGGTTCCATAGTAAATTCGACTGCAGTTTCATGATCATCCTGATTAGGTTCCTCTCTTATTGGTGTAGGAACCACATGAACTTCTTCCGGTGCTACACTACTCTCAAATTCAAGAGAAGGTTTGACAACCTCGTTGAGTTCTACTTTCCTTCCAGTCACTTCTTTCGAGAGAAACTCCTTCTCTAGAAAGGATCCATTCTTGGCAACAAAGATTTTGCCCTCGGATCTATAATAGAAGGTATACCCAATAGTTTCCTTCGGGTATCCTATGAAGACGCGTTTTTTCGCTTTGGGTTCAAGATTGTCGGGCTGTAACTTCTTTACATAAGCTTCACAACCCCAAACTTTAAGGAACAACAATTTAGGTTTCTTCCTAAACCATAATTCATACGGTGTCGTTTCAACGGATTTAGATGGTGCCTTATTTAAAGTAAATGCGGTTGTTTCTAATGCATAACCCCAAAACGACAAAGGTAAATCTGTAAGTGACATCATAGAACGAACCATATCTAAGAGAGTTCGATCATGATGTTCGGACACACCATTACGTTGTGGTGTTACCGGTGGTGTCAATTGTGAAATTATTCCGCATTTCTTCAAATGCTCACCAAACTCGTAACTTAGATATTCACCTCCACGATCAGATCATAGAAATTTAATCTTCTTGTTATGTTGATTCTCCACTTCACTTTGAAATTCCTTAAACTTCTCGAAAGTTTCGGACTTATGTTTCATGAAATAGATATACCCATATGTACTCAAGTCAATCGTGAAAGTAAGAACATAAAGATAACCACCGCGTGATGCCACACTCATTGGGCCACACACATCGGTATGTATGATTTCCAATAAGTCCATAGCTCGCTCCATCATACCAGAAAATGGAGTCTTAGTCATTTTACCCCTCAGACATGCTTCACATCTTTCAAGTGATTTGAATCAAGTGATTCAAGAAGTCCATCAGAATGGAGTTTCTTCATATGCTTCACTCCAATATGACCAAGACGACAGTGCCACATATATGTTGAGTTATCGCTTAACTTCAAACGTTTAGCTTCTATATTATTAGCATGTGTATTATTACAACTCATATAAATCAAACAACCATTATTCTCGGACTTAAACAAGTAAACTTTTTGCAATAAACATGATCCGGATATAATTTTGATGCTCAAGGCAGGCACCAAATAACAATTATTTAATTATAAAACTAATCCCGATGGTAGATGAAGAGGTAGCGTTCCAACCGCGATCACATCAACTTTTGACCATTTCCAACATGAATTGTCACCTTTTTATTCGCTAGTTTCTGTCTATTCTACAACACCTATTTCGAGTTACAAATGTGAGCAACCGAACCAGTATCAAATATCCAGGCACTACTACAACTACTACTAAGATACACATCAATAACATGTATATCGGAAGAACCTTTCTTCTTGATGTTGTTGTTCTTTAGATCCGCCAAGAACTTGGGGCAATTCTGCTTCCAGTGACCTTCTCCCTTGTAGTAAAAGCACTCAGTATCAGGCTTAGGCCCAGCCTTGGTCTTCTTCGCCGACGTGGTAGCTTTCTTACCGCCCTTCTTGAAGTTTCCCTTTTTCTTAGACTTGCCTTGCTTCTTGAAATTGGTGGTCTTATTGACCATCAACACTTGTTGCTCTTTCTTGATCTCCACTTCCGCAGACTTCAACATAAATAAGAGTTCTGGCGAAGTCTTATCCATGCGCTGCATGTTGTAGTTCATCACAAAGTTCTTGTAACTTGGTGGTAGTGATTGGAGTACACGGTGAATCCCCAAAGAATTAGGAATTATTATTCCCAGCTCTGGATCTTATTTGTGTGCCCAGACATCTTAATCACATGCTCACTGACGGAGCTGCCCTCCTCCATCTTGCAGTTAAAGAACTTTTCAGATGCTTCATAACTCTCAACTGCCGTGTGAGCCTCAAATATCATTTTGAGTTCACGGACAATATCAAGTGGGTCAAAGTTCTCAAACCTCTTTTGAAGCTCTGATTCCAAACCGTAAAAAATAGCACACTAAACTGTGGAGTACTGATTCTTCCGAGTATGCAAAACATTTCTCTCATCATCGGTAGCATTATCTGCAGGTGGGTCACCCAGTGGTGCATCCAGCACATAGGTCAACTAACCAGCATTGAGGACAATCCTCAAATTGCGGAACCAATCCGCGAAGTAGCTTCCATTGTTTTTTCAACTTTTCTTTCTCTAGGAATGCATTAAAATTGATGGTAGGGGTCTCCATTGATCTACAACATATTTGCAATAGTTTAGACTGAGTTTATGAAAAATTGAGTTCTAATTAATAGTTAAATTAATATAGGTGAACTCCCACTCAAAACAATATCCCTCACAATATTTTAGTGATCACATGAACCAAATCCACTACATCAAGTCCGATCATCACGAGACATAATGTAGTTTCAAAGGCGAACAATCAACATGTTCATCATATCTATTATATGACTCATGATTTACCTTTCGGTGATCCGTGTTCCGAGACCATGTTTGTACATGCTAGGCTCGCCAAGATTAAACCTTAGTTTCCGCATGAGAAAATCTTGCTTGCTCCCGTTGTATATACTCGCAGAATCTAACACACCCGATCATCACGTGGTGCTTCGAAACAATGAGTCTTGGCAACGGTTCCTACTAAGGACGAACACTTTATAACTTGATATTTTGTGAGTGGGATTATCTTATAATGCTACCGTTGCAATCTAAGCAATACAAGATGCATAAAAGGATTAACATCACATGCAATTCAAAATATGTGATATGATATGGCCTTTCTTCTTATGCTTCCGATCTCCATCTTCAAGCACGAACATGATCTCCATCATCACCGGCGTGGCGTCAAGGTCAATGGCACCGCTCCATGGTTGTCATCCACCAGCATCAACTATTACAACTACTTTGAATAATAGACACGCAGGTCTTAACGAAATTAAAAAAGACAACCATAAGGCTCCTGCCGGTTGCCGACTTACTATAATGATCATTGCATACATCATATATAATCACAATCATGGCCATATCACATCACAACACACACCTGCAAAACAAAGTTAGATGCCTCTAATTTTCTTTGCATAGTTTACGTGGTTTGGGGCTTTCAATAAGTACCGTTCTAACTTACGAACAAGAACCACAATGTTGATGCTTGAACTATTAAGTGCCCATTGTAAATTGAATCTTCACTATGATGAGAGAGACAGACACCCGCAAAGCCACTTATGCAATACAAGTTGCATGTCCAGTGTGGATCAAGTCTCATGAATGATTTCATGTAAGGTTAGCCGGGGCCGCTTCATCCCACCATCCCGCAAGATTCAAAGTACACAAGAAGCAATTGGTAATAAAAGCACCACCGCCCACAATGACCATTGTGTTCTACTTATGCAACAGATCTACATATAGACACGACTCTGATACCAATGTAGGGGTTCGTAGCATGGAAAACAAAAGAATTCTACCGCATGAACACACACAAGCCAAGATCCATCTACTAGATTGTAGCACCGGATCGATAGAGTACTAACCCTTGAAGATTCCAAAGCGGTTAACAAGAGCAGATTCTCATGGGTGTTGTAGTCGTTCACTTGCCGATCGCAAGATCACGTACACGATCCTTCCGGCGCCGTGTTCCGGAAGTGCTCCCGCAGTCGGTCATACGTTTGGAACTCGATTAAGACCTTCCTCTCCCTTGTTCCAGCAGGCAGTGGAGGTTGTAGCTCTCTCCTCGCAATTCCGGCAGCACGGCGGCGTGGTGTCGGAGTTTTAGAGGGGAGATATCGTAGGGCTTCACCTAAGCCGGTGCGAGTAGGGTGGAGTATAGGGGTTCCTCGGCAACTAGGGTTTAGAGGCCGAGGAGAGGAGGTGGTGGTGGATGGCGGCGGCGGTGCGGTGGCGGCGGCTTGGGGGCTAGGGTTTGTTGTGGTGGAGAGGGCCAACCCCTCCCCTCCTTTTATGGGAGGGTGAGGCGGTTTGGGGAGGGGAGGTCGAATCCTCCCCCAACTCCCTCTCCTCCTTGGCCGGTGGTGGAGGGAGAGGAGATTTCCTCTCCTCCCTCCACTAGGAACCATTGTCCCAGTTTGACTATTCAAACTTGCCTTTTGACTTTCAATTTTGGAGTTTGATTTCTCTCTTTTAAATGCCAAACCTAGTGACCTAGGACATGATGTAAGCATTCCACTTTGTCATGACACATTCATGTACCCTTCCCCTTATGGATCGGTGAACCTTCTAGACCCTTCTAGATCATTCCGGTGAAACCACCGGAATCATTCCCGAACTTCGGAATTGGACTTTCCTTATATGAATCTTATTCTCTGGATATCCCCGTGATATCCCGGATCCCATCTGAGACTTAGAAAAACATTTGGTCTTCTTACTCACGTTCCATATCTACTAAACAACATTGAATCCTTAAGTGTGTCTCCCTACAATTCGTGAATTATGCATACATGACCGAGACTCTTCTCCGATTAATAACCAATAGAGGAATCTGTAAATTCATATGGCTCCCACATATATCTACGATTACTTTGTGATCGAATGAACCATTTACATACGATACCAATTTCCCTTTGTCTCGCGATATTTTACTTATCCGAGGTCTGATCGTCGGTATCTCTACATATCTAGTTCAACCTTGTTACCAATAAGTACTCTTTACTCGTTCCTTTGATATGTAATACCTTGTGAGCCAGCCACATGCTTGCAAGCTAATTGGATGACATTCCACCGAGAGGGCCCAGAGTATATCTATCCGTCATATGGATATAAAAATCTCACTCTTGATCCATGTGCCTCAACACATACTTTCCGAACACTCAATGCCACCTTTATAACCACCCAGTTACGAAGTGGTGTTTGATGTCATCAAAGCATCTATTCGGTGATGGTGATTAGCATGATCCCATGGTCGAAGGAATTAGGTTACTATGTATCTTAAAGATTACAGTAAACGAACTATTGAAATGACTTGATCTTTATGCTACGCTTATCTATAGGAGTATGTCCATCAAACCATTCTCCTAATGATATGATCTTGTTGTTAATAACATCTCAATGTTCATGATCAGGAAACCATGATCATCTATTAACCAACAAGCTAGTACTATAAAGAGGCTTTACTAGGACTCTAACATGTTTACAAACCACACAAGTATTAATGATTCCGGTTAATACAATTACATCATGAATGTAAATAGTTATCACAAACACAAAGATATAATAATAACTACTTTTATTATTGCCTCTAGGGCATCATACGTCGGAAACGTATCTATAATTTTTGATGTTCCATGCTTGTTTAGTATCTACTTTTCTTTGCTTTGTCCACACTTTGAGGTGTTTTTATATGTTTTCTGGTATTAACCTATTAACAAGTTGCCGCAGTGCGAGTTGCCTATTTTCTGTTGTTTTTGGTTCCAGAAAATCTAGTAAGGAAATATTCTCGGAATTGGACGGGACAAAAGCCAAAGTCAATATTTCACCGAGGAGAACATGGAGTCTAGAGGAGATGCGGAGGGGAGCCACAGGGCGGCTGCACCCCCAAGGCACGGGCCCACCCTATGCCGCATTTGGGCGGGATGTGGGTCCCCTGGCCGCCCTCCTGTCTTGCCTCTTCGCCTATAAGAAGCCCCCGATGCGTAAACCCTAAGTACACGATCAATATTCCATGAAACCGTCTATAGCCGCCGCCACCGTCGTCCCTAGATCGGGGGGGGGGGGTCTGAAGCTCTTCCCGGCAGCCTATCAGAGGGGAGATCATCCCGGAGGCCTTCTTCGTCATGCCAGCCTCCGGTTTGAAGAGTGAGTAGTTCCACCTTGGACTACGGGTCCTTGTAGTAGCTAGATGGTTGTATCTCCTCCTTTGTGCTTTCATGTCTAGATCTTGTGAGCTCCGTTCATGATCAAGATCTCATCTATTTGTAATCATGCATGTTGTGTTTGCGAGGATCCGATGGATATTGAGATTACTATGTCATATTGATTAATGGTTTTGTCTATTTGATTCTATCATATCTGTGTTGTTTGTGATCTTGCATGCTCTCCGTTTTAGTAGCTATCTTGGCCAAGTAGTTGCTAGTGACTCTAAGAGGGGGTATTTATGCTCGATAGTGGGTTCATGCCTCTATTTAATCTAAGGGAAGTGAAAGAAATCTCTAAGGTTATAGATGTGATGTTTCCACTAGGGAGAAAACAATGGTCTCTTGTTCATGGAACAAGTGGATTGTTTACCTTACACACTTTGCTTAAAGCAGTCTGTTGCTTGCAACTTAATACTGGAGGGGGTTCGGATGATAACCCAAAGGTGGACTTCTAGTCATAGATGCAGTTGGATGGCGGTCTATGTATCTTGTTGTATTGCCCAATCGAATCTCATAGGATCATGATGTCTAGTATTGCATTGTTATGCCTTGCTCAGTCATGTCAATTGCCCTGCTGTAATTTGTTTACCCTGCATGACATGTTTGTTTATCTAAGGAGAACACCTCTAGTGAACTATGGACCCCGGTCCAATCATTACCATTGATACATCCTCCACTGTTACTGTTTACTTGCTGCAAACTACTATCACCTTCCACACCATATAGTTAATCCTTTGTTACAGCAATCGGTGAGATTGACAACCTCACTGTTCGTTGGGGAAAAGTCTTGAGTTTGTGTTGTGCAGGTTTCCAAGTTGCTTTCAACACCTTTGAGACGTTTCGTTCCTCCTACTGGTTCGATGAGGGAAAACTTGCTGATGGGCTGCTTCACACCTTGCTCTTGGGGTCTGCCAATGAGGCGTCAACACGCCACCATCAGGCTTTTCTGGCGCCGTTGCCGGGGAGGCTAAGGGCGTCTTCACAAGGGGAGTCCTTCTCAACCTTTCTCTTTACTTTGTTTTTGTTTTGCTTAGTTTCTTTTGCTTGGTTTTGTTTGCCTCTTTTTATCAAAAACTCCAAAAAAAGTTTAGTTTGGTTTGCTTTCTCTTATCAAAAACACAAAAAAATTAGTTCCTGCTCTAGTTGCTGGTCTGTTATTGCCTTGCTTGGTCATGCTTTCTATTAATGGATGGTTTCTTTGAAACTAGTTATTATTGGCAAGGTGGTTTCACGTAAGAAGAAAAGTATTATTATAAGGAACACCGTTTGTCACAAAAAGGGAAACACTTATGGGAACAAATTGATAAGTTGAATACTATTGCTAGAGAGGTGTGCTCTACTTATAATGTTACTTATTGATTTGATAAATCTTGTTGCTGTAGAAGGTATAAACACCTCCCTTTTCAATGTGAGTATAATGATAATGTTACCATATCCTCTTATGTTAAAGGAAATTATGACTTTTATGATGTGGAACAAATTGAAGAATTTATTGCCTTCAAGGGTGCATTTGAACTTCCTAGTTTGCTTGAAAATACTGATGATGCACCTTATGAATATGAGGTTGATGAGATACTTAAATTTTTCTTTGATAATTACAAGAAAGAAAATGGATATATTCTTGAATATTTTAATAGATGCTTTCCACAAATGGAAGAGACTAATGCCCTGCAGGAGCCTATAGAAGAAGAAATTGTTGAAACTGGAAGCTCATTAGATGAAAAAGAGGAGGAGAGTGATGAATAAAAGGAGGAAGAATGGATTATCTACCCATGCCTACCTTCTAATGAGAGTAACTCTTTATCCCTTACATTATTTCATTCTCCCCCATGCTTACCAAAGGAGTATGAATGTTATGTTCATGTGGATCCTTGTGAATTTTCTACTTTAGGTAAAATCGGTGAAGGTTTTAATCCCACCATTTTTTAGCTTGATAGAAATTATGTGTTTGTAGATCATGAAAAGAATGCTCTATGTGATAGCTATATTGTTGATTTTATTCATGAGGCTACTGAAAATTATTATGAGAGAGGAAAATATGGTTGTAGAAGTTTTCATGGTACTAAAACACCTCTCTATGTGCTGAAAGTTTTGAAGTTACTCTTGTTTCATCTTCCTATGCTTGTCACTTTGTTCTTTGTGAATTTATTTGCATACAAGATTCCTATGCATAGGAAGTGGGTTAGACTTAAATGTTTTTTGAATTTTCTTCTTGATTCTCTCTTTTACTTCAACTCATATTTCTTATGTGAGCATCTTCTCAAACTATTGTGCCTAACTTAAAGGCGTTAAAGAAAAGTACTTGTTGGGAGATTTCCCAAGATTTTTCTTGATTATTTGAGTTATTACTTCATTAGTGACCTCTCCTTATCCTTTTTATTTGCTTTTTGTTCCAAGAATGACCTCTAATGAGAGGGAAGTAAGATTTGGGGAGTTGCTGTCCCGAAACAGATTTATGTCCTACACCATAAAAATTAGTGAGGAGTCTATGTAAGTCGGATTGAGTTGAAAATGTACGAATAAATCCCCCAGTATGTTAGATAACTTTCGTTAGTTCAACACTTTTTGATTTGAGCAACAAAAGATCTTCGAAAAAATTGGTTTCTACCTGCTAGTCTATTTTGACAGATTTCTGTCATTATTTGCATTTGCTTCTTATTGATTCCTTTTTGGGTATTTTTTGGGAAATTGAGCTTTTTGAGGGAATTGCTACAGTAACTTGTGTTTTTAGTGAAAGTTTTGCTGTTATAAAGCTAAACCCAAGGGTCTATTATCTTTTGAATACACTAATGTTGCTAATGAAGATTGTGTGAAGTTTTGTATGAAGAAAAAAATTCAGGTGTGGAGAGATAATGATGTAATGAGATGAAGAATGGACAAAATCTCAAGCTTGGGGATGCCACCCCGGTGTCACCCCAAGAAATATCCAAGATGTACAAGCTTCAAAGCTTGGGGATGCCCAAGGCATCCCCTTCTCCATCAATAAAAAGCTCAGGTCTTTATAGACACTTCGTTTTTATTGTTTCATGCACTGTTGTGTTTATCTTGGAGCGTCTTAGTTTTTGTTTGCTTGCTTAGTTTGCTTATTTTGATTGAATAAAGTAGTTTGGACCCCCGTTCTCGCTGTGTTGTTTAAAATAAGTTGATTGGTGTTGGAAAAGAGTAGAAAGTTCTTGCTTGAATAGTGAAGAGGAGCTTGCTTTGACTGTGACTTAGACTTTAACATGCCATGCTAGATGTTGTTTTTACCTTATTCTTAGTGATTATTGTTGTAGCATGTCTTGTTCCAAACAATTGGGATTGCTTAGTGTGCCTTGAAGGAATCATGCGTTGTTTTAGCACAAAAGCATAATATTGTGGTATTCTCCTTTGATGCTTTGTTTGGGTTGACTTGGCACATGCTCACACCATGTTATGACTATGAAAAAGTCACCATAGCCTCTATGATCATTTAGTCCTTGACTTGTAGTACCACTCTATGCTTTGATTAGTAATGTTTTGTCGCTCTACATGATTATGGCCATTATTGCTCTCTTAGTTGGTTGCTCCCAGTCTTTTGCTAGCCTCCACTTGTATGAGTAAGATCTACTCATGCTTCCAACTCCCAATAAACCAAGTTATTCCAAAGTGTCCACTATAAATTCCTATGCATGGTGTGTTACACCATTCCAAGTATATTCTTTTTTTCATCTATCTTCCAATTAAAAAGTATTTTGTTACGTGAAAACTTAGTGATTAAAGCTCTCACGAACTTGATGGCACACTTTATTTTTCTTGCCCCTAATAAACTTGAACCATTGTGTCATCTATGTTGTATATGCTTGCACTTATACGTTGGAATTAGCAGAACCATGTTGTCTTGGGGAACGTTTTCAACATTGCACCTGTACTTTGTACACAGTTGATATCATGCTCTTTTGTCTATGGATGTCGCCGATGTGAAATAAAAAGGGAGCTTTTAAGTCCATGGAGATATTTATTTTGTGTTAGAGAAACGCCTGAGCCGCTAGCCTAAACCATGCCTAATCATGGTGGAAACTTGCAGCATCACCATAATGAGCAATCTGTGAAGCATCCTCAATAAAAATCTATGCAAATAGAAAATAAAAAGATTGCTGAGATGCTCATTGTCTGCTTTCCTTGTCATTTTGGTTATGGGATAGCTCCTGTACCATGTGCAAGGGTTACCCCGTTGGCGGTTCTCTAAGATACATATGTACTTACTATGACAAGAACTTACAGGTGACTAAATTTGAGTAGCATGCGATGCCGGCCCTCATATTCAAGGGACATGAGATTTCCAACTTATACTTTGTGAAGCATATACTCCATAGTTTGTTCACTTTAACATTAATCACTTCAATATGCTTATGATATGGGCAATTTGGGCTGAAATCTAACAAGTACCATAATTTTTGGAAGATCTTTTTGAGACTTGAAATCCCTGCTTTCCTATATGAAGGGCATTTCTTCCACTATTATACTGAGTCTCCCCCTTCTACCTTTAGGCACCAGTTAAGAGAGCATAGTTTCCATTATTAGTTATATGTGCATTGTCCCAAAACTTATTGATTGATGCATATTGTTGATATTACTTGTTCTTGTGCTATTTGTATCTAGTCACTCTTATGAACTTTAAGGGTGTCCTATGCAACTATTTGATACTCTATGAGGGGCAAGATGAATGCCACTATGCCATGTTTTTTGTAATGTGAAACAAACAAACGTTTTTCGATGCATGTTATTCATGATCTTTGTTTGTATCCTTTCATGTTGCATGCATAATTACTTTGTCTTATTGTTAGAACTCCATCTTTAATGCTCATGTTTAGAGTTCTTTGATCTCAGCTTTCAATGCTTGCAAGTGGTTTGATCTTGATCTTGATGGTGCATGTCACCTCAAAAATTATTCTTTTATCACTTACCTACTCGAGGACGGGCAGGATTTAAGCTTGGGGATGCTTGATACGTCGGAAACGTATCTATAATTTTTGATGTTCCATGATTGTTTAGTATCTACTTTGCTTTGCTTTGTTGTAAGACCCCACCTTTATAAAGTTAAAGGTCCCTGTGATTGCAATGCTAGTCCCTGGATCAATTGCTAGCATCCACAGTTTAATATGAAGTGCACAGAAACAAAGGTCATTATTACATCGTCATTCCAGAGATAACATAGTCTTTTACAACTCCATAGCCATAGGCTAGTACAAGAGTTTAACTTAACAATATAAATAAAAGTCTTCATCTTCATGTGCCACGGGCAAGCATGTTGAGTGTAGACTCATAACCCTAATCCTCATCAGAGTAACCTGCAACATCACAAGTTACAGCCACAGTGGGTCAATACATTGGAATAGTATTGGCAAGTGATACCTTAGTAGAATAATAGTATCTAGCTTCTACATGAATTTGGCTAATTGTATCTTAGGCTTGCTTTGCTCAAAATAGGTTTTACCTATCAGTTGAAAACACTAAGTTTTTGTTTGGCAAAAACTCCCAAGGAACCACCAATAGACATTTGTGAACCTTTACCCTTTTGTTCAACCACAAGTTTTAAACTTAGAAATTGGGATGAGGAGATTCTTGATAGCTTCCATGTCTTGATGCTCAAATTTTCCATTTCCGGGGACACAGCTAAGTACTTAGATTCTTCTTTCTTTAGAGGTGGTGCACTTTCCCCACAAGACTTGATTTTCATCAAGACATGATCTTTCGGAAGCCTTCCCTTAGACTAGAATGGACGCGCTCCAAACCTATCACCCTCTATCACCCTCTACCACCAACTGTCCATTTGGCTAAGTTATTGCAACCTATATGACCCAGGCAGAGCCGATAATGCCATGTGGCTGCACTAGAAGCTTCTTAACATATGGCATCTCAAATCCCTTTGTTCCTAGGTGGCATTACACAAGTGAGATACACAGGGTAGACCATTGAAAAATGGGCCCTAGTAACCACTCAACCAAAATCCATCCATGCAATTACCATTCCACCCAGGTGTTTCATTCACTTAGTTGTTTTATTAAGCAAAAACACAAGTCAAAGACTTAGCAATATTTTCCATAGCATGTGTATATAAACCACCCTTGGTTACTACTAGCTAGGCTAAGCATGGCAATAGCAAGTATCTTAACTTAGAGAAAATTCTAACAATTCTACAACTACTAGGATTTCCCAAGCATAGCATATAGATACTTAGCAAAAATTAACATGCAAGCCCTATACAAAATATCACTAATGCATAGTAAAAATAGTGAGAGTAACAACAATCCTCACAGTCACAATCACCACTAGCACCAAAATCTACACATAAAATGATAGCACCAAATTCACATTTCAAATAATCAAACACATTATATGAATGCATGCAAATGCCATGTGATGATTTTTTTCTAAACCAACCAAGACAAGTAAAAAAGTACTGATCAATAAACTAAACATTTATACACCAAATAAACTTAATTAGATCTTTAAAACATTTTCCAGATAATTTTAATACACAAAATAGGCCTACAAATGTCTCTGCATAAAATTCTATTTTAACAGATGCAAAATACAAAACTAAGCCTACAGATGTGTAGGATTTATTTTTGTGATTCCATTGATATCTTATTTGCATTTTTTGGATAAGCAGAACAAAAGTTATTGAATTTACAAGTTTAAACATTCAAAAATCATTTCTGGAATTTTAAACAGACATGCTAGGCCACGTGGAATAATTATATTGGCTGATATCGATTCGCACGGATCGATCAATGTGAGCCGCATGATCTAAATGAAATCGCACGGATCAGATCCACTCATACCCCTTCGTTAAGTGATCAAATCCTACGCGTTAGATTTAGATCCAAGGCTGCTGAGCACACGACCATGGATGGGGGCTAGGGGCAGTGGTTGGCCTTACCAGCGTCGCACGGCTGCGAGGAAGCTCGATATGGTCGTGGTTGGGGGGCATGCTATAGCGGGGGCTAGAGCTCGTCCGAGTTGCATGCGGCGTTGGGTCCTTGCAGACGAAGTTATTGTCGACGCTCTGGATCGCCCTAGCACAAACCAGATGTGTCAGGAGGTTCGCAAGGTCACGGCGAACACGACAGTGTCAAGGAGAAGACAAGGGGCGCTCGAAGGTTACCCGGATTTCTCGACGGAGTTGGGCGGCGGTTCTGTTGTTTGCAGAGATGGACGGAGGAGACATCCTGGTGCAAGGCAGAGCAAACAAATGGCATGACATGATGCGCATGAACCACACGAACAAGCTCGCATGATCCTGAGGTGAAGGGGGCACTGTACTCACCGGAATACGTCACCGGAGGCGCTCGGTATTGCGGCGGTGCAAATGAAATTACGGGAAGCCTGGTGGCGGAGAAGGGGCGCTGAGTGAGGGGAAAGGAGCGGAGAGGGGAGGGGGTTAAATAGCCAGCGAGGGGCGAGGGGATTACGCGGCATTGATCGGCAATTAAGCCCACTTCAATCGCGGCAATGATTTTGGTAACGTCGGCGACGACGGGTTCGGGGGGTTGTGGGGTTTGGGGACGATGATTGCGTGGCAATTGGGGCCACCAGTCAGTGAGCGCAGGGTAGGTTCGCGTTGCGTGAGAGAGAGAGAGAGAGAGAGAGAGAGAGAGAGAGAGAGAGAGAGAGAGAGAGAGAGAGAGAGAGAGAGAGAGAGAGAGAGAGAGAGAGAGAGAGAGGAAAGGCCCGGGTGGGCTTGCTGGGCTGATTCTGCTACTGGGCCGAATGGATGGCGCCAACCTTTTTCTTTTTCTTTATTCCTTTTCTATTTCTATTTTGATTTTCTGAAATCTATTTCAAATGCTTTTTCAAATGAGTTTGAATTCAAACTTTTTCTGGATTTTTGTAAAGTGAACCATGCACATATTTGAGTATAAAACATTGTTGTTCTCTCAAAAATACTTGGCCCTTTGAAATTAAATAAATCCATGCCTTAATTATTTATTTATAAATAGGCATATGAATGGTTTTGAATTTAGATTTTCGTTTTGAAATTTTGAACAAGCTTTGGAATCAGCATTCAAAACTATAATCAAACCTTTTCAAGTTGAAACAAAGTATTCACATTTTGGTGAGTAGAAATAAATACATTGCCTGTCCTACATAAAATATTAGGCAACAATTTACTTCTATTTTGAAATCTTATTTGAAAAATGATCCAAATGCTTATGAATGCATGAATGATATGCAATCTTTATAAATCATGATTTGGGATGTTAAAAATCTAACCTCCTTAAGGTGAATCTCGCCCTCGAGATTCGGATTGGCTATCAAATAGGTGAGGGTGGTCTTTCCGAAGATCATCTTCTCTTTCCCATGTTGCTTCTTCCTCGAAATGATGGTTCCACTGAACTTTGCAGAATTTGATAGTCTTTGTCCGACTAACTCTTTCTGCAGTCTCAAGAATCTTGATAGGTTTTTCCTCATAAGTGAGATCACTTTCCAATTGGACCTCTTCCAAAGGTATAATATCCTTCAAACAAGTCTCTTCCATCTCCGGATGGCATTTCTTTAGCTGACTTACATGAAATACATTGTGAACGACAGACAATGACTCAGGCAATTCAATCTCATATGCTACTTCTCCTTTATGGCTCAGAATCTTGAATGGTCCAACATATCTTGGTGCCAATTTTCCTTTGGCTCCAAACCTCTTTACTCCACGAAGTGGTGATACTCTAAGATAAGCTCTATCTCCCACATCATAGGTGACTTCTCTACGCTTGGGATCTGCGTAGCTCTTTTGTCGGGACTGTGCTATCTTCAATCTGTCCTTTACCAACTTGACTTTCTCTTCAGCTTCCTTGATTAGTTCTGTCCCGAACAAGTTTCTTTCTCCAACACCATTCCATAGAAATGGTGTAGTACACTTTCTCCCATAGAGAAATTCAAACGGTGCAATCTCAATACTGACTTGATAGCTATTGTTATAAGAGAATTCCGCGTAAGGCATACTTTCATCCCAACTAACACCATAATCTAGGGCACATGCCCTCAACATACCCTCTAAAATCTGGTTGGTCCTTTCTGTCTGTCCATCAGTCTGGGGATGAAAAGCAGTACTGAATTCCAATCTCGTTCCCAATGACTCATGCAGTTGCCTCCAAAAATGGGAAGTGAATTGAGTTCCCCTATCAGACACAATACTCTTGGGTAGTCCATGCAGACACACAATCCTATTCATATAGATCTCGGCTAACTTAGCACTTGTATAGGTTGTCTTCACGGGTATGAAATGATCCACTTTAGTTAGGTGATCTACTACGACTCAAATAGAATCATATCCTGATCTAGTCCTTGGCAGTCCAGTGATGAAATCCATGCCAATCTTTTCCCACTTCCAATCAGGAATAGGTAGTGGTTGTAACAATCCTGTTGGTTTCTGATGTTCTGCTTCCACTCTGCTACATACATCACACAAAGCAATATGTTCGGCGATGTCCTTCTTGAGATTATTCCACCAAAATCTTTCCTTCACATCCATGTACATTTTAGTGTTACCCGGATGAATGGAATATGGTGAGTTGTGTGCTTCCTGTAAAATCAGTTTCCGAAGCTCCGGATCCTACGGAATTCAGATACGTTTTCCATACCATAAAGTACCTTGTACGTATTCATGGAATCCTTTGGATTTTCCCTTACCAATCTTTTCCTTAATCTCTTCAATTTCCTTGTCCATCTTTTGGGCTTCCTTGATTTTGTCCAACAAGGTGGGTTGAATATCCAATGTCATGAGATGTCCTTCAGGCACTATCTCCAATCTGAGATCTTTGAATTGGGCACACAGATCATCTGGCAACTCTCCTTTAGTAAGGCCATTCACATAAACCTTATGGCTTAATGCATCTGCTACAACATTTGCTTTACCGGGTGGTATTGCAAACTCAAGTCATAGTCCTTGATGAGTTCTAGCCATATTCTTTGTCTCATGTTGATTTCTTTCTGGGTGAAGATATACTTCAAACTTTTGTGATCTGTGAACACTTCACAACGCTTTCCCAAAAGATAATGTCTCCATGTTTTGAGTGCATGGACAACAGAGGCTAACTCCAAATCATGAGTAGGATAATTCACTTCATTAGTTTTGAGTTGTCTCGAGGCATACGCCACAACTTTCCCTTCTTGCATCATAACTGCACCTAATCCTTGGTGAGATGCATCACAATACACTTGAAAATCCTTCTCCAAGTCTGGCAGACATAAGACTGGTGCTGTCACTAGTCTCTTCTTCAACTCTTGGAAACTGAGTTCACATCCTTCAGTCCAATCAAATTTCTTGTCTTTCTTAAGTAACTTCGTCATTGGCTTAGCTACCTTTGAGAAATTCTCAATGAACCTTCTATAGTATCATGACAAGCCAAGGAAACTACGAACTTCTTTCACTGACTTAGGATATTCCCATTCCGTTACAGCTGACACTTTTGCAGGATCAACTGCTACACCATCTCATGACGCAATGTGTCCTAGAAATCCAACCTCATTCAGCCAGAATTCACACTTACTGAATTTGGCATATAGTTTATGCTCTCTAAGCTTCTCAAGTATCAATCGCAAATGTCCTTCATGCTCTTCATTGCTCTTGGAATAGATCAAAATGTCATCGATGAAAATGACAACGAATTTGTCAAGAAATTCCATGAACACCTTGTTCATCATATTCATGAAGTAGGCTGGTGCATTTGTCAAACCAAATGGCATCACGGTGTATTCATACAATCCATACCTAGTGGTGAAAGCAGTCTTGGGTATGTCTTGTTCCCTTATCTTTAGCTGAAAATAGCCTGGCCGAAGATCAATCTTTGAGAACACACGGGCTCCTTCTAACTGATCAAACAAGTCATTGATTCTGGGCAAAGGATACTTGTTCTTGATAGTCACCTTGAGTGAACGATAATCTATGCATAACCTTTGACTTCTATCTTTCTTTTTGATAAACAAAACTGGTGCCCCCCAAGATGAAGAACTTGGTTGAATAAATCCTTTCTGCAACTGTTCTCCAAGTTGTTTCATGAGTTCCTTCAACTCATCAACTGACATCTTGTAAGGTCTCTTTGCTATTCGTCCTGATCCTGGAAGCAAGTCAATCAGAAACTCAACATCTCTATATGGTGGCATTCCCGGCAATTCCTCCAGAAACACATCCGGATATTCTCTCACAATTATCACACTATCTATGCTAACCCCCTTAAGATAATTTAGCTTACTCCCTTTTGATTCAAAGTTAGACTTGAATCTAATCCGTTTCTTATCCGGGGTTGTGAGTGCGACAGTACGGTTGGCACAATCTAGTACTCCTTCATACTTGGTCATCCAATCCATTCCCAATATAACATCCAATCCTTAGGAATCTAGGATTATCAAACTAACTGGAAACTTATGCTTTCCAAATTCTATTACTAGATCACGACATCCAAGACTTACTATGATATCTCCACCAGGATAACTTACTTTTATAGGACACCCAATATTTTCAGTTGGAAATCCATTTCTACCAACAAATGCTCTTGATATGAATGAATGCGATGCGACAGTATCAAAAAGAACAAGTGATGGAACAGAATTGAGTTTGAACTTACCAGCCACAGCATCAGATTCCTCATATATTTCTTCCACATTTATGTGGTTCACTTGTCCCTTCTGGAAAGGGTTGGGCTTGGTGGTTCCTTCAACCTTCTTCTCTAGGAACTCATTTGCATAGTGTCCCATCTTCTTACACTTGAAACACTCAAACTGACTGATATCTCTCTTTGCAGGCTGACTTCCACTGCCACTTCCACCTCCACTGTGGTGGCTCTTGTGTCCACCCTTGTGGTTCTTATACTTGTCATTATCATGACTGCTGTGATTCTTGTTGTCATGATGGCGGTTGTGGCCATGGTGGTTGTTGTACTTTCCATTTTGTGGGATCCAGAACTCCCACTATCATCATGATGGGAGCGCTTGTGAGACGATCCCGAGCTGTGATTATCAAAGCTGTGCTTATCAAAGCTGTGCTTCCTTTTCCTACTCTCAACCTGTTTCATCTTGTTCTCCAAGATGGTAGCCTTGTCACAAAGTGATTGGTAGGTTGGGACATAGGCAACAGATAACTGCAGATTCAGTTCATCATTCGGTCCTTCGAGGAATTTCTCCTTCCTCTTGGCATCTGTATCAACTTCATCCGGTGCATAACACGCCAGATTGTTGAACTCCTCAATGTACTCAGCCATGCTGCGGTGACGCTGCTTCAGGTTGTGGAACTCCTTCTTCAAATTCATCACTCCGGATGAGATGTGAGCTATACGGAAACCATCCTCAAAGATAGCCCAAGTCACATCCTCAATGGGAGTGGTGATTTGAAAGTTGTCCCACGAATTTGTTGCTGGCCCTTCTAGCAGATGTGCTGCAAACCTGACCTTCTCCTCGTCGGTGCAGCCTATAGTCACCAAGTCTTTGTTCAATGAACGTAGCCAATCATTGGCCACCATTGGATCAGTGGTTCCCGAGAACTTTGCAGGCCTCACTCTTAGAAATCTGGTGAGCATGTAAAATCCTGGCGGATTATTCTGGTTGTTGTTGTTATTGTTGTTGTTGTTGTTGTTGTTATTCTGGTTCTGGTTCTGCATGAATGTTGTCATCATCTGCATCAGTTGACCTTGTGTTGTCATCAACTGCTGCATCTCGGGAGTGACATTGTTGTTGTTGTTTTGGCTGGGGTTGACACGTCGAGGAGGCATCTGTGGTTTTAATAAGGATAAGAATGAGATACCCATATATTCTTAACATGCACAATACATCACATAGAACAATCACAATAACCAATCATCAAAATAACATAGAGTTTAAACGACATAAACAACAAGTTTTTGGAAAAAGCAAACACACCATAGCAAGCCACCCACATGTTGGATGGTCATTGCGACTCATTAATCAAAAGTACGGTAGATGAAAGATAATCAAGTAGTCTACACTACTCCTCCGCATCAATCTCCACATCAACGAGGGTAAGACCTGCATTCTCCATGGCGGTCTTGTACTCATCAACACTAGCAGTCAAGGCCTCAATCTTGGCCCTAAGAGCCCTCTTCTGTGAGCGAAGCCTCTCGATCACTCCCTGCTGATGCTCAAGCTCGAAGTCCTTAGCATCTAACTCTTCCTTCATCTCCCGGATCTTCTTTTTCCTGTCTTGGACTCTTTTCTCCTGGCTTTTGAACTTCTTGTCCTGGCTTTCAAACTTGGCCTACATTTCCTTGACAATCTCGGCTTGCTCCGTGGAGAGCTTGTCCTTCTCTCGAAGCTGAACCTGGATCTCGTCATTGCTAAGCATGACGTTGGTCCTATCAGTATCGAGGTGTCTAATAAAACCCTCTAGGTCCTGAAGGTACAGACGAATCGGCTCCATCGTCTCTCTAGCAGCATCCTCGTACTCTATAGCCTCACCCTCCTCGTTGCATCTCCTGAAGGGGTGAAAGTAAAGACCTCTAAGCTCGGTGGAGTGCCTCCCTACCAGGCGCCCAAGTAACTCCTGCATGACTACATCTAAGCCTTTCTCCTTGTCGTGATGCATCAGCTTGAAAGTGATGGCCTCCGTGGTTGGCTCAGTCTAGCGTCCTGGCTGAGTAACCTTGAAGCCCCAAAGGTCCTTCCTCTCAAACTTGGTGAGCTGGAGTGTCATGATGCTAGGAAGTGGAAGGTTAAGCACACTAGTGAGCTCAATGAGACGAGTACCAAAACGAGTTCCCTTGAACTCCTCGGCCGTGCTGATAACAACGTTAGGCATCTATTTTTATAAGACAGAGAAAAGTTAGATCCAACACAAGTAGAGAAAATTCACAAGACAAAATATCGCAAGCACATCTTTTGTAACAAACACATAAGTCATGGCATACACAACTCCATTACAACATCAAAGGTTCAACATAACTTAAACAAATTTTTCGAAGTAAAATGTTAAGTGTGGTGGTCCAACTAACGAAGTACGTTACAACTCACTCACTAGACAAAATAGCTATCAGGGCATCCTTAGTAGCCATTTGTCTATCTTGTTCACAAGACTCCCATATTAAGTCTATGATGTCTCCCCTTAGTTGTTGGTTGGTAGTCTCTAATTCTTGGGTATTCTTCTTTTCTTCTCTAAGGTCATTTTGGGTGTTGAGCATTCTGCACTTGAGTCTATCACCAAGCTCCTTGATAGCATTCCAAGCTGCATTGCTCCTTGATAGAATTCCAATCTGCACTTCTTGCAGAGTCAAAGAATGTTGTGTGCATTTCAGATTTGGTGACCATGCAGAATCCTGACTCCTTGTGGTTGTCTTCCTTGTTTTTGTACAAGTGAAGTTGCACCCACCAATACTCTTCTCCTTCATCCATCACAGGGAATCCTTTGTACACAGCTGCACCATGTATCCCCATGGTAACCATAAGTTTATTGAGTGCCTTGGGAAATTCAGTCTCACACTCTAAGGTCATGGTCATGAGTGGTCCCTTACTCACGGCTTTGTTGATGGATTTCATCTACAAATCGAGATGATAAAGAAGATTAGAAAAGTTTACGAGAAGAAAAAGACAAGTGTGGAAATTTTTCAAAGTGTTGAAAATTTTTCCTTAGTGGTTTCTTAGTCTAATCCAATCCTAGGGTCATAATCATATAGGCAACACAGTTCTCTGATACCATCTGTAAGACCCCACCTTTATAAAGGTAAAGGTCCCTGTGATTGCAATGCTAGTCCCTGGATCAATTGCTAGCATCCACAGTTTAAGATGAAGTACACAGAGACAAAGGTCATTATTACATCGTCATTCCAGAGATAACATAGTCTTTTACAACTCCATAGCCATAGGCTAGTACAAGAGTTTAACTTAACAATATAAATAAAAGTCTTCATCTTCATGTGCCACAGGCAAGCATGTTGAGTGTAGACTCATAACCCTAATCCTCATCAGAGTAACCTGCAACATCACAATTTACAGCCACAGTGGGTCAATACATTGGAATAGTATTGGCAAGTGATACCTTAGTAGAATAATATTATCTAGCTTCTACATGAATTTGGCTAAGTGTAGCTTAGGCTTGCTTTGCTCAAAATAGGTTTTACCTATCAGTTGAAAACACTAAGTTTTTGTTTGGCAAAAACTCCCAAGGAACCACCAATAGACATTTGTGAACCTTTACCCTTTTGTTCAACCACAAGTTTTTAACTTAGAAATTGGGATGAGGAGATTCTTGATAGATTCCATGTCTTGATGCTCAAATTGTCCATTTCCGAGGACACGGCTAAGTACTTAGATTCTTCCTTCTGCAGAGGTGGTGCACTTTCCCTACAAGACTTGATTTTCATCAAGACATGATCTTTCGGAAGCCTTCCCTTAGACCAGAATGGACGCGCTCCAAACCTATCACCCTCTACCACCAACTGTCCATTTGGCTAAGTTATTGCAACCTATATGATCCAGGCACAGCCCATAATGCCATGTGGCTGCACTAGAAGCTTCTTAACATATGGCATCTCAAATCCCTTTGTTCCTGGGTGGCATTCCACAAGTGAGATACACAGGGTAGACCATTGAACAATGGGCCCTGGTAACTACTCAACCAAAATCCATCCATCCAATTACCATTCCACCCAGGTATTTCATTCACTTAGTTGTTTTATTAAGCAAAAACACAAGTCAAAGACTTAGCAATATTTTCCATAGCATGTGTATATAAACCACCCTTGGTTACTACTAGCTAGGCTAAGCATGGCAATAGAAAGTATCTTAACTTAGAGAAAATTCTAACAATTCTACAACTACTAGGATTTCCCAAGCATAGCATATAGATACTTAGCAAAAATTAACATGCAAGCCCTATACAAAATATCACTAATGCATAGTCAAAATATTGGGATAAAAATATGAAGCACCACTTTCCTTGGTAGTTGGGAGAGTAACAACAATCCTCACAGTCACAATCACCAATAGCACCAAAATCTACACATAAAATGATAGCACCAAATTCACATTTCAAATAATCAAACACATTATATGAATGCATGCAAATGCCATGTGATGATTTTTTCTAAACCAACCAAGATAAGTAAAACAGTACTGATCAATAAACTAAACATTTATACACCAAAAAAACTTAATTAGATCTTTAAAACATTTTTCAGATAATTTTAATACACAAAATAGGACTAAAAATGTCTCTACATAAAATTATATTTTAACAGAGGCAAAATACAAAACTAAGCCTACAGATGTGTAGTATTTATTATTGTGATTCCATTGATATCTTATTTGCATTTTTTGGATAAGCAGAACAAAAGTTATTGAATTTACAAGTTTAAACATTCAAAAATCATTTCTCGAATTTTAAACAGACAGGCTAGGCCACGTGGAATAATTCTATTGGCTGATACCGATTCACACGTATCGATCAATGTGAGCCGCATGATCTAAATGAAATCGCACGGATCAGATCCACTCGTACCCCTTCGTTAAGTGATCAAATCCTACACGTTAGATCTAGATCCAACGCTGTTGAGCACACGACCATGGATGGGCGGCGCTAGCGACAACGGCGCGGCAGCGGTGCTACTATCGATGGTGTTCTGGCGATTCTAGGGGGGGCTAGGGGCAGTGGTTGGCCTTACCAGCGTCGCCCGGCTGCGAGGAAGCTCAACGTGGCCGTGGTTGGGGTGGGTGCATGCTGTAGAGGGGGCTAGAGCTTGTCGGAGTTGCAGGCGGCGTCGGATCCTTGTAGAAGAAGTTGTTTCTGACGCTCTGGATCGCCCTAGCACAAACCAGATGTGTTAGGAGGTGTGCAAGGTCACAGCGAACATGACAGTGTCAAGGAGAATACAAGGGGCGCTCGGAGGTTACCCGGATTTCTCGACGGAGTTGGGCGGCGGTTCTATTGTTTGCAAAGATGGACGGAGGCGACGTCCTGGTGCAAGGCAGAGCAAACAAATGGCATGAGATGATGCGCATGAACCAGACGAACAAGCTCGCATGATCCTGAGGTGAAGGGGGAACTGTACTCACCGGAATACGTCGCCGGAGGCGCTCGGTACTGCGGCGGTGCAAATGAAATTACGGGCAGCCTGGTGGCGGAGAAGGGGCGCTGAGTGAGGGGAAAGGAGTGGAGAGGGGAGGGGGTTAAATAGCCGGCAAGGGGCGAGGGGATTACGCGGTATTGATCGCCAATTAAGCCCGCTTAAATCGCGGCAGTGATGGTGGTAACGTCGGCGACGACGGGGTCGGGGGTGCGGAGTTTGGGGACGATGATTGTGTGGCAATTGGGGCCACCAGTCAGTGAGAACGGGGTAGGTTCGCATTGCATGAGAGAGAGAGAGAGAAAGAGAGAGAAAGAGAGAGAGAGAGAGAGAGAGAGAGAGAGAGAGAGAGGAAAGGCCCGGGTGGGCTTGCTGGGCTGATTCTGCTACTAGGCCGAATGGTTGGCGCCAGCCTTTTTCTTTTTCTTTATTCCTTTTTTTTATTTCTATTTTTATTTTCTGAAATCAATTTCAAATGCTTTTTCAAATGAGTTTGAATTCAAACTTTTCTGGATTTTTGTAAAGTGAACCATGCACATATTTGAGTATAAAACATTGATGTTCTCTCAAAATACATTGGCACTTTGAAATTAAAATAAATCCATGCCTTAATTATTTATTTATAAATAGGCATATGAATGGTTTTGAATTTAGATTTTTTTTTGAAATTTTGAACAAGCTTTGGAATCAGCATTCAAAACTATAATCAAACCTTTTCTGGTTGAAACAAAGTATTCACATTTTGGAGATTAGAAATAAATCCATTGCCTTTCCTACATAAAATATTAGGCAACAATTTACTTCTGTTTTGAAATCTTATTTGAAAAATGATCCAAATGCTTATGAATGCATGAATGATATGCAAACTTTATAAATCATGATTTTTGGGATGTTACATTTGTCCACACTTTGAGGTGTTTTTATATGTTTTCTGGTACTAACCTATTAACAAGTTGCCGCAGTGCCAATTGCCTATTTTCTGATGTTTTTGGTTCCAGAAAAGCTAGTTAGGAAATATTCTCGGAATTGGACGGGACAAAAGCCAAAGTCAATATTTCACCGAGGAGAACATGGAGTCCAGAGGAGATGCGGAGGGGAGCCACAGGGCGGCTACACCCCCCAAGGCACGGGCCCACCCTAGGCCGCGTCTGGGCAGGGTGTGGGTCCCCTGGCCGCCCTCCTGCCTCACCTCTTCGCCTATAAGAAGCCCCCGATGCCTAAACCCTAAGTACCCGATCAATATTTGACGAAACTGTATGTATCCACCACCACCAACGTCCCTATATCGGGGGGATCTGAAGCTCTTCCCGGCACCCTACCGGAGGGGAGATCATCCTGGAGGCCTTCTTCTTCATCTTGCCAGCCTCCGGTATGAAGCGTGAGTAGTTCCATCTTGGACAACGGGTCCATGTAGTAGCTAGATGGTTGTATCTCCTCCTTTGTGCTTTCATGTCTAGATATTGTGAGCTCTGTTCATGATCAAGATCTCATCTATTTGTAATCATGCATGTTGTGTTTGCGGGGATCCGATGGATATTGAGATTACTATGTCAGATTGATTAATGGTTTTGTCTATTTGATTCTATCATGTCTGTGTTGTTTGTGATCTTGCGTGCTCTCCGTTTTAGTATCTATCTTGGCCAAGTAGTTGCTAGTGACTCCAAGAGAGGGTATTTATGCTCGATAGTGGGTTCATGCCTCTATTTAATATAAGGAAAGTGACAGGAATATCTAAGGTTATAGATGTGATGTTTCCACTAGGGAGAAAACAACGGTATCTTGTTCATGGAACAAGTGGATTGTTTACCTTACACACTTTGCTTAAAGCAGTTGTCTGTTGCTTGCAACTTAATACTGGAGGGGGTTCGGATGATAACCCAAAGGTGGACTTCTAGTCATAGATGCAGTTGGATGTCGGTCTATGTATCTTGTTGTATTGCCCAATCGAATCTCATAGGATCATGATGTCTAGTATTGCATTGTTATGCCTTGCTCAGTTCTGTCAACTGCCCTGCTGTAATTTGTTTACCCTGCATGCCATGTTTGTTTATCTAAGTAGAACACCTCTAGTGAACTATGGACCCCAGTCAAATATTTACCATTGATACATCCTCCACTATTACTATTTACTTGCTGCAAACTACTATCACCTTCCACACCATACAGTTAATCCTTTGTTACAGCAACCGGTGAGATTGACAACCTCACTGTTCGTTGGGGAAAAGTCTTGAGTTTGTGTTGTGCAGGTTTCCAAGTTGCTTTCAACACCTTTGATATGTTTCCTTCCTCCTACTGGTTCGATAACCTTGGTTTCTTACTGAGGGAAAACTTGCTGATGTGCTGCTTCACACCTTGCTCTTGGGGTCTCCCAACGAGGCGTCAACACGCCACCATCAGGCTTTTCTGGCGCCATTGCTGGGGAGGCTAAGGACGTATTCACAAGGGGAGTCCTTCTCAACCTTTCTCTTTACTTTGTTTTTAGTTTTCTTAGTTTCTTTTGCTTGGTTTTGTTTGCCTCTTTTTATCAAAAACTCCAAAAAAATAGTTTAGTTTGGTTTGCTTTCTCTTATCAAAAAAATCTAGAGCAAAATCTAAAAGCTAAAACCTAAACTACCAAGGAGTTTATTAAACTGACTACAAACTAAAACAGAGAGTAAACAACCACAAGATCGATAACTACTGCAAAAACAAGAACAAAAGACACAGACATCCACCACAACTTAGAAGGACAGACCCTAGGAGCAGCAAGGAAAGAAGCTCAACACACTATGTGAATAGAGTCCTCCTCGCATGGATGGCTCTGCAGGTAGTCTAGTGATACTTTTCCACCATGTGTTATTCCCTGAGCAGAGGACTTCTAAGTAGAGATCCATCAGAAGTCTGGGCAGGTCAGCACGGGGGGAGCCTCAGCGGTCTTTTGAGCTTTCGCAGAATTCGATCTGCGAACTGGGAAGTTTATCCTCCTCCTAGATCCTTGAATGGTACTTTCAAATTTCTCAAATATGAAAGCACCAGACTCCACACACGTTTCATATTAATCCAAATAGATCTGTTAAACACTAAGCTATTTCTAAAGTTCCACAGGCCCCACATGATAGCTGCAGAAACTACATTAAAATGCAAAAATCTCTTATTGCATAACCATCTACTAGCTACTGAATCATAGTCAGACACTTGAATATTAAAAATCTTAAAAACATTAGCCCACAGCAGTCTAGCAACAATGCAATCAAACAGAAGGTGATGAACAGATTCAATATCCTTACAGAACGCACATTCTAGAGGTTTAGGAATCCCCCGAGCTCTCAAATTATGTCTAGTCATGATTTTATTTTGCGAGAGGAGCATCAAGAAAACGTGAACCCTAGGTGGGATTTTCAAATTTCACATAGCAGGCAATAAAATTTGTTTTACCCCTCTAAAATTAATAACAACATACATAGATCTAGAAGAATACACTCCTTTCGAGTCAAATTGCCAGATAAGCTGGTCTTCCTGACTACTAAAAGTAATGCTCCTAGCAATGACTAGCAAGTCTTGCCATTGCACCATCATGCCCTCATTAAAGGTCCTTCTAAAGTCACACCTAATCTGTTCACCATCCCAAATATCAGCAATAGTTAAGGTCTGTTGATTAGATATGATATACAGGTCCCAAAACTGAACAGCTAAATGGGAATTACCAAACCAAATATCTTCCCAGAATTTTATTAATCTACCATCCCCCGCTTTACACTTATACCCAATTTTAACAGCTTTAACAACCCACAAAACCCCTTTCTAGAAGGTAGATGGGTGCACATCTTGGCAAAAAATAATATTTGGGTTCCTAGTTTAATACTTAGCATCAATCACTCTCCTCCATAAATACCCCTCCCCCTGAATGTATCTCTTGATCCAAGAACCAAGCAGACAGAGGTTAAGATCTTTCTTCATACAAGTGGAAGGCCAATTAGCTAGATGAATGTATCCCCCTAAATGTAAGTTAGGAATACCCATACCTCCAAACTCTTTCTTCATACAAGTGGAAGGCCAATTAGCTAGATGAATCTTATGATTCCCTTCCTCATCATTCCACATAAAGTTGGCTAGCTGAGAGTTTAAAGATTCATAGCCCACTTAGGGAGTTTGAAAAAGGAAAGAAGGTAAACAGGAATACTAGACAAGACAGCTTGAATAAGAATTTTTTTAGAAGCAGAAGATAATAATTTTCCTCTCCAACTAGTCATCCTAGCCAAGATGCTCTCAAAAAGAGGTTGAAAATCCTTCCTACTCAACCTCTCAAAGTGAAGGGGTATTCCTAAATATTTCACAAGGAAATCCCTAGCCACACATTGAAAAATATCTAGGAAAGGGTTTAGATCCTCCTGATCCATATTGATAGGGAGCAGCTCACTTTTATGAAAATTAATCCTCATACTAGAAATTTTCTCAAAACAAGTACGAATCCACTTCAAATTTCTAGCCGCCCTGGTATCTTTATCCAGAAAAAGAAGGGTATCATCAGCATATTGCAAGCTGATAACCCCTCCATGAATAAAATTAGGACACAATCCTCTAATCAAATTATGTCGTGTCCCTTTAATTAACATCCTAGAAAAGACATAAACTAAAGAGTTAAAAAGGAGAGGTGCAATCGGATCCCCCTGCCTCAAACCTTTACCAGTAAGAAAAAAATTACTTTCTACATCAGATCTTCACCCCCATAGAACCACCAGCTGTAATTTGTTTAACTATCCTAATAAAAGTAGGATCAAAACCCCTACATTCTAGGATTTCATATAAAAAGTCTAAGTTTACTCTATCATAAGCTTTCTCATAATCTATTTTTAAGACTAATACTTGGTTTTTTCCTATGAACTTCATGAATAATTTCATGAGTAGTAACCACACTCTCTAAAATAATCCCACCTTTTATGAAGGCAGATTGATAAGAGGAAATCAATCTCCCAATAATCTTAGCATATCTATTAGTCAACACCTTAGTAAAAAAATTGAAAGAACAATTCAGTAAACTAATAGGTCTAAATTTCTTCATAGATCTAGCATCATTTTCTTTAGGAATAAGAGTAATCATGGCAAAATTTAACCTATACATTTCTAATTTGTCATAAGACCACACATCAAACATAGCCACCATATCAAACTTGACAATATCCCAAAAATGTTATAAAACATAAAAGAAACACCATCTGGGTCAGGAGCTCCATCTGAGTAGGAATCAAACACAGCTGTTTTGATTTCTTCCTCAGAGAAAACCCCTCCTAGGATATTCTCCTCTATGCCGACTTTCTCATCATCAGAGAAAAAAACATTCCTGATATTAATATCATCCCTAGGCTCAAAACCAAACAAATCTTTATAATAATCTAGAGAAACTTTAAGCATATCCTTTGTTTCAGTCACATGACCCTTAGGTCCATCTAATATAGGGATCATTTTTTTCCTCCTTCTCCGGTTGGCAACAACACAAAAATATGATGTGTTCCTATCTCCCTCTAAAATATCTCTATCCCTAGACCTTTGTCTGGCTTTTGTTTCTTCCATAATTCAGTATCCATTCAGGTATCTAAGAATAAAATAAAATATATATATCTCCTTGATGACCCACAAGTATAGGGGATCGCAACAGTCTTCGAGGGTAGCATAACCCAATTTATTGATTCAACACAAGGGGAGCCAAAGAATACTTATAAGCCTTAACAACTGAGTTGTCAATTCAGCTGCACCTAGAAATAGTCTTGCTCATGGTAGTTTATTAGTAGCAACAGTTTTGTAGTAGCAATAGCAAAGTAATAGCAATAGTAAAACAAAGGCAGTAGTAACAATAGTAGCAAACAGTAGGATATGAGTGCGGTAGGCATAGGGATGGATGGACGGGCATTTGCATGGACGAGACTATTCATGTAACTTCAAGATCTAGGGCATTTTCAGATAAATAAGATAAAGCATCCAAGTGTAAACAATCATAGGCATGTGTTCCATATGTAGTCATACATGCTCGCAATGAGAACTTGCACAACATCTTTTGTCCTGCCAGCCCGTTGCAGCGGGGCCTCAAAGGAATCTACTAGCAATTAAGGTACTCCTTTTAATAGAGTACCGAAGCAAAGCATTAACACTCTGTGAACACATGTGATCCTCATATCACAGCCATCGCCTTCGACTGTCCCAATTTCTGTCACTTCGGGGACTTTGGTTCTGGACAATGATATGTGTACACAACTTGCAGATAAGATCACAAACAATACTATCATCATGAATCAATAATAAGATTAGATCTAATATCATGGCACTCGGGCCCTAGTGAAAAGCATTAAGCATAACAAGTTGCAACAAACTCAAATAGAACTAATAAAGATACTAGGCAGCATGCCCTAACAATCTTGTTCGATTATATGATAGATCTCATCCAATCCCTACCATCCCCATAGCCTACAGCGGGGGATTACTCACTCATGGATGGGGAAACATGGATGGTTGATGGAGAGGTGTCGGTCATGATGATGGCGATGATATCCTCCAATTCCCTGTCCCGGCAGGGTGCCAGAACGGAGTTTCTGGTTCCGAATCGCGGTTTCTGGTGGTGGTGGCGCAGCAGAACTCTTTCTTGAAAAACATCGAACCCCCGGAGGTTTTAGGTCAGAAGGCTTTATGTAGGCGAAGAGGGAGGCCGAGGGGGCGCCCGAGGTGGCCACACCCATATCAGGCGTGGCCTGGGCTGGCCCGCGCGGCCAGGGGTGTGGGCCCTCATGGCCCTCCTCCGTCTCATCTTCTGGCTCCGTGAGTCTTCTGGTAAAATAGGAGTTTTGGCATATTTTTCGTGATTTTTCCTGAAAGTTGATTTTCTACACAAAAACTAGAAACCAAAGCAATTCTGCTAAAAACAGCATCGGTCCGTGTTAGTTGTATCCAAATCACACAAGTTTAGAGGAGAAACAATAGAAAAAGTGTTCGGGAAAGTAGATACGTTTTGGACGTATCAACTCCTCCCAAGCTTATCTTATTGCTTGTCCTCAAGCAATTCAGTTGAAAACTGAGTGCGATAAAAGAAACTTTCACGAACACATTTGCTTCATGTAATGTATATATTCTCAACATAGGATTAGTACTTAGACAATTCATAATAAGGAGTATGCAACTAAGTCTACTCAATAGTCATTGCAAGCTATGAAGAGGTTCCAACACAATAATAATAAGTAGCATGAAACATAAACATAAGCAACATTGCAATGCTCATAAGAAAGTATGATAGAGTGGTATCTCGTTTGCCTCTGGTTGTGGAGCAAAACATAAATGCCAAGGCACCTGTGAAGTTCAAGTGAAGACTAGAAGTAAAGATATCAAAGATACAAGCATCAAAGTTATGACATAATTAACCAACTTTTGAGACAAGCATATTACACTAAGAATGACAATTATGCTCTTAAGAAGGTGCTCATAGAGTAAGTGGTGACTCAACAAGGAAGCGAAAAGGTTTTGAAAAGTTTGAAAGGCTTCCAAATGCTGAAAGTACGGTACTCATTAGCTTTGAGCTCTCATTGCCCCTATCATAGGCATCTTTAGATGGTTAAGGTGAAAGTAAGGTCCAATATGAGTTATATGCTTGACAGACCATAAAATGGAAATCTCATGTCCCTTGAATACAAGGGCCGCTCCTCATGCTACTCAACTTTAGTTACCGGTAAGTTCTTATCATAGTAAATACATGTGTATCATAGAGAACCGCCAACGGGGTACCCCTTGCATATGATACAGGAGCTATCCCATATCAAAATGACAAGGCAAGCAAACAATGAGCATCTCATCAATCTTTTTATTTACCATGGGAAAATGGTGCTTTTTCTCTTCTTTCCTCTTTTCTAAATCTCTCTTTTTTATAAGAAGAATGCTTCATAGATTGCTCACTATGGTTACTGCAAGTTTCCACCATGATTAGGCATGGCTTAGGTTACCGTCCCAGACGTTTCTCTAACACATATACATAACTCCATGGACTTACAAGCTCCCCCTTTATTTCACACTGACGACATCCGTAAGCAAAAGAGCATGATATCAACTGGGTAGATATTTACAGGTGTTGAAAGCGTTCCCCATGACAGCACAGTTCCGCTAACTCCCAGCCTATAATTTGCAAGCATATAACTTTCATGGACAGTCACAATGATTCAGGTTTATTAAATGCAAGAAAATAAAGTGTGCCATCAAATTCGTGAGAGCTTTACTAACTAACTTTCTCATAACAAGCAAACATTTTATTTGGAAGAAAACAAGGCATAATAGATATGCACGGAATAGCAAATGATACTAATAGGTAGGTGTGGTGGACACTTTTGACAATATTGGTTTTGGGGAGTTGGAAGCATGATTAGAACTCATACTCAGTGTAAGTGAAGGATAGCAATAGAAAGTGAGCGACGAACGAGAGAGAAATAGCTTTCATAATCATGCTTACAACAAAACAGAATTAATTATGGCATAAAAGTGATACAAGAATTCTGAGACAAAATAAATCATCGAGGCTTAACTGGCTTTGGTTCAGTCATATGCATGCGTGAGCATGTGCCAAGTCGATTCAAATGAAGCATTCAAAGGAGGATACCACAATGTCATACCAAGTTATGAATATAACAATGCAAGCAAAGATTCATGTTACATGCTACAAACTATTAGCAAGCTGGAGATAATCATAAGAGAGCAATAACTACTAAGCATCCATAAATAACATACACTTACATGAACAGACTAAGCATGCCCAAAATGATGAGTATATGTACAAAAATGAAGACAAATAGAGTTCTTTACCAGCCTCTTACCACACCTCGAGTTGTAATAAATCATCATTATTGTCTTTCACTTGTGTGGCTTGAATAATAACATGAAACCAAACTCCACTGAGGACCGCTGAACCCTACAACAAACTTCACAAAACCAAACAAGAACAACAAATATTTTTGGTGTTTTTGATTTTTAAAGCAAGCACTCAAAGCAAAAGCAAACAAAGAAAAATTGTTTTGTAATTTTCTTAAAGCAAACCAAAGATAAAAAACAAAGAAACAAACCTAGAGAAACAACAAAAATATTTTTGGTCTTTTTGTGTTTTGGGAAAGCAGAAACAAAAACTAAAAAGAAAGCGAAACATGGATATACAGAGTACCGACGAAACATGATATAAAGATGAGTGTGGTGTCGGTATACCTCCCCCAAGCTTAGGATTTTGGCCTAAGTGCAGATCAATCAAAACACGGGTAGTAACCCCAAGCCGGTGGATCATCATAGGAATGATCATAATCAGGCCCTCGCGATGAAGAAGAAGCACCCCAATCATAAGAGGGCTGTTGGTATGACGACTCCCCCATGCTGGAGGGCTGAACCGAATCATCTTTGGCATCCTCTCCAACATTCTCCTCTTGCTGGGAGAGCTCCGCCATGTATGTGTCAAGTTCTTCCTCCGTGAGTGACCATCCTTGCCTGTTATCGAAGTTAAACAAAGCAGGTGCAGGCAAAGAGACTACTTTCTCAGACCTACCCCCTCTCCAACCACTCTTGACAAAGGTTATTTCATATGGCAGCTCAACTAAAGTAGCCCAAGAAGAAACAAATTTATGCTAAACCATGGAATTAAGCTCAAGTCTCTCTATGGGGAACTGAAAATATGAATGGTGAGGCTCTAAACCATGAAAAGCTAATAGACGAGATGCAATGAGACCTCCACAAATCCCACCTTTCTCACGGTTAGCAACAAGACGGAAAGATATCAAAGCACCCAAGTTATAGGTTCTATCCCTATTCAAAATAGCTAAGATAAAAGCTATATCAAATGAAGATAATTTTCTAGCAGTCTTCCTAGCAAGAACACACTTGGCAATGAAATAGGCAAAATATCTAATGGATGAGAAATAAATATTAAGAATTTTACCACTTTCATTGAAGTCGCAACCTTGACAAATTTCATCATATAAATCCATAGTGGCTTAGGCCTCTCTCTAATCTTCTCACATGAACCCCACTGTGGCACTTTGATAGCTGCACAAAAATCATTGAAAGGGAGGTTGACAGTCTCACATCCCAAAATTTTCCAAATTTTGAAATGTCAAAAAATAGATAAACAAAATAAAACTTTGTTAAAATTCAGGGTGAGAAGAAACTTTTTGATTCCAATTGGAAATATCAAAACCTATTTTGATCAAATAAAAATCCTAAAGGGATTTAAAAAGACAAATGAACAATAAAGTTAAAATATTTGGAATCACTATTTTTAGATCTTTTAATAAAAACATTTGATTTTCAAAAGCAAAAGTAGATTTATAAATAAGGATTATTTTATAGAGCCAAATTAAATCTTGGCCAGGCTTTTGAAATGAAATATTACAATTTGATAAAAAGAGTAAAGGTTTAATTAAATAAAATAATGAGGATTTATTAATATCCAATTTTATTAAAGTAAAGGCTTTTCCATTTTAAATAAACACTAAAACTTGTTAATTTATTTTAAATAAGATTTCAAAGTGTTTTATATTTTCAAATAAAACCTACTGAAATGATTTTGGTATTATTAGATTTCAAATAAAGATTTAAAATAAATTAAACCCTATTTGAATTAATAACTAAGGTCTATTTTATTTAATTATTAATGGATCCTAAAAAGAATAAAAATTATTCTTTTTGGTCTTTGGATTATGTGGTTAATCAGAATTAAAACAAATACAAAGTTTGGCAAAGGTTTGAATTCATTTGTTGTTTGAATTGTTTGTTTGGAAATCAAAATAGGAAATCAAATAGAAAAAAAAGCTATTTGTGTAAAAAATGAAACGAACCAACCCAACCCAACAGGCCCAGCAGCCCAACTCGCAGCCCATCTTTCCCCCCCTTCAGCGAAACGTTTTCTACGTGCAGACACACCCACAGAGACACTGAGCAGTGGACCCAACAACCTCTCTCTCTCCCTCGCTGACAGCACGGCCCCACACTCATGTTCTTCGTTTCCACCCGCGCCAGCAATTCCTCCTCGCCGTTTCTGACTTGATTGCAGCGATCAATTCGCATCAATGGAGGCGTTAATCTCTCCAACGTCTACGCCCTCTTAATCGCCTGACACTCCTCGCCATTTCCCCTCAGAAACCTATGCACGGGAGCCACCAGGCTGCCTTGAATCGGTTTTGCACCGCCGCTGCTCCGGCGAGCTTCTCCAGCGAATTCCGGCCACACCTCGCCGCCCCTCGCCTCCCATTGCACGCAAACCTACTCGCCAGCACCAGGCGCATCCACCAGTACCTCCAACCCGCCCGCGCGTGCCCCGCAGCCTCGGCTTCGTCTTCATCTGAGCGCCACCGCCGTCTGCCATTGCTCCGTCGAGCTTCCCAGGTGAACTCCGTCCTCCCCTCTCGTTCCTGATGATACTCCCGTAATCCCCATGCTCGTACGCATCTGACCACGTCCTTGTTTTGCCTCGGCGCGACCTGCAACCTCACCTTCGACAGCAAACAGAGTCGCCCATCGTCAGGAGCTACTCCGGCGAGCAATCGTCGCCGTCCCTGTGCGCCCCTCGTCAAACCAACAGCACGTTGAGCTTCGGCATCTCCTTGCGAACACTGTGATACACTTTCCCCTCTCCTTTGCTTCCGGTATCGCCAGAACCGCCATTAGCCGAGCGTCGCCGCCGCGCACTGCCGTCGAGCGCCGCCCAACCATGGTCAGAGGCACCGTGGCCGTTAGATTTTGATCCGTTGGCTGAGAATAGATCTAAGTGAAGAGGTATGAGTGAACGAGAACCGCACGATATTATTTAGATCCAACAGCCCACATAGGTTGATCCGCACGAAGCGGTACCGGCCAATTAGATTGCGCCACGTGGACAGGGTTTTGATTAAAAACAGAATTAGAATCTGTTTGAATTGCAAACTTGTAAAATTCATAACTTTAATTCTACATGTCCAACTTTTGCAAATTTTATATCAATGGAATCAGTGGAACAAGTAATTTGCAACCATGCAACTTGTTTAATGTTTTGCTTTAGTAAAATTGGTTGAAATTGCAGAAACATGTGTAGGCTTATTAAGAATATAAAAATTATTCTAGAGATAATTTTAATGTGAAATCTTTGCAAAATGGTTTGTTGTGAACCTACTGACCCTAGGAACCAACTTATGGATTTAAAAATGAATTTTGTGAAGTTAGGGAATAAATAATTGAATTAACTCATTTCTAGTCAAATAAAAATATTGGTTTTATTTTAGAAATGATTTTTTTAGTAAAATCTTTGGGAAATGATTTGATTCAAACCTTCTGACCCTAAACACCAAGTTTTGTGAATTAACAACTTATTTGATGAACAATATAAAATTATTGCTTTGATAAAAGCATTTTCAACCACATAAAATAATGAATTGATTTAAAAATGGTTTTTAGATAAAACCTTTTGCAAATCGTTTTACCACTTCAGAAAATGACCACTTTGAACTTTATAATGTTTAGAGCTTAGTAGAAACCACCTTTGTAAATAAAACTATCTTTTGCATGCTTGCATGCATGACCTTGTTTTTGTTATTTTATGTGTGACAAGTTGTTTGAATGTTGTGTTGAAATTGTGTTTGCTTGATTGATTTGTAGTGAAGTTAGAAGAGTGTGATATTTGAAGATCAAGAAGTGAAGCATCATTCTCTACTAAAAGTCAAGTGACACTATCATCCATGTCCTACTATTTTCATTACACTTAGTGGATTTTTGAAACATGCATGATAAGGTTTACTATATTTTATGCTATGCTAAATCCTAATAGGATACCCTTATATAATCCTTAGTGGAAACATTGTAGTTGTAGTATGCTTAGACCTGCTATATATTGGGATGGGATACATGTTATGATTATATGAAGTATTGAAAAGTCTTATGTTTTATATAATAAAACAAGTACTCAATGAACCACCTGGGTGGACAAGGATACTCAAGGTTGGACAAGGTGGCAACAAAAGGAACCATGTTTCTATGGCTATCTCTTTTTGTATGTGCACTAGAAGAAAACCACCCAGGGACTTAGAGATTGAACATGTTTCTCGTACAGTGGCTTCCGTGTACAGCCACATGCTAAATGGGCTCTGGCTTAGTCAACTACATAGTGGAAGACCCATGCATTGGCATCTTCAGGTTAACTAGATTTGTGCTAGGGAACTTGAAACCCTACATTGGTGCCTAGATGACAAGCTAGCATTGTGTATTGGGAGGACTTCTATGGAAAGACTTTGTCACATTCTCAATCTGCCAGTACTCCATCTTGGTGAGTACTTATCCAGCGGCCACTGGTGGCATCAAGATGAGATTATTTCATGTGGGTAAAGTGTACAACTTCTGCAGAAGATCAAAATTCTAAGTACTTAGTCGTGTCCCCGGTTATGGACAATACTGAGCAACTAAGGCCTGAAGCTATGGAAGATCTCGACATTCCAATTTCTCAAAGTAAAACTTGATGGTGACAATAAGGGATTTGAAGCACTTGGAGTTTTACAAGAAGTTCAGGAAGATTTGACAAAGATCAAAAAACTATTTTGAAAAGATAGGATAAAACTATATTGCTTTCTACAAAAGAGCCTAAACCCCACTTAGCCAAATATGCATGTAATGATAGGACCCACTTAATTCTACATAGTAGTGAAACTTGCCAATACAATTCAAATGTATTGACCCTTGTGGCGACAACTTATTATGTTGCAGGTTTGTTTGATGTTAGTGAAGTGTGTTGAATAGGATTACAAGTCTGCAACCAACATGATTGCCTGTGGCACTTTGAAGATGAAGGACCCCATGCTTATAGATATTCTGCTGCAATGTAATGTGATAGCCAAAAGAGCTATGTAAGATGTAAGGAATTATTTTATTCCTGGTTATAAAGTTGTATTATGACCTTTGTTTCTTGATATTACATCTTAACTGTGGATGCTAGCTATTGATCCAGGGACTAGCATTGTAAACACAGGGATCTCTACCTTATTAAAGGATGGGAATCTTACAGACAGCTATATTATAAATTTCGTAGTGGAACATGGGATTAGACAAGGACCAACTAAACCGAAAGTCATGCACAACACACATGGTTAGCTTAACATATTGGTAAGGATCTTCTCCAACAAAATGTTCCAACCCTGCATTAGAAATCATAGTTTGGAAATCCTGAAAGATCCCCGCAGCTCTCATAAATTCGGGGCATGGATATATGGAAGAGAAAACCTCCTCCTCACGATGGACTTTCATTGGCTCAGGTACCATAAGTTCATGTTGATTCAGTTGGTAAGCACTCATCTTCTTTTCTGAAATTTTTAGACAAACATCAAACCCAGTGATTTCCAAGTTGATAAATGATGAGGAACTACTATAGGAACTTTCTAGAGGGCTAAACATGCATCAAAATGAAATCTCTAAGCATAGAACAAGCATGCAAGATCACACAACCTGTCACCTACAGTAGCAAAATACTCAAGATACAATCCACCAATCAAAAATCTAATTGAACAAGCGGAGGAGGCACATACCGGAGAGCAATCCCTCCAAAAATCAGCAGCAAAGATGGGCTGAGCAAGGAGATCGAAAATCGGGAGCAAGAACAATAGGAACTCGAGCTTGAGAAAGTTTTCTGGTGTTTTTAGGAGAGAGAAAGAAGTGGCTGGAAGGAGGCATCTTGTAGGGCCAGGGGTGGGCCACACCTAGTCCAGGCGCCACCTGGGGCTGGCCGCGCCACCAGGGGGTGTGTTGGCCTGGTGGGTCCCCCCTGGGCCAATCCAGGTGCCCCTATGCCCCTTTTTTCATGAAAACATTTAATATGAATTTTCTGGAATTTTTCGGAAAACTTTATTTTTGGCCAATTTTCAGGTTATGAAAATTGATTTTCTCGCACAAAAAGTTTTTTTTGAAAGACACAAAGAGAAAACCAAAACCGAAACCAAAATCACAGAAGTTCTAAGACACTCTAAAAGCAAACAACTAGCAAAACTAAGTGTCGTGGTATTGCCAACGAGTACGCCATGGAGGGCTCCTCACAGTGCATGTTTAGAGACGTGGGGTAAGGTAGACGGTTGACAGATACGAGGTAACACAGCTTACCCAGGTTCAGATCCCACAACGGTGGCGGAATCCTACTCCTGCTATAAATCACTATAATGGCAATACGCCAGGTTACAAGGATCGGTTCACTGTGCGAGGTGTGAGATGAGTTATGCCGTAAAGGCTCCCATAGGCCCGACTTATATAGTCGCCAGGTCCTAGGGTTACATGGAAAGTCCTAGCCGGATAGGTTACAGAGTCCTACACAGTATACAATCAGTCTAACTTGTCTTGCACTCCAAGGCTCCGGGTACGTCGGTGACTCCTCCGTAGCCTTCCTTTATCCGGCATGGGCCTCCCTTCTGGATCCATCTAACTGGGCCGCCCAGCAGGCCATGGGCCATGCTACCAACTGTGGGACACCCGGGTTATCCGGATAGAAGACATGCTATGAGGATACCCATATAGCATATCCCCAACAGTAGCCCTCGGAGAAGTCCGAGATCTTGCATCGTCTTGCCTCTTCAGGTTGAATGCTCCGTCTAGATGGATGTCGGTAACTCGTCAAGAAATATCTTGTAGTCCTCCCAAGGACCCTGCAATGCTCTCCGTCTTCAACTTGTAAGTCAGAGAAATGCTGAATCTTTCATCGTACTCTTCTCATAGCCGGACTGGATCTATCCATGCCGGAATACTCCGATGTGATGGTTCACCTGCTCGTGTCAGCTAAAACGACGTAGACATAGGTCAGCGGCGCCTCGTAACACACACATGCAGAGAACACAATCATGTACGATTTTCCCGCACGAAGGATACGAACCATTGGCGGCGACGGTTGGGAACATGGAGAAATTTCCGCCCACGCACCCGCACACGTCGTCCACGCGCTGACCATTCGATCACCTTGCACGAATCTTGATGTCAGGGGTTACAAATTACAGCTGTGGTGGATTTTTTACTTTTCACCTCATTCTCCTCGTGCGTCATCGTCTTCCTCCTGCGAGCATCTCCTCGAGCCCTCCGCGCGCACGCAAAAAACCCTAGCCTCCCAATCTCCCATGTCAGCTCCTCTCCCGTCACAATGGCGAGCAGCAGCACTAACCCATCCATGGCGGCGGTGGCTGACGTTGTGGCGAAGCCGGCAAGTGCTATCCACATGCCCCCAGAGGGCCTGGTGCTGCCCAAATCCATGGTGATGGAATCCACCGGCGGCGACCATAACCCAGAAGCGCTGGAGCTGCTGGAGGAAGAGGGCGATTCCCACAAGGGGGAATGGCTAGGCTCAGATATCACCAACAACGGTATCAAGGAGCTGCTTGTTGAAGGCTACCTCCCCGCAACGGAGGGGCTTGTCTGGCGGGCGGCGCCGGCCAGCGAGGTCACCCCTTCTCCCAAAGCCGGAGAGAAGGTGTACCTCAAAGCTCAGTTGGTACGCGGCGTTTCCATGCCCATCTCCAACTTCTTCCTTGTTGTCCTCAATCACTACCGGGTTCAACCTCAGAACCTTTCCCCCAATAGTATCCTCGCGCTTAGCAACTATGCGGCTCTTTGCGAAGGTTACCTAGGGATTAGGCCTAGGTTAGGCTTGTTTATATATTTCTTTACCGTCAAGAGGGAAGCCAGAGCGAGCAAGGACGAGCTCAGAAACTGCAGAATGATTAATTTTAAGATCCGTCCTGGACGGCGGTTCCCCAACATCGTCAGCCATGAATCTTGCAAGAACTGGCAATGGACGTACTTCTGCTGCCCAGATATCCCTCTGGCCGGCCGAGAAGGAACGTATCCGGACTTCGTCGATGGAGCTGCCGCCGAAGCCCCGACATGGAGATCCCAAGCCTCCCTTCCCTCCGACAACGATGCTTCCCGCGCTATAAGGCGGATAGAGTGGTTCGTAGAGACGGGTCTGACCGGATTGGACCTGTCCATGTGCTGGTTCGTTAGGCGGATCTAGCCTCTGCAGCACCGCTCGAAGCTGATGCACCAGTACACCAAGGAGAGGAAGGATAGCCTCCGCATCTCCGAGGACAACTTATCGAGTGATTCCATCAAGCTCCACCTCAAGGACATCGTCAAGGTGAAGGACAGGAAGCGTGGCTTCGCCATCACCTACGACATGTTCGAGGAGGGAAAGTGCCCAGAGGTACCTGTTTACTTTCCGTGTATGACATATACTCTAGTTCTTCCGTCTAGCCATTATCATCATTTCTAACACTTTGGGATTTCACTTAACATCTTAAGAGTCTGGAGGAGGACGACATGGCTGTCCAAATATATGACCCTAAGATGAAGGAAGTCACCGTCGTGTCCGACGATGATGCCCCATTGGTGCGTAAGCGGAAGAGCTCCACCTCTGACACTGCCGACGGAGACAAGAAGAAGAAGACGGAGGGTGGAGCCTCCAAAAAGACTACCGCCACCCTGGAGGCGGAGAAGAGAAAGATTACCGAATCCCTTTTACCAAATCACCCACTATTGTGTAAGTCTCTCATCCTCCGACATTGTCCATTGCTCATCGTATTCATGTACTTATACTTTTGTACGTTTCAGGAAGAAGGCCAGTTTAAGTTTGAAGAAGACCTCCAAAACATCGGGGGATTAAAGACATGCTGCATCATGATGTATCTCACCAAGCATCTCCCACCATCGCCCCTGTCACTCCTAGCGTCCGGCCTACACCTACTCTGACAAGCTCTCCGGCTAAGGATGCATCTGGCCCTTCCGCCATGGAAGTGGACTCAGCTGCCTCTGCAGATCTCGTTGTTGGCGGCGAACAAGCGACGCAAGAAAGCACTGCAACCAGAATGGCTAAAGCTCCGGCTAAGGATGCCATCGATAGAGGTAAGGCGGTGGTGGTGGGTGGAACGTGTGTTGAAGGCGGCGCCTCTGCACCCAGGATAACCACAGAGCTCCTGAAGATAGTCTACCCAGTGCTTACGCTAAGCAGCTCCACTCTGGCTTCTGGTGCAGCTCCGACATCTCCAACTTGCGGTCTTGAGGAGATTCTCCGACAAGTAGATATCTTTCGAGGAAATAGTCTTTCCTTCAGCAAGTTGTTTGCCGAGAGCGCTACCAACCTCAAGATCATCGCTCTTGTAAGTTTTATTTACCTTTTGCATTTCATATGAGTATCCCACTGTAGCCCCGAGGATTCAGACGGAAAACCATAGGTCTTTGCATCTGAATTCTATAAGAGTGACTAAGCTAGAAAACTTCTCACTGTAGCCCCCAAGTATTTAGTTTGAATGAATTATTCCGACTAGATACTTTTAGAGTAGCATACGCAGTGTTTGTAAACTTCAAGACTGTAGCCTCCAAGCCTCTAGTAGTAACTGAATTAGTTCCGACTAGATGCTTAAAGAAATTCTAAGCATATATACTGAATTTAAAACTCGTACTGTAGCCCCCAAGCGTCTAGTTGAAAACTGAATTAGTTCCGACTAGGTGCTTAAAGAAAGACTAAGCATTTTTCCAAGTTAAAAACTCTCACTGTAGCCCCCAAGCCTCTAGGTGGATAGTTATCCGGCTAGATGCTCCAAGTAGACTAAGTGGTTCTGATATTCTTTTCACATAATGAGAATGCTCGGAGAGGCGTTGCCAACAAAAAGTTCCACAAGATGCGCGCAGAGCTAGAAGCCGAAAAGGGTAAAACTGCCTTCTTAAAGGAACAAATCACCAAGAGTAAGAGTCTGTTTTTCCTTTTGTTTTCGTACTCTGACTTAGTCTTGTGTCGTCACTTTCCGACTACTCACTGTGTACTATTATTTCTCCGACTTGCAGTAACCATCGCCAAGGCCAAGGACATTTTTGAGCAGTCCAAGCACATTCAGTTGCTGGATAGCAAAAACAAGATCCTTAAGCAGGAGAGGACTGATACCTTGAAGATGCACGAGGATTCCATGGCGGCGTTGCAGGAGTCTGCCAACACTGAGATCAACCGCTTGAAGGAGGAGATTGCCATGCTGAAAGAGCAGAAGAGAGATGTCGATGAGCAGAATCAACGCAATCTTGAAGCATACAAGATCCTCTGACAAGAACGGGATTCCATGGCGAAGACGCTCCAGCAAGCCGAGGCGACCATCTTTGGTAAGTAATTCTCCGTCTTGTACTTCTGTAAGTCAGGTACTTTGAATTTTGTGTTACTGAACTCATGTGCTCCCTTGTTGGAAATGCAGCTCCTATTGGTTTGACCAAGTCGCCTCCTCTGCCAAAGGAATGCATGGTCCTTGCCGGCAACTTTATCAGCACCGCCGTCAAGCAATCCAAGGAGATCGCCAAGCCCCTAAACATTAACATCAAGGCGGTGGACTCCGTGATGAAGTTCTCGGAGATCTTGCGTCAAGCCCCCGAGCGTATCGTAAGCTGGAAAGCTTCATCTACCCGGGCTGGCGCAAGGATGTCTCTGGCGATGGTCAAAGCGTCCTATGAAAATGCCGACCTCGACACGATAACCTCGGGTCTTCCCGATGTAGATGATGAAGGCCAGAAGATTGACCATAAGGCTATCTAGGCATCGCTCGCTGGTCTTGACACCAGGGTTGTCGAGATGGTCGATCCCAACGTCTTCGTGTCGTTGGAGATCATTGACGGCGACCGCCAGAGCTCTTCTGAGTCCCTCAAGACCATCGACTTCGAAGATGATGGCTCTCCTGCTGCCGACGATGTTGCATACAAGTCTCCTGCGCTAGAGGAATGAAAAAACACTTTGTAATATTTGTTTCCTCTGGGATTTATGTATGCGGAAAAACTACTCTCTTAACTTAAGGCGGAAAAACAATAGGTGTAATTTCCTGCTACTTAAGAACTGGTTCCATCATGTAATTATTTTTTAAGCAAGTGTTGGCTTATCCATTACTCTGGTTTTTATGCTTGACTTTTCATGAGTCGGAAGACTCGTATTCGGAACCATGCGCTTAGGTGATGATGCTCAATGGCACCGTCAAAAACCTAAGCACAAAATCGCCGACAACAAGTGCTGAAAGTCACTACTCTAGAATCCACATAAAAACAACAAAGAACGTGTAGACCAGAAAACTTAAGCTAACGCTCGTAGGCAGAATTTCACAAGTGCAAATGCAAACTTGCGCATAAAGGTTTTATACGATCCAAAAATGAACATTAAAGGAGGTAAAAGACTCAGAGATATGAGTGAACCAGAGAGCTTTATTTCATTGATCATATAAGAGGTACACAGTAGATAAAAAATATGCTAAGTGTAAAAAGGACGTAGCTGTGCTATGTTCCATGGCCGATCAAGCTCCGGGTAGTCATCATCCGGGTCACGTCGCTTACGCTTATGATCTTCGATGGGTCTATCCTCCAGTTCACGATTGTCAACGAGGTAGTAAGACCCATTGAGCAGCGCCTTGCTTATGATGAATGGTCCTTCCCATGGCGGGGATAATTTGTGTGACTTCTTCTGCTTAAGTCGGAGCACCAGATCCCCCTCTTTAAACGAGCGATGCTGAACGCGGCAACTATGGTAGCTGCGTAGCTTCTGCTGGTAGATGGTGGATCTTTGGCATGCCAAAACATGCTCTTCCTCGAGAAGGTCCACATCTAGGCGTCTAGATTCTTCAGCGTCATCTTTGTCATAGGCGGCAACTCTTGGTGCATCGTGAAGGATGTCGGAAGGCAAGATGGCTTCTGCTCCATATACCATGAAGTAAGGGGTGTAGCCGGTGGATCTTTTGGGTGTAGTTTGTAAACTCCACAGTACAAATGGTAGTTCCTCCGCCTAGGCTCCAGCTGCTCTATGTAGCGGTGCCTCAAGACGTGGCTTGATTCTCTGCAGAATTAATCCATTGGCTCGCTCAACTTGTCCATTGGACTGTGGGTGTGCCACAGACGCTAGGTCAAGTCGGATGACCTTGTCCCAATAATAAGCTTCCACTTCTCCGAGTGACAAGTTGTTGCCGTTGTCGGTGATGATGCTATGTGGGAGACCAAATCTCACCACTAGATCTCGGACAAACCTAAGGGCAGTTGCCCCATCAAGCTTTCTAATGGGTTTAGCTTCTATCCATTTGGTGAATTTATCAACTGGTACTAGCAGATGCGTAAACCCACATGGTGCCGTCTGTAATGGACCAACCATGTCTAGCCCCCAGACTGCAAACGGCCAAGTTATTGGTATTGTTCGCAATTCTTCAGCTAGAACATGGGGTTGTCGGGCATAATACTAGCATCACATGCATGTTTCAACCAGCTTGTCGGCGTCCGCCTTTGCGGTCAGCCAGTAGAATCCTTGTCGGAAGGCTTTGGCGACCAATGATCGAGGAGCGGCGTGATGCCGGCAATCTCCAAGATGGATCTCATGTAGGATTTCAATACCTTCTTGCTGTGAAACACACTTAAGGTATACACCAGTGGTGCTTATTTTGTAGAGATGTCCATTGATTATGGTATAGCCCTTTGCTCAACGTACTATCTGCCATCTTTCGACTTTGTTGTCAGGCAAGGTTCCGTGTACGAGATATTCCATGAATGGTTGTGTCCAAGCCGGAGGTACCTTTGTCACTGTGTGAACGAAAGAGTCAACTCTATCCAGGTTGTCGATGTCCGCTCCCTTCACGGATGGTGTCCGTAGATGCTCTAGGAAAACGCCAGGCGGAATTCGTTTGCGCCTTGATCCACGCTTAGACAGTAGATCAGACGCCTCGTTTTGCTCCCTAGGTACATACTTGACTTCGTAGCCCAAGAAGCTCTTGGCAATCTCGTCCACTTCGTCGCGATATGCCGCCATCATAGGGTTCCGCGCGTTCCAGGTGCCAGCCACCTGCTGGGCAACCAAGTTAGAATCTCCATAGCAAACTATGTGCTTAATGCCAATATCCTTGGCTACGCGTAGTCCGTGAATGAGTGCTTCATACTCCGCCATGTTGTTCGTAGCCTCGAAGTGGATCTGCAGAATGTAGTGTAGCTTTTCCCTTGTTGGTGACTGTAACAGTACACCAGCCCCCGAGCCATTGAGTAGCTTTGATCCGTCAAAGTTCATCACCCAGTATTCTGGCTTCGGCATCGGGGTAGCATCTGGCATCTCTATCCAATGTGCAATAAAATCCGCCAAGGCTTGTGACTTGATAGCGTCGCATCTCTTGTAGGTGATCTCGAAGGCGGAAAGTTCAATGCCCCACTTCGCGACCCTTCCTGTAGCGTCGTTGTTGTTGATAATGTCGGACAGTGGAGCCTTGCTCACAACTGTGATAGGGTGCTCCTGGAAGTAGTGCCTTAGCTTCCGAGAAGCAAGGAACACTCCATAAGCTATCTTTTGGTAGTGCGGGTAATGCTGCTTGGACTCCGTCAAGACCTCACTTACATAGTAAATTGGTCATTGAACTCCATACCCATAGCCTGGTTCTTTCCGCTCTACCAGGACGACGATGTTGATTACCCGGTTAGTGGCTACCATGTAAATTAACATAGGCTCCATAGGCTCGGGTGCTGCAAGGATAGGCGCTGAGGATAGTATCTCCTTTAGCTGCTTTAGTGCTGCGTCTGCCTCGTCCGTCCATATAAATTTGTCCGCCTTCTTCAGCAACTTGTATAGCGGCAGAGCCTTCTCTCCAACTCGGCTGACGAACCGACTAACTGCTGCAACACAAGATGTTAGCCGTTGTATGTCCTTTAGGCATGTCGGACGGTTTATGTTTAGGATGGCCTTGATCTTCTCCGGGTTCACCTCGATTCCACGCTGGGAAACGATGAAACCCAACAATTTGTCGGCTGGGACCCCGAAGACGCACTTCTTAGGGTTAAGCATCATGTTGTATTTCCAGAGATTATCAAAGGTTTCTTTTAAGTCAGAGATTAAGTCGTATGAATTTTTAGACATCACCTCTAAATCGTCCACATAGGCGTGAACGTTCCGACCAATTTGATCGTGTAGGCAACATTGCATTGTCCGCTGGTACGTAGCACCTGCGTTTTTCATCCCAAAGGGCATCGTGACATAGCAAAACATGTCGTAAGGTGTGGTGAACTAAGTGGACAATTGGTCCGACTTCCTCATCTTAATTTGGTGGTATCCTGAGTACGCATCGAGAAAACACAAAAGCTCCGAGCCAGCCATCGAGTCAATGACTTGGTCAATGCGAGGCAAAGCAAATGGATCTTTGGGACACGCTTTTTTCAAGCCAGTGTAATCAATGCACATTCTTAATTCTTTGGTTCCCTTTTTGGGACAAGTACAGGATTGGCCACCCATCGGGTCTGAAGGACTTCTCGGAAAAAACTAGCCTTAAGTAACCTAGCTATCACCTTGCCTATGGCCGTCTCTTCTCATATCCAAAGTGTCGTAGAGGTTGTTTCACCGGTTTGCATTTTGGATCAGTATTCAAGATATGCTCGGCAAGTTCCCTAGGTACACCTTTCATGTCGGCAGGTTTACAGGCAAAGATGTCCCTATTCTCACGGAGGAACTCGGTGAGCGCGCTTTCCTATTTGGGATCCAGGTTCGTCCCAATGGCGGTGATCTTGGAGGCATCACCTACCACAAGTTCCACCGGCTTGGTTTCGATGGCGGCCTTGAAAGCTGGGGTGGAGTCAGAAATCTGCTTCTTCGACGCCGGCATCTCCGAGGCATCGACCTTGCTCTGGATCTCCTTGAATTCTTCGCTGTAGAGGACAGCTTCTGCAAAGGCTACTTCTCCAATCTCACAGTCCCTTGCCTTGGTAAAGCTTACAGATACGATGATGACACCGTTTGCTCTGATTATCTTGAGCTTGTTGTAGACAAAGCATGGCTTGGCCATGAAGGCGTGGAAGATTTCGCAGCCGAATATGACGTGGTACACACTCTTGAAGGGGACCACCTCAAAGGTCATGCGTTCTTGGCGGTAATTATTGACATCGCCAAAAGCGACCTGAAGTGTGATGCACCCAAGGGACCGAGCCTCCCGACCAGGAACTACGCCCTGGAAGATGGTGCTGGTCCGCCTTAGGTTAGCCTCCGTCAAGTTCATCTTGTGAAGTGTATCCTCCGTCAAGATGGTGATGATGCTGCTTCCACTATCCACCATACATTTGGTGAACTCATTGCCGTCAATCAGGGGGTTGATGACCATGGCGTACTGGTTCTCCGTAGGTATGAGGTCTAGGTGATCCTTCCTGTCCCAAGTAATTGGAATCTCCGACCAGCGCAGGTACTGGGGAACTAGGGGTAGAGTGGCCATCAGTATCCTCATAGAGGTCTTCTATTGTGGGACGATGGGGGTGCCACAGAAAGTGTGGAAAACGGCCGCCTTCTTTTCGAAGGGGTTCTTGCCCTTGCCATCGCTCTTGGCGGCATGCTTGGGGTTAACATCCTCATCCATGTCACTTGAATCCTTGGACTCATTGTCCTTCTTCTTCCCTTTGCCCTTGCCTCACGGTCTGTTCTTCCGACATCGCTTATAGCCGAACTCCGGGTCCTCCTTGAGATCGTTGATGAACTTGCAATGGCGATTGGTGCGAGTGGCCTTGCCATTGGCGTCGATATGTACAAGGCATGGCATATCATGGTACTCCTCGTACGTTTGGGGAATGCGGAGCGCTGCCGAGGTAGTTTCACTTCCTCGCTGCTGCCCACGACCAGCCCCCCGTCCTTGGCCATGCTGTCCGCCATCGCCTCGTCCTGCAAATGTCATGGCGACCATGTCAGAGGTTTGCTTTTCTTCTGGCGGGCTCTTCTGCTTGGTGTTGTTGTTCCTCCTAGCTTGAGTTGGAACCGCCGTTACCGGTAGGGAGCCGCGAGCATTGTCGTCGGCAGCTGCAAACTCACTATCTAGCTGGATCATCTGGTTGAGATCTAGCCGGTGATTGTCCTGCAAGCGCTTCAACTTATGTCGGAGCAACGTACCTTTCTCCAACCCGTCGATGAAGGCATCCATGGCGGTCTGAGCATGCACTCCTGCGTAGGAATTATTCATATCCAGCCAGTGAGAGAGGTAGGCACGAGATGACTCGTCTTTCTCTTGCACGCACTGCTATAGATCGCCAACAGTACAGGGACACTTATACGTACCCTCGAAGTTCTTGCTGAACGCTTCTTGCGTGTCCAACCAGTTGCAGATGGATTTCTTCGGCAAGTCATCAATCCATTGTCGGGTCGTGCCCGCCAGCATCAGGGGGAGGTACTTGACGGTGATGTTGTGGTTACCTCCGACGATCTCCACCGCGTTGTCGTAGTCCTGCAACCACGTAGCTGGTTTGGTGGTTCCATCATAGGTCTTGATGTTCTTGTCAATCCGGAAACCCTTGGGGTAAGTTGCGGTCCGTATCACAGGTCCAAAACAATGTGGTCCCAAGTATTGTCCTTCCCGGGCCTCGTGAATCTTGTCCAAGCGTGAACATGCGTCGTATGTCTCCGGGCTTCTTTTCTTCTTCTTGCCATCAGGGGATGGGCTGCGTGAACGACGCGGGCCTCCTCCGCCATGGTGGCTACTAGGGGGCGACGGAGGTGGAGGTGGCGGTGGGTTAGCCTTCTTGATGTTACCCTCTTGCGACGCCTCACGCTTGTCGCGGTTGCTTGTCGGACGTGGAGGGTCATGACGCGACCTGCTCTTGTGTCCTTGGTTGCGCTCTCCATCATGACGGGTCTGCTCCGTGTTGTCGTGGATGACGATGTCGCTCTGTCTTGGCAGAGGCATATCCGTACAACGGTGAGCCTTGGGGTCTTCGCGATGTCGGGGAGAGCGGGGCGGTGGAGATGGTCAACGAGGTTGAGCCTTTCCCCCATGGTCGGAGGATATGGGGATAGCGTCCTTCCTATTGTGCGCATCCATCCGTCTTCGTTCTGATGAACCCGTCTAGGACCCGACATCATGAGGAGATCTGTCCCTTGGCGGCTTCGGCTGGATAGACTAGCAAAACGCTGGGTCAGACTCCAACCTCTGAGAGGTGGCCTTTTCCTATTGTTTCACCGCCTTGGCCACAAGGTCATAGACCTGGTCCACAACCGCGGGTGATCTATCCTGCTCCAGAAGGGTCTTGGCGACGACAAGGTTGAGAAGAGGGGTGGGCATCACCTGCCTGCCTTCACTTTCAATGTATGGCTTGGCCTGTGCCGGCTTCGAGGGAGCCCATCCTAGGTTTCGCCGTACACCAGGATCATTGATGATGCGAGCCGGAGCTTTCTTAGCCTTCTGTTACTTGAGCAGAGTCTTGTACTCGGCCTCCATTGCTCTAGCTTGCTCTATTGAATTTTGCGCATTGGCCAGATCTCGATTTAGCTGTGCGCCTTTCTCCGTGATGGCATGTGCCTCCTCCAGCAGTTGCTGGCGCTTCTCATCAAGCTGGACTATGTTCTGTATATGGTCCACGGTCATGGGCTCGATGAGCAAATTGTCGTACATCACTCTATCAGCTGGAGTAATTTGGGCAGCACCAGACGTAGATGCCGGAGGCAGCAGGTTTGCGGTGTTGTTGTTGCTCAGACCGGTGCCGAGTTCCTGCGGCTGCTGCACTGGGTTAGGCGGAGGGGCATGACCTTTGCACAATCGTTGTCGGCAGCAAGAAGTGGTCCCTTCCCTTTGTCCATCGCTTTAGGCGGAGCTCGTCCGGGTTGATCTTCATCCATCACGGTCCCAATGGTGACGAACGCCTCTCGGGATGCGACGGTGTTGTTGGCCTGCTCATCGCGCTTGTAATCCTCCTCCATCTCCTGCATGGCAGAGTCTAGCTCCTCCGAGCTGAAGTCTATCTCCTCTGAGTCAGCACTGATGTCAGCATAGAGCGCGTCAAGCACGGAGTCGGAGGGTGCCGGGGCTTCCTCGATGACGGGCGGTGGAGGTGCAACAGCGGCGACAATGACTGGACGTGGTGGTGCAGCTGCGGCGATGACGGTCGGAGACGGCGGTGACGATGGCTGAGGCGGAGGGGCTCCGTCAAGGAGCGCAAGAGCTGTCCGAGTTGCTTCCTCAGCCTCCGCGTAGTTGCTGACGGTGTTCACCGTGCTTTCGAAAGTGAGGCGTCCTGAAGCCTGTTGCCGCCTTAGCGTATGCTGGAGAAGCGTACCTTGGTCCAGTCCTTCCACGAAGTGATATATGGCATCATCATTGGGGTAATGTGCCAGATCGGCCCGTATACGGAGCCACCTGGCAAGGTAATCGCGGGGGTTTTCACCCTCTCTCTGAATGCAACGTGCCAGATTGAAGATGTTCACCACTCCGACGAACTTGGATCTCTTTTGTCCAGATGCCCGGGTGAAGCCAGCGGACTTGCAGCGATCTTCCATTGTTATATCCTGCACTGGGGCGGTTTGGGTGGGCCTTGACTTTTTCCGATCTTTATCGACAAACTGCGAAGAGACATCCGACATCGATCCTTCCATGAATGTATCCTGCCCGTAGGCGGTCCGTGCGGGTCTTGACGATCCTCCCACTCCCAGGGAACTAGTGCCCGAGTCGGTTTTGCCGATGAAGAGGTGGATATCTCCGATGGGGACAATCGAGCATCTGGTAGGGTTCGTCTTCGCCGGGATCCAAAATTCGTCAGCAGGGACGATCGGAATGTTATCATAGAATAGAATGGGATCGATGGCTACGGTTTCGCCGATTCAAGCAAAGATCTTGGACCTCGCCCGCTGTAGAGCCTGAAGCGCCTCTTGCCCCACGGTGGGCTCCAACTGTCATGGTATTGCCGACGAGTACGCCATGGATGTTGGGCCACGCAGAGATAAAACAAAACTTTTTCTCTAACGTGGTGATCCCAAGATCTAGCTGAGGTAGAAGGCCATGAGGTTTACCACTAGACGCGCAGTTGCGGATTACTGATGAAGCACGTCAGTTGATGCAGTGCAGTCCTCACGATCCGATCGTCCTGGTGCTGATCGCACAGCACCTCTGCTGGTATCCACACGTACAAGGAGGAGCACCGGCGGCGAACTGCTAGGTTCGGTACGACGGCTGGACTGCTGTGGAGCTAGGGTTTCCAACACATGGAATGACCTAACCGAACAACGGTTAACCTTTCTGGGTTACGGTGCTCCACTATATATAGGGAGTGAACGAGTCCAACTCACTAACTCAGTCCTAATCCGGTTTAGGTCCAACCCAACCAGATTACAGGTTCAGATCCAATCCGAACTTGCTCCCGCTCTTAAGTGTGTGACCCCGCAGGCTCATGGCTACTTGGACACGATTGGAGTCCGACTCTCAATCGATCAGTCGGTAGCGGCTCCTAGCAGAACGTGCCAACTCCCAAGTACCAAAGAGTCATGACGACTTTCCTTTCCAATGCAACTTACGTCCGAGTCCCTTTTACCTCATGATATACCTTGTCAGACTATAGGCAAATAATTGTCATCCCTTAAATAGTCCGACTCTTTTCTCGATCCGAGATAAGTGATTCACCCGACTAACTCTTAGTCGATCGCCTCGTTAACACTTAACCGAGTCGTGCATGGCCATGCTTTCCGAATCATATCTCACGAGAGGGCCTAGAGAATATCTCTCCAAGTGGAGGGGCAAAATCCCATCTTGGTTATTCACATCACGCAGCTTGATTCTCAGTCGACCCAAACTCTGCCTTTATAACTGCCCAGTTACGGATCAGCGTTTGACAGAACCTAAGTCGGTGATCCTCAACTCGGACTATGCAATAACCTCGGGTCTAAGGATTACATTGATTGAGATATACAAATGACAACTTGTTCGTTGTACCTCAATATGGTTCAATCCGACTCGCTAAACTCTTTAGCCGAGTCTGTGTAAGTTAGAATAGCATCTCCATGACCATGACAAGTGGAACCGAGTCATCAAGCCAACTTTCACATTGGTCTAAGTTGTGTGTCGCACAACCTCAATGACCAAGGATATTTAGTACAAACAACATGAATGCATAGTTCCACAACCGAATCACATATTTAATGATACACATCAGATGTTTATACAAGGACTACTTAATATCTTTATGAATATAATGGGAAATCTCATCATACATGATTGCCTCTAGGGCATATTCCCAACAGTCTCGCACTTGCACTAGAGTCAATCTTCCGACATCACATGTCTAGGCATATAATGCCCATGGCTCTCAGGTGCGCCTCATGCTTCGGCTGGGGTAACGGCTTTGCCAACGGATCCTCAATATTTGCATCCGTGTGTACCTTGCATAACTTGATATCACCCTGATCCACGAACTGGCGAATCAGGTGGTACCGCATTAGTATGTGCTTGTTCTTCTGGTGTTGTCTAGGTTCCTTGGCTTGTGCAATAGCACCACTGTTGTCACAATACACGTCCAACGGATTGGACGAGCCCTGAACCACACCAAGATCCATGAGGAAATTCCTCATCCCAACAGCTTCCTTTTCTGCCTCCGAGGCGGCAATATACTCAGCCTCTGTTGTAGACGCAGACACAGTCTCTTGCTTGGAACTCTTCCAGCTCACAGCACCTCCGTTTATAATAAACACGTATCCGGATTGCGAGCGAGAATCATCAGAGTCGGTAAGATAACTCGCATCCGGGTAACCCTTTACACTGAGTTCATGTTCACCACCATAAACCAAGAACATATCCTTAGTCCTTCTCAAGTACGTTAGGATATTTTTAGTCGCTGTCCAGTGGATCTCTCCAGGATCAGCCTGGTATCTGCTCACAACACTTAGAGCATAGGAAACATCCGGCCTAGTACAAATCATGGCGTACATGATGGATCCGACTACAGAAGCATATGGAATCGCACTCATCCGACTTCGCTCATCAGTTGTCGAAGGACACTGAGTCTTGCTAAGTTTTACACCATGGGACATCGGTAAGAACCCCTTCTTAGACGATTCCATGTTGAACTTCTTCAACACTTTGTCCAAATAAGTACTCTGACTCAATCCAATGAGCCTCCTTGATCTATCTCTAAAGATCCGGATTCCGAGGATGTATGTTGCCTCACCCAAGTATTTCATTGAGAAACTCCTTTCTAATAATTCCTTGGTTTCTTGCAACATCTGGACATCATTTCCAATCAGTAATATGTCATCCACATATAAGATTAAAAAATTTACTTTGTTCCCACTAAACTTCTTGTACAAACAAGAATCGTGATCACTCTTGATGAAGCCAAACGATTTGACTACCTCATCAAAGCGAATATTCCAACTCCGAGATGCTTGCTTCAACCCATAAATGGATTTATTAAGTTTACATACTTTGTCAGCATTAGCCGGATCGACAAAACCCTCGGGCTGTATCATATACACGTCCTCGGTTAAATTTCCGTTAAGGTAAGCCGTTTTGACATCCATCTGCCATATCTCATAGTCTAAATAGGCCGCTATAGCTAACATGATCCGAACTGATTTAAGCATCGCTACGGGCAAGAAAGTCTCGTCATAATAAACTCCTTGAATTTGTCGGAACCCCTTCGCGACAAGGCGTGCTTTATAGACGGAAACATTTCCATCCATATCAGTTTTCTTCTTAAAGACCCATTTGAACTCGACGGGTCTTGCACCGTCTGGCAGATCAACCAAGTTCCAAACTTGATTTTCATCCATGGACTTTAACTCGGATCTCATGGCTCCAAGCCATGACTCGGAATCAGATCCCACCATCGCTTCTGAATAATTTGTCGGCTCATCACTATCTAACAGTAACACATCACGAACACTTCATAATCTTGCCGATCTTCGTAGTACAGGTGTTGCTGCCGGCTCAGCTGCCACGACCGGCTCAACCTCCAAGGTTTTTGCTGACTCGCTACTAGCCGGTTCCTCTCGAATTTCTTCGAGCTGCACCGTGCTCCCACTTAATCCCCGACTGAGAAACTCTTTCTCAAGGAAGACACCGTTACGAGCGACAAACACTTTGCCATCTTCTCAGTTGTAGAAGTAGTAACCCAAGGTTTCCCTCGGATACCCCATGAAAATACACTTATCCGACTTGGCTGTAAGCTTGTCCGACTGAAGTCGCTTGACAAATGCTTCACAACCCCAAATCTTAAGAAAATACAACCTCGGCTTTTTGCCTGTCCACATCTCATGTGGTGTCTTCTCTGCCGATTTTGATGGTACTCTTTTTAGTGTGAACGCCGCTGTTTCTAGACAATAACCCCAAAATGATAAAGGCAAATCTGTCCGACTCATCATTGATCGTACCATGTCCAACAAGGTTCGATTCCGCCTTTCCGAAACACCATTCCTTTGTGGCATTCCTGGTGGAGTAAGTTGAGGAACTATTCCACAACTTTTCAGATGGTCATCAAACTCATGGCTCATGTACTCGCCTCCTCGGTCCGACCGAAGAAACTTTATTTTCTTGACGAGTTGATTCTGTGCTTCATTCTGGAATTCTTTGAACTTTTCAAACGCTTCTGACTTATGTTTCATCAAGTAGATATATCCATACCTACTCAAATCATCAGTGAAGGTAATGAAGTACTCATAACCACCCCTGGCTATCGTGCTCATTGGTCCACATACATCACTATGTACTAGTCCCAACAAGTCATACGCCCTTTCGCAACTCTTTGCAAAAGGTGTCTTGGTCATTTTGCCGAGTAGGCAAGATTCGCATGTCTCGAACGACTCCAAGTCGAACGAAGTTAGGAGTCCATCATCATGGAGCTTCTTCATGCGTTTCCAACTTATATGACCAAGCCTACAGTGCCAAAAGTAAGTCATATTCAGATCATTTGGTTTCAACCTTTTAACATTTATGTTATAAACCGACTCACCATCAAGATTCAAAATAAATAACCCGTCCTGGACGGGTGCAAAGCCGTGAAACATATCATTCAAATACAAAGAACAACCATTATTCTTGATATTCGACTCATAGCCTTGCCTCATCAAACATGAAGCAGAAATAATGTTCGACTGAGCACTGGAACATAATAACAATTATTCAGTTCCATAATGAATCCGGAAGGTAAATGAAGTTGCATCGTGCCGACTTCCAACGCAGCAACTCTTGCTTTGTTGCCAACTCGAATATCAACCTCGCCTCTTGCTATGCTCCTAGTTCTTACCAGTCCCTGCAACGAGTTGAAGATGTGAATAATTGATCCGGTATCATATACCCAAGAACTATTAGGTGCATCAGCAAGATATATGTCGATAACATTGCAAACATGTGTACCTGAGTCGGAAGTCATACCTCCACTCTTGGCTTTGTCGGCCAAGTACTGCTGCAGTTCCTCTTCCAGTGGCCATCCGCCTTGCAGTAGAAGCAAGTGGATCCGGCTGAAGGAGATGGCTTAGTCCCTGAGGAAGTGCTTGGGACCGGGTCCTGAGCCTGCTTTCCTCCTGACTTAGCCTTCTTCTTAGTCTAAGAACTCTTCTTGAACTTAGCCTTATTCTGCACCATCAACACTTGACTGGCGCCCTTCTTGAGAATCGCCTCTTCCTGCTTGAGCATCCCATGTAATTCAGTGAGCTTCTTATCCATACCATGCATGTGGTAGTTCGAAATGAACTGCCCATATGCACTAGGAAGAGAGTTCAGAATTATATCCGTAGCGAACTCTTCGCTAATGGGGTAGCCAAGCCTCTCCAGAGACTGCACATAACCAACCATTTTGATCACATGCGGACTCAGTGGATCACCATCCTTAAGCTTGCAACTCAGCAAAGCCTGAGAGACTTGATACCTCTCAGTCTTCGCCTGAGCCTGGAACATACTTTTGAGGCTTTCGATCATGTCGTAGGCCTCAACATGCTTGAACTGCTTTTGCAAGTCCGGTTCCATGTGAGCAAGCATAAGACAGCTAATATCCGTGGACTCATCCTTAGCCCGACGGTAGGCATTGGTGGCAGCGACAGTCGCATTCTCATTCGGCTCATCTGGAAGTGGGTTGTCTAGGACATGGTCCTTCTTTTCTTGTTTGAGAACAATACTCAGATTTCGATACCAGTTGGTAAAATTAGTGTCATTCAGTTTATCTTTATCAAGAATGGTTCTCAACACAAAACCGGATATCTGAGAGTGACTGCTACTTGGTGCCATGATCTACAACAGAAAATATGCAAAACACTTAAGACATGTATTCATAAAAGAGCAAGCATATTAAACATTTTAATATTTTATGCTCCCACTAGAACCAACACCCCTCTGATGGTTACTTAGTGATTCAGGATCCTAAATAAGCAAGTCGGCTAGTGAGCTTTAGCATCACCGCTAGCCGCCAAGTGATCTAGGTAGACAACTCCTTGTCAATCGTATCTCATACGACTCCTGTTGGACGGGTGGCATCACATGCCCCGGCTCCCATCCGACTTTTCCCCGAGTCCCACAACCGTTGTGATAGACCCGTCTAGCTTACCGAGTGTTTCCGCAGTAAGAGTCCGACTCGAACCCACCTAGTCGGAAAGAATTGGCAGCACCTCAATTTTATGAGCCCACTACCAAAAATGTCCGACTTTTGATGGTGCAAACACTAGCGGGAAAACCGACTAGACCTTCTTTGAGGGATTAAATTTTACCGACTATCTAATAGAGGTAAAACTGAGACATAACAATAACACAAAATAAAGCATTTATAATGTGAAATGGTATGGCTCTCTTCATGGCGATCTCCATCTCCACAAAGCCTGTAATCCGACTCGTGCTAACTCTTGTCACTTGCCGTCTTACTCCATGTCGCCGACATGTACAACGCCTTGCATGCCTTCCGGGTTCTCCAAACAGCTACGCTAGCTTAGTAAAGTAAATTACATGGAGAATCCGACATGCAGGTCGTTATATAATAAAATGACAGCACCTAGGCTCCAGCCGGCTGACAAAAAACGTGATTCGTAGATCACGTATGGATTACACACATACATCACATGCACATGAACCATACCATTCACAACTTCCTGCAAAAACAAGTTATGCATAGATACAATATCTACTGGCATTTTGAAACTCGCAACGACATCTAAGGCGCTACGACAGGGTGAAGCCGGTGGTCCCGCTAGCCGGATAGCGGGCGGGGATCAAAGGGGCAGCGCCCCTCGCGGGTGCGGGCAGCGCCCGATGATTTTTCTGAAAACGTATATCTCATCTACGATCCGGACATGGATTCCAACCATTGTTCTGATTCGATCAAACTTTTTGATCTTCGATCATCGCCTCTGGATTTACGTGTCACAGTCTACCCCGATGGCGGAAGCCGACCGGTAGGGGTATGTCGTTCCACGACCTCAGCAGTATGATCACGGAAATCAGATCTACCATTCCCTGAGTATAGTTGATCCAATCAACTTCGTACAAAACCGATCTATCTCATAGATCGACCACCAAACAGCATATAGATCTCATCTACATCCTACAGCATATCACATATGCGAGATCTCGAGCCTAAAACCAGAAGCTATCGCTCTGATACCACTGTTGGGCCACGCAGAGATAAAACAAAACTTTTCCTCTAACGTGGTGATCCCAAGATCTAGCCGAGGTAGAAGGCCACGAGGTTTACCACTAGACGCGCAGTTGCGGATTACTGATGAAGCGCGCCAGTTGATGCAGTGCAGTCCTCACGATCCGCTCGTCCTGGTGCTGATCGCACAACACCTCTGCTGGTATCCACACGTACAAGGAGGAGCACCGGCGGCGAACTGCTAGGTTCGGTACGACGGCTGGACTGCTGTGGAGCTAGGATTTCCAACACATGGAATGACCTAACCGAACAACGATTAACCTTTCTGGGTTACGGTGCTCCACTATATATAGGGAGTGAACGTGGGCTCTACTCGCGCGATCCATTCACTAAAGCCCATATAACACTAGTCACCGTGAGCCCAACTCACTAACTCAGTCCTAATCCGGTTTAGTTCCAACCCAACCGGATTACAGGTTCAGATCCAATCCGAACTTGCTCCCGCTCTTAAGTGTGTGACCCCGCAGGCTCATGGCTACTTGGACACGATTGGAGTCCGACTCTCAATCGATCAGTCGGTAGCGGCTCCTAGCAGAACGTACCGACTCCCAAGTACCAAAGATTCATGACAACTTGCCTTTCCAATGCGACTTACGTCCGAGTCCCTTTTACCTCACGATATACCTTGTCAGACTATAGGCGAATAATTGTCATCCCTTGAATAGTCCGACTCTCTTCTCGATTCGAGATAAGTGATTCACCCGACTAACTCTTAGTCGATCGCCTCGTTAACACTTAAGCGAGTTGTGCATGGCCATGCTTTCCGAATCATATCTCACGAGAGGGCCCAGAGAATATCTCTCCAAGTGGAGGGGCAAAATCCCATCTTGGTTATTCACATCACGCAGCTTGATTCTCAGTCGACCCGAACTCTGCCTTTATAACTGCCTAGTTACGGATCAGTGTTTGACAGAACCTAAGTCGGTGATCCTCAACTCGGACTATGCAATAACCTCGGGTCTAAGGATTACATTGATTGAGATATACAAATGACAACTTATTCGTTGTACCTCAATATGGTTCAATCCGACTCGCTAAACTCTTTAGCCGAGTCTGTGTAAGTTGGAATAGCATCTCCATGCCCATGACAAGTGGAACCGAGTCATCAAGCCAACTTTCACATTGGTCTAAGTTGTGTGTCCAGCACAACCTCAATGACCAAGGATATTTAGTACAAACAACATGAATGCATAGTTCCACAACCGAATCACATATTCAATGATACACATCAGATGTTTATACAAGGACTACTTAATATCTTTATGAATACAATGGGAAATCTCATCTTACATGATTGCCTCTAGGGCATATTCCCAAAAATGGAGGGGTCCTCACAGTGCGTGTTTAGAGACGTGGGGTAAGGTGGATGGTTGACGGGTACGAGGTAACACAGCTTACCTAGGTTCAGATCCCACAACGGTGGCGGAATCCTACTCCTGCTATAAATCACTATAATGGCAATACGCACAAGTTACAGGGATCGGTTCGCTGTGTGAGGTGTGAGTTGAGTTATGCCCTAAAGGCTCCCATAGGCCCGACTTATATAGTCGCCAGGTCCTAGGGTTACAGGGAAAGTCCTAGCCAGACAGGTTAGAGAGTCCTACAAAGTATACAATTAGTCTAACGTGTCTTGCACTCCAAGGCTCCAGGTACGTCGATAACTCCTCCATAGCCTTCCTTTATCCAGCATGGGCCTCCCTTCTGGATCCATCTAACTGGGCCGCCCAGCAGGCCATGGGCCATGATACCAACTGTGGGCCACCCGGGTTATCCGGATAGGAGACATGCTATGACGATACCCATATAGCATATCCCCAACACTAAGACTAACAAGATGAAAAGCAAAGAATGGAAAGGAGAAAGATAAAGGTGAGCAAGTATAACCATGGTGAAAGCATTGTTTTGTTCATTAAAATCCCTTTGTTAACAAGGTTGATCAAGTCTTGTTACCAAAACAATCTTATATGATACAAAACTTCGCATTTCACAAAATGATTATGTTACCTCAATCTTGATAGCAATAGTTCCAATCATAACAATTTCAAAACTTTCTTGTGGAATGGGAAAATATATTTCTCCAACTTGGATGCCCTCAATATTTTGAATTGAATTTAAGCCATAACTCTTATCAATCTTCTTTGGGAAATAAACAGTATTCTCTTTGTCATTAATATTAAAAGTTACTTTTCCTTGATTACAATTGATGACAGCACCTGCAGTATTAAGAAAAGGTCTCCCAAGAATAATAGACATATTATCATGTTCAGGCATCTCAAGCACAACAAAATCAGTTAACACCAAGCAATTATGAGCCACTTGAACAGGAACATCCTCACATATACCAACAGGAATAGTAATTGACTTATCAACCAATTGCAAAGATATATCAGTTGGTATCAATTTTTGTAGTTGAAGTCTCTTATAGAGATAAAAAGGCATAAGACTAACTCCAGCTCCTAAATCACACAAAGAAGTTCTAACATAATTATTTCTAATAGAGCAAGGAATAGTTGGAATACCTGGATCACCAGATTTCTTTGGAACCTGACCGTTGAAGGAATAATTAGCAAGCAAAGTAGAAATTTCCTCATTAGGAATCTTCCTTTTATTAGAGACAATATCCTTCATATACTTTGAATAAGGAGGCAACTTAATAGCATCAGTCAAAGGAATTTGCAAAAATAAAGGTTTCATCCACTCGCAAAACTTGTTGTAGTGTTCTTCCTCCTTTGACTTGTGTTTCTTATTAGGAAAAGGCATTGGTTTCTGCATCCAAGGTTCTCTTTCACTACCATGTTTATTAGCAATAAAATCTTCCTTAGTGTACTTAGTGTGCTTCTCAGGTTTCAATTTCTTCCTTATCATGAGAATCAATGTTATCATTACCACTTTCAGTTTCAGCATCAGAGACAGATATACTATTAGGATCTACAGCAGGTTCAGAAGGTTCCTCAACTATTTTATGTTTCTTTTTCTTTCTCTTAGAAGAAGTACCTCTATTTTCAGCTTGTTGAGAACCCTGCTCAATTCTTTTAGGATGTCCCTCAGGATATAAGGGATCCTGAGTGGTAGCACCACTCCTAGTTCTAATTTCATAATCATGTTTATCTCCAGAAGCATTGACTAGCATATCTTTTTGTACTTTAGCAAGTTGATCAATTTGAGTTTGAACCATTTGGAAGTGTTTAACAAGTATTTTAATATCTTTAGAAGTTATTTCCACAATATCTTTCAACTCATTAATAGCTCTAGATTTTTCCAATAAATGATTCCGAACTTGTTTATTAAAATTACTTTGTTTAACAATAAAAGTATCAAGTTCCTCTAAGCACTGATCAGTAGGTTTACCATAGATAATATCACCTTCATCAAAGTGTTGGAGAGAGTGTACCTCAATAGTAGATGAGTGGGGAATTGGCTTACATAATTCTTCTATAGGAGGTAAAAATTCTTCACATCTTCAGATCTAATACCCTTCTCCTTAAGACATTTCTTAGCTTCTTTCATCACTTCATCATTTAATTCAATCACTCCCCTCTTATTTGGTGTTGAAGTTGGTTTAGGCATAATTGGTTCAGGAGTAGTAGGCTCAGGTGTAATTGGCTCAGTTGTAGTCCAATCATCATAATTCTTGATTATTTTAGCCATTAATTCTTCAGCTTCTACAGGAGTTCTTTTCCTGAAAACACAATCAGCAAAACTATCCAGGTATGTCCTAGATTCATCAGTTAGTCCATTATAATATATATCAAGAAGCTCATTTTTAGGCAATGGACATCCGGGATGTGCATGAATCAAGGCACATAACCTTGTCCATGACTCAGGCAATTTCTCCTCTTCTCTCTGTTTAAAATCAAAAAGTTTCTGCAAAGCAGCATGTCGAGCACTAGGAGGAAAATATTTCTGAAAGAAAGTAGCAATCAAGCAATCAGGGCTATCAATGGATCCAGCAGGTAACCCATTAAACCCAGCTTTAGCTTCTCCTTTTAGTGAAAAAAGGGAAGACTTTAGCAACAAAGTAGGTACGCGTCTTAACATCATCAGAAAGTAAGGCACTCATAGTGGAAAGCCCATTCATATGAGCCATAGCCCTTTCATTCTCAGTCCCACAAAAAGGTTCTTTCTCAACAATGTTTATATAGGATAAATCAAGAGAGAAATCATAATATTTATCTTTAATGTCCATGGGAGAAGTAGCAAACCTAGCATCAGGAGATAGTTTAGGTATAGCAGTATGTTTCTTAAGGAGACTCCTAATAGCACTAGCACCACGTGTGTTTCAATACTCTTCAATAAATTCATCAGTCATTTCAATGTAACCATCATTAATATCATAGCTTTCTCTAGACTCAGGTGAGCTAACAGGAGTAATATTGTCTTCACTAGGAGTTTCAGTGTTTCCCAATATAGTTCTAGCAATAGTAGCATCTAGGAAAGGACCTACCGAACCACTCTCATCAAGCACATTAGAAGTAACATCATGAGCATCAGAAGCAATTTTAGATTCAGGAGTAGTAGCAGTGTGTGTAGCATGTGTATGTGGTGGTGGTGTAACAAGCTTACCTATAACAGACGGTGAATCAAGAGTAGAGGAGGTGTTTAGAACTATACCTCTTCTTGTAGTGGATGGTAAAATAGGAAACTTTCCATCACGAGACTTCCCCATGATGAAAAGGATAGTAGCGAACAATAATAAATCCAAGTGAACTTACAAATAAAGCTATGCTCCCCGGCAACGGCGCCAGAAAATAGTCTTGATGACCCACAAGTATAGGGGATCACAATAGTCTTCGAGGGTAGTATAACCCAATTTATTGATTCGACACAAGGGGAGACAAAGAATACTTATAAGCCTTAACAACTGAGTTGTCAATTCAGCTGCACCTGGAAATAGTCTTGCTCACAGTAGTTTATCAATAGCAACAGTTTTGTAGTAGCAATAGCAACATAACAGCAACAGTAAAACAAAGGTAGTAGTAACAATAGTAGCAAACAGTAGGATATGAGTGTAGTAGGCATAGGGATGGATGGACGAACATTGCATGGACGAGACTATTCATGTAACTTCAAGATCTAGGGAATTTGCACATAAATAAGCTAAAGCATCCAAGTACTAAACAATCATAGGCATGTGTTCCATATGTAGTCATACGTGCTCGTAATGAGAACTTGCACAACATCTTTTGTCTTGCCAGCCCGTTGCGGCGGGGCCTCAAAGGAATCTACTGGCAATTAAGGTACTCCTTTTAATAGAGTACCGGAGCAAAGCATTAACACTCTGTGAACACATGTGATCCTCATATCACACCCATCCCCTCCAGTTGTCCCAATTTCTGTCACTTCGGGGCCTTTGGTTCCGGACAATGATATGTGTACACAACTTGCAGATAAGATCACAAGCAATACTATCATCATGAATCAATAATAAGTTCAGATATGAGATCATGGCACTCGGGCCCTAGTGACAAGCATTAAGCATAACAAGTTGCAACAAAGTCAAATAAAACTAATAAAGATACTAGGCACCATGCCCTAACAATCTTGTTTGATTAGATGATAGATCTCATCCAATCCCTACCATCCCCATAGCCTACAATGGGGGATTACTCACTCATGGATGGGGGAAACATGGATGGTTGATGGAGAGGTGTCGGTGATGATGATGATGATCTACTCCAATTTCCCGTCCCGGCAGGGTGCTAGAACGGAGTTTCTAGTTCCGAATCGTGGTTTCTGGTGGTGGCGGAGCAGCGGAACTCTTTTGGAAAAACGTCGAACCCCCAGAGTTTTTAGGTCAGAATGCTTTATATAGGTGAAGAGGGAGGCCGAGGGGGCGCCTGAGGTGGACACACCCCTCCCAGGCGCGGCCTAGGCTGGCCCACGCGGCCAGGGGTGTGGGCCCCTCGTGGACCTCCTCTGTCTCATCTTTTGGCTCCGTGAGTCTTCTGGTAAAATAGGAGTTTTGGCATATTTTTCAGGATTTTTCCTGAAAGTTGATTTTCCGCACAAAAAGTAGACACCAAAGCAATTCTGCTTAAAACAACGTCAGTCCGTGTTAGTTGTATCCAAATCACACAAGTTTAGAGGAAAAACAATAGCAAAAGTGTTCGGAAAAGTATATACATTTTGGACGTATCACTCCTCATCACTTAGAGGAGTAGTTTCATATTTAATGTTCAGAATATCATATTCTGTCATCAAGTCCTCCTTCTCTTTCCTAATAGCAGCTTCTATATTAACACTCCACCCTTTAGCTAATTTCCTAAAATATCTAATTTTGGTTTGACAAATATCTACCATATCTACACTTTCCACATTAATAGACCAAGCTTTCAACACAACCTGTCTAAAGTCAGGTTTAGACAGCCAACATTTTTCAAATTTAAAACTCTTACTCTTAGGAATATGAGATTCACCAGATTCCCAAATAATAGGAGTATGATCACTCCCAATTCTAGCTGAATTTCTAGCACTATACGAAGGAAAAAAGACTCTCAAAATTAGTAGAACAAAAAGTCCTATCAATTTTACTCATGATAAGATTTTCCTGGTTATTGCCCTAGGTGTAAGCTCTACCAGCTAAACCAATTTCCATTAGAGCCCAAATTTCCACCCACTCATTAAATCTATTAATCCATCTAAAATCAACATTACCACTACTCTTATCACTAGCTGACCTAATCAAATTAAAATCCCCCCAATCATGGCAGGGCCATCCCATTTAATAAAAAGCTCATGTAACTCAGAAATAAAAGCATGTTTTTCTCTTCATAAATAGGACCATACACAATGGTAATTCTAAAGGTATACCCATTAACTTTATTCTTAAGAACAGAACTAACAGAAAAGGCTCTAATATCCCAAGCTATGGTATAAAAAAGATCACAATTAACACCTACTAGGATACCACCTGCAGCACCTACATCGGGCAAAAAGTTCCAAGAGAAATTTCTATTACCTAGCAGAGACTTTAAGAAATAATTACTAAATTGTTCCTTCTTAGTCTCTTGGAAACCTATATAATCAACTTGCAAAGGGGCTATATTATCATATGTAAACTTCTTCCTATCAGGAGCAGAAATACTCCTACTATTCCAAAAAGAAAAAATCATTGGAATTTTTTCCTAGGGTGCTTGCCTCGAGATTTATTAACTACTTCTATCCATTCCTCATATATATTGTCAACAACTCCATTTTCAGTAGAAAAGGAAGGTTCTACAGCTACATTACTAGGAGCAATTAAAACATCTTCTACATCTAAATCTTCATTTAAATCAACACCTACAACTACAACCATGCTATCTAGTTCATCTACAGGTAAGAAATTAAAAGGATTAGAATTCATTATACCTTTCATTTTTGGCTTCTCTAGATTAACCACTTTTTTCCTTTCCATAGCTTTATCCAACACCCCTTGATACCTGTCAATCCTATTGCTTTGCCTTACAGGTTAGACAGGCCCCCAAACCTTCATCTTCTTACCTTTACCCGCATCAGCTCCCATGTTCTGCCTAACAATTTCTTGCATGGTGGACATAATACAGTTAGGCAAATTCAGATTCATCCCTTCAACAACCAATTTCCAAGCTTGAAAAGAACCTTGTTCCTTAGTCCAAAACCCAGAAACCTGATCATCTTTTCTGGAAAGCAAAGGAGATTTGTCCCAAACAAAACCTCCAGCACTATCTACCAGGCCTTTCTCCTCCAAAATCTGGAGCACTTTGTTTGCTCTAAAAGTTTCTTCCACTTGGGCTTCACTGTCACCAGCTGCCATTCTAGTCCTATAACCATTGTCCTAACCCTGAGCATTTGAGTTCTGATTGCTAGCATTACCCTTATCATGACTGCCAGCATTTTTATCAGTGTTCATGCTCTGTCTCTGGTTACTCTCATTCCTCCTATTCTAGTCAAGCTCATCACCCAACAGATCATCAGTTTCATCTTCCTCCACAGGAATCTCAGCTACAAAGCCCAATTGGAACAGACCCCCATGGAAATGAAACAATTTGCTGCTGGGGATTTTAGTGGGGTCCCTACACTTCACTTTCAGTTTAACACATTTAGCATTATCTTTAAAGACACTAAGCCAATCTACATCCCGCAGGATGCCACAAACAGAACTGACTTGATCAAGCACATTCCATTCACACCATTTGGACTAAAGACCAGTCACCTTAACCCAAGTATCTACCAAGACTTCCATGGGCTCTGGGCCATCATTCCAAGCTTCAACTTTCACCCAAACTCCATCTCTAAATAGCCCAAACCTAGGGTATCCAATGACTTGCTCCACTAAGATGTGAGAGGGAAACTCGAACAAAAACACTCCTGGTTGGCCTAGTTCCCTCACCTTCCATGGACAATTTGTTTTATAAATCTTGGAAAATTCCTCAGCCAATTCAGTGCTAGTAGTCACACCCCCTTATACCACAACCAAACCACAATTCTTTGTTGAAGACACATGATTCAAAATCACATCAGGGGTCTCTATGTGATAGAACCCTAAACCAGTAGCAGCACTGCTAACATACCTATCCAGTTGGTGTGGCCTCTTATTAACAGGACAATCATTAGACCTATGATTTGTAGCTTTGCAAATAAGACAGACATCTTGCTTAGTGCACACAGCCTGATGGTGTCCAGGTTCACCATAGCACATACAAATAGAGCTAGTGTAGTTCATCTGAGCAAGCACCTCAAGCCAAGCATGAATCTGTTCCTGCTGCGTAGCCCCTTTCTTCTTTGCCTTTACCTGGTTCTTAACCTTCTGATTATCACCACTACTTTGTGATTGATGCTGCTATGGTGAACCACCTTGTTGGGAAGCAACCCACTGGTTTGATTGCAAACCATATTGCTGTGGAGGAGGATAGGGTGGAAAAGGGCCAGGAAACCCCCGATGAGGAGGCATATTCCCAGGCATGAATCCATAAGGAGGAGGGTGCTGAAAACCAAAAGGCATACCCTTGCATCTGTTGATGCTGTTGTTGCATCTGAGGCTGCATCTACCGTTGTTGCCAAGCTTCAGGTCTTTTCCCTCTCCCTTGCTTCGACTGTTATCTCTTCCTCAACTCTTATAACCCTCAACCCGACCAACTCCTCTGCCGCTAGTCTAGGGAGGAGGGAGAAAACCATAAAGGAAGTGGGAGGCCTAGTTTTATGGGCTGGCGGTGAGGAGGGTTTGTTGAGATGCCACAAAATATGCCAAAGTTGGTGGAAAAAAGGCTCCACCTCTTTTTCACCATGGACCAAGCTTCCTTCCTCCACTTTATCTCTGAATCCTGGACCCCTCCACGGACATCACCTTCCTCTAGTACCACCTGGGTGAAGGGAGTTCAGTTCCCGCCTCTTCTGGGACCTAGAACTATCAGACTTTTCTAGAACAACCACATCTCTGAACCTTGTAGCCAGCACTACAGAAACATCCGTAGAAGCCTCTCACTCTATCCTATTTGATACGGTAATAGGAGAGATTCCAGGGCCACCTTCTCCAGTGGAGACAACCTCGTCAGATCTGCTTGCTTCCAAGGAACAAACATTGTTGGCTCCTTCTCAAGGTAGGGAAACTCCAGAGCCGGCGATAGCTGCAGATCCAAGCAAGTCCGCCGACCACGCTCCAGGACTCCCTTTAGGCTTCCAAATTTCAGCTCCTGCATGCGCTCCCTCTGTGATTGAGCCGGTAGAGCTAGCACCAGTAGGCCATTCCGTACCTCGCAAGTCGATGCCGAGTGAACCGATGATGAGCTGGCCCGATCTCAGCAAAGCAGCGAGGTTGACCTTGACCGGGGAGCTCTGGCACCCTAGGACAAACTCCCCTCCGGCGATCCCTTCGACCTCTTCACGCGATCTCTCTATCCCTCTCCCACGAAATCCGAGCCGCTGGTCGACTCATCCTCTCCTCCATCCGCCGCCACCGCCAGCGTTAATCGGCGCGTCACGACGGATCTAGGACGACGGAGAAGCGGAGAAGTCGAGAAGAGCACAAGGAGGGAGGAACCCGTAGGGGAGGAGGTGGATAAGGGCTAGGGGCGGGTATCCGGGGCGCGCACGAGCCTCCGAACCCGCCATGACCGGAGATCGGGCACCCGCCATGAATAGGGGACCCGGTCGGAACAGTGGACGCGAGAGGCACGAGACACATTTTGCTTGAAAGGTTCTGTGCAAAGAGTGGAAATTGCACCTGAGACGACTTTTTTCCACCGCTTGATGATGTTTTCTAGAGAACGATTGAATTTGGAGACGAATTATGGGTGATCAAGCTTTTTCCCAATAATCAAGGGTGGTCATGTTATATAAAAAAGAGAGTATAGGACAATATGTGCCTCCTGAATATGATCCTCAAGCTTATCACAAAATATTGACCAGAAGATTGATGTTGGTTACTAATAAGGTTATCCACCGCACCCAAAAAACGATTTGTGCTTGGAAGGCACGTATTGGTGGGTGTGGTGGTGCTTCATTAGGTACTCCATGACTTAAGGAGCTCAAAATCTAAGGGGGTTATATTGAAGCTTGATTACAACAAAATAACTATGATTAAATTACTTGAGATTTTTCAGAGAGGTCTTGGAGAAAAAAGGGTTTTGTCTAGGTGGGTTTGGTGGGTGGTGATTGTGGTGGAGCCTGAAGGAGTTTTTATCAATCCAAAAGCAGATATTGGTGAATATTCTCAAAATTTTAAGGATAGTTGACAGGGACCTTTGTATATCCGCTTTTGTTCATAGTGGCGGAAGCTTTAGCCTTTAGGGACGCTACGGAGAAAAAAAAGTCACGTCAGCAATTTTGTGCCGCACCTGTAAACAGTGTAGTAGAGTGTGCACTAATTTGTACCCACAAAATTATTGGGAGAGCTCTAATTTCTACCCTCAAATTATTGGGAGAATGTTTTTGACGCCAACTCCTACTAGTACTATTTTTAGAAAAAAAAATACAGTCCTCGATCCAAATCATCGGTGGACGTGCCAGCTGCAAGCCCACAACCGCTGGCTCTCATCCCCTGGCGTGGCGAGCGAGTGGGAGGAGTCAGCGCCGGCACTGCTTCGTGAGGGAGACGTGTACAACATCTCCATCTCCGCCCCCACCTGCAAAGCTGACGCTGCCGGCTGCCCGATCCAAGAATCCAATCCAGCCATGTCGGCGGGGGCCGCACCGTCAGCTCCCAAGAAGAAGGTCATCATCGACACTGATCCAGGAATCGGTCAGTATATCCTTCACCTCTTCCCCCATTCCTCGTTGTCCTGTCGATCTACCCTGCAATCCTATCCTACCCTCCCTTGTCTGAATGGTTGGTGACAGACGGCCGGACTGACCAATCTTGCTTGCCCAAATGACCAATGGGCGGACCGATCGATGAACTGCAGATGACGCGATGGCCATCTTCGTGGCGCTGAGGTCGCCGGAGCTGGAGGTGGTGGGCCTCACCACGATCTTCGGCAACGTCTACACGTCCCTCGCCACGCGCAACGCGCTGCACCTCGTCAGTCAGCTCAACTCCCATGGACTTCACTTTGCACGGATCGGTCTGAACGAATCTGGTGCTAATCAGCTGAATTCGTTTTTGTTTTTCAGCTAGAGGCTGCTGGGAGGACGGACATCCCCGTCGCAGAGGGATCCCATGTAACGGTCAAGGTACCTTTGCTAATCCAATCACAGTATTACTATCTCTGTACACACAGTAGTATAGTGTCGCATCCAACTACAGTTCAAGTCCATGCTAACCCCTGCACTGAATCTGCATCTCTGCTCATGAAACCGACGAATAAAATTCAGAAAGCCACCAAGCTACGGATCGCGAGCTTCGTTCATGGCTCAGACGGCCTCGGCAACCAGAACTTCCCTCTGCCGACGGGCAAGCCCGTGGATCAGTCCGCCGCCGCCTTCCTTGTCGAGCAGGCGAATCTCTACCCTGGACAGGTCACCGTCGTCGCGCTCGGCCCCCTCACCAACCTTGCGCTGGCCGTCGAGCTCGACCCGTCTTTCCCCAGCAAGATTGGGCAGATTGTTGTTCTTGGTGGCGCGTATTCGGTTAATGGGAATGTCAACCCTGCAGCTGAGGCAAATGTGAGTCACTCCTGTAAAACTCCCTCTTCCAGCCTAAATATGCATATGCAGTACCTTGCTAAATGAAGTTCTAGTGCCATGCTTCCCTGGCATATTTGGAGATCATTATGACTTCTTGCTATACAACATTGGTTTACATGCTGCAGTTTCCAAGAATTCTTCATCTTGCCTTCACTAAGTAATCTGTTCTGTTTATTGGCAGATCTTTGGTGACCCTGACGCTGCCGATATAGTTTTCACCTGCGGTGCTGATATTTTGGCCGTGGGAATAAACATAACCCACCAAGTAGTTCTTTCTGGTAATCCTCGACTTAGAAGATATTTTTTGAGACACACATTTTGGAGTGAACTTATATGTATTGCTCGGCTTTCAGTGGTACCATTTCAACTGAAATGTTATCATGGATGACCCCTATACATTTGGAACACATCCTGTTTTGACATGTCGCTTCCCTGTTTCTGGCTGCAGATGTTGACCGGAAGAAACTTGAACAGTGTGATAGCAAATATGCACGCTACTTGTGCAAGATACTGGGTCTTTATTATGATTACCACATGGACGCCTACTCCACAAAAGGTAACAGTCGGTTGGGTTAATATACATACTTGAAGACGGAAAGCTGAACATTTTTTTGATCCTAGAAAAAGCTGAACAATTAACACTGTTCTAGCAGACAGACTAGAGAATGGGTGACTGATTTTGCGACTATGATAAAATGGTTGCAGGAGTGTATCTTCATGATCCAACGGCTCTTCTTGCTGCCGTGAATCCATCGCTGATGACTTACACGGAAGGAGTGGTGAGGGTTCAGACAGATGGAATCATGAAAGGTCTAACAGTTTTCGACAATACGAAGAAAACGTATGGGGAGATAACAGAGTGGAGCGGCAAGCCGACTGTGAAGGTTGCTGTCACAGTTGATGCCCCCGCTGTTGTGGAGCTCATGATGCAGAGGCTTATGAGAGATGATTAAAGAATTATGTTTGCAATGCTGCGGTCAGGAATATATAGTCAATGTTGCATTATGTAATTGTTACCTTATGGGAACAAAATGAATCATGTTCCTCTTTGTATTGTAGTTCAACACTTGAACATTTGCACTTACAACAAAAGATCCAGTTTATAGTCCATTTCAACCCTCAATGCACTACTGAAACAATCATCTATGTTCATACACTGGTTGACTTGTTATGCTGCTGACCACACATGCATTTCTTAAAATCTCCCATCTGTGCCTATAATCTGTATTTTGCTAGAGGCAGTCAATACAGAGCTTAGATTAGTTCTAACCCTGAACAGATATGATTTTCACTTTGCAGTTTGTCAAGTTACAATATGGGCATTGCAAGTTTCAAGAAGTCCGGCAGTAACAAAGACTAACCAATATTACTCTTTGCAAGAAAGAAATATGCTCAACAATTCAGAGATTTGCTAGTTGATCAGAAATATGTTTTTCTGTTCCTTTAATACTTCTGTAACCCCCCCCCCCCCCCCCCCCCCCTGTAACTCTTTTTTACCTTAGTATATTTAACAAAATTGCAGTGGGAAACTCTCATACTGTCTCACCTCACAAATAAAAAATATTATTCCATTTCTTATCTCAGGGCAAGGAGACAGGAAAGCATGCTGGTTGATCCTGGAGTTAGATGCATGATCCTTACAAAATACAATTTGATTGTGTAAATAGTACCATATACATCACGGGTCATCCATATGTTGTTGGACTCGTTTGGATTCATTGCAGAAACAAAGAATTTGGATTCATCACATATCAACCATACTGAAAGAGTCCTCTTCGCTATAAACAATCACATATATTGGCGAAGGATAGAGATATCCCGTTTGGATTCATTGCTATAACCATGCAGTTTACAGAAACAAAGAATTTAATTTATACGACGACTGTTACATAAAGAACTATAGTACTTGGTACATATATTTTAAAACGTATTCTGCAAGTTTGAAAGTTCAGAGCTAGAGGATACATTTGACTCATGTGGTATATAATAGCAATAAACAACAACATTGGTGTATTTGGGAGGGCTATATAAAACTATCACCTAGGCCCCGACAGATGTGTTGCTGAAGGAAGGTACGAACAAATTTGCCCCTCAACGTTGCCATGGTTTAGTTCATAATTAGCAACAAGATCATAGTGAGGTGTGGCATCTAAAGTCATTGAACCTTCTAACACCTTGGCAACTGTTGACATTAGAGGCCTTTTGCTGCTATCAACCTGTAAGCACCACACTGCAAGCTCCATCATTTCCCTAACCTCCTCCCTATGAAATTCCATATCGTTGATGCTGGTGTCCACTAAATCAAATAACTTTCCAGACCTAGCCTTTTCTTGGAGAAGACTGATTAGGTGAATTCTCTCTTCAGGTTGTGACTCGTCCAGGTTCTTTCGTCCACATACGATTTCAACTATGACAATACCAAAGCTGTAGATGTCTACCTTCTCCGTGATCTTTGAACCTAGCCACTCGGGTGCAAGATATCCACGTGTCCCTCGCATTCGAGTCATGACTTTGCTATCCTCCCTACTTATCAATTTAGATAATCCAAAATCTGAGACTTTTGCATTAAACCTATCATCCATGAGAATGTTCTGTGGCTTGATGTCTAGGTGAGCAATCCTCTGTGCACATTCTTCATGGAGATAAGTGTCACATCCCAAATTTTCGATTTGGTCTTGCATATCATTCATAGCATTGCATCATATCTTTCCATGCAAAACCGTCGAGTAGAAAGGTTCGGCGGAACGCTACCTTCAAAACCCTATTTTGTTTCGCTACGAGTTCCCTTCGGGAAGCTTTAGGAGGTCTTGCAACAACCACCCCTGTAGGTTCGAGTTTTCACTCAAACTTCGACTGAAGGTTGTGCCCCTCGACGATACGAACCCGTAGACGCGAGAATCGCTCCAATCGGAGTTCGTATGCAAAAGACTCGGACGTTTTAGTGAACCGCCGGAAAACTGTCCGAAAATCCGGACCGATTTCCGAGTTGGAGTCAACTTCTGGACCGTTTCTGAGTAGAATCCGCACGAGAGACTATTTAAAGAGGAACCCACCTGCCTCGGGCCGCGTGCCCACCTGCCTCGACCCCGCCGCCATCGCCCGCCTCCCGTGAGATCGCCGCCGCCTGCACGCCTCCCGAGACCGGCCGCCGCCGCCGCCAGGTGCGCCACCCCGCCGCCTCTCCGTCCCTGCCGCCGACGCCGCCATCGCCGCCTCTCACCGCGGGCACGCCGCCACCCGCCCGCGTCGCAGCCGCGCGCCACCAGCGCCGCCGCCCGCGCCATCACCGCCGCGCCGCCGCCGCTGCATGCCGTCGCCGCTGCTGCCGCCGCCGCCGGCCACCGCGCCGCCTCCGCTTGCTGCGCGCGCCGCCGCCGCGCTGCCGCGTCGCCGCCGCGTGCGCTTGCCACATGCGCTATGCGCGCACACACGCGTGCATGCACGCACGCATACATGCACGTACGCGCGCCGCCTCGCGCCGCGATTGTTTTTCTCGACCCGTAGTTGACCGCGTGTACGTCCGTGCAGGAAAGGCCCCGACGCCGGAACCGATCGCCACCGCCGTCCGGAGCTCGCCGCACCTTCCGGAGTCCGTTTCGCCATCCGTTTCCGGTAAGACAGCAGCCACCGTCAGATCTCAGATCAGCGGCTTAGATCGTTCGTTGACTGGTCAGCATCCCAGGCGTTGACTAGTCAGACGCCCAGTCAGCGTCCAGTCAGCAGACGAGTTGACCAATCAAACAGACACAGTTGACTGGGTCAAATTCGTTAATCCCTTTAGTTGGCAGATTTCGGTAAAATCTTGTAAATTGCGTATAAATTCAACCGCTTGGCCAAAAATTACAAATAAAATATGTACGCGTTCAGTGAGTCGTGTAGAATCTCTCTGTAGCTTTGGTTCAGACTTTTACTGTCAGGTTTAGTACAGTTTAATCAAACTATTTAATAGCCTTTTCGGAGTAATAAATTCGTAGAAAAGAATCCGTAGCTCCAAAAATCGCGTGTGATATGTCCCTGAGCTCGTGTGAACGAGAGGAATCTCATCGTGAATTAAAAAGATAGGCTTACAATAAAAAATTCTGCTGTATTTGTCTAATGGCTTTCTGCAGTGTTTTAATTACTCGGGAAGTTTTATAATTCCTTTTTGAGTAATTCCAATTGGTACTGTTTTTATTCAGCGATGCCTATGCGGTAGAGTTTTTCCAAGATTTTACGAACAGTATACTACCGGTAGTAAATTATTTAAGTTCTAGCTCTAGTTTGGGGCATTACTTTTGTCTATTAGTTTTTCTATCGCCGAAACTATTTTTCCATGCATGCAATCGGTAGTGTTATGTTATAGGATGTTGTGGTGCAGCTGTAGCACCAATTCACTTGCCGTTCTTGCATTCATGCATCATATTTGTTGCATATGTTGTGGATTGTTTGTTTATGAATGCAATTGTGTCGTGTAGATTGTGTTGAGTGCAACGCTTGCTCGTGTAAGGATTGTGCTCCAGACCGCTACAACCAAGGCAAGTAGATGTTACTTTGTTCATGATATCGTCCTACTATTTCCTATGTATTGTCGTGTATTTTGTAGATGCATGTGTAGGATGATACTATCGCTATGCTATGTCCTATTATGTGGTAGGACCCTCTTTGTAGATGAACCACCGTTGGTAGATATGCTTAGCCATGCTTTGTTGGACGAGGGCTGGGTTACATCATTGCTACTTGTTTTCTCAAAGTATTGGTTCGTGAAAACTAAAACAACTTAATCAATGAACCCCCTGGGTGTGATGGTATTGATAAATTTTGGTGGTTTCATTGCGGAAAGGCACCCAGGTATCAAGAGAGAATGATTGGCTTCTTTATTGTGTAGCTTACGTGTACAACCATGTGCCAATAATGGAATGGGCGGTTGGTTAGACTTAGTAGGTTGTGGTAACTCGAACCCGCGTATCCAGAGATGTAGAATTTTGGTAGGTTGGACCGGTGCGCGTCGGGATTGAGGAGCTACTTCCCGAATAGTCTCTTCTTGGTCTTCTCCCTATCATCACCCAAAATGAGAGTGATGGTACGAGCTGGGCTGGCCAAGTCACATGGGTAAAGTGTACTAACCTCTGCAGCGTGTATAATCTAATCGATTAGCCGTGTCCCCGGTTATGGACATCTGAGTTGCTAGATATTGATTCCATGACATGTTTCTCGCTCATTCTAATTTCATAATTGCTTTAATATTGTTGGGTTAACTTAATTGGGATCTTTTCAAAGAAAATCAAAAACTGTTTATGAAAGTAGGACAAATGTATTTGCAAATACAAGCCAGACACAGCTCCACTTGCCAAATATGCATGTAGATGTTAGTACTATTGTCTCCTTTACTAGCTCTACTTGCCATACATTCCATGTATTGACCCTTCGGGGCTGCTACGTTTCATGTTGCAGGTTATTCCGATTCTGATTGATCGTTATAGGCCACGGTACTCCACTCGGCACTTGTTCACTTGTGGACAATTTGAAGATTGGAGGATTTACTTGCTTTTGTTGCTACCTGAATAATTTGAGCTAAGCTTTATGCTAAGCTTTCATTGTAATAATGGTACTCTGGATCTTTGTAGATCATGATACACGGTTATTTTGCTATGATTATCTATCTTACTCTATTGTGGGCCAATGAACCGATCCAGGGATTGGCATGTCACATAGAGGCCACGGTCTTTTCAGAATCGGGGTGTTACAGGATGGTATCAGAGCCCGTGTGTCGACTGTAGGATCGTGACCTAGGATTGGATTAGGAAGCCATAGAATTATTAAAGCCTATATTAACTCTGTCTTTCCTCTTATGCCTTTCACCCTCGTAAATTCTTACCATATGCTATTCTCACACTTCCCTCTTTTACTTGATAGATGGGAGACGTCAGGACTGAGTATGTCACCATGGAGTCACCAAGGCCCTTTGCAAGGCAGTTAGCTCAGCTCTCTCAGTCATTGGGATTGCCGCTGCCTATGTTCAAGGGAAGAAGGCTGTACACCTATGGATATGGAGAGGATGCATGGGAGATCACTATCTTCATATTCAGAGATGCCGCCTTGCCAAACCCCGCGCACTTGGTCTACACCAAGATATACTGCAACTGGGGACTTGGAATCAACTTGGCCGTACATGAAGCCTTGTCTCGCCAGTGCTACTATGTCCGACACCTACTGCCTGCGGATTCACCCTACCGTGACTATGGAAGGCGTGATGAAGAAGGGAACATTGTGATTACCCCAGGCGACAGGAACAACATGCCGCCCCGTCGGAGGCACATAGAGGACATGGAGAGAGATAATGGAGCTCTAGCAGAGAAGGTGAGGATGTTGAAGGAGATTGCAGACTTTACTAGCAATGGAATGGTGGTCCAAGGACAGGAGATAGACACTCTGCATGAAGTTGTGGGAGTTATGAAGACTGTCCTGATAGCCAGAGATGAGACCATAGCCCATCTTCATGGTACTGTGCAGGAGAACGCCCAAAACATACAGCAATTGCAAGGGACCGTCCAGGAAAGGGACCAGACCATTGAAGTAATGACAGCCCAGATTGCCGCTCTCCAAGCGCAGCTGAATCCACCCCTGGATGATGACAATGGAGATGATGGCAACAATGGGGATGATGATGACAGTGGAGACGATGATGATGATGAGGACGAGGATGATGATGATGGAGACGATGATGGTGGAGGAGATGAAGTTGTTGCTGTTGCAGCTTAGGATGAAGAAGAAGAGGAGAATCCAGAAGAGGTGGAGTTTGAAGTCTCAAGTGATGGTTCAGGAGAGGTGTACACTCCGCCGCCATGGTTGTACCGCGAGCCGAAGCGCCAACGCATGACCGCAAGGACCTACCTCAATCTCTTCAAGAAGTAGATAAAAGTCCACCAATTAGTCCACGTTAGGCTAATTCGTTAGGATTAGTCTCGATCATTGTGAAGCTTAGTTCGTGCTAGTTTAAAAGTGTTTAGTTGCTTATTTGTGTACTCCAATATCCCAGGATTTATTTGTGCGAAGTTTAATGAAAGAGTTATGGCAATTTGGTTATCATCTGTGTGTTTTTCGCTGCAGTTTTTCTGCTGATACAGCAGTACTGCGCGATTTTTCATATTTTTCTGGTAACTCGGAAAAATCTGAAAAAAATTGGGCCGATGCGAAACTCTCTGTGCTATATGCAAAAAAATTGGCTAATTTTTCTGACGAGTTTAAGTCAGGCGGAAAAATTCGTGAAAGCTGCTGGACTGTTCTGGCAGATTGCTATTTTAGTTGTTTAGTTGATCAACTGTTTAGTTAACCATTGCCAACGCTTGCAAAACTATTTCAGTAGTTATATACTGCTAAGATAACACCTAGGATGTTGCTGGATCGCTTGTTTGTTGATGTGTTGCTTGCTTGTGATTGTCTGCTATTGTTTGTTGTTGTTTGATCATATGCATGGGTAGAATCCTATTATCATAGTTGATTCTTTCTAAACTTACCTATGCTGAACCGCAGATGCCTCCCCGTCGCCAACCCACTGAGATGGAGCAGCTCATGGCAGCTCAGGCACAGCTGACCCAAGTGATGACTCAGTTCATGGCGAATCAGGACAACAACAATGGAAACAATCAGCCTTAGGGAGATGCTCTCACCAGATTTCTGAGGTTAAGGCCAGCTAAGTTCTCTACTGCAACGGAGCCAATGGTTGCTCTCGACTGGTTGCGTTCAGTCAACAAGGATCTAGTAACTGTTGGATGCACTGATGCTTAGAAGGTGAGATTTGCCGCTCACCTACTCGAGGGACCAGCCGCTTCTTGGTGGGACACATTTCAGATCACTCACCCGCTGGATACCGTGACTTGGGATATGTTTGAGGAAGGTTTTAGGACCAACCACGTGTCTTCAGGAGTTCTGAGCCTGAAGAGGAAGGAGTTCCGCAACTTGCACCAAACCAATCGCACCGTGGCCGAGTACATTGAGGAGTTCAACAACCTGTCCCGTTATGCACCTGAGGATGTTGACACTGATGCCAAAAGGAGGGAGAGATTCCTGGATGGCCTCAGTGATGAGCTTTCAGTACAGCTACTTGTGGTTTATTGCCCCACTTTCCAGGAGCTTATGGACAAGGCCAGGATCTTGGAAGGTAAGCACAAGCAGGTGAAGAACCGCAAGAGAAAGAGCAGTACTCACCACTCTGGTTCTCACCACAAGTCTCGCACTTCTTATGATGGATACTCCAAGCATGGAGGAAGTGACCATGGGAGCCATGACCGCCGCGATGGACATCGTCATGACAACCATAGGAGAAACCACCACAACCACAAGGGAGGACACTCTCACCCCTCTGGAGGACACGGTGGACATGACCGCAACCGTGATCGCAACTTCGTGAAGAAGGATCTGAGTGAGGTGACGTGCTTCAAGTGCAAGCAGAAGGGACACTATGCTGACAACTGTCCGGAGAGGAAGGGACTGAAGCCAACCAACGGCGAGAAGGCCACAGTGAACCACATGAATGTGGAGGAGATTCCAGATGAGCCAGACCTTGTGATTGGTAAGTTCCCAATCAACACTTACCCTGCAATTATACTTTTCGATACTGGTGCATCGCATTCATTCATATCAAGGGCATTTGTGGATAAGTATGAGTTACCTACTGTGTCTATGAAAAGGTCTATTAGAGTGAGTTCACCTCGAGGAGATATGATAGCTAGCGCGGGATGCCGCGATTTAACTGTGAGGATTGGAACACACAACTTCATTGCACATTTGGTAGTGTTGGATTCACAGGGATTAGATGTCATTCTGGGTATGGATTGGATGTCTATGCATGGGGGACACATAGATTGTGCACAGCGAGCTGTTTCACTCAAAACCCCGGATGGTAAGAAGATTAGATTCAAGTCAGCTGCATGACCGAGGAGGTGTAAGTTGAATTCTCTTAAGGGGGTTAGCATGGATGCTGTGCCAGTGATTAGGGATTACCCCGACGTGTTTCCGGAAGAGCTGCCAGGGATGCCACCTGACAGGGATGTGGAGTTTCTTATCGACCTGATGCCGGGAACTGGACCAATAGCAAAGAAACCATATAAGATGGATGTGGATGAGCTGAAAGAATTGAAGAAACAGTTGAAGGAGCAGCTGGAAAAGGGATTCATTCAGCCTAGTGCGTCGTCATGGGGAGCACCTGTTCTGTTTGTGGAGAAGAAAGACAGCACCAAGAGATTAGTGGTAGACTATCGCTCGCTGAATGAAGTAACCATCAAGAACAAGTACCCTCTGCCGAACATAAATGACTTGTTTGATCAACTGGAAGGAGCAAGGGTGTTTAGCAAGATTGATCTGCGATCAGGCTACTTCCAATTGAAGATCCGGGAGGAGGATGTACCAAAAACCGCCTTCACCACTAGGTATGGTTTATATGAGTATACGGTTATGTCTTTTGGACTAACGAATGCCCCGACATACTTTATGACCATGATGAACAAGGTATTTATGGAGTATTTGGACAAGTTCGTGGTGGTGTTTATTGATGACATACTGATATATTCCAAGGATGATGTCGAGCATGAGAAACATCTGAGGATGATTATGGAGAAGCTGAGGGAACACAAGCTGTATGCCAAATTCAGTAAGTGTGAATTCTGGCTTAACACTGTTGGATTTCTTGGACACGTAGTGTCAGGAGAAGGAATTGTTGTTGATCCAAACAAAGTGACTGCAGTAACTGAGTGGGGAGCGCCCAAGAACGCAGGAGAGATTCGAAGCTTTTTGGGACTTGCTGGATATTACAGGAGGTTTATCGAAAACTTTTCCAAGATTGCTAAGCCGATGATTGAACTTCTGAAGAAGGAGAGGAAGTTTGAATGGTCAGACGTATGTGAAGCCAGCTTTCAGGAACTGAAGCGTCGACTAGTGACTGCGCCTGTTCTGTGTTTACCTGATCTTCAGAAGGATTTCCAAGTGTACTGCGATGCTTCTCGACAGGGACTTGGGAGTGTGCTGATGCAAGATGGGAGAGTAGTGTCATATGCCTCGCGACAACTCAAGCACCATGAGCGGAATTACCCCACCCACGACTTGGAGTTAGCATCAGTGGTTCATGCGCTCAAGGTATGGAGGCATTACTTAATGGGAAAACACTGTGATGTGTACACCGACCACAAGAGCCTGAAATACATATTTACACAGAAGGAATTGAACATGAGACAAAGGAGATGGTTGGAGCTTATCAAGGACTATGATATGAATCTACAGTACCACCCAGGAAAGGCCAATGTAGTAGCAGATGCTCTGAGCCGGAAGGTTTATGCCAATGGATTGACAATTGGTGAATTGCCCGAGGACTTGTGCAAGCAATTCAAGGATCTTAGACTGGAAGTAGTGTCTGAAGGATACTTGGCTACAATGGAAGTCCAACCAACGCTGCAGGACAGAATTAAAAAGGCTCAAGTGGGAGACAAGGAAATAGACGAGATAAAGGAAAAGATGAAGGAGAACCGGGAAAAGGATATTCGCGAGGATGAACATGGTACCTTGTGGTATGGAGATCGTTTGTGTGTGCCCAGCAACCCGGAGATAAGGGAGTTGATTTTGCAGGAGGCTCATAACTCGCCATACTCCATACACCCGGGCAACACAAAGATGTATATGGATTTGAAGAGCAGATTTTGGTGGAACAACATGAAGGGAGATATCGCCAAGCATATTGCCCTATGTGATGTATGTAGCCGAGTGAAGGCAGAACACCAAAAGCCAGCAGGATTGCTACAGCCATTGCCCGTGCCGGATTGGAAGTGGGATAGAGTGGGAATGGATTTTATCACAGGACTGCCCAGGACCAAGTCAGGATATGACTCTATTTGGGTAGTGGTCGATCATTTGACCAAGGTAGCCCACTTTATACCGGTGAAGACGACCTATACGAGTGCAAAGTTGGCCAAGATTTACATGGACAGGATTGTGTGCCTACATGGAGTTCCCAAGAGTATCATATCTGATACAGGCACCCAATTTACCTCACACTTCTGGCGCCAGCTACATGAGTCACTTGGTACTAGATTGGAGTTTAGCACATCGTTTCACCCACAGACTGATGGACAGACCAAGAGGGTGAATCAGATTTTGGAGGACATGCTGAGAGCTTGCGCCTTGGCTCATGGCTCTAGTTGGGATGAGAATTTGCCGTATGCGGAGTTTTCCTACAACAACAGCTATCAGACAAGCATCAAGACGTCACCGTTCGATGTGCTATATGGGAAACGGTGCCGGACACCATTGCTATGGGATGGAGTAGGAGAACGTCAGCTATTTGGACCTGATTTGATCAAGGATGCTGAGGAGAAGGTCGCCTTGATTAGGGATAGGCTGAAGGTAGCACAATCAAGGCAGAAGAGCTACGCTGACGCCAAGCGCAAGGAAGTGGTGTATGAGATAGGGGATAGAGCATACCTCAGAGTATCGCCGCTTCGTGGAATCAAGAGATTTGGAATTCAGGGTAAGCTGGCACCACGATTCATTGGACCGTATCAGGTCTTAGCACGCAAAGGAGAAGTTGCTTATCAGTTGGAGTTGCCAGAGGCTCTGTCTGCTGTTCACAACGTGTTCCACGTGTCCCAGCTGAAGAAGTGCCATCCGGAGATGGTGGATACACCATTGAGAGACACTGTACCACTAGAGGAGGTTCAGCTGGAGAATGATTTGACCTATGAGGAGAAACCGGTCAAGATTCTGGAGACAGCAGAAAGGACTACCCGTACCAAGACAATCAAGTTTTGCAAGGTGCAGTGGAGTCACCACACCGAAGAGGAAGCCACTTGGGAGCGTGAGGATGACATCCGAGAGGACTACCCACACCTATTTGCTAGCCGCGCCGAATCTCGAGGACGAGATTCATCTTAAGGGGGTTAGTCTTGTCACATCCCAAATTTTCGATTTGGTCTTGCATATCATTCATAGCATTGCATCATATCTTTCCATGCGAAACCGTCGAGTAGAAAGGTTCGGCGGAACGCTACCTTCAAAACCCTATTTTATTTCGCTACGAGTTCCCTACGGGAAGCTTTAGAAGGTCTTGCAACAACCACCCCTGTAGGTTCGAGTTTTCACTCAAACTTCGACTGAAGGTTGTGCCCCTCGACGATACGAACCCGTAGGCGCGAGAATCGCTCCAATCGGAGTTCGTATGCAAAAGACTCGGACGTTTTAGTAAACCGCCGGAAAACGTCCGAAAATCCGGACCGATTTCCGAGTTGGAGTCAACTTCTGGACCGTTTCTGAGTAGAATCCGCACGAGAGACTATTTAAAGAGGGACCCACCTGCCTCGGGCCGCGTGCCCACCTGCCTCGACCCCGCCGCCATCGCCCGCCTCCCGCGTGATCGCCGCCGCCTGCACGCCTCCCGAGACCGGCCGCCGCCGGCCGCCCTCCCCGCCTCGCCGCCGGTCACCGCCGCCGCCGCCAGGTGTGCCACCCCGCCGCCTCTCCGTCCCCGCCGCCGACGCCGCCATCGCCGCCTCTCACCGCGGGCACGCCGCCACCCGCCCGCATCGCCGTCGCGCGCCACCAGCGCCGCCGCCTACGCCATCACCGCCGCGCCGCCGCCATCGCCCGCAGCCGCCGCCGCTGCATGCCGCCGCGCCGCCTCGCGCCGCGATTGTTTTTCTCGACCCGTAGTTGACCGCGTGTACGTCCGTGCAGGAAAGGCTCCGACGCCGGAACCGATCGCCACCGCCGTCCGGAGCTCGCCGCACCTTCCGGAGTCCGTTTCGCCATCCGTTTCCGGTAAGACAGCAGCCACCGTCAGATCTCAGATCAGCGGCTTAGATCATTCGTTGACTGGTCAGCATCCCAGGCGTTGACTAGTCAGACGCCCAGTCAGCGCCCAGTCAGCAGACGAGTTGACCAGTCAAACAGACACAGTTGACTGGGTCAAATTCGTTAATCCCTTTAGTTGGCAGATTTCGGTAGAATCTTGTAAATTGCGTAGAAATTCAACCGCTTGGCCAAAAATTACAAATAAAATATGTACGCGTTCAGTGAGTCGTGTAGAATCTCGCTGTAGCTTTGGTTCAGACTTTTACTGTCATGTTTAGTACAGTTTAATCAAACTATTTAATATCCTTTTCGGAGTAATAAATTCGTAGAAAAGAATCCGTAGCTCCAAAAATCGCGTGTGATATGTCCCTGAGCTCGTGTGAACGAGAGGAATCTCATCGTGAATTAAAAAGATAGGCTTACAATAAAAACTTCTGCTGTATTTGTCTAATGGCTTTCTGCAGTGTTTTAATTACTCGGGGAGTTTTATAATTCCTTTTTGAGTAATTCCAATTGGTACTGTTTCTATTCAGCGATGCCTATGCGGTAGAGTTTTTCCAAGATTTTACGAACAGTATACTATCGGTAGTAAATTATTTAAGTTCTAGCTCTAGTTTGGGGCATTACTTTTGTCTATTAGTTTTTCTATCGCCGAAACTATTTTTCCATGCATGCAATCGGTAGTGTTATGTTATAGGATGTTGTGGTGCAGCTGTAGCACCAATTCACTTGCCGTTCTTGCATTCATGCATCATATTTGTTGCATATGTTGTGGATTGTTTGTTTATGAATGCAATTGTGTCGTGTAGATTGTGTTGAGTGCAACGCTTGCTCGTGTAAGGATTGTGCTCCAGACCGCTACAACCAAGGCAAGTAGATGCTACTTTGTTCATGATATCGTCCTACTATTTCCTATGTATTGTCGTGTATTTTGTAGATGCATGTGTAGGATGATACTATCGCTATGCTATGTCCTATTATGTGGTAGGACCCTCTTTGTAGATGAACCACCGTTGGTAGATGTGCTTAGCCATGCTTTGTTGGATGAGGGCTGGGTTACATCATTGCTACTTGTTTTCTCAAAGTATTGGTTCGTGAAAACTAAAACAACTTAATCAATGAACCCCCTGGGTGTGATGGTATTGATAAATTTTGGTGGTTTCATTGCGGAAAGGCACCCAGGTATCAAGAGAGAATGATTGGCTTCTTTATTGTGTAGCTTACGTGTACAACCATGTGCCAATAATAGAATGGACGGTTGGTTGGACTTAGTAGGTTGTGGTAACTCGAACCCGCGTATCCAGAGATGTAGAATTTTGGTAGGTTGGACCGGTGCGCGTCGGGATTGAGGAGCTACTTCCCGAACAGTCTCTTCTTGGTCTTCTCCCTATCATCACCCGAAATGAGAGTGATGGTACGAGCTGGGCTGGCCAAGTGACATGGGTAAAGTGTACTAACCTCTGCAGAGTGTATAATCTAATCGATTAGCCGTGTCCCCGGTTATGGACATCTGAGTTGCTAGATATTGATTCCATGACATGTTTCTCGCTCATTCTAATTTCATAATTGCTTTAATATTATTAGGTTAACTTAATTGGGATCTTTTCAAAGAAAATCAAAAACTGTTTATGAAAGTAGGACAAATGTATTTGCAAATGCAAGCCAGACACAGCTCCACTTGCCAGATATGCATGTAGATGTTAGTACTATTGTCTCCTTTACTAGCTCTACTTGCCATACATTCCATGTATTGACCCTTCGGGGCTGCTACATTTTATGTTGCAGGTTATTCCGATTCTGATTGATCGTTATAGGCCACGGTACTCCACTCGGCACTTGTTCACTTGTGGGCAATTTGAAGATTGGAGGATTTACTTGCTTTTGTTGCTACCTGAATAATTTGAGCTAAGCTTTATGCTAAGCTTTCATTGTAATAATGGTACTCTGAATCTTTGTAGATCATGATACACGGTTATTTTGCTATGATTATCTATCTTACTCTATTGTGGGCCAATGAACCGATCCAGGGATTGGCATGTCACATAGAGGCCACGGTTTTTTCAGAACCGGGGTGTTACAATAAGACAGACCCTTAGCAATACCCATGATGATGTTACGCCTTGTCTTCCAAGAAAGAGTAAAAACGGGATGTTCATGGAATATCCATTTATCCAATGAACTATTGCTCATATACTCATACACAAGTAGCTTGTTGGATTTTTCAGCACAAAATCCAATTAACCTAACTAGATTAATGTGATGAATTCTTCCTATGGTCTCAACCTCTGCTAAGAACTCCTCCTTTCCTTGGTCAACACCTTCCAAGCGTTTAACAGCTATCGCTTCGTTGCCTATTTTACCTTTGAAAACAGATCCAAACCCTCCAGATCCAAGCCTCATTGAGAAGTTCCTTGTAGCTATCTTGAGGTCATTGTAAGAGAAGCGTGCTGGTACTCCAGTTATTCCTCCAAAAAAATCTTCTTCTTCCCTTTTCTTACATTTTCTCCAAATGAAAATGGTGATGGCAACTGAAAGGAGTGCAAAACTACCAACTGCAGAACCAACAGCAATGCTGGTCCATCTTTTCACGGTACCCTGTATTTTGAAAAAAGCCAAAGCACGAGTTGCAGAACTCTTAGGTTCAGAAAGTAGCAATGCCTGTGATAAAAGCAAACAGGAGCCGCTAATTCCATCATGGCTGTCATACTGAAACAATGCAACTTTGCAAGAGCACTTATCCAAGCAAGATTGCTTGCAGTCCACATCTGTAGCAGAAGTAGCCAATGATTGGAAGCCATTATCACTGAAGTAGGAAATGTTGCTGACAGGCACAAGTTGATGGTCGCGCATATGATCACAAGACAGATTATTCCATGGTATGCACCCCATATCTGGACGCCATTCATCTTCGAGTCTGAAATATCGAGAGCTTGGACAGCAACACTGCCCATTTATGCAAACACCGTACTCACCGCAAGCCAGAGGGTAGTCGCAAAACTTGACGTCATTGCTTAGCACATCAAACACTACCTGGACGGTGGTCCTTTTCATTTCATAGAGTCGAAAATGCCCATCAAACTCTAACCGCATGAACTGAAATGACCTCGCAAGGGGTAGCGAGAAGATTGGTTCGGGAAAATCAAAGCTTCCATTGGCAAATGCATAACAATTTGACGTCTCATTGCCTAGAAAAGCTGGTTGGAATACTTGTGTGTAAGCTGCAGAGTCGAAATAAAATTGCAATCCATTTGACAGGGTATGAAGATTAATCTGGCCCCCTGTCCAACTGGTGAGTGAGACATTGGCAGTGAGATTGACTCCCGGACATAGTGACTGCCCGATGACTAAATGTATCTGTCGGGTGGTGAAAAGACTCCCAGACAGAGGAATTGTTTGGGTTAAAAAGCACAAGATTTCCTGAACCGTCGAGGCGCATACCAACTACGGAGGCTCCCTTTGTAGGTGTGGACCAGACTAAGGTGCCATCACTGTTGTGAAGAAGTAACTCGCCATCCCCATTGAAATAAAGGATGGCATTCCTGCCTACGGGGAAGTTGCGGTTCGCGGACCAGATAACCTGGGGCTGTCCTATAATTGTATCCCCATAGCCAGTGTAGTAGCTCATCATGATGCAAAGGATAAACACATTACTATCTGTGCTGTATAAACCAAAACTAGCAACGGTGTCAGAGCTTCTTCTGCTCTGGAGGAATAGGCGAGCACTAGAGTTTCCAGCAAGGCTGATGGTTGAAGACGGCAAGAAACTCCCGTTTTTCACGGTGGGGCTAGATAAGGCAAGGGGAAAAGAAAATTGGTGGAGGGAGTAAACAAATAGGAACAAGAGAGTGGTGATCAACAAAGGTAATGACTGCATGGCCAATTATTTTGTACAGTACAAACCAGTAAAGAAGAGGTACTTAGCTGTTTGGAAAGAAACCAAACCAAGTTGTGCGGAGAATATAAGCAGAGTGCAGTCAAGGGGCTTGGAGCTTGGAGATGGACGAGCATGGAGTCACAGAGAAGCAGAACATATCGTAAATGCCAGAAGAGCGAAACTGTGTGGTATTTTCATGTAGCAAACTGGACGGGTTTAAGTAGAGAAAGCTAAGAGTTCTAGCTTATCCCTTAGTGGACTTTTCTAGTCTTCAAAGGCGTACCAAACTGGACCAGATCAGTGCCAAAGACGATGGCTCCGCATCAGCTTTGGCACTCGCCGCTGGGGCCCCTGATGCACTCTCCGCCGTGGCCTCGGCACCAATGTCCGCCGCCGCCTCGTAGTCGTAGGGTCTCCCCAGCACGCCGCCCGCCATATACCAGATCTCAACCCGCCCTTGCAAGACTAACACGGAGGAAGGCCATCCAAGCGCGCGGCCGCCCCATTGGCGTCTCACTATCCCCTGATTCCTCTAGCAGGCTGAAGCCTAGTTGGTGAAGGGAGAAAGGGGAGAAAAAGCACAGCAGAGCAAGATAGAACGATCACCTGTCAACCGGATCCAACGACAACTCCATCTTCCTCCTGGACGGCTGGCCGCCTCCCCCTCGACCTCGAGTCTGTCTCTATCGAGCTCAACCAGGACACTTTCCTTCCTCCCGATAGCGAGAGCATGTACGCTCTGGCACCAAGAGGACACTCTTGAGAAAGCCACGTTTTCGGCATCCATGCCACTACTGGTCATAATCTCAGAAAGAAAAACAACTAGGGGTGGCCTACTTCAAAGGAAAACGAGTCGTTCGTGCCGTGTTTGGACCAACTGATTTCTTCATTTTTCTTCGGAATGTCAAAACAAACTTATTCACCACCCTAGAAGGTTAGACTTGTCTAGTCTTTAAGGGCATCCGTGAGGCATCTCTATCGAACCGATCGATCAAAACGATCACAGGCTGTCTGAACATATCTTAACGAATACTAGGGATGAGGTCCAAACGGACCGAGCTTCCGAAACCAGTCCACGGCGATCAATTTCAAGCATACATTTGGCTTTGCGTCGGCCAGACAGTGCACTGGTTTTAGCATATGATACAGAATAGTTCAGGCTAGGCCGCCAGCAAATTAGCATATGATACAGAATAGTTCAGGCTAGACATACATTTCACATGCTTTCTAATAATAAAGAAACAGAACTAATTCTCATCACATCACTTTTGGCATGCCAATTCCTTGGAAGTGCCATGTTGCGCCCAATAAATACCTGCATCCAGCAAAGTTCAAAGATGGATCCACAAATTCTTGGGTGGAAATGCAATTCCAGGGGCCTTCTTCAATGTGGCCGAGCACGATCATGTTCTCACATGTCCAGGTGCTGTACTTATTCTGCATCCATGCCCAAAATTCTCCTTAAATACTCCATTTGCTCGGACTCACCTTGAAGCTCCTCCCACTGTGATTGTTAGGGAAAACAAACTCTTAATATATCGTGCCAAGTCTTAAAATAAATATCTTCACCTATTCAAGGGACTACATAACAAAATACTGAAATCCAAGTCGAGATATGCTAAATTTGCTGAAAGTTCATATGATAGCACAAAATGCAGAACCACTACATTATGTTTTTTCTTTCCCTCTAAAAGTTCATATAAGTGCACCGATAAACATGAATAATATAGAGAAGTTTATTTCTTTGAAATAAAAATGAATAACAGACAAAAGTTCACGAAGACACAAATCACATGGTGTTTTCGAGTAAATGACTTGAGACATTAATTTCAAATGAATTATACGAATATCAAGTGATCACGTTATTTCAGACAGTGGCATATGAAACTCTGGAAATATCACACACTATGGAGTTGTGGATATAAAATGTGAACAATCATCCAATTAGACAATAACAGTAATTTAATTACTAGTGGTTACCATCTTTCAGCTAAGACTAACCTCTTGGTGAGACAAGGGAACTAGTTTCCATCCAGCAGCGGTTATGTATCGCCTTTTAAATGATGTGTGGCCTAGTGGTGTGCCTGCAAAACAAATACAAATCTGTATTAGTTTCTCTTTTGAGACTCAGACTCAAGTAGGGAAACAGGAAAAAAATGGACAGCCTATAATTCTATCAGAAATGTCACATAAAGATTGAAAGCGGCAAACATTACTAAAGCATACCTAAATTTCTTGAGAAGTGTGTCGTCCCGTCTATCTCAAGAGCAAGCTTCTCATCAACTAATGCCGCGTCAACAGTGTAACCATCAACTGTAAATTCTCTAACCCATTCATGGCCAGTAGTATACAGAAGACGACCAACATCCTTCTGAAATAAGGAGGTCGTCTTCTGATTGAACCGTTTACTTTTCACCGCTCTTGTTATTTTTTCTTCTAGATCGCCTCTTAAGCCCATATCAAGATGTGGGTACTCAAGCTTCAAAGACTGATTTGCGAGATAAACCTGTGATGAGAACATTATATCTTCCCTATACTGATCAGAGACTCGCTGCTCTTCGTATTGACTCAGAGTTCTCCAGATATGCGAGAAGAACTGGCGATCCAGTTGCCCAAGAACAGCATAGGACCAAGCAATATTGCCAAGCTGATCTCGGCTAAAGTTGAGTGCATGAGCATTGTTACCATATTCTTCGCTCGAAACTTCTTTGGCAATGCTCTGCCGCATGTCTACATGACATTTGAAGCTGGTAGCATCCTGGAAAGCAGCATCAAGTGCATCGAGCAAAGGATATGGGCATTCATTAAGAGAAGCACATCCCCACAAGAATTGAGCAAGCTCTTGCTCCTTGAAGGTGTGTACCAATTGTGCTGCTCTCCGGCCCAACTCCAAGAAAAGGTCTGGTGCTGATTGGCGCATGGAAGCAAATGCTCCAGCAATATTGGCAACATTCTGTGCGTTAAATTCTTCAACCTTGGGCATGGCCACGTCGGCAATCCTATCCATCTCTGGCAAGTAGAGCAAGTCTCCTCCAATCTTGGACAAGGCCCAGGAGATGTTAGAGATACCCTGCGGCGAGCACTCCGGGAGGGACAACATTGCCAGCCCCACAAGCATGGACATGTCCCTATGCCGTGCAAAGGCGAGCCGGTGTGTCTGTATCATGGACACCGCCTCCATGTTCTTGGCAATGCGGTGGAGCGCAGTGGCGATGTTGAGTGCTGTGAGCGGCGAGGGGCTGAGACCTTTGGCCACGGCTGCGATGACCTCTGCGGTGAGCGCGAGGACCTCCTCGGCGGTCTGTGCCTGAACGATGTCCCTGTTGAGGGAAACCTCCTTGTTCCTGTTGGACGGCGCAGCCGAGAAGCTGGAGAGCGTCTGGATGAAGAGCTCCCTGTTCCTCTGGCGCTTTTCATCGAACACCCCGTCCGCGAGCTGCGCAACCCTGAGGTCCAGGTCGTCTGCCACGGAGAAGATCTCCTCTACATCTCCATCGATCTCGTCTTCACCTAGCAGCTCGTCGTCCTTGCGAGGCTTCTTGCTGAGAATCTTCTTCTGCTTCTTTTTCTTCTTGTTCTTGATTTTCTTCGGCGGGGAGACCATCCTCTCGAGCGAGGGCGAGAGCCCCCTTGCCTCGATGGAGCGCAGCGCGGAACGTCGCGCACGGACGCACCAGTCGGTGCTCTCGGCAGGGAGCGGGTCATCCTCCTCGTCGGACCGCGGCTGAGGGTCAGGCCCCAGGAAGTCAAGCTGCCACTGCGGCGTGGCATCGTCCTCTTTCAAGGAGGCGCGGCAAGGTGAGAGGCGAGAACTGCATCCCCTGAGGTTGAGGTTGAGGTTGAGGAGGCTGGAGAAGGGGTGGTGGAGCTGGGCATGATGGTACAGGTTGTTGGACGACAGCACGGGGAAGCTGATGCCGCCGGCGGTGTTTCGGGGAAGAGGGGTAAGGAGAGAAGCAGCAACAGCTTCCATTGGCTCCGGAACAGAGATGGATAGAAGAAACCCGGGAGGCTTTGGATAATAGTAAAGCAAAGAAAAGTTTAAAAATTCGGAAATCCAATTGGTCTCAGGGCAGTGCATATAAACCTATGGTTTGAAAATATATTTCAAAATATCAAAAAATTCGCAGGTACATCCGAACATTTTATGTTCGCACATAAGTTTTCAAAAAAAGATATTTTTTGTATCTCGTATAAAAATATAAATTTCGATGCTAGAACAACTTTTCACAAGACATTTTTTGCTTTTTTAAACAGAACACATAAAATATTTTTCTTTCGGCCAAATTTTGTGTGAAAACATAAATATCCAGATTTTTTATATTTTAAAATGCATTAAATACACAATTTTATAATTGGTGCATCTAAATCCATGAGAAAAATACCATGTACAAATTAAAATTAAAAGTTGGCACATTTTATTGAATGATTTCATTTCACATTCAGCGAGCCATTTTCCCTGGCATAGGGGCTCGGTGATTCGCCCGGGCACGTATGATAATTCCAGCTAGGCTACTAAAAAAAGCCATCCAAATAGAGGAGACAAAAGCTTTTGCTCGGTTTGGAAAAAACAAAATTTCTTTCCTTTCCTCTTTCTCTTTGAGGTCAACGAAAATCATCGCGTTGCCTGGTATACAAACTAAGCCATAAGCTCCGATTGTGGCATTTTGTAACCCGAGCGACATGTATTTTATTTGGTCAAAATAAGAAAACAATATTTTAAAGTTTGAAATAATCCCAAAAAATTGATATAGGTTAGGGATTTATTCTATCAATGTGCAAATTTTTAACTTGAAATATTCTGTATCTAGTTTGTGCAAAATTGACATAAGTAAGGATCTAAACTCTGAAATAGTGAACCATCCAAATACTGAAACCTCTAAAAAAAATCAGATTTGTTATTTTGCATGGCCGAAAAATGTCCAATTTAGAACGAACCTAGAATTTTAATTATTTTAAAACGAAAAGATTAGGGTACGATTTATGGTGGCATGGGTATGCTGCTGCTCCAGGCTTGCCACGTAGGCTTAGACAGCAGAGGCCACCACGCATGAATTCACCTCTAAACACGCTTCTGCTTTACTGGTCCCACATGCGTCAGGTTTAGTATCCTTTTCCTTCTCCTAGCGTTCTACTCCTTTTCATTTTTTCTCACATTTTCCATGGAACAGCAAGTTCCTCTTCAAAATCCCGTTCGCCTCGGCAGACGATAGCTTTTTAAAACAAGGACCATCCGAGCCAACGTGTGAAGCTAGGGCAGCTGTCCACGCTATAGCGTTGGCCATGCTCTTAGAAGACATGGAGTATCGATTTGCTACTCTTCCTTTTCAATAGGTGGAGAGACGGAAAGTGTCTTATGCACATGAGCATCAATGCTCCACACTTCTATGTCTCCAAATATGACGTTAAATATAGATGGATGCAAAATAGTGGGTTACTCACCCGGATGCCTGTGTATGCCCACAACGTCGTTGGACAAGCCACAAACAAATACACATGGTATTCAGGGCACCTCTGAAAATCATAAAACATATGACTGCGATGTCTACGACACATGTGAAAAAACACAACAATATAACGGTGGTGTCTAAGACACAAGTAAAAGGACAAACGATATCTCCTACGGCTTATTCTTAGCAGAATTTGACGAATGGCAAGAGGACGCCGTTAGCAGAATAATGACAGCAACCGACGATGTGGATATTGCGGGATCGTAGGGTGGCAATATCGGATGACTGCATATAGTGGCAGAGCTAGGAGGACCAGCAGGGGCCTTGCTGTAGAATTGTATAGAATAATAATTGATGACAATATTGTAGCAATTACAAGAGGTATATATGAGGGTCTAGGTGCACCGGCCTAGCCCTATAACAAACCGACTAGGACTCTTAAACCTAAGAGTTGTATTCTAACATTCCCGGCAGTGTCAAGTAGGCTCGACAACGTTGAGACTGAAACGAATGTCTTAAAACGGAGTAGTCACCAGGCCTTTAGTAAAGATATTAGCGAACTGAGCTGAAGTAGGCACATGTAGAACACGAACTTGACCGAGAGCCACCTTCTCTCGAACAAAATGAATGTCGATTTCTATATGCTTGGTACGACGGTATTGAACCGGATTCCCTGACATGTAAACGGCTGAAATATTATCATAGTAAACAATAGTAGCTTTCTCAATAGGGCGATGCAGCTCCGATAGCAACTAGCGCAACCAAACCGTATCAGTAACTGCATGAGCCACAACACGATACTCAGCTTTGGCTGATGAGCGAGAAACCGTAACCTGCCTTTTGAAGACCAAGAAACCAAATTGTTACAAAAAAAACACAAAATCCGGATGTGGACCATCGAGTATCGGGGCAACCAGCCCAGTCTGCATCAGAGTAAGTTGTCAACGAGGTGGGAGAGTATTTGTTTATATGAAGACCTAAATCTAATGTGCCTTTGAGATACCGAAGAATACGTTTGATATGGTTGAAGTGAGGAACACGAGGATCATGCACGTAAAGGCAAGCTTGTTGGGTAGAAAAAGAAATTTCAGGACGAGTAAGTGTAAGATATTGGAGGGCGCCGGTAAGGTTGCGATAAAGAGAATGATCAGAAAAGGGATCACCATCGGAAGAAAGTTTTGAACCTGTATCAGCAGGAGTACGAGACGATTGACAATCAAGCATACCGTCACGAGAAAGAAGATCTAGGGTGTATTGACGCTGAGATAAGAAAAGACCAGATGAGTCACGGATGACAGCAATACCTAAAAAGTGATGAAGAAGACCTAGACCGGACATAGAAAATTCTTTGCAAAGAAGAGAGATAATATGATCTAAAAATTATTGTGAGGAAGCCGTGAGAATAATATCATCAACATAGAGAAGTAGATAAGCAGTGTTGGTATTATGATAAAAGGTGAAGAGAGAAGTGTCAGAACGAGAAGGAGTAATTCCAATTGTTTGAGCATAAGTAGAAAAACGTTGAAACCAAGCCCGTGGTGCTTGTTTTAGACCATAGAGAGATTATTTAAGAAGACAAACATGATTAGGACAAGAAGAATTTTCGAAGCCAAGAGGTTGTTAACAATAAAATGTTTCTTGAAGAGAGCCATGGAGAAAAGCATTTTTGACATCAAGTTGATGGATGGGCCAAGAAGAAGAAACGACGATGCTAAGAACAGTATGAATAGTGCTGGGTTTGACAACTGGAGAGAAAGTCTTGTCATAATTGATGCCATGTTGCTGAGAGTAACCACGACATACCCATCGAGCTTTATAATGTGCAAGACTTTCATCGGAATTAAATTTGAACCCATTTGCCGAAAACTATATTAGTGTTTGATGGACGAGGAACTAATTGCCATGTATTATTTTGAATGAGAGCATCATATTCATCTTTCATGGTTGCGGCCCAATTAGGATCTAGGAGAGCTGATTTGTAAGATTTGGGAATAGAGGAAGAAGACAGAGATGCATTGAGATTTAGACGATCTTCAGCGGGTAAAAAAACCGGATTTTCCACGTGTGCGCATGGTATGATCATTAATGGGAGCTGGGATGATAATAGAATGAGGAGGAGGGACAAATGATGATGTAGAAGACGTGCTCGACGCATTGGAAGAAGCGGACACGAGAGTCGACGGTGGAGACGGCGGCGGCAGGAAGTCTGTCGCGGCAGAGTTTCGTTGGTTTCGGCAGCCGCGACAGAGGTGGCGGCAGGATTGGCTGCCGCGGCAGAGAATTCAGGCGTTTTTGCTACCACGGCATGAGCAGCAGCGGGAGGTGGCTGATGAAAGAAGGGAAAATTATTTGGACAAGGGGGACTAATAGATGGTGCGGATGTTTTAGGATCGATAGATTGATGCTCAGAAAAGGGAAAATATTTTTAGCAAAAGTTACATGACGAGACACATGGACGCGGCCACTAAAAAGATCTAGACAACGATAGCCTTTGTGTTCGTCGGAAAAACCTAGATGGACGCACGGGATAGAACGGGGTGAAAGTTTTCTAGGATAAGTAGAGTAGGAGTTAGGAAAACAAAGATAGCCGAAGACACGAACGTCGGAGTAGTTTGGGTGAGAAAGAAGTAAAGAGAAGTAGGGTGTGGTTTGAGAATTAACTTTAGATGGTCGAATATTAAGTAGATATGTGGCCGTGTGGAGAGATTCAGGCCAGAACTTCAGAGACATAGAAGATCGAATAAGAAGGGTGCGAGTGATGTCATTAAGAGTGAGAAAAAATACTCGGCCTTGCCATTCTGAGGGGAGGTATAGGGACAACAAAAATGCAGAAGAATTCCATATTGGAGAAAGAGATTTTGGTTTTTAAAGTTGTCAAATTCACGACCATTATCGCATTGAATGCATATTATAGGAAGGAAAAAGTGGACCAAGACATAGCGCCGGAAATTAAGAAAAATATTGTGAACGTCGAATTTGTTGCGTAAGGGAAAGGTCCAAACATAGTGTGTAAAATCATCAAGAATAACAAGATAATACTTAAAACCAGAAACACTTTCTATTGGTGACGTCCATAGATCACAATGAAGTAACTCAAAAGGAAAAGTACTAAAGGATAGAGAGGAGCTAAAGGGGAGACAAACATGTTTGCCTAATTGACACGACTAACAAATAGAATAATTATGAGAATCTCTATTACAAGGTATTGAAAATTCACTAAAAAGAGTAGATAACACACTATTATTGGGATGGCCGAGACGTTGGTGCCACAGATCAATAGAGGCCACCATAGACAATCGAGGGGCAGTGTCCGGAATACCATGGAGGAAATACAAATCACCGGAGCTATTGAATCGAGCGATTTCGGCCTTGGTCCGGTAATCCTTCACAAACAAACCAAAGGGGTCAAATTTGACAGAAACGTGATTGTCATTGGTGAATTGGCGAACAGAAATTAGATTTTTAATTAGCGCATGAGCTACAAGAACATCGCGAAGAAGCAAAGGTTTGATTGGGGATTGGATTTGGGCTTGATCGACATAGTAAATAGGAATATATGATCCGTCACCGGGAGTAATAGATGGAAAAGGCAACAGTGTGCAAGAAGACAACAAATTACTTGCTGCAGACATATGACTAGAAGCACCAGAATCGAAAATCTAATCCGTACCTGAGTTTCCTTGTGCAGCAAAGTTGTTCATGTCTTGTAGAAAAGCAGCTTGGTCCCAGCTCGGAGTCGAAGTAGAGGCAATTGTAGAAATGGGAGTTGGCGGGTGTGATGGCGTCGGCAGTAGGGCCGGAATCGGCGTATAGATAGAGCCACCATCATTGTACCGCGACATATTGTACTGCGGCATGTAGGGTGAGGTTTTAGCGCCATATGAAGCATAAGGAGCAGCGTTGTAGATTGTTGGCGCATAGGCGGGGGCGGCGTGGTATGCGGTCGTCGGCTATCGCGGCGCGAGGACGGGAGCGCCGGTGTGAGGGAGGGCACTAGGCTGCCAGCCACCAGTATAGGCAGGCGGGGCACCATAGGGCGTTGGGGCAGACCAGGGCATAGGCCACTGGAGGAAATCTCCTCCTACTATAACATCCAAAGCATATCTATAACAAAGAGCAGGACCATTGTAGAAACTGCTAAGAAACAAGCCTAGAGTCATTTTAGGCTGAGTTTTTTCATGTGAATCAGAAATTTTAGACCAAGCTTCTTTGAAACTCTCTTCACTTCCTTTTTTGAAAGCGAAAATCATTTCCACAGGTGACATAGTGATTGGAGCAACACTAGACATGAAAGCAACTTGAAGTGGAAACTATTTTTTTTGTGTTTTTATAAGAAAAGGCAAAATAAACAAAACTAATTTTTTTTGTATTTTTTATAAAAAGAAACAAGCAAAACAAAGCAAAATAAACTAAGCAAAACAAAAACAAGTAAAAATATTGGTTGTGCGAGACTCCTCTTGCAAGAATCTTCTTTCTCCCTGAAAAGTGATTGATAAGGAGGAAGAGATTGAAGTTGTCCATAACTCCCTGGCAACTACGGATGGCACCCGTGGCTGTTGGGTGCGGGTGGAGCTTAACCAAACCCGCACCCACAATCTTAGATCTTTCCCGCAACCAGCACCCGCACCCGCACATGGGTATAGATTTTGGCCCATACCCTCACCCGCCTAGGGTAAAAAAATGCGGGTAATACCCACCCGTATGTCCAAACAACTTAACAAGTGTAACATCCCAGCATTTAGGAACTAACGAAGAATAGATTTAGGAATTTGAAATGTTGCATGCATTCATTTGTGAAAATGTGGGTAAATTTTTCGCCAAATAAAAACCTAAAGTGATCAAGGTTTCTTTCATGCTTTGAGGTTAGGTATAAACTTGAAGGATGATTGTTATAGACTTTGATATGATCTTGTGGATTAGAGTGTTTTGGGAAATGAATTTTGAATTTTTAAACTTGAGTGTTTAAATTATAATTCAAAAAGATTTTGAATAATGTTTGAGTATTTAATTCAATTAAGAGTTAACCAATAATAACTCAAACTTTAAATGAAAGAAGATAATAAATAAAATGAATATTCTAAAACTTCATTCGATAATGAGTTACAAAATTGTAACCTAAGTAAATAAGTAACAATCTTTACAATAGTAAATAGATAAAAGAATAATATTTCTTTATTGATAAAAGTACAATCTTTATTACAAAAGAATAAAAAAAGTACAAAAGAATAAATTAAATATTACAATTGAATCAGAGAGATATTACAAGTGACTATTCTAAAAAAATAAAAATAAAAACCTAAACTAAAGTCTTGATCTTCAAATCTGGTACCTGCAAAATAAACATAAACAAAAGAAAGAAAGTTAAGGTTAAAAGGATATTACTCTCAGACTTGACAGTGAAGTGCACTGATCAAGGTTCATCATTGAGTAATCTTATAAAAAGGGGCAAATTTCACCAATATGAAAGAATATATCTTTCATAATTTTAAGCCATAAGTCAAATAAACAGCAAGGAGGGGCAAGTTTCACCAGCCAAGTAAATGGTAACATGGTGAAAGTAACTCTCAAATTTAGAACATATCCACATCTTGTGCAGCAGGCACATAGGCAGCACACACACCAAACTGCATGGGTGTGCTGTCATTACCACAACAACAGCACAATCAAACAAAACCATCAACACAGCCGTGGGAAACCAATCCCCACACCATTCCATTGTTCTTACACACCAAGCACATCAGCCAGGAGCTACACCAAGCCAAAGCCAAGCTAGATCACACCAACCAAAGCCCAGGATCACATCACCAAGATGGTGACATAAGGAGGGGGTAGATCAGGTGGATAGCAAGACCAATATCAAGCCATCAGGATCAGGAGATGAAGGGCTAGATCAAGGACAATCTAGGAGTTGGAAATACCAGGAGAGCATCAGATCAAGCTACCACAAGATCAACCATAGGAAACCCCACATCAAGTGACAGTGGTGAGTAAATAGACCATCACATGATCTATTTGTATAAGATTAGACAAGCATACATGATCTGTCTTTTATTCAAATTCTTAGAAAACACCCAAGTGGGGTGAATCCATCACTGAACTTTAAACACTAAGAGCAATCAGAAAACTATAAAGATCCAACTTAGATCTCAGGACAACATCATTGATCTAAGCTATCAAACTATATTTCAATTCAAGAATGAATATAGCCAAGAACTAAACCTCTAGGCACATCTCTTCAACTAGAGTAGCACCTTAGGATTTAATCTTATGGATCTAATAAGTTATCAAGCTTACAAGCATTTTTCCCCAACTTTGATTCAAGAAAATAGGAGCTGGTATCACTACCAGAACCCATCCATGTGAATCAACAAGATAAAGACTTAATCCCTAAACCCTAGACCAACATCATGGGTCTTAGGGATTTAAGAAAGGCAAATTTCTACTTATCTTTAATTCCAAACTCATCTTAAGCTTGAACCAACCCAAACAAATAAATAGAATCTAATCTTGTGTGCCATACAAAGATAATGTCACAAGAACAGTTTTACATTAATCAGGTTAAGCATTCAATCTTCACAGATTCAACTAACCAACAATAAATCATTTTCCTATCATCATAGGAATCATAATTAAGAAAATCCCTATGTATATCTTCACTGTTTGAAACCATTTGATCTCAAACTACATATGAATTATTAAGACAACAAATGCTAATAAAGTGACTTCATCACACAACACTCACTGTCATTAACCAAGTAATGACAGTGGTGTGTTATTAAACCACTAGATTTCCAAATATTGCTTCTAGAGCAACTTTACCATCTGACCATATCAAAATTAATCCATAGAATCATCTGATAAACCACTAGCATCACCGCAGCTAATCATCAGCAGTAAGCCACAGCGAGTCACCACTTAACAGGTTCAAGGATCATCAACACATGATCCAATTCATTAGTTACTTAATCAGCAGCAGGGTATGAACCCTAAGCAGAACCAAGAATCCTAATCAGGACATGACAGTAACCAGGAAGGTCATTACCAACATCTAGCATAGGATGTCCTAGCAAAGCGAGCACGAGGGGAGAGGAATAACTTACAGTAGGTCCTCGCTGTAGAATAGAAGAGGAAGCAGAGGGGCCGACGACCATGGCGGCACGGGGAGCACCCCAAGGGGGCGCTGCGACCCATATAGCACTACGACGGCGACCTTAGACACGCCGGGAGACGAGGAGCATCACCACGATGCATGACAACAGCGGCGGCGTCAGGACCAACGCCAACCCCAAATCCTAGGGTTTGGGACGGCATCGATCTCGTCGCAGGAGGGCTCCTGGTCCAAATCCAATTGGACAGGAGGGAAGAGCAGGGTCGACAACCTCTTCCTGCACCATGGTGGCGGCCAGGACGGTCCATGACGGCGGGAATCGCCAGCGGCGACACCACTGACCATGGGGTCGAGGGAGGAGAAGAAGGGTGAGCTCGAGAGTGAGATAGAGAGTGATGGGATGGGTTGGGCCGAAAACCCTTTGGGGTGTTATTATTGACTTTATCCTACTGGGCCACAAGGGCCCAATAAAACCCAAACCATCAGCCCAAAACCTTTAAAGCCTGTTTTAATAATTGGAAAAGGACCAAAATGCCCTTGAACTTAAATAAATTTTAGAAAATAAAATAAAAGTCCAAAAAATATAAATAAAATATTTTTGGATTCACAATAATCTAAACTATCCAAATAAATTAAGAAATAAAATTTTAAACATAAAGATTTTATTAAGAATTTTGTAATTTAAATATTCCTTATGGAATTTTACAAAATTATTGAAAGATGATAAAAATAAATAAAAATCACTTGCATTATATATTAATATTGTAGTATTTTAGAAAAATACTAAACAAATATTTTCATAAAAAATTTTGGTATTCAAATAATAATTCTTAAAGAAAATATTAAATCAATAAAATCCAAATAAAAGGAAATAAAATAAAAAGAGTACAATATTCAATAAATATTAAAGGACTTAATATTTATAAATCCTTAATGAATTAAAAAGGATTTTTCTATAATTTAAATAATGGGGGAGAATACATATAAAGTTAAATAATGCATTACATTACTTTTGCATAATCATTTTGCTTCTTTAAATATAGTCCTTACCGGGCAATAATGATGTTTTTGTAGACATAGAACCTCAAGGTCTAGTGCAAGCATCAAAATTCACTACCTTGCAATCACAAGGCAAGTTTATCACTTGCTCTTGTCCTTTGAAGAGTCTTTATCAAAGTATTTGCGAATTGTGTGTTATCATCTATACTATAGAAAAAGAAAACAATATTTTCTCAAGATACTAAATCTTAGATATCATCCTAAGTGATGATATGATGGAGCAATAGAACTTAGGGTTCTAATTGCACTAATGATGAACAATTAGGAATTAATAACCCATGACATCAGTGATTCTAGCGCTGTATATTACGCGTTAACCATGAGATTTGGAATGGGACGGAGAAGTCACCTGTATCCTTTACCTCTTGTATGAAGGCAAGACGACCTTAACATGTGTGATTCCTTATGTGGATCCAACATATGGGTGGGCACCCTTACGCCCCACACTTTTGGTGTCTAGATTATCTATGAATGGTGTTTAGGGAGATAGTCCATGTAAATGGTACTAATCCGGGCATCACTAGTTCATAGAGTCTTTGGGAACTCATTAGGGTTTTAGCCTGCCCAAAAGGGGGCTTAACGAAGGTGAGCTAGCCCGAAGGATCATGCAGACATATGAGGTCGTGGAGAGGGTAGTGATTGGCTTGGACCAACTACTAGGCCCCACATCATGGAATTGTGGACGGGAAAGTACGCCCGGTTGTGCAACAAGGAGTTGATATCTCATGGGAAAAGTAATGCACCTCTGTAGAGTGTAAGAACTGTACTTGTTACTCCCTGTTTTGGGAAGGAGCTACGAACACGGCAGGAAAGGAACTCCATGAAAGTTCTGGTCAACCTGTGAAGGCTCATGGTCATAGATTTTCATAATAAAATCAACCTTTGAAGAAAGATTTACGAAAATTGCATAGTGCCAAAGACTGATAGTCCGAGGTGGTAGATAGAGCATCAAACTTCCTACCTTGCATATAATGAATTTGCTGAGTAACGCTGTTACTCATCCTTTCCTGTGAATCCTTGCTTAGACTCTGAGAATCCCGAAGATACTCCAATGTATGCATCTGAGAGTCAAGAGGAGGTCTTCTATGAAGAGCCCAACCTGTATGGAGCCGTAGAAGGGGAGGACTACGACATCGTCTACGGAGGAGAGTTCCAGGAGTCCGAATAATTACTATAGTTCTAGTAGCCACTTGAGCTGAGCATCATAAACAATATATAGAAATAAGTTGCTGAGCTCAATTTGGAGTTTAAGTTTTAATTTGAAACTTCCCCTGAAACACTTATATTTTGGTTTGCCAAGTTGAATCTTTTGGAAGTCTTGAACTTCTGGTATTGTAATAATAATAATGCGTGTATGTTTGTAATATGGACCCGCAATGTTTCTGTTGTACCACTCTGAGGGATGTGATATCTATGGAACGGTGTTTTGTGGATATCATGTCAACGACTATAGTGTACTACACATGAAGTGGTATGCTGGGTCACCGCAGTTGGTATCAGAGCAAATTGCTTTGACCTTAGGTTGGAAACCTAGTAAAGGGTATTACCTATAGGAGAGGTAGCAACGATAAAGAATTCTCTAAAAGAAATATAATGGGTATTCAAATGAGAATATTATGTTATATGTTTTAGTGCGATAATTCTTTGTTATGATGCAATATATTATTGGTTACTAATAAAAATATTTTTCTGATATACAGAGCTATGGCACCAAAGTTTCCAAAACAGACTTTGGTAAGGAAAGAGGAGTCTCTTGATGATTTTTGTAACATCCCAGGATTAGCACCTCGAAATAGACAGGACACATGTTTGTGCATTGCATTCATGCATAAGAAAATCCGGGGGATTTTCGCGCAAAACTAAAGAAGCTCTAGAGGGATCGAGATCTCTCTTGTTCTGATGGAAACACCAGGATAGGTGCGATGGAATTCGATATGACCTCTATTGTACTTTTGTATTTTAGGGGAAGATAATTCAAATCTGAATATTTACTTGATAGATTTGAATATTAAAAGAATTTGAAATAGAATAAGAATTGGAAATTAAATTATAATAAAGATAAGAGGTGAATTATTATTTATGAATAAGATTCAATATTCACAATTATTCGAATTAAAATTTAAAATACAAAGAGATAAGTGTTTCTCTTGCCATTGGAGAAATGGGGTTTAGTTCATCTTAGATGGGGGTTAGGAATTTGGACATGAGCTTTGTTGATTTTATAATTTTGGGGGAAAGAATTTGCATTCAAGACTTCAAATATGAGATCATACAATTCAAATATAACTTGGATTTAAATTTAAATCTTAAACTATTATAGGATATTTCATAAGCATAATACAAAATGATATAAGTAAATATAATCTTTATTACTTTAATACACATATTACAAGATTTTTACAAGTAAATAAAATTACATTGGTTGCAAATGAATTATAAAAGAAAAATAAAACAAGTAAACTTTATTGAAAGTAATAAAATATTACAATATCTTTACATTATTCAAATAGAAAAGGAAATGACAATATTATACAAAGGAAAAGAAATAATAATTAATACATCAATAATGTTACAAGGATTCTTAAAATTATGTACATGAACATATTACATTATTATTACAAGATAATAATAGGATAAATCCTAAACTATATCCTCTATCTAATTCTTGATCTTCTCATTATCCCTTTGATCCTGATTTCTGCAAAACAAAACAGCAGACTAACAACAGTACAAGAATAAGGGGGTTAGTTTATTATTGTACTCTCAGATTTGGCCTAGAGTTGATAGACCCTGAATTCATCATTGAGTATTCATTAAAAAGGGGCCAAATTATAGTATCTATTCTTAATCAGATTGTGGCCTCAATACAACATCATTGGCTTAGGGGCAAGTTTCACCAAAGCCAGATAAGAAGGTAAAGAGGTAAAACATCAGGAAATATCAAGCTTTTTACCTGATCTGATCCTCACACCACAACAGGCAAACAGGCTGCTCACTCACCAGCATGCACTAGTGTGCTGTCAACACCACAAGAGTTCAGCAAAAATGAGAGACTACCAGCCGTAGCTGAGCTGCCACCATATCCTCTCCACACACACACACACAACCATACCAACAGGTCCTTTATTTGAAGCCAAGAAACACTACCATTGTATACCTGATCCATATCATATCCATTTCCACCACACAGCTAAGAACATCACCCCATCTCATCACAATCACCAGGAGCATAAGGAGAAGGCCAGGAGCATAAGAAGAAGTCTAGGAGCATTAGAAGCTTCCAACAACATCTGGAGGAGCAGGCAACAACAACATCACAATGACAAAGATGGCTAGTTGATCAAGTACCAGCACCAGCTAGCATAACAACATCAATCTCAACATCAGGTTGCTACCCAACACAAAGGTCATCATATAGAATCTGTTTTTATCAGCATATAAAGTACAAAGGAAAAACAGGAGATTGGTAAAAGTACTTCTCTCATACTCACATAGAAATGCTATGTTTAGTCATCACAGAGAATTTGACAGCCACACTTTAGCATTTGTTCTTATAGTGTTTGCCTCAGCCTTTGCATCATAGGCTGGGTCAAGAACCTCCTCCTCAGGAGTCAATCATAGTATCTGATCTCAATCATGTATCTAGGAGGAGATTTAGAAAAGAGAAAACTCTCAGATCCACATAGAAGAATATGTAAGTACCATCCGTGAGATATTTGGAATGGGACGGAGAAGTCAGCTGTATCTTCTTCCTCTTGCATGAAGCCGGAGGTGCCGGTCGTGGCTGTTATCACTCATAGCGTGCATATTAATTGGTAATTCGTAGAGGATATGAAGCATATTGGTGGGAACCCTCAATGTCCCACGATAGTTCTGGCATCTAACGGTCTGTACAAACCATTGCCGTAATTCATTATGTGGGCATGGTGTACACCAAGGAGGCATGCGAGGTCGCGAAGGGGGCAGTGATTGGCTTGGATCTTAGGTTGGGCCTCAAACCAAGGAAGTTTGAACGGGAACATAATCCCGACCGTGCAACAAAGCCTAAGGTCTCTCATGGGTAAAGTGACGCACCTCTACAGAGTGTAAGAACTGTAACTTGTTACTCCCTGTTCCGGGAAGGAGCTGCGAACGCGGCGGGAAAGGAACTCCATGAAAGTTCTGGTAAACCCGTGAAGGCTGACGGACATAGCTTTTCAGAATAAAAGCAACCTTTGGAGAAATGTTTACGAAAACTTGCATTGCCTATGGCCTATGGTCTATGGCTATAGATATAGTGCATCAAACACTCCTTTTCTAGTGGACTTGCTGAGTACGCTCGTACTCAAAGTATCTTCTTAACCCTTGCTAGGTTCTAAAGCCAGTACAGACGATGACTACATCAAGCCATGCTCCAGGAATCATCATCAAAAGCTAAAGCTCTTCAATGAAGTCAAGAAAGTCAACATATACATCAGCTCAAATGAAGACGAAGTTGCTGATTAGATAAGAATAGAATCTCTAGCCATAGAACCTATTTCTGTAGTGTATTGCAATAGCAGCAATGCCATACCATTAGTTAAGATATTAGTCTTAATAGTATTATAACTTTGGAGTTGTTTATTCCTGATTCTTCTTTGTAAGAAGTTTCTTTCTCTCTCTTTAACCTAGAGTGTTCTCTGGATCTTGTGTAAAGAGTTGAGTTGTAACCTATAGTCATGTCTTGGACCTGCTGTGTTTCTGTTGTACCACTCTGAGGGATGTAATACTAGTGAACGGTGTTTCATTGGTGTTATGTCAATGACTATAGTGTACTACATCATGCAGTGGTATGCTGGGTCACTGAAGTTGGTATCAGAGCATATGCTTTGACCTTAGGATTAAAACCCTTTTAGGAAGATCTGTAGGTGGGATAGTGACTATAGGAGCCATCTTATCTAAACCAAATATTCATATGACTGGTGATGAGTATCCACCCGAGGATAATATTGTCACACCTAAGTCAGATGCTTAAGTCATTCTTTCTTAGGAGTAATTATTTTATGTTTTCTCAAGTATAGTGCTCTTTAGTGTCTTCCGAAGGAGACATAAATCACCAAGATACTTTAGGAAAGCTAATTGGTCATAGTAAATTAGGATCAGGTGTAAGATATTAGTGGAAGTAGTTTTAATGGTGTAGCTTAATCCTAGAATTTAAGTAAGAACAGTAAAATCTTAGTGTCAGTTTATAACCAAAGACAACATAATGAAGACCATTAGAGTATGTATAGTTGTATTGGCTAGTAAATCATGTGGTATTCATTTAAGAATTCTACATGAAGGAGTGAAATTATGTCAAAGATCAATGATCATACTGTGAGAAGTAAAGTCATCAGGATGAGATTAGCTCTTAAGTCATGATGAATAGGTAGAACATAATAAGATCATGGTGAGATTAGCTCCGAAACCATGATGAGAGTGTAAATATGACAAGAAATTAGTAAATTATCTTGAAGTATAAGTTTGAATATACCGTGGTAGAGCTATGATAGAAATCATGGGTGCTAAAAATTTCTAATAATCTTTGGTTTAAGTTAACAAATAGAATCTGATTAGTCATTTGGAGAGATCATGTGAGATTAGTTGACTAATAAAGAAAGGTTGAACATAGTTAATCATTCCAAAAGTGAAACCAAAGGTTAGTCAAAACCAAATTGAGACCACTTTGTTTAAAATTATCCTGTTGCAATTGAGAAATTTGGGTAAATATTGAGACAAAGTATAGTTTGACCCTATGTGCTGAGTATCATAATGTAAACCTATATGAGGAGGTGTCATATACTACACAACTAAGCCTGAATTATAGAGATACTATACTCAACTACTATATTCTGGGCTTAGAATAATGTGTGTTATATGTACCACAGTTGGATTTATTGGTTTTTCTTGGATCTTTTTGTTTGACTAGATCTATACATGAAGTTTGACTTGATGTGCAAATGCATGTTGCAACATCCAGTTACTACTTAATGTTATAGACCTAGATAGGAATGGGAATTCGTGTAAAGGAGTGTCGAGTTCCGAAAACCAAGTTGAAGACTTACTTGAAGAATGAATCCAAGTATAAGGAGTATCAACGCAATGAAGGATGGATTAAGTTCAGATCATTATTAGTCAGAAACAAGAAGTGATAAACTTAAAGTCCAATCAAAATAGGTAATTTTGCTAAGAAGTCAATGGAGTAATTATGCAAGTTCATGGAAGTATCATGAATCAATACAAAGAAGTAGCTTTGAAACCAAAATGGTATTCAAGCTCTGACAATTCAGAGAGAATGCTAGAGGTATATCGGAAACCATAGGATAATACATATACCCTAGAATGGTTCGCAGTTGGTAAATATCCGCAGTTGGTATTTGATCCACAGTTGGTATCTTGTCCGCAACCGGTGTTGGCAGATCTTCTTAGAAGTTGCATAAAAAGCATAAAATTTGGCCTAAGATAAGTAAGACCTAAAGGAGTATAAAACTTAAGTGACCGTCTTTCAAGATGCTTTGCAAATTTAGACCTATCCAAGCAAAAATGTCCAATAGTAAGTAAGACAAATAATGCTGAAAGATTTGTTTCGGAGATCGACAATTGTGTGGATGCACCATACAATCTTTCATAAGACTCTAATTAGGTAAAGTATAAGCTGAATAGAGAGCAACATTCTAGTTAATAAAGCCAATAAATACTATATATACAATTTAAAGACTATTAGTAAACCCAAAGGGGGAGAGTAAACATTATAAATGAAAGTTGAAGAAGTATCATAGGTAATAATGAAAGAACATCTAAAGCTTAGTATGGTAAAAGCTTGAAGGGGATAAAAGATTAATTCAAACAGACAAATTAATTGACACTTAAGAGGTAATATAGCACATCCAATTAGACATGTGTAGAGGAACAAGGAAATTCCAATGGGTATGGACTAAATGAGTTCAGATCCAATCTTTAGAAGGACTAAAAATATAAACCATACCATCACAAATCAAAAGTTAGTCTTTTGACTATAATTATTGTTTAATGGATTTAAAATCCTATTTTAGTGAGGCTTCCTAAACCTTATATGGTATAGCAAGGAAGTTTTATGATTAAGTAAAGAAGTTGGATTAGGATACCTAAGCAGGGAAATGAACTAAAGAAGAAGCTCCAACTTAAGGTTTCCATAATAAGGAAATACCCCTAGGGGAGTAAAGTAAAAGGAACTTTGGGGTATTGAAGACAACAAGTTGGAGATTGCCAAGAATGATAAGAATTCAAAGAAAAAGATTCGCATATGGAATACTACAATTATGTCCATTTGAGGTTACCATGAAGTTGAGAAATGTCGTAATCAATACAATGGCAATTCCTGATTCTGAAACATGGGAGTATACGAACTTCGAGGACGAAGTTTATTTTAAGGGGGAGAGTCTGTAACATCCCAGGATTAGCACCTCTAAATAGACAGGACACATGTTTGTGCATTGCATTCATGCATAAGAAAATCTGGGGGATTTTCGCGCAAAACTAAAGAAGATCTAGAGGGATCGAGATCTCTCTTGTTCTGATGGAAACACCAGGACAGGTGCGATGGAATTCGACATGACCTCTATTGTACTTTTGTATTTTAGGGGAAGATAATTCAAATCTGAATATTTACTTGATAGATTTGAATATTAAAAGAATTTGAAATAGAATAAGAATTGGAAATTAAATTATAATGAAGATAAGAGGTGAATCCTTATTTATGAATAAGATTCAATATTCACAATTATTCGAATTAAAATTTAAAATACAAAGAGATAAGTGTTTCTCTTGCCATTGGAGAAATGGGGTTTAGTTCATCTTAGATGGGGGTTAGGAATTTGGACATGACCTTTGTTGATTTTATAATTTTGGGGGAAAGAATTTGCATTCAAGACTTCAAATATGAGATCATACAATTCAAATATAACTTGGATTTAAATTTAAATCTTAAACTATTATAGGATATTTCATAAGCATAATACAAAATGATATAAGTAAATATAATCTTTATTACTTTAATACACATATTACAAGATTTTTACAAGTAAATAAAATTACATTGGTTGCAAATGAATTATAAAAGAAAAATAAAACAAGTTAACTTTATTGAAAGTAATACAATATTACAATATCTTTACATTATTCAAATAGAAAAGGAAATAACAATATTATACAAAGGAAAAGAAATAATAATTAATACATCAATAATGTTACAAGGATTCTTAAAATTATGTACATGAACATATTACATTGTTCTTACAAGATAATAATAGGATAAAACCTAAACTATATCCTCTATCTAATTCTTGATCTTCTCATTATCCCTTTGATCTTGATATCTGCAAAACAAAATAGCAGACTAACAACAGTACAAGAATAAGGGGGTTAGTTTATTATTGTACTGTGAGATTTGGCCTAGAGTTGCTAGAGCCTGAATTCATCATTGAGTATTCATTAAAAAGGGGCCAAATCTGAGTATCTATTCTTAATCAGATTGTGGCCTCAGTACAACATCATTGGCTTAGGGGCACCAAAGCCAGATAAGAAGGTGAAGAGGTAAAACATCAGGAAATATCAAGCTTTTTACCTGATCTGATCCTCACACCACAACAGGCAAACAGGCTGCTTACTCACCATCATGCACTAGTGTGCTGTCAACACTACAAGAGTTCAGCAAAAATGAGAGACTACCAGCCGTAGCTGAGCTGCCACCATATCATGTCCACACACACACACACAACCAGACCAACATGTCCTTTATTTGAAGCCAAGAAACACTACTATTGTGTCCCTGATCCATATCATATCCATTTCCACCACACAGCTAAGAACATCACCCCATCTCATCATAATCACCAGGAGCATAACGAGAAGGCCAGGAGCACAATAAGAAGTATAGGATAATTAGAAGCTTCCAACAACATCTGGAGGAGTAGGCAACAACAACATCACAATGACAAATATGGCTAGTTGATCAAGTACCAACACCAGCTAGCATAGCAACATCAATCTCAACATCAGGTTGCTACCCAACACAAAGGGCATCATATAGAATCTGTTTTTATCAGCATATAAGGTACAAAGGAAAAACAGGAGATTGGTAAAAGTACTTCTCTCAGACTCATATAGAAATGCTATGTTTAGGCATCACAGAGAATTTGACAGCCACACTTTAGCATCTGTTCTTATAGTGTTTGCCTTAGCCTTTGCATCATAGGCTGGGTCAAGAACCTCCTCCTCAGGAGTCAATCATAGTATCTGATCTCAATCATGTATCTAGGAGGAGATTTAGAAAAGAGAAAACTCTCAGATCCACATAGAAGAATATGTAAGTACCATCCCTGAGATATTTGGCTTCAAACCAACATCGTGAGCCTATTATCTAGTTTTGCTAGACAAACATAACCACAACTTCTAGGTTACATGGCACATTCCCAGAGGGTAGCACCTCTATAACTAGCAGATAAATAATTTCTTGAGTACAAGCTCAAGATCATGTTTTTTATTGAAACCCACAAATCATTTTCCCAAGCAAAGTATCTAGAAATCATTTATTGGATCACTTTGTCATTAAACAGATCAAGTAATATTTCAGCCTTTGCATCATTGGCATTCAAGAACTAATTGTAATCATCCACTACACCAACACATCATGCTACAAGAAGGATTGCTTTGCACATTCTAAAAACAAGACACCACAACACCATATTGTGCCCCAAATAAGATACCACCATAATAAACCATCTCAATTTAGCAATATTCCTCAACGGAATCAATATATCAATAAGAGTCACACATGCTAGGCATGATTAAGTCATCCAGATTGAATCGCCACACTTAACAACAATCTATTTGCAAGCAATATCCATAAACCTTATTACCAGAAATTCTATTATATATCAAATATAGTTATCTTAGTATTAGAATACAAAAGAACCTCTAACAATAACACCACATCCTAGCAATTATCCAATAGGCAGTATCTAAACCAATGAGCTTTCACAAACAAGAATCAGGGAACAATTAAACCATAATTTAATTAAACAATAATAGAGTTATTATAGCTAACCAATTAGCACTACCATAATTCAGTTTAAACTATAACTGCTAGGGTAAATAATCATCCAAATTAAAACAAAAACACAAGTAATCCAGAAGATCAACAAACACAATCATGACCAATCTAATAGCACCAAGTTATAGGCCACTAACAACTTAAGTCAACAAGGTTCTAATCAAGGTTGGCCATGGGCAGTAGGAGTTGGGTCAGAGAAAGAGGAAAACCCTAGCTTGGTGCCGCTCCATCAATAATAGAATTAGAGGATGAACATAGATGGAGAGAAGAGAGGAAGAGAGAGAAACACCTACCTTTGGCGAGTCACATCTCACCGGAGAGGAAGCAGAAATAGTATCGACGACAGCAACAACACAGAACACTACGGCATGGCGGCACGAGGAACACCACTGTGCTCAACTAGAACCAAGCCACACCTCCACACCACGACCATCATAGCATCAGAGCAGCCCAGTGATAAGAGCAGTACAACATCGGTGAAACGGTGGCGCCGTGGGCATAAAAACCCTAGCACCAATAAGGGATGGGTGCAACCTAGTACAAAACCTATTCTCAAATCGAGTTGGAGGGCCAGGTCAGGCTCGAGAAGGCGAAGCCCCGATGACCAACGACAACAACCGTAACAGTCTGCCCCGCCAGAATCGGGCAGGCGATGGCGTCGGCGCCGCCAACAGCCAGAAGGGGAAGGTGAGAGGGTGAGGTGTAAGAGAGAGTGGATGAGGGAGACCAGGCCAGGGTGGGGTTTGACCCGAGCCCAGTTGGGCCAAGTTGGGTATAGATGGGCCCATTGGTGGGCCTGGCCTAATTCCAAAGGAAAAATAAGAAAATAAGACATTTATTAAATCACTAAGTGACCAAACTACCCCTGGACATAATTTAGACTCTAGAAAAATATAGAAAAATCCCAAAAATACATATGATATATCCAAATGACCACAAAAATGAAATCTACCTAATAAAAAAATAATTTTAATTATTTAAAATAAATTAAAGTAAAATAATTATTAACACTATTAAATATTAAATGAAATTTTATAGAATAAAACAAAAATCTTAAAAAATAAATAAAAATTCATTTTTGTGTATCAAAATAACACTACTATTTTATAAAAATACTAACTTAAAGTTTTAAAAATAAAACATAAGGCAAACTATCATAGAGAGACAAGAGGACAAACAGAAAGAACCAATCAGATATTAGAAGACATGTAAGAGCTTGTGCATTAGATTTTGGAGGTACATGGGAAGATCATCTACCATTGGCAGAATTTTCCTACGATAATAGCTATTAGAGTAGTCTGAAGGCAGCCCCATATCAAGTTTTGTATGGAAGGAAGTGTAGATCACCAATATGTTGGTATGAGCCTGGTGGCAGCAAAGAATTTGCACCAGACTATATCAAGGAAAGACAAGATATCATTGATAAGATCAGGGATAGACTGAAAATAGCTCAGAGCAGGCAGAAAAGTTATGCTGAACAAAGTCGAAGATCTTGGCATCCAGAAGTGGGAGACATGGTATACTTGAAAGTAAGTCCAATGAAAGGGTGAAAAGGTTCGGAGTTAAAGGAAAATTGAGTCCAAGATACATCGGACCGTTCAAGATACTGAGTCAGAACAGAACTATAGCTCATGCTTTAGAGTTACCATCAAGATTGGCTCAAGTGCATAATGTTTTCCATGAGTCACAACTTCGTAAATGTTTGAAAATTCCGGATGATGCAATCACACATCAGGAGATAGAACTACAAGCAGACTTGACCTATGTTGAAAAGCCCTGTAAAATTTTGAAAGAAAACTGGAAAAGATTGAGGAATAGAGCAATCAAATATTGCAAGGTACAGTGAGAACATCACCCTGAAAGGGAAGCCACTTGGGAGAAAGAAGAGGATTTAAGAAAAGCCTATCCAGAACTATTCAGGTATATCTCAACAAACTTCGGGACGAAGTTTAATTTAAGGGGGGAAGTCTGTAACTTCCCAACATTTAGGAACTAACGAAGGGTAGATTTAGGAATTTGAAATGTTGCATGCATTAATTTGTGAAAATGTGGGTAATTTTTTTGCCAAATAAGTGATCAAGGTTTCTTTCATGCTTTGAGGTTAGGTATAGACTTGAAGGATGATTGTTATAGACTTTGATATGATCTTGTGGATTGGAGTGTTTTGGGAAATGAAATTTGAATTTTTAAACTTGAGTGTTTAAATTACAATTCAAAAATATTTTGAATAATGTTTGAGTATTTAATTCAACTAAGAGTTAACCAATAATAACTCAAACTTTAAATGAAAGAAGATAATCAATAAAATGAATATTCTAAAACTTCATTCAATAATGAGTTACAAAATTGTAACCTAAGTAACTAAGTAATAATCTTTACAATAGTAAATAGATAAAAGAATAATATTTCTTTATTGATAAAAGTAATATCTTTATTACAAAAAAATAAAAAAAGTACAAAAGAATAAATTAAAGATTACAATTGAATCAGAGAGATATTACAAGTGACTATTCTAAAAAATAAAAAGAAAAACCTAAACTAAAGTCTTGATCTTAAAATCTGGTACCTGCAAAATAAACATAAACAAAAGAAAGAAAGTTAAGGTTAAAAGGATATTACTCTCAGACTTGACAGTGAAGTGCAGTGATCAAGGTTCATCATTGAGTAATCTTATAAAAAGGGGCAAATTTCACCAATATGAAAGAATATATCTTTCATAATTTTAAGCCATAAGTCAAATAAACAGCAAGGAGGGGCAAGTTTCACCAGCCAAGTAAATGGTAACATGGTGAAAGTATGCGGTGACCCAGCATACCACTGCATGATGTAGTATACTATAGTCGTTGACATAACACCAATGAAACATCGTTCACTAGTATTACATGCCTCAGAATGGCACAACAGAAACACAGCGGGTCCAATACATGACTTAAAGGTTACAACTCACTCTTTTACATAAGATCCAGAGAACACTCTATGTTGAAGAGAGATAAAGAACTTCTTATGGATAAGAATCAAAGATAAACAACGCAAGAATGATTATACTATTAAGCCTAATATTTTGACTAAGAGGTTGGCATTGCTGCTATTGCAATGCACTACAGAAATAGGTTCTTTGGCTAGAGATAATATTTCTATTTAATCAATAACTTTCGTCTTCACTTGAGTTGAGGTATATGTTGACTTCCTTGTCTTCATTGAAGAGCTTTAATTGGTCTTGATAAGTCCTGGATCATATCTTGATGTAGACATCGTTTAATGGCTTCAGAATCTAGCAAGGGTTAAGAAGATACTTTGAGTACGAGCGTACTCAGCAAATTCACTAGAAAAGGAGTGTTTGATGCACTATATCTACAGCCACAGACCGTAGGTCGTAGGCAATGCAAGTTTTCATAAACATTTCTTCAAAGGTTGCTTTTATTCTAAAAAGCTATGTCCGTCAGCCTTCACGGGTTTACCAGAACTTTCATGGAGTTCCTTTCCCGCCGCGTTCACAACTCCTTCCCGGAACAGGGAGTAACAAGTTACAGTTCTTACACTCTATAGAGGTGCGTTACTTTTTGCACAACTGGGCAGCTTATTCCCGTTCACAATTCCATGATGTGGGGCCCAGAAGATGATCCAAGCCAATCACTACCCCCTTCGTGACCTCGCATGCCTCCTTGGTGTACACCATGCTCACATAAAGAATTACGGCAATGGTTTGTACAAACCGTTAGATGCTAGAACTATCGTGGGACGATGAGGGTTCCCACCCATATGCTGCATATCCTCTACGAATTACCAATTAATATGCACTCTACGAGGATAACAGCCACGACCTGCACATCCGGCTTCATGCGAGAGGAAGAAGATACAGCTGACTTCTCCGTACCATTCCAAATCTCATGGTCAACGCGTAATATATGGCGCAAGAATCACTGGCGACATTGGTTGTTAAATCCTAGGTGACATAGTTCTAAACAGTGGTATTCCAACTGTCAGACTTAATAGATTAACTGATCACCCTGGATCAGTAATCAATAGTTATCATTATTATTGAATAGTGTTTTCTAACCTTTTTCAAATGCAGATGAAGACAACACTGGATTTGTAAAATACTTTACAGAAAATAAACAAAGGACATGGGCAAGTGTGAACTTGCCTTTTGTGATTGCAAGATTATGCACTCACGGTCTTCGAGTCAGTATAAGATCCAAAATCTGAAATCAGTATCACTGGTCTGGTAAGGAATAATGTTTAAAGAAGCAATATGCTTTTATGCATAAGTAATGTGATGCACGTTCTAAACGCAAATTCCGGGAATGACGTTGTCCTAGGGCTTGGATTCCGAAAATGGTTACTTTGGAATGTGTGGTCCTTTTAGATAGGTTTCATAATTGTACCTTTATTAGAGTTTATGAGTGGTTGTAAACAACACATATGTAGAATTAAAGTATACATACTTATGACATACTAGTTAGGATTACTTATACAAGAGTTCTTATTTGAAGTGGCAAAAAGGATAACCTTCGAAGAAAAGGTTTCTCTCTTAAGGTCTAAACAAACTTTGTGGGTAGTTAGTGGTGGTTGATGTTATTTGTTTGCTCAAACGGTTTGTCTTGAGTTGCTTTATAATTTAACTACTTCAGACCAAAGTTAACTATAAAACATATAGTAATGCTTATAGTGTTGTATTAAGATTCTGTAGACTAAAGTTAACTTTAAAACAAAGATGATTTTGAGAGTATAATACTTATAACTTTTGTATCTAGTGTATCTGAAATATTTCCTTTAGGTTACTTAAGAATGGTAATTCTTTTTTACTTGGATAATGGTTTCTTGATTTGATTATGGAGTAATATCATTTATTTTTTATAGACAAGTCAGTATAGTTTAAAATCTAAAACATACTATTACTTAACTACTTATGGGTTTATATAATGTTGTGGTAGTTTTTGCAATTTGGTAGTTAATATAGATAGAAAAGGTTTGGTGTATTCATAAGTTGTTCTTTAAGGTTTTTATTAAAAATGGGAATCTTTTTAGAATAAAATCTTCATTTATGGTTGAAGATATTTTGATAAAAAGGTGTTTATAATGTTTTAAATCATTATGGTCTTATACTATTAATATTAAAGATTAATACTATTTATTATATTTAATTGACTCTTTTTTAAAAAAATATTAACAAATTTTATTCATCCTTATATGAATTGTTAATAAAGTAAATAAGTTTAAATTTGAGTTATTAAATTATTTAAATTTTTATTTAACTCAAAATAGGATATTAGATTTTTAGTATTTAGATATTATTATTGTGGTTGTTTTGGTACATCACATTTATTTTTGTGATTTATAAATAATAGGATATAATTTTTTATATTACTTATTACTTTATAATTACTTAATAAATAATAAATATTTAATTAAGTGAACTAATAATACATGATTATAGTTTAAAATTAGAATTCTTATTTTTCTAAGATTTTTGGTATTTTATTTATATTATTAACCTTTATTATTTTAAAAATATGAACTATTAAAGTTTTATTACTTATAAAACCTTTATTAATTAACATTTATTTAAATAATCATCATAATAATATTTGGTAATAGTTTTAAGTTGTAGATTTTATTTTTCTGAAAATTTTCATATATTATACATATTTTTCTGAATTATAAATCAAAAGTTATTGATCAAACAAGATTTAATCATTTATTAAATTTCTGGAATATTAATAATTTGATTATAACATTTTATTTGTTTCCTGACAGAAAATACTTTTTACACCACGCCTAGAGCTAGCCCCAGTCACTGACTAGTGGGCCATTTTCCACCTCAGCTCTCAGGTTGAAGGAATTACATTTGTTACCGATTGGTGATCTACCCCAGTCAATGACATATGGGCCCTGGGCCACATCACTTGCCACGTATGAAAATGGCCAGTCAAACTAGCTGACGTGGTGCAATCATGACGCAATGATGGTGTCAGCACCACCATCGCCGCCAGAGGTTGGTCCTCGGCGACGATCTACTGCGCCCTAGCAAGCGAGATAATCCTAGTTCGAATAAGCGCAACCTACTGAACCTAATAGTGGCAGCGCCGCTCGGAAATAGTAATTGGAGCTTCAGCTCCAACGAGCTTCGACGGTGGCCGACGGTGGCATAGGATGAAACGGCGATTTACCACGAGATCCGACGATAGAATATTACTGGGAAGTTCAGGAACTCACCCTGATGATGATTGTGTGGTTGGCAAGGACAAGCGCGGTCGGAAACGAGCTTCCCGACGAGGATTCCGACGAACTGCTGCGAAGGGAAAGGACCAAATTCACCTACTCCAGTGCTCCCCTTGATGCAAGCTTCTACCCAGAGGATCTACGGAGGAAGGCGCTTCTCCATGATGGCTCAGAATGGTGTGGGGAGACGTGGTTCGACGACGAGAGGTGGCTTCGGTGAGCTAGGGTTTCGGTCTCGTTCGTATCTGAGAAGATAAGGAGGGATTGGAGATAGGGATGGAGACAATGTGTCACATCCCAAGATTTTCCAAATCTTGTAATGTGAAAAATAAATAAAACAAAATAAATAATTGTTGAAATTTAGGGTGAAAAGAAACTTTTGTTTCTAAATGGAAACTTAAAAATCCCATCTTGAACAAACTTTGGTTAACATATGAATACAACTAAATTCAAAACAAGTGGAATGCATTCGTCATAAAATGCATCTTGAAATTTAAACACTTGGAGAATAAACCAAAACTCTAAAACCCTAATGGAAGAAAATCATTTCCAAGTTATCTCCAAGCCTATGAATTTGATCCATATAAAAATTGGTCATACAAACATTTCAAAATGATCAATAATGACAAATGGAAATATTATAAAACCATATAAACTGATTTCATTCAATTTGGAGCCATAGATAAAATATTATGAATTTAATAAGATAAGGAAATTGAATTTCCAAAGCCAATGAAGCACCTATCTAAAATCCATACAAAATGATGAACAAATAGTCCTAAAGGGATTTAAAAGTATAAACAAATATTAAACAAGATTTTATCAATTGGAATCACCAAGTTTGGATCTAAAAATAAAAGGATATGGATTTTATAAGATAGAGAAAGAAATATTAAATGAGAAATATTTAAAGATCAAATTAAAACTTGGCGAAGACCATAAGAAAATGGAATAAATATAATCCAAATCCAAATAAAATAATGGATAAGGAATTTTCAAATTAATTAAGAGGGCATTAATCAAATCCTATTCTATTTGAATAAATATAAAATCCCTATTAGAAATAATTAATTAAATCATGGGAAAATAATAATTGGAATTTACCCAAGTGGAATAAAAGTTGTTTGATTAACTTAAATAAGATCAAAGAAACTTCCAAATAAAATGTATGGAATTAAAACTATATTCAATTTCATGAGCATAAAGGACAAGTACCCAAATTAAAAATGATTAATAAATCATTTTCCAAATAAGTCAAGGTGAATTATTTGACACCCTATTAGATAAATAAACCTACTGAAAAGGTTTTGTGAGAATTGAAATTAAATAAGGGTTTAAAATATATTTGATATTAATTGAATTTAAATGCATGGACCTACTTTTAAAATAATTAAAAATACCCTAAAAGAATAAAAGAAATACTCTAATTTTGACTCTAAAATGAACTATTAATCAGTATTTGAATCTACACAAATTTTGGTTGAGGTTTGAAATCAAATTGATGTTTGAAATAATTAAACAAAACCAAAACAGATTAATAGAAATCGAAAAGAAAAAACAATCAGAACAAAAAAAGAGAAAAGGAGCAGCCCAGCCCAGCTAGCCCACTAAGCCCAGCAGCGCACCTCTCCCTCTCACCCCGAGTGAACCGTTTTCCACCACAGACAGAACCCGCAAAGCCATTGATGTTTGGACCCCACCTCCCTGTCTCTCCTTCACTGACGAAACGACCCCACTGCCACCTCATCGTCGTTTTCACCCGCGCGTAGACCACGCTCTCCTCCCCCGGCCGTTCTGCCGACGGTTTCTTCGATTGATTGCACGGTAATGGCGCAATAACCCAGCCCCGCGACCTCGCCTACTTAACTGCCTCTCCCTCCTCTCTGTTTCCCCCTCAGTCCCCCACCCTAGTGCGCCCCCAGGCTGCTTAATTTCACACTATACCGCCACTGTCTCCGGCGAGCTCACCGAGCAATTCCGGCAGCTCCTCGCCTCCCCTCGTCCCCTCGACCACTCGAGCATGCTCACAGGAACCAGACGCATATCCCATCAACTCCAGTTCCCCTATGCACGCCCTGGACACTCGCCTTCGTCTTGAACAGAGCACCACCATCGTCTGCCACCTCTCCGGCGAAGCCCCTGGTAAAAATCTGACCGCCCTAACCCCTCTCCTTCACACGCACGTGCTCGCTGCGACCCCGCGCATCTAACGGCACCTATTTTTCTCTTTGGAATGCACCGTGCTTTCGCCATCGTCTTCAACAGGATGAGCCCGACGCGGACACGAACTCCGGCGAGCGATTCGAGCCAACTCCGTGCGCCCCTGTCCATCCTGCGGCCACCTTGAGCATCACTGCGACCCCGCGAACCCGGTGAGCACATCCTTCCTCTCCCTCGCTTCCTGTAGCCGCCGCAGCGCCGTTAGCCGAGCGTCGCCGCCACCAGCCACCGTCGAGCGCCGCTGGCATTTGGTCACAGTGCCCTGAGCCGCTGGATCTTGATCTGACGGATGCAGTAGAACGTAACTCGAAAGGGTATGGGTGAACCTGAGCCGCGCGATTAAACTTTGATCCAACTCACCAGATAGGTCGATCCGCACGAAACATTTTTGTCCAATAAGATCGGACCACGTGGCCAGAGTTTGTTTTAAAAACAGAAACTATTCTATTAGATGTTCAATTTTGTAAAATCCATAACTTTCAAACCACACGTCCAAATTTGGCAAATTTTATATCAATGGATTCAGCAAAACAATTACTTTCTGACCATGCACTTTTTTAGTAAAATGTTTTTGTCAAATTGAATATTTTTGCAGAAACTTGTGTAGGCATATTTGGAATATAAAAAATTGTTCTAAAATGATTTTTGAGATAAAACCTTTGGAAAATGGTTTGTTTTGAACCTACTGACCTTAGAAACCAACTCATGGATTTGAAAATGTATTTGGTAAAGCTAAGGAGTAAATCTTTGATTTAAAGCAATTCTAGTCAAATAAAAGTAATGATTATTTATTAAAATACTTTTTGAAAGAATTTTTTTGGGAAATGTTTTGATTTAAACTCTCTGACCCCAAGAAGCAAGTTTTATGATTTAAAAATGTATTTGGTGAACCCTATAAAGATTGTTACTTTGATAAAGGCATTTTCAACCACATAAAATAATGATTTGGTTTAAAAATGGTTTGTAAGTAAAATATTTTTGCAAATGATTTTGCCACTTTTATAAAGTGACCAATAGGTGTTTTAGAATGTTTATAACCTATTAGAAATCACTTTTCCAAATAAAACAATCTTTAGCATGCTTGCATGCATTGTTTTGTTTCTATCATTTTATGTGATGTTTTGCTTGAATGGTAGATTGAATTATTGCTTGCTTGATTGAATTGTAGTGGAATTTGAAGAGTGTGATTGTTGCAAGATCAAGGAGTGAACTTATACTCTCTACCAATAAGGAAAGTGATGCTTCATACTTTTGTCCCATTATTTTCACTATGCATTAGTGATATTTCTAAATAGGACTTGCATGGAATTTTGCTAAGTGTAAACTATGCCATGGGAAATCCTAGTAGATGAAACCTTAGTAGAATTATCATAAGTTAATATTCCTACTACTATCATGCTTAGCTTAGCTAGTAGAAAACAAGGGTGGATTATATTCATACTATGGAATATTTCTAAGTCAAGGACTTGTGTTTTGTTTAATAAAACAACAAAGTAAATGAATCACCTGGGTGGAATGGAAGGAAAGGTTTGTGTTGAGTGGTTACACAAGGCCCATTTCTATGGTTTACCTTGTGTATCTCACTTGTGGATGTCCACCCAGGAACAAAGAGATTTGAGATGTCAAATGTTGAGAAGCTTCAAGTGCAGCCACTTGGCATTATGGGCTCTGCCTGGATCATATAGGTTGCGATAACTTAGCCAAATGGACAGTTGGTGGTAGGGGATTGATAGGTTAGAGCGCGTCCATTCTGGTCTAAGGGAAGGCTTCTGAAAGATCTTGTCTTGGTGAAACCAAGTCTTGTGGGGAAAGTGCACCACCTCTGCAGAGTGTAAAAATCTAAGTACTTAGCCATGTCCCTGGTAAAGGACAATTTGAGCATCAAGACATGGAAGCTATCAAGAATCTCCTCATCCCAATTTCTAAGTTAAAATCTTGTGGTTGAACAAGGGTTGAAGGATCACCAATTTCTATTGGGAGATGCCTTGGGTGTTTTTGTCAAGCAAAGACTTAGTGTTTTTAAAATGATAAGGAAAATCTATTTTGAGCAAAGCAAGCCTAAGCTCCACTTAGCCAAATGCATATAGATGATAGAATCCACTATATTACCATAGTATCACTTGCCAATACAATTCAAATGTATTGCCTTTGTGGCTGTAACTTATTATGTTGCAGGTTTGTTTGATGTTAGTAAAGTTTATTGATTAGGATTACAAGTCTACAACCAACATGACTGCCTGTGGCACTTTGAAGATGAAGGACCCCATGCTATTGTTATATTCTGCTGCATTGTAATGAGATAGCCAAATGAGCTATGTAAGATGTAATAAATTACTTTATTCCTGGTTATAAAGTTGTATTATGACCTTTGTTTCTTGATATTACATCTTAACTGTGGATGCTAGCTATTGATCCAGGGACTAGCATTGTAAACACACGGATCCTTACCTTATTAAAGGTTGGGAACCTTACACAATGCGTCGCAGTGACCTTCTTATCCCCTACTGGCAACGACGGCGAGTATCTTGGCGCAACATCGACGATGATGGCATCGGGCGGCGGCGAGCTCCGCCAGCGAGCTGCCTGTGTGCGTGACGATGACGACAATGACCGTTTTGCGGATAACCCCCTTACGATCTTTGCTTCTCAACCCGCAGTCCTTTGCTGACCCCACTTGTCAGTCATAGACAGAAAAGAACCTGGGTTGGTTACTGGGCTGTTGTGGGCTGCACAGGGCGTCAGATAGGTGTAGGGGTGTTGGGCTGCGACCAGGTTTGGCTTTTATTTGTTTTATCCTATTTCTGTTTTCTTATTCAGATTTGAATTTGATTTATATATTTTGAACTTTTCTTTGCAGGATTTCTTTGCTGGACTATTTCAATAACACTAAAACATAGTTAGTACTATTTGTGAATTTCTTTATTATATATATCTTATTATATTCCTTGTATTTTCTTAATATATGAACCCCTTTTAATATTTGTAAAAGCTCTTCCTATTATTTTATTTTCCTCCTTTAATTATGGATTTCTTGAATGATATATTCTTATTTTCTTATCAACTTAATTTTAGTTGGATCATATTTTGAATAGAACTTTTATATGTGTAATGATCCTATACCATTACTTGATGCATAAAATATAAAAGACATTGATATATTTATTACTATTTCCATTGATTTGGAACATGACAATGTATATATTCTATTGTAATAAACAAAGAGGTTTAAGGTTTTGTATTATGCATATCTACCCTAAGGTTTAGGGTCTTTAATGTCTTTAGTCTCCTTTATGAATGTGGTTAAAGATTCAATAACTAACATATTGTTTTCTGTTTGGAATATTTGATAGCCTCACCTTTAGTACTAGATAGTTATATCTAGAATATTTCATGGAAAAGAATTGATAAAGATATACTTAAGCACATGTAGTTATGATGGTTGGAATTAACAAAGATGTACTGATGTGATTTGCTATAGGAGATATTTCTATAAAATGTTATAGACATCAGATGATGGATTAATAATATGAGATGGATATTATGTTTGATTTGAGATTTAAATTTGATTGCTTACCAAGATTTAATAGGAAGATGATTTATAACATATAATTATGTTTCACAATCTTGGATCTCTAATTAAGGAATTCCTTTCCTAGATATAATACTTCTTCCTATCCATCATCATGATTAACATGATGAGCTTTACTCATTTAAATCTTCTTATTCATATATCATTCTTCTAAACTCATGAATGAATCCAATGAGTTTGATACTAAAATAGTTCATTACTTCTTCATATCCATGCTTGATTGCACCTACTATTCTACTGTTGATAAACTTCCATCCAACCAGTAGTTCCTTCCACTTCACTCACAATCTTCCTTAATATTCCATCACTGATCTTTCTCTAAGGTTGATTATCTTTAAAGATGAATAACACTACTTCTAAAATCTATGCTATACTAGCTTTAATTGAATAATATCAGCCTATATTTACTTAACTCTCATGACTTACACTCCAATCCCTTAATTATATTTATGTTATTTGCAAAGACTACTCTAGGATCACTTATCTCTACTAAGATTCCAATCATGTTCTACCCACCAGTATTACTTATACTAAATATAAGCATTCAATATTGGTGGCCAAAGCATTACCATAATAATACTTTAATCATTTATTACTGAAGTTCTTAGTTGGCTAAGAAGGGCTTTATCAATCCTACCTTTTATTGTATGGAAATTATCTTCTTAGTATCTTATATTGGATTAATGTTATTAATGGATTATGCCCTCATTAGAAGATTTAAGTAGATGTTCTAATAAGATCAAGTAATAGATCAAAGATTAATAGTTAAAGAATTTGTGAATCAATGGGGAATTATCCAACATTGATGAACAACAGATATTGAAATAAGTTCTATAAAGATTCTATAGAAAGAAATATATCTATATAGTGAATGATATTGACTTAATCTCTTTCCAACTCCAACTCATCAAAGGAGTTGTAAAGATTAGGTGTTACTATGATACTCAGGATGTATGCAGATGGGATTAAGATATAGTGGTTACATTCTTATTATTTGTTTTATATCTTTAACTTGATACTTATGAATGATTATAATGAGTACTATAACATGATCACCTAATGCTCAAATATAATTCACATTGTATTAAGGTTTAACTTATAGTACATTTGATCTACCCTTAGATATAATCTCTCTTACCCAAAAATGATATTTTAATAAAGGTCTTATTGAAACTTATCGCAGTCAACTTGATGATCTACTTCAATTCCATAAAGCTAGGAGAAGCTTCAATCACTTTGACAAGTTTTGTTTAAAAGCGTGAAAATTATTCGGATTTTCTATGCATGAATGCAATGCACACATCTGGGTTCAGCTTATTTCTAGACTCTAATGCTGGGATGTTACAAAGTAACTCTCAAATTCAGAACATATCCACATCTTGTGCAGCAGGCACACAGGCAGCACACACACCAAACTACATGGGTGTGCTGTCAGCACCACAACAACAACACAATCAAACAAAACCATCAACATAGCCGTGGGAAACCAATCCCCACACCATTCCATTGTTCTTACACACCAAGCACAACAGCCAGCAGCTAAACCAAGCCAAAGCCAAGCTAGATCACACCAACCAAAGCCCAGGATCACATCACCAAGATGGTGACATAAGGAGGGGGTAGATCAGGTGGATAGCAAGACCAAGATCAAGCCATCATGATCAAGAAATAAAGGGCTAGATCAAGGACAAGCTAGGAGCTGGAAATACCAGGAGAGCATCAGATCAAGCTACCACAGGAAACCCCACATCAAGTGACAGTGGTGAGTAAATAGACCATCACACGATCTATCTGTCTAAGATTATACAAGCATACATGATCTGTATTTTATTCAAATTCTTAGAAAACACCCAAGTGGGGTGAATCCATCACTGAACTTTAAACACTAAGAGCAATCAGAAAACTATAAAGATCCAACTTAGATCTAATGACAACATCATTGATCTAAGCTATCAAACTATATTTCAATTCAAGAATGAATATAGCCAAGAACTAAACCTCTAGGCACATGTCTTCAACTAGAGTAGCACCTTAGGATTTAATCTTATGGATCTATATAAGTTATCAAGCTTACAAGCATTTTTCCCCAACTTTGATTCAAGAAAACAGGAGCTGGTATCACTACCAGAACCCATCCATGTGAATCAATAAGATAAAGACTTAATCCCTAAACCTCAGACCAACATCATGGGTCTTAGGGATTTAAGAAAGGAAAATTTCTACTTATCTTTAATGCCAAACTCATCTTAATCTTGAACCAACCCAAACAAAGAAATAGAATCTAATCTTGTGTGCCATACAAAGATGGTGTCACAAGAACAATTCTACATTAATCAGGTTAAGCATTCAATCTTCACATATTCAACCAACCAACTATAAATCATTTTCCTATCATCATAGGAATCATAATTAAGAAAATCCCTATGTATATCTTCACTATTTGAAACCATTTGATCTCAAACTACATATGAATTATTAAGCCAACAAGTGCTAATACAGTGACTTCATCACACAACACTCACTGTCATTCACCAAGTAATGACAGTGGTGTGTTATTAAACCACTAGATTTCCAAATATTGCTTCTAGAGCAACTTTATCATCTGACCATATCAAAATTAATCCATAGAATCATCTGATAAACCACTGGCATCACCACAGCTAATCATCAGCAGTAAGCCACAAGTCACCACTTAACAGGTTCAAGCATCATCAACACATGACCCAATTCATCAGTTACTTAATCAGCAGCAGGGTATGAACCCTAAGAAGAACCAAGATTCCTAATCAGGACAAGACAGTAACCAAGAAGGTCATTACCAACATATAACATAGGATGGCCTAGCACAGAGAGCACGAGGGGAGAGGAATAACTTATTTTAGGTACTCGTTGTAGAATAGAAGAGGAAGCAGAGGGGCCGACGACCATGGCGGAACGGGGAGCACCCCAAGGGGGCGCTGCGACCCATACAGCACCACGGCGGCGACCTTAGCCACGCCGGGAGATGAGGAGCATCACCACGGCGCACGACAGCAGCAGCGGCGTCAGGACCAACGCCAACCCCAAACCCTAGGGTTCGGGACAGCATCGATCTCGTCGTAGGAGGGCTCCTGGTCCAAATCTAATTGGACAGGAGGGAAGAGCGGGATCGAAAACCTCTCCCTGCACCATGGCGGTGACCAGGATGGTCCACGACGGCGGGAATCGCCGGCGGCGACACCACTGACCACAGGGTCGGGGGAGGAGAAGGAGAAGGGTGAGCTCGAGAGTGAGACAGAGAGTGATGGGCTAGGTTGGGCCGAAAACCCTTCGGGGTGTTATTATTGACTGTACCCTACTGGGCCACAAGGGGCCCAATAAAACCCAAACTGCAGGAAAGGAAAGGAACTCCATGAAAGTTCTGGTCAACCTGTGAAGGCTGATGGTCATAGATTTTCATAATAAAATCAACCTTTGAAGAAAGATTTACGAAAATTGCATAGTGCCAAAGACTGATAGTCCGAGGTGGTAGATAGAGCATCAAACTTCCTACCTTGCATATAATGAATTTGCTGAGTAACACTGTTACTCATCCTTTCCTTTGAATCCTTGATTAGACTCTGAGAATCCAGAAGATGCTCCAATGTATGCATCTGAGAGTCAAGAGGAGGTCTTCTATGAAGAGCCCAACCTGTATGAAGCCGTAGAAGGGGAGGACTATGACATCGTCTACGGAGGAGAGTTCCAGGATTCCGAATAATTACTATAGTTCTAGTAGCCACTTGAGCCGAGCATCATAAACAATATATCGCAATAAGTTGCTGAGCTCAATTTGGAGTTTAAGTTTTAAATTTGGAACTTCTGCTGAAACACTTGCATTTTGGTTTGTAAGTTGAATCTTTTGGAAGTCTTGAACTTCCGGTATTATAATAATAATAATGCATGTATTTTTGTAATATGGACTCACAATGTTTCTGTTGTACCACTCCGAGGGATGTGATATTTACAGAACGGTGTTCTGTGGATATCATGTCAATGACTATAGTGTACTACACATGAAGTGGTATGTTGGGTCACCGCAACAAGGCATTGTAATAACACAACATATAAAAATGATAGCATATATCTTCATTCATTCACAGTTTTAGCAAGCAAGCAAATATAAATTAAATAATAAAAAGACATAGCCAAACACATGATATATGTGAAGAAAACAAGTTACAGCCAAACATAAGTTGCATAGGAAATATATAGTTCAAACATGAATACTAGATAAACGGGAAATTAAGCAGAGGGCAATGGAATTAATGTGATTTTGAGAATTTCTGGGCAGCCAAAGGCGGTTTTTATTTATTTTTATGGTTATTTTGGAAAAAAATGCTATGATAATAATGCCCCACATGTCATGTACATATGGCGGGTATGTAGGTGGGTATGTGGGTGTGGGTTTTACCTTACCATACCCGCACCAGTAATACTCAACGGGTAAAGATTTTTTCCCATTTTCTTACCCTTGGGTAAAGATTTTCTACCATACCCTTACCCTAGTGGGTAAAAACCTGTAGGGTAAGCGGGTAGCGGATACCCATTGCCATCCGTGGCAGCAACGACGCCAAAAAAGTGCTTGATGGCTCATATATGTAGAGCTCGTTGGGAACCTCAAGAGGAAGGTATGATGAGCACAACAACAAGTTTCCCTCAGTTATGAAACCAATGTTATCGAACCAGTAGGAGTAAGGAAACAACTCCAAGGTGTTGCTAGCAACTTGGAACCTGCACAACACAATCACATAACTTTGCCCCAACTTACAGTGAGGTTGTCAATTTCACCGGTTTGCTGAAAACAAAGGATTAAACATATAGTGTGGAAGATAGTAATTGCTTATAGAAAGTAAACGGTAAACGGTAGATGGTATATCAATGGTAAAGGAATATACTTGTAAGGTTCCCAACCATTAATAATGTAGAGATCCCTGTGTTTACAATGCTAGTCCCTGGATCAATAGCTAGCATCCACAGTTAAGATGTAATATCAAGAAACATAGGTCATATTACAACTTTATAACCAGGAATAAAATAATTTATTATATCTTACATAGCTCATTTGGCTATCTCATTACAATGCAGCAGAATATAACAATAACATGGGGTCCTTCATCTTCAAAGTTCCACAGGCAGACATGTTGGTTGTAGACTTGTAATCCTAATCATTAAACTTCACGAATATCAAACAAACCTGCAACATAACAAGTTACAGCCACAAGGGTCAATACATTTGAATTGTATTGGCAAGTGATACTATGGTAGTATAGTGGAGTCTATCATCTATATGCATTTAGCTAAGTGGAGCTTAGGCTTGTTTTGCTCAAAATAGATTTTCCTTATCATTTGAAAACTCTAAGTTTTTGCTTGACAAAATCTTTCCCAAGGCATCTCCCAATAGAAATTGGTGATCCTTCAACCCTTGTTCAACCACACGTTTTTAACTTAGAAATTGGGATGATGAGATTCTTGATTGCTTCCATGTCTTGATGCTCAAATTGTCCTTTGGCAGGGACATGGCTAAGTACTTAGATTTTACACTCTGCAGAGGTGGTGCACTTTCCCCACGAGACTTGGTTTCACCAAGACAAGATCTTTAAGAAGCCTTCCCTTAGACCAGAATGGACGCGTTCCAACCTATCATCCCCTACCACCAACTATCCATTTGGCTAAGTTATTGCAACCTATATGATCCAGGCAGAGCCCATAATGCCAAGTGGCTGCACTTGAAGCTTCTCAACATTTGACATCTCAAATCTCTTTGTTCCTGGGTGGCCATCCACAAGTGAGATACACAAGGTAAACCATAGAAATGGGCCTTGTGAACCACTCAACACAAACCATTCCTTCCATTCCACCCAGGTGATTCATTCACTTAGTTGTTTTATTAAACAAAACACAAGTCCTCAGACTTAGAAATTTCCGTAGCATGAATATATATTCCACCCTTGTTTTCTATTAGCTAAGCTAAGCATGATAGTAGTAGGAATATTAACTTAGGAAATTTCTACTAATGTTACATCTACTAGGATTTCCCATGGCATAGTTTATACTTAGCAAAATTTCCATGCAAGTCCTACCTAGAAACATCACTAGTGCATAGTGAAAATAATGGGACAAAAGTATGAAGCATCACTTGACTTTTTGGTAGAGAGTATAAGTTCACTCCTTGATCTTTGCAATGTTCACTCACTTCAAATCACTACAATTCAATCAAGCAAACAATTATTTCAATCTACCATTCAAGCAATTCATCACATAAAATAATAGTGACAAGACAATGCATGCAAGCATGCCAAAATTTGTTTTATTTAAAAAAGTGGTTTATAACAGGTTATAAACATTCTAAAACACTTATTGGTCATTTTATAAAGTGGCAAAACTATTTGCAAAAGATTTTACCTATAAACCATTTTCAAACCAAATCATTATTTTATGGGGTTGAAAATGCCTTTATCAAGGTAGCCATCTTTATAGAGTTTACCAAATATATTTTTAAGTCATAAAACTTGGTGTTTAGGGTCATAGAGTTTAAATGAAAACATTTCCCAAAGGTTTTCCTCCAAAATCATTTTTAACAATTAAACCATATTTTTATTTGACTAGAAATGGTTTAAATCAAGGATTTATTCTTTTGCTTCACCAAATACATTTTTGAAACCACAATTTGTTTCCTATGGTCAGTAGGTTCAAAACACACCATTTTCCAAAGATTTTATCCTCAAAAGCATTTTGGAATAAATTTTATATCCTAAACATGCATACATAAGTTTCTTTAAAAACAAACAATTTAACAGAATCAATTTACTAAAAAAAGTGCATGGTTGGCTAGGGATTGTCTTGATGAATCCATTGATATAAAATTTGCAAAATTTGGACGTGTGGTTTGAAAGTTATGGATTTTACAAAATTGAATCACAAATAGATCAAATCTTGTTTTTAAATCAGACTCTGTGACACGCGGCGTGTTTTAATTCGTCGGTACCGCTTCGGCCGGATCGTGCTCTCAGGTGCGTTGGATATAAACAGATCGTGCGGCTCAGGTTGCTACTTACCTCTTCGCTCTCGTTCTATCGCATCCATCAGATCAAGATCTAGCGGTTCAGGGCATGTGACCAAAAGCTAGTGGCGCTCGATGGTGGCTGGTGGCGGCGACGCTCGGGCGGTGGCGCTCTGGCTATTCCAGGAAGCTAGGGGAAGGGAGGGTATGCTCACCATGTTCGCCGGGACGTGCTGGAGCTCAACGTGCTCATGGTTGGCGAAGGGGCGCACAGAGATGATCGGAATCGTTCACCGGAGTTCTCGCTGGCGTCGGGTACGGTTAGACATCGACAGGGGCGAGGCTACAACGCACGAGAAGGCAAGATAACAGTGGCATTAGATGCGTAGAAGATTAGGGAGTGCAGGAGCTTCACAGAGAAGGGGCGGCGCGGTCAGATTGTTACCAGAGACTTCGTCGGAGTGGTGGTAGTCGACGGTGGTGTTCTGTTCAAGACGAAGGCGAGTGTCTAGAGCGTGCGCAGGTGAACTGGGGCTGCTGGGATGTGCGTCTGGTTCCTATGAGCATGCTCGAGTGGTCGAGGAAACGAGGGGAGGCGAGGGGCTGCCGGAATTCGCTCGTGAAGCTCGTCGGAGCAGCGGCAAAGCAAAGTGAATTAGGGGCAGCCTGGTGGCTCACTGGCAGCGGGGTTTGAGGGGAAAGGAAGAGGAGAGGGAGGAGATTTAACTGGCGTGGTCGCGAGGATTAAACGTCGAGCCTTTACCGGTAATTTACTCCGAGGAGTTAACAGCAGGAAACGTCCAGGGAGGGCGCGGTCTTCGCGTGGGTGGAGAAGATGGTGAGGTGGCAGTGGGGGCCTGGCGTCAGCGAGATAGCGAGGGGTGAGATGGGGCCTACGCGTCATAGACTCAGCGGGTTAGGTCTGTGGTGAGGAAAAACGTTTCGGGGGAGGGGGATAGGTGGGCTTGCTGGGCCTGGACTGGGTCTGTCGGGTTGGGCTGCTTTGTTTCCTTTTTTTGTTCTGAATGTTTTTCCTTTTTCATTTCTTATTATTCTGTTTTGATTTTGATTAAACCATTCAAACATCAATTTGAATTCAAACCTTTGCCAAAATTTGTGTAGGTTTAAATACTGATTAATAAAACATTCTGATATCATTTTTAGAATAATTTATTTATTTTTTTTAAGTCTTTTAATTATTCAAAAATAGGCTCTAGTTTTAATTAGATAAGATTTAATAATATTTTAAATCCCCATTTAAATTCTTAAACTTTCCAAATCCTTTCAGTAGGTTTTTATTTGTTTATTTGGGTTCAAATAATTCATCTTGAATTATTTGGAAAGTATTTAATATGATTCATAATTCATTTGAATTGGGTTTTCATTTTAATCCCAATGGAATTAAATATAGTTTTAATTCCCTAAATTTTATTTGGAAGATTTATTTTATTTAAGTTAATTAAACAACTTTTATTCCACTTGGGTAAATTCCAAAATACTATTTTCTCATGAATTATATAATTATCCTTATTAGAGATTTGTCTTTATTAAAATAGGGATAGAATGGTTAATGCCATTTTATTTTATTTGGAAATTCTTCAGCCTTTATTTTTTATTTGGATTTGGATTATATTCATTCCATTTGCTTATGGATTTGGCCAAGGTTTAATTTGGTCTTTAAATATTCTTTTATTAATATTTCTTTCTTCATCTTATAAAATCCATATCTTTTTATTTAAAGAACAAAACTTGGTGATTCCAATTTGTAAAATCTTATTTGATATTTATTTATTCTTTTTAAATATCTTTAGGATTATTTGCTCACCATTTGGTATGGATTTGTAGATAGGTTCTTTATTAGCTTTGGAAATTTAATATCCTTATCTTATTATATTCATAAGATTTTATTTATGGTTCCAATTTAAGTGAAACCAGTTTATATGGTTTTATAATATTTCTATTTGTCATTCTTGATCATTTTAAAATGTTTGCTTGAAAATTTTTATATGGATCAGATCCATAGGCTTGGAGATACTTGGAAATGATTTTTATTCCATTAGGGTTTAGGGTTTGGATTTATTTTCCAAGTGTTTAAATTTCCAGATACATTCATTGAGGAATGCATTTCTCTTGATTTGGATTTTGTTGAATTCAAAATTTAATTAAAGTTTGTTCAAGATGGGATTTTAAGTTTCCATTTAGAAACAAAAGTTTCTTTTCACCCTAAAATTCAACAATAATTTATTTTGTTTATTTATTTTTCACATTACAAGATTTGGAAAATCTTGGGATGTGACATTACTAGGGTCCACAGTTCACTAGAGGTGTTTCTCCTTAAGATAAATAGCATGTTGGGTGAACAAATTACAGTTGGGAAATTGACAGATTGAAAATACATAAATATGCATGTACAAGTCATGATGATTCCTATGAGATTCGTTTGGGCATTACAACATAATACATAGAACGTAATCCAACTACATCTATGACTAATAATCCACCTTCAGGTTATCATCCGAACTCCTTCTAGTATTAAGTTGCAAGCAACGGATAATTGCATTAAGCAAAGTGTGTAAAGTAAACGATACAATTGCCCCTTAGACAAAGGAATGTTGTTTTCTCCCTAGTAGCAATAGCACATCTACAACCTTAGAGATTTCTGTCACTTCCCCAGATTACTAGAGGCATGAACCTACTATCAAGCATAAATACTCCCTCTTGGATTTGCAAGCATCTACTTGGCCAAAGCATCTACGAACAACAAAGAACATGCAATATCACAAATAACACAGACATGATAGAATCAATAATCAATCTTGAACATAGTACTCAATATCCATTGGATCCCAACCAACACAACATGTAGAATTACAAAATAGATGATCTTGATCATGAACGGAGCTCACAAGATCTAAACATGATAGCACAAAGGAGGAGAACCAACCATCAAGCTACTGTATGGACCCGTAGTCCAAGGATGAACTACTCACGCATTGATGGGGATACGCCTACTGGGGTATACTCAGCAGGACGTTTCCGACTGGCCCAAGGGCTGGCAAGTGGGCCTGCAGAACGGCGAGTGGATCGAAGCCCAGCAAGGTACCAAGCGACTGGAAGCTGAAGGCCCAGGCGAGTAGATAGGCCCAGTCGGACTAGGTTAAACGATTACCGAAGCTGTAACCGAATCGGTTGAGATATGTAAACCCTAGGGGAGGTGAGCCTATATAAACCTCCCTATGGGGTGAGTAGAGACACGTTCCCTCATACACCCAAGCGACTCGCCGCCTAGCCGCCGAGCTCGTCCATTGTAACACCTCCATAATACAATCTAGCAGGAGTAGGTCTTTACCCTCCGGGGGGCCGAACCTGGGTAAAACCCTGTGTCTTTGCCCTCATCTCGCACCGCAGATGGCTGGCCGCCCTTGCCCCTCGTTCTACTACTCGCTGCCGATTGCAGCATCTGCCGTGACCATTCCCACGACAGTGGCGCCCACCGTGGGGCCTGGCCGGTCTGGCCGGTGTTCTGCGGCGAGATCCAATCTGCCCATCAACGAGACGGTCGCCACCGGACGCATGATAGCGATCGGCGAGATGCTCCAGATCTTGCCGAGCAGCTACGTCCCGGCGGCGCGACCCGTCACGCACAGCGTGATCCTGCCAATCGGCACGATCAGCCTCTTCGTCGGCCTCACCGACATCATCGTCTCGGAGGACTCGGCTCGCATCCGCGAGTCGCCGCCATGCGATCGGCTCTCCGAGAGCCAGGTTCGCACGATCCACCGCCTTGCCTCCGAGTACAACTCGGCCCACAGCAACGTGGTCGGGAACTCAGCGGCCGCAGAAGATGCGGCCCTCACCGATGACGCCGACTCGGCGACCCCGGCGTCACTCGCCGGATCCATCACCGCGGCCTCATCCGCGGGCTCCATCGCCCAGGTCTCCAACGCGGGAGACTTCGAGGACCCCTCCATCCTCGGGATCTTCGAATTCGACTCCGGGTCGGAGAACTCCGTCGACCTCCGCGACGGCGCCAATCGCCACGCCGCGACTTACATGGCCACCGGCACCGATCCACCGGAGGATCCTTTCTCCACCCCAATCCCTCCTAACGCCACGGCAACGGAGGTCGAGGAGCTCCGCTTGAAACTGGCGGAGGCGGTACGCAAAGAGCAGGCCGAGCGCGAAAAATTTCGCCTCGAGCAGGTGACGGCGCAGGAGCTGTCACGCTACCACCAGCAGCGGATCAGGTCACGCTTGAACCCCACCGTTCAAGGGCGTGCCCTGAACTTCGACGACGAAAACGACCCGGCCCGCATAGCCGAGCGCGCGATCTGCGAGAACGCGCCACCAGGAGGAAGCGCCCGGCCCCCGCCAGGATCAACGGCGATGGGTGCCCCACCACCACCCAACCGCACCCCTCCCAGGGACCAACCGCGGATAGTTGTCTCCTCACGGGAGCGAGACGCAAACGGCCTCCCACTGTTCTCCACCCCAATGGACAACCTCGTGGCAGGCCGAGCAGCAGCCGATAGCATCATAGCCACTGGCGACGGCGCCTTACAGATCCAGTACGTCAAGGCCTTTCTTGCGAAGGCTGTGGAGCAGCAAAAAGAGGGCGCCGACTCGCAAGGTCGAGTATACTCGCGTTCTTCGGGAAGCAGAGCGGCCTCAAGCGGCCGCCCAGCGGTGTCAAACACCCTCAATTGCCCGCCACCAGAGCCACTGCAGCTCCAACACCGACCCGCGAACGCGGCACTCTCCACCAACGATCCCAGGCCGGCGACCAACTTCGTCGCCGCTAACGGACAACCCGTCGACGCCCGCACTCACATCATCAACAACCAAAACTGGCGCGCTCGCCAGCCCGACGACTTGCGGCACACCCTAACTAATCGCCGCGATGGCGAGCCCATGGGGTCGCTCAGTCGACTTGGGCCTAAGTGCTTCGGACCAATGATCCGAGGCGAGAAGTACCCACCAAACTTCAAGGCGCCAAAGGAGATAGAAAAATACGACTCCTCGTACGACCCCGCAGTCTGGCTCGACACATACCTCATGGCAATGGGGATCGTGGGTCACACTGACCTACTCGCCGCCCGTTACCTCCCACTGATGATGGAGGGGACGTGCAGGCAGTGGATCAACACGCTCCCCCAGGACAGTATCGACTCCTGGGAGGAAATGCGCGACGCCTTCGTCAGGCACTTCGAGTCCTCCTACACCCGCGCCACCACCATCGAGGACCTGGAACGATGCGTCCAGGGACCCCGCGAGTCGAGCCGCAACTGGGTCCAACGGTGGCAAGAGCTCTGGTACAACGCGGTCGGCATCCACCCGGACACCGCGATCCATTACTTCAAGACTTCGTGCCGCTACGAGCCTCTAGTCGCCAAGCTCAAGCGACACTCCCGCACACTTGACAACATCCCCGACCTCCTCGAGATAGCCAAACGGTATGCCGAGGAGGATCCAAACCAGGAAACCGACGACGAGTCAGGGGGGCAACGCCGCACGGGCGGCAACGACGGCGGACGCCGAACCGACCTACGCTACAGCGGCACCCGCCTCACCGGCAAGCGCCGCAGCGACGGGCGAGTCGACTTCGTCGCCAACGCTGGGCACGCACAGCGCGAGCCCAAGAGCTACCGCCGTGATGGAGGGCAACGGCACGACGGCGGCAATTACAAGAACAATCCAAGGTTCGATCCTGCGGCCCTCCTTAACCAACCATGCGCGTTCCACAGCAGGGAAGGGAAGCCCGCAACGCACACCACCGCCGACTGCCACACCCTCAGGGAAATCGAGAAGGCACGGCACGCGCGGGAGGACACCGACAACGACCCGCCAAATGGCGGAAAATTCGGCAAAGTAGCCGGCTCGCTCCACACCTTCACAGGCTTCAACACGAAGCGCGAGAAGAAGGTCATCGCCCGCGCCGTCGCCGTCAACGCGGTGGCGCAAACAGACGTCCCACAGTTCCTGAACTGGTCGGAACAGCCCATCACCTGGAGCCGGCAAGACCACTCGCCACGCATCGAGTACCCAGGACGAGTCGCCCTGGTGGTCAAGCCCAAGGTTGGCGACTACTGGCTCCCCAAGACACTGATGGACGGCGGCAGCTCCATCAACATCCTCTACCTCGACACCTTCAGGCGGCTGCGGCTCCCGCAGTCGATGATCGAGACAACCCACACCACGTTCCACGGCATCGTCCCCGGTCGGAAGGCGTATCCGATCGGCAAAGTCACGCTGCCAGTCACTTTCGGCAGTCCGGCAAACTTCCGCACCGAGCGGGTCGTCTTCGAGATGGTGCCCTTCGACAGCCCTTACCACTGCGTCCTGGGGCGCCAGGCGTTTGCTAAATTCATGGCAGCGCCCCACTACGCGTACAACGCGATGAAGCTCCCCGGGCCGTGCGGCGTCATCACCATCAACGGCGACCCCGACATGGCCGCCGAATGCGAGGCCAAAGGAGCCGAACTCGCCGACGCTGTCATCGCGGCAGAAACAAACCACGCCGACGAGCTCGCCAAATACGCGAGCGGGGTCAACAATGACGATCCCACAATACTCAAGAGGCCCAACTCAGAGGGCACAAACACCTCAACCTTTGAGGCCACGACGCACACCCGCACCGTCGAGCTGGTCCCAGGCGACCCCAGCCAGACGGTGACGATCGGGACAGGCATGAGCCCAGCATAGGAAGGCGCACTCATCGAGTTCCTTCGTGATAATAGGGACATCTTCGCATGGAAACCCTCCGACATGCCCGGTGTCCCTAGAGAGCTCGCTGAGCACAAACTAAACGCCGACCCCAAAGTGCGACCTGTCAAACAGTCGCTACGGCCCTTCAATGAAGAACGCCGTCGAGCAATCGCCGAGGAAGTGCAGCGCCTACTCGCTGCCGGCTTCATCCGGCCAATCAAATACTCCAAGTGGCTGGCAAACCCAGTCCTGGTCGAGAAGAAAAATGGGACCTGGAGAATGTGTATCGACTACACAAACCTGAACAGCGCCTGCCCAAAGGAGCAGTTCGTCCTCCCGCGAATCGATCAGATAATCGATTCAACCGCGGGTTCGGAGTCGCTATGTTTCTTCGATGCCTACTCGGGGTACAACCAGATCAAAATGGCTGTCGAAGACGAGGAGAAGACGGCGTTCATCACGCCATTCGGAGCCTTCTGCTACACCGCCATGACCTTCGGCCTCAAGAACGCCGGGGCAACCTACCAGCGGTGCATGCAAGAATGCCTCGCGAGCCAAATTGGCCGCAACATCCACGTCTACATCGACGACGTGGTCGTGAAATCCGCTCGCAAAGGCGACCTACTCGCCGACCTGGCGGAGACCTTCGCCAATCTGCGGAGGTACAAGATAAAGCTCAACCCAGGCAAGTGCACCTTCGGTGTACCCGCCGGACAACTACTGGGGTACGTCGTCTCCAAACGAGGGATCGAGGCGAACCCAACAAAGATCGACACGATCGCCCGGCTCGGCAAACCCGAGTGCCTGCGTGACGTCCATAAGCTGGCCGGGCGAGTAGCGGCTCTCAGTCGCTTCATCCCCCGCCTAGGCGAAAAGGCAATGCCCCTATACCGCCTGATGCGCAAGAACCCCACCTTCCAGTGGGACAAGGAGGCGGACGACGCGCTCCGCGACCTCAAAAAGGTGCTACTCGCTGCACCACTACTCGCCGCACCCGCTGACAAGGAACCCATGCTGGTTTACGTCGCGGCGTCCGAGCGCGTCGTCAGTGCTGTGATGGTCGTCGAACGACCAGAGGAAGGAAAGGAGCGCCCGGTTCAGCGGCCGGTGTACTATATCAGCGAGGTTCTCACCGAATCGCGCCAGCGGTACCCACAGTACCAAAAGTTAGTATACGCGGTCTTCAGGGCTCAGCGGCGCCTGCCGCACTACTTCCAGGAGCACCCGATCACGGTCGTCTCCTCAGCGCCACTGCAAGACATCATCCGCAATCACGAGGCGACCGGGCGAGTCGCCAAATGGGCCGTCGAGATCGGCGTCCACAACATTAAATACGAGCCACGAAGGGCGATTAAGTCACAGGCACTGGCAGACTTCATCGCCGACTGGGAGGAGGCCCAGCAGCCAGAGAAGCTGCCGTACCTCCATTACTGGAGCCTGCACTTCGACGGGTCCAAGAACACGGACGGTGCAGGAGCGGGGATAGTGCTGACTTCGCCAAAGGGCGACAAGCTCCGCTACATCCTCCGCCTCGAATTCACGCCCTGCACCAACAACATGGCCGAATACGAGGCCCTACTCCACGGCATGCGAGCCGCCAAGGAGATGAGCGTCAACCGCCTCCGATGCTACGGAGACTCCGACCTTGTTGCGGGACAAGTCGCCGGCACCTGCGACGCCATCTCCCCTACCATGGCGGCATACCGCCAAGAGGTGGATAAGTTGGGCGGCCACTTCACCGGCTACTCTGTCGAGTGGATCGACAGGCAAAAAAACGAGGAGGCCGACGCCCTCTCTCGCATCGGGTCGGCTCGACTCGCACCACCCGCCGGCGTGTTCCTCGACACAATCTCCAAGCCATCAGTCTCTCCCCCGAGGGAGATCGACATCGGAGTCCCACTCCAACCAGAGACAGCCTTGGTCGCACTCGTCACCGAGCCAGACGACTGGACCAAGCCCTACATCGCCTACCTGGAAACCGGCACTCTGCCAGCAGACGAGACAAATGCTCGGATGATCGCTCGCCGATGCAAGTCTTACACCATCATCGACGGCGAGCTACACAAGCGCAGCGTCACCGGTGTGTTCCAACGTTGCGTCCAACCGGCTGAAGGACGCAAAATCCTCCACGACATTCACTCAGGAGACTGCGGCCACCACGCCGCCGCTCGCTCCCTGGTCGCCAAGGCTATGCGACACGGCTTCTACTGGCCCACCGCACACGCCGACGCCGTCGACATCGTCCAGCGATGCGCCGGGTGCCAGAAGTACGCCACTCAGACGCGCGTACCAAGCTCAGCGCTCAAAACGATCCCCATCACTTGGCCATTCGCCGTATGGGGCATGGACATGGTGGGCCCCTTCAAGAAAGCCCCCTCCGGCTACACCCACCTGCTAGTCGCCGTCGACAAATTCACCAAGTGGGTGGAGGCCAAGCCAGTCCGGAAATGCGACGGGAAGACCGCCACTAAATTCCTACGCGAGCTCATATATCGCTACGGGTTCCCCAACAGTATCATCACGGACAACGGCACAAACTTCGCCAAGGGAGCAATGGCCGAATTTTGCGAAGAGCACCACATCCGGCTTGACCTCGCGTCAGTCGCCCACCCGGAATCCAACGGCCAGGCGGAACGCGCCAACCAAAGCATCCTCCACGGCCTAAAGCCGCGACTCCAAGTACCACTCGAGCGCACCGCTGGATGCTGGGTCGAAGAGTTGCCCTCCGTCGTCTGGGGAATCCGCACCTCGGTTAACAGATCAACGGGATTCACTCCCTTCTTCATGGTCTACGGCGCCGAAGCAGTCATGCCCACCGACCTCGAACACGACTCTCCGCGGGTCGTCCATTATACGGAGGCCGCAAACGAACTGGCCCGCCAAGACGGGATCGACTAGCTCGACGAAGCACGCGACCTCGCTCGGTCACGCACCGCCATCTACCAGCAAGGACTCCGCCGCTACCACAGCCGACGGGTGAAAACCCGCACCTTCCAGGAAGGCGACCTAGTGTTACGCCTCATCCAGGACAAGAAGGGCATGCACAAGCTCTCCCCTCCGTGGGAAGGCCCATTCGCCATCGGGCGCGTACTCGGCAACGACGCCTACTACCTCATCGACGTCCGCGGGGACGGCAAACTCGACGTCCAGCGACCATGGAATGTAAATCTCCTCCGGAAGTTCTACCCCTAGAACCCCACACATGTACTCTCCAGTCGCTATGAAATAAAAGAAACGGTTACCGCCAATGACGTCTACTCTCCATGCCTTGTGCCACTCGCACTCGTAAAAACAGCGTCATGCTAAAATGCAGAAGTCAACCTTTGGTACAGCGATCGACGCGGCTAAGTAGTGCGATGCAAGAGCACTGAATCATTTCAGGTCTTGCGTCGTCCACGAAAAACGCCAATCCGGAGCCCCATTGGAGTCGCCTAGCTCGACTGGTTTTACGAACCAAGACAACTGCCCTCGCTTCTCACAGCGACCTTGGTCCTCCGCATCCTCGGCATAGCGACTCGAACGGCTAAGTACCACGCTCGGGGACTGAATACCAGTTCGTCACGATCGGTCAGGGAAAACGCCAAGTAAGAGAGCACGCCCGGGACTCGCCACGCGACTGACCCTCCGGGCCAGGCAGGAGTGACGCGCTCACACCAACGCGCTAAGTCCTCAACCACCCTCGAGTCGCGCCTAGAACTACCAAGTACCACGCTCGGGGACTCGGCCACCCGACCCCGTTCGCGCACGGGAAAACGACAAAGTACAGAGCACTCAAGGGAGTCGCCTTGCGACTGGCTCTCCGAGCTCGGGCGAGTCGACTAAACTAACAAAACACATGATAACAACAAACATCATATACGAGGTGAACCCCACAAAAGGGCGGACGCGCTCGGGGACTCGTCCAAAATCAATCCAAAACACACAAACAAATAGCAAAATGGACACGACGTCCCATTCAATCGCATATTGCATTGTCTTATATTACAAATTATGCCCGCGTGGCAGAACTGCTGCTAACACATCCAGGCAAACTACCCTATTCTGCAGGCTTCGACGATGACTCGCCAGAATCCCGGCGCCTACGGATGAACGCGGTGTACGGGTTTTACGGATACGTCGTCAGCTCACCCGCCATCGCCGAGCGAAAAGGTTGCTCGACCTTGAAGTCACGATGCGGCGGCTCGGGGTCGTTCGGCGCGACGACCGTTTCCTGGTAGGGAAGGAGGTCGCCCATCGCCCAGACACGCTCCGAGTACGCGGCGGCACGCTCTTGCAACTTGAGAACCTCGGACAGGTCCACCGCGCCAGTCGACGAGGGATACCCACTCGTCACATCGTCGAGGTCGAAATCCTCGGGGAAGTGGGCGAGTCCAAGGCTCAGCGCTGTCGACGCTCCACGCCGAAACGCCGACCGCGTCATGAACTCAACGACCGCGGGCGCCTTCTCCAAATACTCCCACACCTCAACGAGGTCGCTGGGAATAACCTCCGTGGGCGACATTTCTTGAAGGTAGGCACGGATGCACGTCGCCGATAGCATAGCCGAGTAGACGAGCATGCTTACGCACTGCCTCGCGTCGAGTGAGCTCGCTTCTTCTTGGCTACCAATAACGCGACCTGCGAGAAGGAGACAATGATGAGTGCGACGGACACCACAAACACCCCAATTAACGGAAAGGGAAGATGCACTCACCAAGCAACGGGCGGGCGAGCCCCGTGATGAAGCACTGAAGCGACGTGTGGTCGTCCTGAAGCCCAGCAATAAGGGCTTCCGACACCTTGCGATCTTCCTCCGCGGCTGCAATGGCGGACCTAGCCCGCCCGTCCGCCGAGCTAGCTTCTTCCCTCGCCTCCCGCAGCTCGCGCTCGAGGTCAGCGACCCGCTGTTCAGCAGCGCCCAGAGCAGATCGCGCCGCTTCCAACTCACCAGCAGGGACAAGCTCCTGGCGAGCTTCCTCTGCCTTTGCGGCAACAGCCTGAAGCTCTTTGTTCGCCTCCTGGATGGTGGTCAGCTCCTTCTCAGCACGCTGTTGCGCGGCCAGTCGGTCCGCCGACTCGAGCTGCAGACCCTGCATATTATAAAAAAAGTCAGTAAAAACGAACCTCCTAAGTGCCCACCCGCTGAAATTCAGCGAGTGCGCACTCGGGGACTGGCGATCAAGAAATTCTCAAGTGCCCACCCCGCTAAAATTTAGCGCGTGCGCACTCGGGGACTGGATAAGAAAGTAAAAGACGAGAAAATAATAAGAATCAAGCCGCTGCAAAGCACCGACCTGATCCTCGGGGACTGGATATACCTGGATGGCTGCGCCAAGCATGCCATGAAGTTGCATCGCGTCCACGGATGCGAGTAACGCTGGCGTATGCCCACGACGCTGGTCGACTTCAGCATCGACGGTCCCTGGAGCGAGGCTCGGGGATGCAGCCCCGCTCGCCGCGGCCGCCTTGGTCACGAAGCGAGGGAAGGTGGCGACAGAGGCACCCGCTCCAAAGGAAGTCGCCTTCGCCGTTCCAGGCAAGGAAACGCCCTCCTTCATAGACGCGGCTGCCTCCACCGCGGGACCGGCCGGCGCGACCGCCGTGTCGTCAGAGACAGTGACGATGTCGTCGCCCTTGGCCTTCTTACTGCCATCCGCCGAGGCAACGACCTCGTCCGCCTTTCTCTTACGGGAAGGATCCTCCTCGCTAGCGGTGGAGGGTACCTGGGCCACGGTCGGGTGGCCCATCCTTTTCACTCCGGTCCTGCACATCAGTCGAATCAGTAAAGACAATCGAAACAGCTATAGAAAATAGAGAAGGCCGAATGCACTCACTTGGCAACCGGGATGAAGCGTAGCCCTGTGCGAAGGCCGGCCGGTTTTTCCAGCTCGGGGCCCAGTTGGCGACTGAGCCCTAGTTCCATGATGTCGAGTGCCCAAGACACGGACGGCTTCTTTGTCGTCGAGGCTGCGGCTGGCGCCTCTGGGATACCTTCGGCAGGGGCTTCTTCGCGAACTGGAGCCGCTACGGCCGGAGCCTCCTTGCGGGGCGAAGCCGCCCCAATTGGAACCTCCTTGCGAGGCGAAGTCGCCGCGGCTGGAGCCTTCCCTAGCCCAGAGGCTGGCGTGAATGGCGGGGGCATCGAGGCCAGCGGCACCTCCGCAGATGGCGCATCTAGCGCGGTTGTCGCCGGGGCCGCGCCGTCACTGGCCGAGCTGTGAGCATCGGAGCTGCTCGTCGAGTGCGGCGGCGAGGCCATCTTCGGCGGTTTTGTTTTCCTCCTCGGGGGGGGGGGCCTTGCCTCCTTTTCCTTCTTCTTCTTCTTCGAAGGAGTGGCCTGGCGGCGCGAGGTGGTTTCTGGGAGCTCATCTTCATCATCATGACGCTCGAGGCTCCTGCTCGCTTCGATTTCGCGCTGACGTTGCCCGCGGGTCTTTCGGACCAGCGGGGCAATTTCCTCTTCGGACTCGTCCTCGTCGTCCTCGTTGCCCTTCGCGGGTGGCGATTCGCTTGTATCCTGGGCGGATGGCCCCGGGCTCTCGTCATCGGCGGGTGGGAGCCACCCTTCCACCACTTGGAACAGCTGCGATGAATACGATACAGAGTTAGAATTACCGCGACTACATACGCTGCGACTGCAAACAAGATAAAGAAATTACCGTCGGAGCCGGACGCTTCGCGGTGTAGGGGGGGACCCCGGCCTGTGCATCCACGTACACCGCCTGGGTGATCTTCTTCAACGCTGGGAGATAGTCCTCCAGCTTCCACTCGTCGAGGCAGGCTTTCGTCGAGTCTCCCCGGCCCGTGTACTGATACATGTAATGGTCGCGTTGGGCGAGCGGAACGAGCCGCCGCCCAAGCCAACAATTGTACAAGTTTATCGTCTGGAGCCCCTTCTTCTTCAGACCACGGATGGCCTGGAGCATCTCGTCGACGACCATCCGCTGGTCGTCGGGGAGCTTGCCGACCTGGAGATGGCGCGGCTCAGAACGGTTGGCCGAGTACCGCGGGATCGCCGCCTCGTCCTCCGGAGTCGCCTCGGTCACGTAGAACCATGACTTCTTCCAGTCGCTCGCTGCTTTGGCGGGCAGCATTAGATCGAAGAAGGAAGCTTTGGACTTGAGCTGGAACGTCAGGCCGCCCGCGGCTAGCATTGGGCCGCCCGCCTCCTCGCGGCTGATCCGTCCGTGGAACAGATCTTGCCACAAGGGAAAGTAGGGCCGGCAGCCCAAGTAGCACTCGCAGAACGCCACGAAGATGGCGAGCTGCTCGATGCTGTGGGGACCCAGATCTGAGGGCTGGATCCCGTAGTAGGCGCAAAAACGCCGGAAGAACAAAGACGTGGGAAACCCTAACCCCCGCTCGAGATGACTGGTGAAACAGACGAACTCCCTCTCTCGCGGGTTTGGGGTCGTTTCTCCGGCTGCGGGGATACGCCAACAGCCGGCTCGCAGGATTCCGGCCTCCTCGAAGGAGGCCAGCTGCGCCCTCGTGCACTTGGACCTGCCCCATGGTTCGGTGAGAAGGGCCATAGCCGAGAGGTTGGTTGGAGGTCGGAGGATTTCGGGTCGATTGGATCAAGGAGCAAAGGAAAGAGAATGCGCGCACTCGGAAGAAGTGGTGGGCAATTGGCTCTACGATTGCCTGCCATTCCTCTTATATAGCGGGAGTTACCCGCCAAATCAGGGGGCTGTTACCGCGCGATGATTACGCCAAAAGTTACCGTTGAGTTACCTTAACGGCTAGTTTGACCACGCCTGACGGTCCAACTCCGGCCACTCGGCTCGCTAGGTCACTCGCCGCGACCGCGTCCCGTTGGCTCGACTCGCCCAAGACGCGACTCGGTTCACCGGATTTTCTCCTTCATACAGGAGCCCGCCGACAATTCGACTGGATGCCTACTTTGAAGCCGTATACTCCGACTGCCAGCAGCCACTTACGCCTAATCAACGACGGCCTCGGGGACTACTGATGGGGATACGCCTACTGGGGTATACTCAGCAGGACGTTTCCGACTGGCCCAAGGGCTGGCAAGTGGGCCTGCAGAACGGCGAGTGGATCGAAGCCCAGCAAGGTACCAAGCGACTGGAAGCTGAAGGCCCAGGCGAGTAGATAGGCCCAGTCGGACTAGGTTAAACGATTACCGAAGCTGTAACCGAATCGGTTGAGATATGTAAACCCTAGGGGAGGTGAGCCTATATAAACCTCCCTATGGGGTGAGTAGAGACACGTTCCCTCATACACCCAAGCGACTCGCCGCCTAGCCGCCGAGCTCGTCCATTGTAACACCTCCATAATACAATCTAGCAGGAGTAGGTCTTTACCCTCCGGGGGGCCGAACCTGGGTAAAACCCTGTGTCTTTGCCCTCATCTCGCACCGCAGATGGCTGGCCGCCCTTGCCCCTCGTTCTACTACTCGCTGCCGATTGCAGCATCTGCCGTGACCATTCCCATGACACGCATCACTCCGGAGGCTGGCATGGTGATGAAGAAGGCCTCCGGGATGATCTATCCCCTCCGGCAGGGTGCCAGGAAGAGCTTCGGATCCCCCCCGATCTAGGGATGGATATGGCGGCGGCTACCGACTGTTTCGTGGAGATCTGATCGAGGCCTTAGGGTTTCTACATCGGGGTGCTTTTATAGGCAAAGGGGAAAGGTCGGTTGACGGCGCCAACCACTTTTCGTGAAACGCTTCGTTGGAAACCCCAAGAGCAAGGTATGCAGCAACACAACAACAAGTTTCCCTCAGTAAGAAACCGAGGTTATCGAACCAGTAGGAGGAAGGAAACGTCACATAGGTGCAAGCAACACGGAGACCTGCACAACACAAACTCAAGACTTTGCCCCAACAAATCAGTGAGGTTGTCAAGCTCACCGGTTTGCTGTAACAAAGGATTAAACATATGGTGTGGAAGTTAATGGTTTGCAGCAAGCAAGCAAGTAACAGTGGAAGATGTATCAATGGTAAAGATTGGACCGGGGTCCATAGTTCACTAGAGGTGCTCTCCTTAGATAAACAACATGGAATGAAGGGTAAACAAATTACAGCAGGGCAATTGACAGGAACTAAGCAAGGCATAACAATGCAATTACTAGTCAGAAAGATCCTATGAGATTCGTTTGGGCAATACAACAAGATACATAGACCGCCATCCAATTGCATCTATGACTAGAAGTCCACCTTCAGGTTATCATCTGAACCCCCTCCAATATTAAGTTGCAAGCAACAGACAACTGCTTTAAGCAAAGTGTGTAAGGTAAACAGTCCACATGTTCCATGAACAAGAGACCGTTGTTCTCTCCCTAGTAGCAACAACACATCTACAACCGAAGAGATTATTGTCACTTACCTTGGAAACTAGAGGCATGAACCCACTATCAAGCATAAATATTGCGGTGACCCAGCATACCACTGCATGTGTAGTACACTATAGCCATTGACATGATATCCACAGAACACCGTTCCGTAAATATCACATCCCTCAGAGTGGTACAACAGAAACATTGCGGGTCCATATTACAAACATACAGGCATTATTATTATTACAATACCGGAAGTTCAGGACTTCCAAAAGATTCAACTTACACACCAAAATATAAGTGTTTCAGCGGAAGTTTCAAATTTAAAACTTAAACTCCGATGTAGAAACCCCAAGAGCAAGGTATGAAGCAGCACAACAGCAAGTTTCCCTCAGTAAGAAACCGAGGTTATCGAACCAGTAGGAGGAAGGAAACGTCACACAGGTGCAAGCAACACGGAGACCTGCACAACACAAACTCAAGACTTTGCCCCAACAAATCAGTGAGGTTGTCAAGCTCACCGGTTTGCTGTAACAAAGGATTAAACATATGGTGTGGAAGTTAATGGTTTGCAGCAAGCAAGCAAGTAACAGTGGAAGATGTATCAATGGTAAAGATTGGACCGGGGTCCATAGTTCACTAGAGGTGCTCTCCTTAGATAAACAACATGGCATGAAGGGTAAACAAATTACATCAGGGCAATTGACAGGAACTAAGCAAGGCATAACAATGCAATTACTAGTCAGAAAGATCCTATGAGATTCGTTTGGGCAATACAACAAGATACATAGACCGCCATCCAACTGCATCTATGACTAGAAGTCCACCTTCAGGTTATCATCTGAACCCCCTCCAATATGAAGTTGCAAGCAACAGACAGCTGCTTTAAGCAAAGTGTGTAAGGTAAACAGTCCACATGTTCCATGAATAAGAGACCGTTGTTCTCTCCCTAGTAGCAACAACACATCTACAACCGAAGAGATTATTGTCACTTACCTTGGAAACTAGAGGCATGAACCCACTATCAAGCATAAATATTGCGGTGACCCAGCATACCACTGCATGTGTAGTACACTATAGCCATTGACATGATATCCACAGAACACCGTTCCGTAAATATCACATCCCTCAGAGTGGTACAACAGAAACATTGCGGGTCCATATTACAAACATACAGGCATTATTATTATTACAATACCGGAAGTTCAGGACTTCCAAAAGATTCAACTTACAAACCAAAATATAAGTGTTTCAGCGGAAGTTTCAAATTTAAAACTTAAACTCCAAATTGAGCTCAGCAACTTATTGCTATATATTGTTTATGATGCTCGGCTCAAATGGCTACTAGAACTATAGTAATTATTCGGACTCCTGGAACTCTCCTCCGTAGACGATGTCGTAGTCCTCCCCTTCTATGGCTCCATACAGGTTGGGCTCTTCATAGAAGACCTCCTCTTGATTCTCAGATGCATACATTGGAGTATCTTCGGGATTCTCCGAGTCTAAGCAAGGATTCAAAGGAAATGATGAGTAACAGCGTTACTCAGCAAATTCATTATATGCAAGGTAGGAAGTTTGATGATCTATCTACCACCTCGGACTATCAGTCTTTGGCACTATGCAGTTTTCGTAAATCTTTCTTCAAAGGTTGATTTTATTATGAAAATCTATGACCATCAGCCTTCACAGGTTGACCAGAACTTTCATGGAGTTCCTTTCCTGTCGTGTTCGTAGCTCCTTCCCGGAAGAGGGAGTAACAAGTTACAGTTCTTACACTCTGCAGAGGTGCATTACTTTTCCCATGAGAGATCAACTCCTTGTTGCACAACCGGGCGTACTTTCCCGTCCACAATTCCATGATGTGGGGCCTAGTAGTTGGTCCAAGCCAATCACTGCCCTCTCCGCGACCTCATATGTTTGCACGATCCTTCGGGCTAGCTCACCTTCGTTAAGCCCCCTTTCGGGCAGGCTAAAACCCTGATGAGTTCCCGAAGTCTCTATGACCTAGTGATGCCCGGATTAGTACCATTTGCATGGACTATCTCCCTAAACACCATTCATAGATAATCTAGACACCAAAAGTGTGGGGTGTAAGGGTGCCCACCCATATGTTGGATCCACATAAGGAATCACAACGTCACGTTAAGGTCGTCTTGCCTCCATACAAGAGGAAAAGGATACAGCTGACTTCTCCGTCCCATTCCAAATCTCATGGTTAACGCGTAATATACGGCGCTAGAATCACTGATGTCATGGGTTATTAATTCCTAATTGTTCATCATTAGTGCAATTAGAACCCTAAGTTCTATTGCTCCATCATATCATCACTTAGGATGATATCTAAGATTTAGTATCTTGAGAAAATATTGTTTTCTTTTTCTATAGTATAGATGATAACACACAATTCGCAAATACTTTGATAAAGACTCTTCAAAGGACATGAGCACGTGATGAACTTGCCTTGTGATTGCAAGGTAGTGAATTCTGATGCTTGCACTGGACCTTGAGGTTCTATGTCTACAAAAACATCATTATTGCCCGGTAAGGACAATATTTAAAGAAGCAAAATGATTATGCAAAAGTAATGTAATGCATTATTTAACTTTATATGTATTCTCCCTCATTATTTAAATTATAGAAAAATCCTTTTAATTCATTAAGGATTTATAAATATTAAGTCCTTTAATATTATTGAATATTGTACTCCTTTTATTTTATTTCCTTTTATTTGGATTTTATTGATTTAATATTTTCTTTAAGAATTAATATTTGAATACCAAAAATTGTTATGCAATATTTGTTTAGTATTTTTCTAAAATACTACAATATAAATATATAATGAAACTGATTTTTATTTATTATTTTATTTTTCAAATTTTTTGTAAAATTCCATAAGGAATATTTAAATTACAAAATTCTTAATAAAATTTATATGTTTAAAATTTTATTTCTTAATTTATTTGGATAGTATAGATTATTGTGAATCCAAAAATATTTTATTTATAATTTTTGGACTTTTATTTTATTTTCTAAAATTTATTTAAGTTCAAGGGCATTTTGGTATTTTTCCAATTATTAAAACCTTTAAAGCATGTTTTAAGTTCAAGGTTGTCAAGCTCATCGGTTTGCTGTAACAAAGGATTAAACGTATGGTGTAGAAGGTAATGGTTTGCAGCAAGCAAGCAAGTAACAATGGAAGATGTATCAGTGGTAAAGATTGGACCGGGTTCCATAGTTCACTAGAGGTTCTCTCCTTAGATAAACAACATGGCATGAAGGGTAAACAAATTATAGCAGGGAAATTGACAGGAACTGAGCAAGGCATAACAATGCAATTACTAGTCAGAAAGATCATATGAGATTCGTTTGGGAAATACAACAAGATACATAGACCGCCATCCAACTACATCTATGACTAGAAGTCCACCTTCAGGTTATCATCTGAACCCCCTCCAATATTAAGTTGCAAGCAACAGACAACTTCTTTAAGCAAAGTGTGTAAGGTAAACAATCCACGTGTTCCATAAACAAGAGACCGTTGTTTTCTCCCTAGTAGCAACATCACATCTACAATCGAAGAGATTATTGTCACTTCCCTTGGAAACTAGAGGCATGAAACCACTATCAAGCATAAATACCCCCTCTTAGAGTCACTAGCAACTATTTGGCCAAGATAGCTACTAACAACGGAGAGCACGCAAGATTACAAACAACACAGACATGATAGAATCATAAAGACAAAACCATTAATCAAACCAACATAATAATCTCAATATCCATCGGATCCCCGCAAACACAACATGCATGATTACAAATAGATTAGATCTTGATCATGAACGGAGCTCACAAGATCTATACATGAAAGCACAAAGGAGGATTTACAACCATCTAGCTACTACATGGACCCATATTCCAAGGTGGAACTACTCACGCATCATACCGGATAGAAGGCCTCCGGGATGATCTCCCGTCTGGCAGGGTGCCGGGAAGAACTTCAGATCCCCCCGATCTAGGGACAATGGTGGCGGGGCTACAGACGGTTTCGTGGATATTTGCTCGGGTACTCAGGGTTTCTGCATCGGGGGATTTTTATAGGTGAAGGGGAAGACCGAGGAGGCAGCCAGGGTTGGCAAACCCTATCCAGGCGCGGGTCTAGGCCCACCCGCGCCTGGGTGGGTCTGCCCCGCCTGGCTGGCCCCTCCGGCTCTCCTCTGGACTTCTTGTTCCCCACAGAAAGTAATTTACTTTGACGTTTGTCTCGTCCAATTCCGAGAATATTTTTGTACTAACTTTTCTGAAACCAAAAACAGCAGAAAACATGCATCTGGCACTGTTGCAACTTGTTAATAGGTTAGTACTATAAAACATGTAAAAAGCACCTCAAAGTGTAGACAAGTAAAGCAAAGTAGATACTAAACAAGCATGGAGCATCAAAAATTATAGATACGCTTCCAACGTATCATTGGTGGGCGCCCGAGGGGCCCACTCCTAGGACTGGCGCCCCCCTCGGCCGCGCCGCCACATGGTGTGGCCGCCTCGTGGCCCCACTTCGGCTGCCCTTCATACTCCATGTTCCTTCTGGTAAAATATTGACTTTGGCTCTTGTCCCATCCAATTCTAAGAATATTTCCTTACTAGCTTTTCTGATACCAAAAACAGCAAAAAAATAGGCAACTGGCACTGCTGCATCTTGTCAATAGGTTAGTTCCGGAAAATGTATAAAAATACCTCAAAGTTTAGACAAAAGATAAGAAAATTTATACAAAACAAGCATGGATCATAAAAAATTATAGATATGTTTACGACGTATCAAGCATCCCCAAGCTTAACTCATGCTCGTCCTAGAGTAGGTAAGTGATAAAAAGAATAATTTTTTAGGTGACATGATATCATAATTTTGATCAAGGTATTGTAAAGTATTGATAGCTGAGATCAAAGTACTATAAACATGAGCATGAAAGATGTAGTTCTAACAATAAGACATAGCAACTACGTTGTAACATGAAATGTAGCACAAACAAAAGATCATGAATAACAATGCATTGAAAGACGTTTGTTTGTTTCACATATAGAAAAAATAGCAAGAGTGGTATTCATCTTGTCCTTCATGGTATAGAAAAATATAAATGCATAGGACACCTTCAAAGTTCATAAGGGTGACTAGATGAAAATAATTTAAGAACAAGCAATGTCAACATTATGAATCAATCAATAAGTTTTGGGACAATGCACATTAAACTAAGAATGACAACTATGCTCTCTTAATTGGTGCATAAAGATAGATGATACGTCAGAAACGTATCTATAATTTTTGATGTTCCATGCTTGTCTAGTATCTACTTTGCTTTGCTTTGTCTACACTTTGAGGTGTTTTTATATGTTTTTCTGGACTAACCTATTAACAAGATGCCACAGTGCCAGTTTCCTGTTTTCTTCTGTTTTTGGTTCTAGAAAAGGCAGAAAATCAATATTCTCGGAATTGGACGGGACAAAAGCCAAAGTCAATATTTACCGTGGGGAACACGGAGCCCGAATACGAGACGGAGGGGAGCCACCAGGGGTCCACACCCCCTGGCCGCGCGGCTAGGCCCAGCCCGCGCCTGGGAGGGTGCGGACACCCTGGATGCCCCCTGCCTCGCCTCTTCGCCTATAAAGACCCCACGATACCAAAACCCTAAGTACCCTATCAATCTTCCACGAAACTGTCTGTATCTGCCGCCACCATCGTCCCTGGATCGGGGGATCTGAAGCTCTTCCCGGCACCCTACCGGAGGGGAGATCATCCCGGAGGCCTTCTTCATCATGCCAGCCTCTGGTATGAAGTGTGAGTAGTTCCACCTTGGACTACGGGTCCATGTAGTAGCTACATGATTGTATCTCCTCCTTTGTGCTACCATGTTTAGATCTTGTGAGCTCCGTTCATGATCAAGATCATCTATTTGTAATCATGCATGTTGTGTTTGCGGGGATCTGATGGATATTGAGATTACTATGTCAGATTGATTAATGGTTTTGTCTTATTGATTCTATCATGTCTGTGTTGTTTGAGATCTTGCATGCTCTCCGTTTCTAGTAGCTATCTTGGCCAAGTAGATGCTAGTGACTCCAAGAGGGGGTATTTATGCTCGATAGTGGGTTCATGCCTCTATTTAATCTAAGGGAAGTGATAGAAATCTCTAAGGTTGTAGATGTTTTGTTGCCACTAGGGAGAAAACAACGGTCTCTAATTCATGGAACAAGTGGATTTTTTACCTTACACACTTTGCTTAAAGCAATTATCCGTTGCTTGCAACTTAATATCATAGGGGGTTCGGATGATAACCTGAAGGTGGATTACTAGTCATAGATGAAGTTGGATGGCGGTCTATGTATCTTGTTGTATTGCCCAATCGAAACTCAAAGGATCATGAATGTCTAGTATTGCATTTATGCCTTGCTCAGTCCTGTTAATTGCCCTGCTGTAATTTGTTTACCCAGCATGCCATGTTTGTTTATCTTAAGGAGAAGACCTCTAGTGAACTATGGACCGTGGTCCAGTCTTTACCATTGATACATCTTCCACTGTTACTGTTTACTTTCTACAAACCACTATTACCTTCCACACCATATAGTTAATCCTTTGTTTTCAGCAAACCGGTGAGATTGACAACCTCACTATTTGTTGGGGCAAAGTCTTGAGTTTGTGTTGTGCAGGTTTCCAAGTTGCTAGAAACACCTTTGAGTTGTTTCCTTCCTCATACTGGTTCGATAACCTTGGTTTCTTTCTGAGGGAAGACTTGCTGCTGTGCTCATCATACCTTCCTCTTGGGGTCTCCCAACGAAGCTCTACATTGATCTGAGCCCATCAAGCCATTTTCTGGCGCTGTTGCCGAGGAGGCAAAGGACGGATTCACAAGGGGAGTACTTCACAACCTCTATCTTTACTTTGTTTTTATTTTTCTTGGTTTTGTTTGCCTCTTTTTATCAAAAACACAAAAAAATAGTTCCTGCTTTAGTTGCTGGTCTGTCATTGCCTTGCTTTGTCATACTTTCTATCAATGGATGGTTTCTTTGAAACTAGTTCTTATTGGCAAGGTGGTTTCACGGAAGAACAAAATAATTATTATAAGGAACACCGTTTGTCATAAAAAGGTAAACACTTATGGGAACAATTGATAAATTGAATACTATTGCTAGAGAGGTGTGCTCTACTTATAATGTTACTTATTGCTTTGTTAAATCTTGTTGCCGTAGGAGGTATAAACACCTACCTTTTCAATTTAAGTATAATGATAATTTTACCATATCTTATTATGTTAAAGGAAATTATGACTTTTATGATGTGGAACAAATTGAAGAATTTATTGCCTTCAAGGGTGCATTTGAACTTGCCAGTTTGCTTGAAAATACTGATGATGCACCTTTTGAATATGAGGTTTATGAGATACTTAAATTTTGCTTTGATAATTACAAGGAAGAAAATGTCTATATTCTTGAATATTTTAATAGGTGCTTTCCACAAACGGAAGAGACTAATGCCTTGCATGAGCCTATGGAAGACGAAATTGCTGAACCTAAAAGCTCGTTAGATAAAAAAGAGGAGGAGAGCAATGGTCAAGTGGAGGAAGAATTGATCTACCCATGCTTACCTTCTAATGAGAGTAACTCTTTATCCCTTACATTATTTGATTGTCCCCCATGCATAAAGGAAGATGAATGTTATGTTCCTGTGGATTCTTTTGAAATATCTGCTATGGGTAAAACTTGTGATAATAGTTATGCTCCAGTTATCTATGATAATCCTATATTTGTGCCTAACTTCGAAATGCATGGTACTAAAGAGTTTTGCTTAGAATTTTTTTATGATAAAGCTCTAGATGATGGTCCTATATTGAATGATCAGTCACCCTATTAAAAAATTGTTAAAAGTGGGTTTGAAGGTTTTAATCCCACTATTTTTGAGCTTGATAGAAATTATGTGTTTGTAGATCATGAAAAGCATGTTTTATGTGATAGTTATATTGTTGAGTTTATTTATGAGGCTACTGAAAATTATTACGAGAGAGGAAAATATGGTTGTAGAAGTTTTCATGGTATCAAAACACTTCTCTATGTGTTAAAAGTTTTGAAGTTACTCTTGTTTTATCTTCTTATGCCTGTCACTTTGTTCTTTGTGAGTTTATTTGCATACAAGATTCCTATGAATAGGAAGTGGGTTATACTTAAATGTGTTTTGAATTTGCTTCTTGATGCTCTCTTTTACTTCAATTCATATTTCTTATGTGAGCATCTTCTCAAACTATCAAGCCTAACTTAAAGGCGTTAAAGAAAAGAACTTCTTGGGAGATAACCCAATAGTTTTCTTGAGTCTTGGAAGTTATTACTTCAGTAATGACCTCTCCTTATCATTTTTATTTGCTTTTTGTGACAAGAATAACCTCTAATGAGAGGGAAGTAAGATTTGGGGAGTTGCTTTCCCAAAACAGATTTTTGTGCTCCACCGTAAAATTTAGTGTAAACTCTCTATAAGTAGGATTGAGCTGATATTTTTTAATAAATCCCCCAGTATGTTACATAACTTTCTTAGTTCAACATTTTTTAATTTGAGCAACATAAGGTCTTCGAAAAAATCGTTTTGTACCTGCTGGTCTGTTTTGACATATTTCTGCCAGTATTTGCATTTGCTTCCTATTGATTTATTTTTGGGTTCCTTTTGGGAAATTGAGATTTTTGAGGGAATTGATACAGTAGCTTGTGTTTTTAGTGAAAGTTTTGTTGTTCTAAAGCTAAACCCAAAGGTCTATTATCTTTTAAATACACTAATGTTGCTAATGAAGATTGTGTGAAGTATTGTATGAAGGAAAATTTTCAGGCGTAGAGAAAGAATGATGCAATGAGATGAAGAATGGACAAAAGTTCAAGCTTGGGGATGCCACCCCGTGTGACCCCAAGAAATATTCAAGAGGTACAAGCGTCAAAGCTTGGGGATGCCCAAGGCATCCGCTTCTTCATCAATTAAAATCTCAGGTCTCTCTAGATGCTTCGTTTTTATTGTTTCATGCACTATTGTGTTGTTCTTGGAGCGTCTTAGTTTTCGTAGTCATAACATGGTGTGAGCATGTGCCAAGTCAACCCAATCAAAGCATCAAGGAGAATACCACAATACTATGCTTATGCTAAAACAATGCATGATTCCTTCAAGGCACACTAAGCAATCCCAATTGTTTGGAACAAGTCATGCTACAACAATAATAACTAAGCATAAAGTCAAAATAACATCTAGCATGACATGATAAAGTCTAAGGCACAGTCAAAGCAAGCTACTCTTGTACTACTTAAGCAAGAACTTTCTACTCCTCTACAACACCAATCAACTTAATTGAAACAATACAACGATAACGGGGGTCCTGATGGTGCTCGACGTGGCACTTTGTTGGTAACCCCAAGAGCAGGGTGTGAAGAGCAAGCAGCAAGTTTTCCCTCAGTTGAGACCGAGGTTATCGAACCAGAAGGAGGAAGGAAACGTCACACAGGTGTTGCAAAAAACGTGGAGACCTGCACAACACAAACTCAAGACTTTGTCCCAACGAACAATGAGGTTGTCAAGCTCACCGGTTTGCTGTAACAAAGGATTAAACGTATGGTGTGGAAGGTAATGGTTTGCAGCAAGTAAACAAGTAACAGTGGAAGATGTATCAATGGTAAAGATTTGACCAGGGTCCAAAGTTCACTAGAGGTGCTCTCCTTAGATAAACAACATGGAATGAAGGGTAAACAAATTACAGCAAGGCAATTGACAGGAACTGAGTAAGACATAACAATGCAACTACTAGTCAGAAAGATCCTATGAAGTTGATTGGGCAATACAACAAGATACATAGACCGCCATCCAACTGCATCTATGACTAGAAGTCCACCTTCAGGTTATCATCCGACCCCCCTCCAGTATTAAGTTGCAAGAAACAGACAACTGCTTTAAGCAAAGTGTGGAAGGTAAACAGTCCACATGTTCCATGAACAAGAGACCATTGTTTTCTCCCTAGTAGCAACAACACATCTACAACCGAAGAGATTTCTGTCACTTCCCTTGGAAACTAGAGTCATGAACTCACTATCGAGCATAAATACCCCCTCTTGGAGTCACTAGCAACTACTTGGCCAAGATAGCTACTAACAACGGAGTGCATGCAAGATCACAAACAACACAGACATGATAGAATCATAAAGACAAACCATTAATCAAACCAACATAATAATCTCAATATCCATCGGATCCCCGAAAACACAACCTGCATGATTACAAATAGATTAGATCTTGATCATGAACGGAGCTCACAAGATCTATACATGAAAGCACAAAGGAGGAGATACAACCATCTAGCTACTACATGTACCCATAGTCCAAGGTGGAACTACTCATGCATCATACCGGAGAGAAGGCCTCCGGGATGATCTCCCCTTCGGCAGGGTGCCGGGAAGAACTTTAGACCCCCCCCCCGATCTAGGGACAATGGCGGCGGCTACAGACGGTTTCGTGGATATTTGATCGGGTGCTCAGGGTTTCTGCATCGAGGGCTTCTTATAGGCGAAGGGGGAGACTGAGGCGGCCGCCAGGGTGACCAAACCCTAGCCAGGCGCGGGGTAGGGCCCACCCGTGCCTGGGGTGGGTCTGGCCCCTCTGGCCGGCCCCTCCTGCTCTCCTCTTGACTTCTTGTTCCCCACGGAAAGTAATTGACTTTGTCCTTTGTCCCGTCCAATTCCGATAATATTTATTTACTAACTTTTCTGAAACCAAAAACAGTAGAAAACAGGCATCTGGCACTGTTGCAACTTGTTAGTAGGTTAGTACTAGAAAACATGTAAAAAGCACCTCAAAGTGTGGACAAGTAAAGCAAAGTAGATACTAAACAAGCATGGAGCATCAAAAATTATAGATACGTTTCCAACGTATAACATCCCCAAGCTTAACTCCTACTCGTCCTCGAGTAGGTAAGTGATAAACAAAATAATTTTTTAGGTGACATGCACCCTCACAATAAAGATCCAACCATTTGCAAGCATTGAAAGCTGGGATCAAAGAACTCTAAACATGTGCATGAAAGATGGAGTTCTAACAATAGGAAATAGTAACTATGCATGCAACATGACAAGCCATAAACAAAGATCATGAATAACATGCATTGAAAAATGTTTGTTTGTTTCACATGCAGAAAACATAGCAAAGTGGCAATCAGCTTGTCCCTCATAGAGTAGCAAATAGATGCATAGGACACCTGCAAAGTTCACAAGGGTGACTAGAAACAAGTAGCACAAGAACAAGTAATATCACAATATGCATCAATTAATAATCTTTGGAACACTACACATAGAATGACAACTATGCTCTCTTAATGGTGCCTAAAGGTAGAAGGTGGAGACTCAATAATGGTGGAAGAAAAACCTTTTTTTGTAAAGGAAGCAGGGAATACAAGTTTCAAAAAGAGCTTCCAAAAATTATTGTACTTGTTAGCTTTCAGTCCTCATCGCCCCTATCATAAGCATCATGAAGTGGTTAAGGTTAAAGTGGCAAAGCTGGAGTATATGCTTGACGAAGTATAAGTTGGCAATCTCATGTCCCTTGAATACGAGGGCCACACCTCATGCATACTCAACTTTGGGTCCAGGTAAGTTCTTGTCACTGTAAGTATTTGCATATCATTGAGAACCTCCAACGGGGTACCCCTTGCACATGGTACATGAGCTTTCCCATAACCAAAATGACAAGGAAAGCAGACAATGAGCATCTCAACAATCTTTTTATTTACCATATGCATAGCTTTTTATTGAGGATGCTTCATAGATAGCTCATTATGGTGATGCTGCAAGTTTCCACCATGATTAGGCATCCCAGGCGCTTCTCTAACACAGGATACAAACTCCATGGACTTACAAGTTCCCTCTTTATTTCACACCGATGACATCCATAGGCAAAAGAGCATGATATCAACTGAGTACAACAAGGTACAAGTGCAATGTTGAAAACTTTCCCCATGACATCACGGTCCTGCTAATTCCAACTTATAAGTGCAAGCATATACAACAAAGTTGTCACAATGGTTCAAGTTTATTAGGGGCAAAGAATAAAGTGTGCCATCAAGTTCATGAGGGCTTTAATCACTAAGTTTTCACATAAAAATAGTTTTTAATTGGAAGATAGTTGAAAACAAGAATATACTTGGAATGGTGTAACACACCATGCGTAGAAATTTATAGTGGACACTTTGGAATAACTTAGTTTCTTGGGAGTTGGAGGCATGAGTAGAACTTACTCATACAAGTGGAGGCTAGCAAAAGACTCGGAGCAACCAACTAAGAGAGCAATAATGGCCATAATCATGCAGTGCAACAAAGCATTACTAATCAAAACAAAGAGTGGTACTACAAGTCAAGGACTAAATGATCATAGAGGCTAATGGTGACTTGTGAGAGTCATAACATGGTGTGAGCATGTGCCAAGTCAACCCAAGCAAAGCATCAAAGGAGAATACCACAATACTATGCTTTTGCATGCTAAAACAACGCATAATTTCTTCAAGGCACACTAAGCAATCCCAATTGTTTGGAACAAGACATTCTACAGCAATAATCACTAAGCATAAGATCAAAACAACACCTAGCATGTCATGCTAAAGTCTAAGTCACAGTCAATGCAAGCTCCTCTTGCACTTACAAGCAAGAACTTACTACTCCTTTCCAACACCAAGCAACTTATTTGCAAACAACACAGCGAGAACGGGGGTACAAACTACTCAAGCAAACTAAACAAACTAAGCAAATCAAACGAAAACTAAGACGCTCTAAGAACAACACAACTGTGCATGAAACAATAAAAACGAAGTGTCGAGACAGACCTAAGCTTTTTATTGATGAAGAAGGGGATGCCTTGGGCATCCCCAAGCTTTGACGCTTGTACCTATTGGATATTTCTTGGGGTGACACCATGGTGGCATCCCCAAGGTTGAGATTTTGTCCATTCTTCATCTCATTGCATCATTCTCTCTCTACACCTAAATTTTTTTCTTCATACAAAACTTCACACAATCTTCATTAGCAACATTAGCTTATTCAAAAGATATTAGACCACTATAAAAGCTTTGGAACAGAAAGGATTTTCACTAAAAACACAAGCTACTGTAGTAACTCCTTCAAAAATCTCAATTCACCTAAAGAGAACTCAAAAAGGAATCAATAAGAAGCAAATGCAAATAATGGCAGAAATCTGTCAAAACAGACCAGCAGGTATAAACCGATTTTTTCGGACATCTTCTGTTGTTCAAATCAAAAAGTTTTGAACTAACTAAAGTTATATAACATACTGGGGGATTTATTCATAAATTTTCATCTCAATACGAGTTACAGATCCTCCTCACGATTTTTTTTGGTGGAGGACAAAAATCTGTTTCGGGACAGCAACTCCCCAAATCTTACTTCCCTCTCATTAGAGGTCATTCTTGGCACAAGAAAGCAAACAAAAAGGATAAGGAGAGGTAATTATAGAAGTAATAACTTCCAAGACTCAAGGAAACTCTTGGGTTATCTCCCAACAAGTACTTTTCTTTAACGCATTTAAGTTAGGCACAAGAAGCAAGAAGAATCAAGTATTTTCAAATGAAGAAGCATTAACATTCATACTTACAAATTCTTCAACTATGAAAGGTATCTCATACAAATGGGTTTTGGAGGATCCCTTATCATCTCTCTTTGGTCTACTACTTTCATTAAAAAGATTTTCAAGAGCAATCCAATCAAAGTTCTTTTCAAAGGATTCATGCATTCCAACAAGCTTAAAGGGGATGGGTATATTGAATTCCTCTCTAGGCTTAGTTTTGTCAGAAATACCCACAACATCTACATATTGAAATGCTCAAAAACCTTTTTGGCTTCCCTATCAAAATCATGGAATTCTTTTCATAAAGTTTCAAGGATGAATTCCCTCTTTTCAGCATTCTTCTCTTCTTTTAGTTTTAGAAACAAGAACTGTATGAAGGGGTTAAGGCTAACAAACCTAGCCTCCAACATATGAACTAAAGAAGCTGCAGCAATCTCATAATTAGGAGCAAGATCCACTATAGATTTATCCTCATGCTTGCTAACATGATTAAAGAATTCTTCAATATTATCTTTCCCAATTATGGAGCCACTACCTATTGCAAGATCTTTCAGGGCGAATTTGGGGAGCAACATGGTGAGCTAGAGCAAGGTGGCAACTAGAGCAGGAACTAATTTTTTATGTTTTTGAATAAAGCAAGCAAACCAAACTAGACTATTTTTTTAGTTTTTTTGAAAAGCGGCAAACAAAACCAATCAAAAGAAACAAAGCAAACTAAAAACAAAGTAAAGAGAAAGGAAGTGAAGGACTCCCCTTGTGAAGACGTCCTTAGCCTCCCCGGCAACGGTGCCAGAAAGACTTGATGGTGCTTGACGTGGTACTTTGTTGGTAACCCCAAGTGTAGGGTGTGAAGAGCAAGCAGCAAGTTTCCCCTCAGTTGAGATCGAGGTTATCGAACCAGAAGGATGAAGGAAACATCACACAGGTGTTGCAAACAACGTGGAGACCTACACAACACAAACTCATGACTTTGCCCCAACGAACAGTGAGGTTGCCAAGCTCACCGGTTTGCTGTAACAAAGGATTAAATGTATGGTGTGGAATGTAATGGTTTCTAGCAAGTAAACAAGTAACAGTGGAAGATGTATCAATGGTAAAGATTGGACCGGGGTCCATAGTTCACTAGAGGTGCTCTCCTTAGATAAACAACATGGCATGAAGGGTAAACAAATTACAGCAGGGCAATTGACAGGAACTGAGTAAGGCATAACAATGAAATTACTAGTCAGAAAGATCCTATGAGGTTGATTGGGCAATACAACAAGATACATAGACCGCCATCCAACTGCATCTATGACTACAAGTCCACCTTCAGGTTATCATCTGAACCCCCTCCAGTATTAAGTTGCAAGCAACAAACAACTTCTTTAAGCAAAGTGTGTAAGGTAAACCGTCCACATGTTCCATGAACAAGAGACCGTTGTTTTCTCCCTAGTAGCAACAACACATCTACAACCGAAGAGATTATTGTCACTTCCCTTGGAAACTAAAGGCATGAACCCACTATCGAGCATAAATACCTCCTCTTGGAGTCACTAGAAACTACTTGGCCAAGATAGCTACTAACAACGGATAGCATGCAAGATCACAAACAACACAGACATGATAGAATCATAAAGACAAAACCATTAATCAAACCAACAAAATAATCTCAATATCCATCGGATCCCTGCAAACACAACATGCATGATTACAAATAGATTAGATCTTGATCATGAACGGAGCTCACAAGATCTATACATTAAAGCACAAAAGAGGAGATACAACCATCTAGCTACTACATGGACCCATAGTCCAAGGTGGACCTACTCACGCATCATACCGAAGAGAAGGCTTCCGGGATGATCTCCCCTCCGGTAGGGTGCCGGGAAGAACTTCAGATCCCCCCGATCTAGGGACGATGGTGGCGGCGGCTACAAACGGTTTCGTGGATATTTGATTGGGTGCTCAGGGTTTCTGCATCGGGGGCTTCTTATAGGCGAAGGGGGAGACCGAGGCGGCCGCCAGGGAGACCAAATCCTAGCCAGGCGCGGGGTAGGGTCCACCCGCGCCTGGGGTGGGTCTGGCCCCTCTGGCCGGCCCCTCCGGCTCTCCTCTTGACTTCTTGTTCCCCACGGAAAGTAATTGACTTTGTCCTTTGTCCCGTCCAATTCTGAGAATGTTTCTTTACTAACTTTTCTGAAACCAAAAACAGCAGAAAACAGGCATCTGGCACTGTTGCAACTTGTTAGTAGGTTAGTACCAGAAAACATGTAAAAAGCACCTCAAAATGTGGACAAGTAAAGCAAAGTAGATACTAAACAAGCATGGAGCATCAAAAATTATAGATATGTTTCCAACGTATCAGGTCCAAACTACTTTATTCAAGCAAACAAAAACAAAAACTAAGACGCTCCAAGAACAACACAACAATGCATGAAACAATAAAAACAAAGTGTCTAGAAAGACCTAAGATTTTTATTGATGAAGAAGGGGATGCCTTGGGCATCCCCAAGCTTTGACGCTTATACCTATTGAATATTTTGACACGGGTGGCATCCCCAATCTTGAGATTTTGTCTATTCTTCATCTCATCATATCATTCTTCCCCTACACTTGAAAATTTCCTTCATATAAAATTTCACACAATCTATATACCAACATTAGTGTATTCAAGATAATAAGCCTTTGGATTTAGTTTCAACACAAGTAAAACTTACATTAAAAAACAAGCTACTACAGCAACTCCTTTTAAAATCTCAAGTGATCAAAAAGAACTCAAAAAGAAATCGATAAGAGGCAAATGCAAATAATGGCAGAAATCTGTCAAAATAGACCAGCAGGTAAAAACCGATTTTGTCGAAGACCTTCGGTTGCTCAAATATAAAAGTGTTGAACTAACTAAAGTTAGATAATAACCGGGTGCATATGCTCAGAAAATTACAGCTCAATCCGACTTACTGGGATGTTTCACGGATTTTTATAGTGAAGAACAAAAATCTGTTTCGGGACAACAACTTCCCAAAATCTTATTTCTCTCTCATTAGAGGTTATTCTTGGCACAAAACCACACAAAAAGGATAAGGATAGGTTATTACAGATGTAATAACTTACAATACTCAACAAAATAAAAACTTACTAAAATAAAAATAATTTGGGTTACCTCGCAATAGTACTTTTCTTTAACGCCTTTAAGTTAGGCATATGAAGCAAGAATCAAGTATTTTCGAATGAAGAAGCATTAAAATCAACTTTCTTGCCCGTACCTTTCTTACCTTTACCCTTATATTTTAGGGAACGTATGATTGCTTGGTGGAGAAGCAAAATGCATGATGCCTTTTCCCACATCTATTATTGCTCCAAGGAGTTTCAGTAGGGATCTTCCAAGTGTAATTTGTCCTTTTCCTACACATTCAATAACAAGATAACCATTAGACACCACTTTCCCTAAGATCTTTGTAAATACTCCTTCAGCTATTCCAATGGGTAATATAGTGGCATTATTGGTAAGATATATTTCTTATCCACCCTCAGAAAGTCCAAAAAGATTCAAAGATTCATAAATATTCTTAGGCATAAGACAAAATTCAGATATAATATCACAACGAGCATAAAAAGTTTCATTATTTATAACAACTTTTACTGTAGGAAGCCATTTTAAAGATTCTGAATTTATTGGAACATATTCATGATGCTCTCTAAGCATATTATAGCATTCCATTAAACTAGTTGTATTGGTCTCAAGAGTGTTTAAGCTAGCATAAATGTTTGTAAATGATGAATCAAATTTGCTAGGCAAATTATATGTTGCAATCAATTTTTATGGCATTAAAAGCTTCATCCTCATTACACTGGAGGAAACCTCCTCCTCCTACTACATCATCCAAAGCATATCTATAACAAAGAGCAAGACCATAGTAGAAACTGCTAAGAAACAAGCCTAGAGTCATTTTAGGCTCGGTTTTTTCATGTGAATCAAAAATTCTAGACCAAGCTTCTTTGAAACTCTCTTCACTTTCTTGCTTGAAAGTGAAGATCATTTCCACAGGTGACATAGTGATTGGAGAAACACTAGACATGAAAGCAACTTGAAGTAGAAACTATTTTTTTGTGTTTTTAATAAGAAAAAGCAAACCAAACAAAACTAATTTTTTTTTGTATTTTTGATAAAAAGAAACAAGCAAAATAAACTAAGCAAAACAAAAACAAAGTAAAGAGATTGGTTGTGAGAGACTCCACTTGAAAGAATCTTCTTTCTCCCTGGAAAGTGATTGACGAGGAGGAAGAGTGTAGGGGTCCCAACCTTTAATAAGATAGAGCCCCCTGTGTTTACAATGCTAGTCCCTGGATCAATAGCTAGCATCCACAGTTAAGATATAATATCAAGATACAAAGGTCATAACATAACTTTATAACCAGGAATAACATAATTTTATTACATCATACATAGCTCATTTGGCTATTACATTACATTGCAGCGGAAATACTATAGTCATGGGTCCTTCATCTTCAAAGTGCCACAGGCAAATGCTGGTTGTAGGCTTTGTAATCCTATTCAATCAATCTTCACTAAAACAATCAAACCTGCAACATTACAAGTTACAGCCACAAGGGTCAATACATTTGAATTGTATTGGCAAGTTTCACTACTATGTATAATATAAGTGGATCCTATCATTACATGCAAATTTGGCTAAGTAGAGTTTAAGGCTTATTTGCATAAAGCAAAATTTATCCTATCTTTTAAAAATGGTTTTGGTCCTTTGTCAAATCTCCTTTTCCAAGTTCCTTGAACTCCTTGGTAGAAACTCAAGTGTCCAAGTCCTTGTCAAAATCTCTTGAGCCACTTGGTAACCCCAAGTGCAACAAGTTTTATAAAATCTCATGAGTTCCTTGGTAACCCCAAGTACATCATGCTTTAAGCAAAATCTCTTGAGCACCTTGGTAACCCCAAGTGCATCAAGCTTAACAAAATCTCTTTGAATTCCTTGGTACCCCCAAGTGCATCAAGTTTTTATTTTAGAAGTTGGAATGTCGAGATCTCCCATGGTTCAAACTTTAGTTGCTTAGTATTGTCCATAACCGGGGACACGGCTAAGTACTTAGATTTTATTAACTTCTGCAGAAGGAGTACACTTTACCCACATGTCACAATCCCATCCTTTTGCCACCAGTGGCCTACTGGATTAGTGCTCACCAAGATGGAGTACTGGCAGATTGAGAATGTGACGAAGTCTTTCCAAAGGGTCCTCCATACACCATTGCTAGCTTGCCTTCAGCACCCATGAAGCATTCCAGATTCCCATGTCCAATTAACTGAAGACAGTGCATGGGTCTTCCCAATGTAGTTGACCAAGCCAGAGCCATAATAGCATGTGGTTGCACACGAAAGCCACAATTGGAGAAACATGTTCAATCTCTAAGTTTCCTGGGTGGTTCCCTTTGGAGCACAACACAAAGAGATTGCCATTGACATGGTTTCTTTTGTTGCCACCTTCTCCAATACTCAAAGTATCATTGGCCACCCAGGTGGTTCATTGAGTCCTTGTTTTATTATATAAAACACAAGTCCTTTTCTCAACCTTTGTAAAATTTCAACATGTATCTCTTTTTCAAAATATAGCATGGATAAGCATGTATCAACTACCATATTTTCACTAAGGAGTGTATAGGGAATCCTATTAGGATTTATCATAGCATAAGTATAAATCATTTTCATGCATGTTTCAAAATCCACTAAGTATAATGAAAATAGTAGGACTTTTGTATGATAGTGTAACTTGCCTTTTTGGTAGGGAATGGTGGTTCACTCCTTGATCTTGCTAGTCTCACACTTTGCTAATTTCACTACAATCAATCAAGCAAGCATAGTATCAAGTAGCATTCCAAACCAATAATCAAACAACATTTCACACACATAAAACAATGGGATCTAAGATCTAAGTCATGCATGTAAGCATGCAAAAGATGGTCCTATTTGCAAAGGTGGTCTCCACTAGGTTTCTAAACTTTGTAAGTTCAAGGTGGTCATTTTCAAAATGGCAAAGTCCTTTGCAAAAAGGGTTTTGTTTCAAAAACTATTTAAAATCCATCATCATTTTATGTGGTGGAAAACATTTTTATTAAAGCAAAAATTTTATGTATTTCACCAAATGAGTTGCTATTGCAAAACTTGGTGTTTTGGGTCAGTAGGTGTGGTCCAAAGCATTTTCTTCAAGGTTTTACTCAAAATCATTTTCATAAACAAAACAATAGTTTTATTTAGCTAGAAATGGAATAAACCAATTAATCCATTCTAAACTTTTCCAAATCCATTTTCCAAATCATGGGTTGGTTCCTAGGGTCAGTAAGTTTACAACAAACCATTTTGCAAAGGTTTTAACCCTAAAAACATTTTTAAACAATTTTTCTAATCTAAACAAGCACACAAATGAATCTGCAAAAACAAGTAATTTAACAGATACTATTTACTAAACCAAGGGTATGGTTGGCTAGGGCTTGCTCTCCTGAATCCAACGACATAAATTTTTTAATTTTTGGACGTGTGGATCCAAAGTTACAAGGGTTTGAAAATCACAATCTGATCTGATTTCAACTTTTTGTTTTTAAACGAATCTGGCCACGCGTCGCACTCCGGTTGGATGGTACCGGTTCGGCCGGATCGGTGCTGCGGTGCGTTGGATCTAAACTAATCGTGCGGCACAGGATCACCACTTACCTCTTCGCTAACGTTCTATCATATCCGTCAGATCCAGATCCTACGGTTGCTAGCTTGCTTGCCAAAGTTTGGCGGCGCTGGCGGTGGCTAGCGGCGGCGCACGGCTAGGCGGTGGCGGTGTTGGCAAAACAGGAAGCGAAGGAGTATGGGAAGGTGCTCACCATGTTCGCAAAGGCCTGAGGAAGCTCGACGTGGTCTCCTTGGGTCAAGGGGCGCTCCGTCGTGGCGGTAATCGCTCGAAGGCGATGTTGTAGATCGCCCTAGGACAAGACAGGGGCATGGTTAAGTGCGGGAGGTCACGGAGAAGACACGTGCATGAACGAGAAGGCGCGAGGCGGTCGGAATCTACCTAGGTGCTTGTCGGAGTTGAAGACAGACGCGGCGGCGTTCGGAAGCTTGTCGTAGCCGACGCTCTGGGGCGCCCGCGGTCGAATGGGTGGTACGGGGAGGAGTGTCTGGGAGTGGGGAGTCTGCTAGCGTGCTTAGGGAGGCAACGGGTGGTGGAACTCGGCCGGAATTGGTCGGAGAGGGTGGTCGGAACTGGGAGTGTGTCGAGACAAATTGAGGCAGCCTCGGGGCAGAGAGAAAGTGGCGACAGAGGGGAAAGGAGGAGAAGACGCAGGAGCTTAATAGCGTGCAGTCACGGCGAGGTTTAAGGCGCGTCATCAATGTGTAATCAAGCCGCGACATCAACGGCAGAAACGGCCAGCGCGGTCGTCGCAAGGAAGAAGGAGGAGTGGGAAAGTGGGGTCTGCTGGTCAGTGGGAAAAAGAGTGAGGGGAGGGTCCACCGGTCAGTCTCTTTGCGGGTCTGTTAATAGGTGTGAACCGTTTTCTTTCGGAAAGGAGAGCTGGGCTGGTTTTGGGCCTTAGTGGGCTGTTGGGTTGGGTCGACAAAACTTTTTTTTTCTTAATCCGAACCCTTTTCTTTTTCTGAAACTAATTTCTGTTTTTGAATTTCAAACAAACAAACAACAACAAAACCATTCAAACAATCACCAAACTTTGTAACTTTGAATTTGGTTCTGTTTATCATCATAAACCAAATTCCAAAATAAAATAATAATTTTTATTCTTTTTAGGATCCATTCTTTAATTAAATAAAATGGATCTTTAGTCATTTAATACAATAGGGTTTGATTTAATTAAAAAAATCTCCATTTTAAATCCAAATATTTTCAAAACCAAATCAGTAGGTTTTATTTGAAAATAAAGAATACTTGGAAACTTGTTTAAAACAAAATAACTTTTTATTTTAGGGTCCATTAATAATTAAATACAATAGACCTTCATTATTAAGTCAAATAGGATTTGTTTTATTAAAATATTTATTTTGAAATCTAAAATAAAGTCAAAACACTTCAGTAAGTTTTATTTGAGAATATAAAATATTTGGAAAACTTATTTGAAATCATTTAATAAGTTTTGATGTTTCATTTCAAATGGTAAAACCTTTTATTTAGATAAAATTGGATATTAAATCCTTATTAATTTATTTAAATAAACCTTTGCTATTTTTATTCAAAACAAAATGTTTTAATTCCAAAGCTTGGTCAAGGTTTAACTTGGCTTTATAAAATAATCTTTATTTATGAATCCACCTTTTCTTTTGAAAACCAAATCTTTTATTAAAAGATCCAAAATAGTAATTCCAAAATATTTTAATTTCCTTTAATAAATGTTTAACCTTATAAATCCCTTTAGGATTTATTTGATTCAAATTGGTTTGAAGTTCCAATTAAAATCAAAAAGTTTCTTCTGGCCCTGAAAATCAAACAAAGTTTTATTTTATTCATTTATTTTCACATTACAAGATTTGGAAAATCTTGGGATGTGACAAAGAGATTGAAGCTGTCCTTAACTCCCTGACAACAACGCCAGGAAAGTGCTTGATGGCTTAGATATGTAGAGCTCGTTGGGAACCCCAAGAGGAAGGTATGATGAGCACAACAACAAGTTTCCCTCAGTTATGAAACCAAGGTTATTGAACCAGTAGGAGTAATAAAACAACTCCAAGGTGTTGCTAGAAACTTGGAACCTGCACAACCCAATCAAATTTTGCCTCAACTTATAGTGAGGTTGTTAATTTCACCGGTTTGCTAAAAACAAAGGATTAAACGTATAGTGTGGAATATATTAATTTCTTGTAGAAAGTAAACGATAAACGGTAGATGTATATAAATGGTAAAGGAATGGACCAGGGTCCACAGTTCACTAGAGGTGTTTCTCCTTAATATAAATAGCATGTTGGGTGAACAAATTACAGTTGGGCAATTAACAGATTGAAAATGCATAAATATGCATGTAAAACTCATGATGATTCCTATGAGATTCGTTTGGGCATTACAACATAATACATAGACCGTAATCCAACTGCATCTATGACTAATAATCCACCTTTAGGTTATCATCCGAACCCCTTCCAGTATTAAGTTGCAAGCAACGGATAATTGCATTAAGCAAAGTGTGTAAATGACGACTATCTCGCACAGCCTGTTGGGAACACCAAGAGCAAGGTGTGAAGCAGCAAGCAGCAAGTTTTCCCTCAGTTGAGACCGAGGATACCAAACCAGAAGGAGGAAGGAAACGTCACACAGGTGTTGCAAGCAACGCGGAGACCTGCACAACACAAACTCAAGACTTTGCTCCAACGAACAGTGAGGTTTTCAAGCTCACCGGTTTGCTGTAACAAAGGATTAAACATATGGTGTGGAAGGTAATGGTTTGCAGCAAGTAAACAAGTAACAGTGGAAGATGTATCAATGGTAAAGATTGGACCGGGGTCCATAGTTGACTAGAGGTGCTCTCCTTAGATAAACAACATGGCATAAAGGGTAAACAAATTACAGTGGGGCAATTGACAGGAACTGAGCAAGGCATAATAATGCAATTACTAGTCAGAAATATCCTATAAGATTCGATTGGGCAATACAACGAGATACATAGACCGCCATCCAACTACATCTATGACTATAAATCCACCTTCAGCTTATCATCCGAACCCCCTCCAGTATTAAGTTGCAAGCAATAGACAACTGCTTTAAGCAAAGTGTGTAAGGTAAACAGTCCACATGTTCCATGAACAAGAGACCGTTGTTTCCTCCCTAGTAGCAACATCACATCTACAACCGAAGAGATTATTGTCACTTCCCTTGGAAACTAGAGGCATGAACCCACTATCGAGCATAGATACCCCCTCTTGGAGTCACTAGCAACTACTTGGCCAAGATAGATACTAACAATGGAGAGCATGCAAGATCACAAACAACACAGACATGATAGAATCATAAAGACAAAACGATTAATAAAACCAACACAATAATCTCAATATCCATCGGATCCCCGCAAACACAACATGCATGATTACAAATAGATTAGATCTTGATCATGAACGGAGCTCACAAGATCTATACATGAAAGCACAAAGGAGGAGATACAACCATATAGCTACTACATGGACCCATAGTCCAAGGTGGAACTACTCACGCATCATACCGGAGAGAAGGCCTCCGGGATGATCTCCCCTCTGGCAGGGTGCCGGGAAGAACTTCAGATCCCCCCGATCTAGGGACAATGGTGGCGGCAGCTACAGACGGTTTCGTGGATATTTGATCGGGTGCTTAGGGTTTCTGCACCAGTGGCTTCTTATAGGCGAAGGGGGAGACCGAGGAGGCAGCCAGGGTGCCCAAACCCTAGCCAGACGCGGGGCTGGGCCCACCCGCGCCTCGGGTGGGTCTGGCCCCCCTGGCTAGCCCCTCTGGCTCTCCTATGGACTTCTTGTTCCCGACGGAATGTAATTGACTTTGGCGTTTGTCCCGTCCAATTCCGATAATATTTCTTTACTAACTTTTCTAAAACCAAAAACAACAGAAAATATGCATCTGGCACGGTTGCAACTTGTTAATAGGTTAGTACCAGAAAATATGTAAAAAAAGCACCTCAAAGTGTAGACAAGCAAAGCAAAGTAGATACAAAACAAGCATGGAGCATCAAAAATTATAGATACGTTTCCAACGTATCAGTAAAGTAAACAATACAATTGCCCTGAGACAAAGGATTGTTGTTTTCTCCCTAGTAGCAACAACACATCTACAACCTTAGAGATTTCTGTCACTAACCAGATTACTAGAGGCATGAACCTACTATCGAGCATAAATACTCCCTCTTGGAGTTGCAAGCATCTACTTGGCCAAAGCATCTACAAACAATGAAGAGCATGCAAGATCACAAATAACACAAACATGATAGAATCAATAATCAATCTTGAACATAGTACTCAATATCCAACGAATCCCAACAAACACAACATGTATAATTACAAAATAGATGATCTTGACCATGAACGGAGCTCACAGGATCTAAACATGAAAGAACAAAGGAGGAGAACCAACCATCTAGCTACTGTATTGACCCGTAGTCCAAGGGTGAACTACTCACACATCACTCCGGAGGCTGGCATGGTGATGAAGAAGGCCTCCGGGATGATCTCTCCCCTCCGATAGAGTGCCGGGAAGACCTTCGGATCCCCCGGTCTAGGGATGGAGATGGCGGCGGCTACCGACTATTTCGTGGAGATCTGATCGGGTCCTTAGAGTTTCTGCATCGGGGTGCTTTTATACGCGAATGGGCAAGGTCGATGGGCGCCCGAGGGGCCCACACCTAGGGTTGGTGCCCCCCTTGGCTGCGCCGCCACATGGTGTGGCCGCCTCGTGGCCCCTCTTCAGCTGCCCTTCGGACTCCGTGTTCCTTCTGGTAAAATATTGACATTGGCTTTTGTCCCGTCCAATTCCGAGAATTTTCCTTACTAGCTTTTCTGAAACCAAAAACAGCAGAAAACAGGCAACTGGCACTACGACATCTTGTCAATATGTTAGTTCCGTAAAATGTATAAAAATACCTCAAAGTGTAGACAAAACATAAGAAAGTTGATACAAAACAAGCATGGAGCATCAAAAGTTGATAAAAATCCTAGCTGCTGGATGTATGGAGTGTACCGCTCGTCATAACGCATCTTGCCGGATGAGACCTCGTGGTACCTAAGTTGAAGGGGTAGAAGCTCCTGCAAACATACAATGGCCAAGGTTATATTTCCATCTCAACAAACATGGCATCTTGTTCGACTTGCATGGAAGTTTTTAGTACCAGTCTCTTCTCCGACAACTTGTAGGCATGGTGTTGACCATCATAGTGAACATTGTTTAGAGACATCCTACATATTCAAAACAATAGAGACAATAAGAACAAATATTCTCGCATAAACATATTTTCCACCTTACTCTAACTATAGTTGTATCATTACAAATTGGCCATCTAAATCTATCAATAGTTCAAAAATGAACAACACATGCTACCATATGTATTGGTTTCTGTACTAAAAGATAAATTGCAACATATCCTCTAACATAATATAAAAGAGAAATTTGTAATATAAACAACACATACTAACATATATATTGGTTTCCATGCTAACATATGACATCCTACTCTACCTATATTTTTCACACTAAAAAATCTTTCAAACTATCCATAGAACCTAGGGTTTGACTATCCCATAAAACCTAGGAGTCCACTATCCATCTTACAAGTATTTCTAAACCTAAAGATCAATTAAATATGTAAATGCTTCAAATCAATCTCTAAATCCAATTGAAACTAGGGTTCACCGAAATTTGAAGAAAAAGGGGAAATAGCAATGGATTTTTGGACAAATAGCAAGGGATTTGAGAGGAGTACCTTGGGAAGGGAATGGGAGCAAGATCCTTGGAGGATTAGCTCAGATCTTGCAGTTTTGGAGAGGGGAATCACCGGGGACGATGAACCCTAGCCGCCATGGAGAGTGCTGGGTGGGGGGATGGCGCCTGTGTCAGGGGAGGGCCGGGTGTGAGATCCAGCACATGGCTTAATAGGATTGATAGGATACTCATACCAAAAAGTTGCAACTTCTTTTCTGAAGGCTCATTCGAAAAGAACTCTAAGGTTAAGCATGCTTGGCCTAGAGCAATTCTAAGATAGATGACCGACCGGAAAGTGGGTAACCGGGTGCGCATGAGTGAGGAAAAAGTGCGTAGAAAAGACTATTGTTGGTCTGTGGGGCCAGTCTAGATATCATATTAAGCTACTAGGAGTTACACCCCCGAGCCTAGTGGACGGGGTGTTACACCGAACGGCGCACTTTTACTAGCCCTAATGTGCGGCGCCACATGATGTGGCATTGCACTACACAGTATGACGCCACAACCAACAGCGCCGCACTTACAGAAATAGGGCCCACGAGGCCACGGGCGAGCCACGCTGGCAGGCACGCGGCGCCATCCGTGAAGGCGCTGCTCTTCAGGGTGCGGCGCCACAACGTATGGCGTTACAAAAATGGTTAGTCAAGTAAATTTGTTTTCGCCGGAGTTCATTTCGTGAATTTGTTTTTTTATAGGTTATTTATGTCCAAATTGCCACATAAAGATATACTCCCTCCGTCTAGAAATAAGCAGACTTGAGTTTGTTTAAGTTTGCATGTATCTAAACACTAAAATAGTCTAGATGTATACGAATCTAGAATGCATGACGGAGGGACTACTATTTTTACTAATATTTAGTGTTAGAAATTTATCTTTTTATATATTTTAAAATATAAAGGTTTTTTAACGGGACTCTTTTTGCATACACTCCTTTTGTATATACATCCATCTATATATTTAACAATATAATTTTTTTAGACATAGAAATGTTAGATTTTGAAATTTTTAAAAATCTGAAAGTGAAGGGAGCACCAGTGCCTATGTGCACAAAATGCCAGCTCGTGGAGACCTCCTTTTCGAAAAAATATAGGTGGAGACGTTGATACGTGCGTTTTATAATAGTATATAATCGTAGGGACTCTGCAAATTCACCTAGTACAACTTGATTCCATGAAAGTGACCTTTTGTGGACGGTCTCACTCATCTCTGTCCTGGTGCACCTCAGGATGCTCAAGGAGCCGTGCATTGCGGCGAGATGGCCGCGCACCAGTTTGGGTACGGCCAGCAAGGCGTCGCCAGGATTTCCTGCGAGGCACGGCAGTTCCACCGTTTTTTTAAATAGGCTTTTTTATTATTTAGAGCAATGGTTATATTCGACTGCATAATTAGGATATACACAAATCACACAACTAGAGAGAAAAAAGAAACTAGAGTACTATTAGAAAAAATACCCAATGAAAAAAAGACGCTCTCGAGCTATGGTAAATCAATACACAAATCACACGGTCATCCATGTCGGAAGAACATGTTCCTCATCGTGTTCTCCAATTGGATATGCCCCTCCACAATCAAGTCATGAAACTCCATATGTTAGAGAATAGTTTATAATCAAAAGATAGCCATGACCCAATAGATAACCTGCAGGGAGAAGAACAATGTTATTAAAAATCTTATCATTTTTATATAGCCATAGCGGCCAAATAATAGCAAACGCTCTCACCCTAAATAAAGTCATGTATTTATCATCTATCCTGTGTAACCAGTTACCAAAAATATTGACCACCGTGCATGGGGGAGATAAATCAGAGGCTATTTAGAAGAATGATCATATAGTGTGAGCAAATTTACAATGAAAGAATAAATGATGAATTATCTCATCATGATGATAAAAGACACATTGTGTACTTCCATGCCAATTCCTTTTTATAAGATTATCTTTTATAAAAATTATTCCTTAAGAAGATACCATGCGAATATCTTTGCTTTTAGGGATATTTTCATTTTCCAAATCTTACTATTATCATGAGTATCAGGATAGCCTGATCCTGAAATATAGATAGAAACCTAAATTCGTATTCGTGAGGATTTGAACCCAGGTATTGGGTTTGTACATCCACTCCCTCAACCAGTTGAGCTAGGCTCACTTCCTAAACCATAAAATGAAGGGAGGATTTCACTTCTCCGGCATCTGCACCAACTAGGGATGCACAGAGTCATTAAGCATGACTATCAGGATTTTTAAACATGGTTAAACACCAAGACTGGTCCTCAAGATAAATCCGAGAACCACTTAAATGGAGGATTCTATTGTATTTCAGCCTTTGTTCCCCATAGCAACTGGGGATCGAAAAGCACGGAGAATTCAATTTCACCGGGTCCATGTCGGAGACAGCGGGACAGTCGTTACACCATTCGTGCAGGTCGCTACTTATGCGACAAGGAATTTCGCTACCTTAGGACAGTTAGAGTTACTGCCGCCGTTTACCGGGGCTTCCATTGCATGAGTACCAGAATAGTCAGGTCCTCAAGTATAAATAGGAACGTAAATTCGCATTCGTAAGAATTTGAATCTAGGTGTTGGGTTTGTACATCCGCTCCACCAACCAGTTGAGCTAGGCTTACTTTCTTAAATAGAGAGAGGATTTCATTTCTCCGGCCTCTGCACCAACTAAGGATGCATACATCCATTAAACATGAGTATCAGAATTTTAAAACTTGGTTAAACATCAAACCTGGTCTTTAAAATAAATTACATGAGTATCAGGATAGTCTGGTCCTTAAGTATAAATATGAACATAAATCGCATCCGTAAGAATTTGAACCAATGTTTTGGATTTGTACATCAACTCCTCAAATCAGTTGAGGTAGGCTTACTCCACCGGATGGTTAGCGTCATGTGTAGGGAAAGCAAAGCTACGTAGGTGAGTAGGCGATTATGGTTTTGTTCGCGAGCTAGCTAGTGTGGATTGGTTTTTGGTTTCAAAAGTTTGTTGTTCTTAGTTTCAAATTGTTAAATGAGTGTGAGTGAACTTCTCGTCTCACAGTCACAGAGCAGTTCATAGTTTCTGGAGAATCTGACAGTCGGTTCCCACTGCGTCACACGGCAAGCCCCTCGTATATACTGATGCATCGCGCCGCAACAAAGTTTTCCCTCGTATATTCCTTGAAACAACATCGATCTATTCCTGCACCGATATTCAGTTTTATCCACCCAGGTATTTAGGCTCCTTCCGTTTGGAAATTATTCCCCGCACCTCGCCCTGCTCCTGACTCGGGATTTCCAGCGACAGCGAGCGGATCAAGTAAGCGGCAAGCTCCATGATTGGAGTACTTCAAATCGCACACATGACTGGAATCGAGATTGCTGCTTCGTTCCTTTCTTGGGTATAAAAGATGCATTCGACAGATCTCTGGACCATGTAACGGGATTCGCATTTTCAGGTTCAAGTAAATCACAAGTTACAACTCTCAATTACAAAACAATCCTCTCAATTTATTAAATCGAAAACGATCGAGAATTAAAAGCAGACGGAGTACATTACAGCAAGAGATCCACATTCATATGGCGGCGAGGCGGCTGACGCTCATGGGGTACACAAAATCGGTGGAGGAGGAGTTGAAGACCTTGGCGGCGATGATCCTGTTGGCGGCCTCCGTGGGGTGGAAGGCGTCCCAGAAGACGTACTTGCTCCGGTCGTCGCAGGGCCGCTGCATCGGCAGGCACGTGATCTGGCCGTTGTTCCGCCCCACGCCGCAGCACCCGCGGTCCAGCACCGTGAACCCGTACGCCGCCGCGTTGGCCGCCAGGTCCTTGCCGCTGTTCACGGCGTTCAGGAACACGAGCCTGGCCCCCGGCGTCTGGCTGCCCCCCGCGCGGTTGTTGAGGCGCTTCACCATGGCCAGCAGCCCCTTGTTGTAGATGGCGATGGCGCTGTTGATCTCCTCGTTGCAGCCGCCGCCGCCGCCGCCGCCGCTCCTCTTGTTGCCCGCGTTGTTTCCTCCCCCGCCGCCGCCGCCGACGGAGATGCTCCCGATGCCAGGGACGGCGATGCCGATGCCGGCGCTGCCGGGAGGAGGACGGTCTTGGTCGTCGCCGTCGCTGACCCTGGCGAGCTCGTAGGGGATGCACCCGATCTGGCCGACGCCGGCGATCACGAACTTCCTGGCGCCGAGCGCGTAGAGGTCGGTGATCTGGCGCTCGTACTCGCTCAGGAGGAGCGCGGCGTAGGCTGACGGGTCGTAGCTCCGGGCGGTGTTGTAGTAGTCGGGCATGAAGTAGTTGTTGAGGTAGTCGTTGCTGCCCATGCCCACGTAGTAGATGCACCGCCCCAGCTGCTGCTGCTGGCTCGCCATCCCCTGCACCACCGTCCGGAAGTGCGCCACCTGCTCCGACAGAGGGTAGTGCCCGCCCAGGTTGTTCCCGGTCTCCGGCCTGACGCCCGCGGCGCCCGACGCGAAGTTGAGCCCGCGCGCGTAGTCGGCGGGCTGCGCCATGGCGTAGGCCGGGATGAGCGGCGGGCGGAAGCCCAGGTGGTCCGCGAGCAGGTCGACCATGGTGCGGCCGTTGGTGAAGCGGCCCGGCGGGGCGGCGCCGTCGGGGAAGTCCACGCCGTAGGGCCGGTAGTTGGCCCTGGCGAGGCTGAGGATGTTGTTGTTGTTGCCGTTGTCCACCAGCGAGTCGCCGAAGATGTACATGCACGGCACCATCTGATGCTGCTGCTGCTGTGACGCCTGCACTGCTACTAACGGTGCCGCCATGGCTGCCACCACACAAGCGAGCACTACCGATCTATGGAGACGATCGTTACCCATGGATCTAACTAGCATTGTCGAATGATTCTCTTCTCCGCGATGAACTATAGCATTGCAGACATACGTTTATATAGCTAGCAAGCGCAGCGTAGGCAGGGTAGAAAAGTGAACCGATCCATCGGCCGATGCATGGCATGGCTCGTGATCGATCTAGAGATCGACCAAGAGGAGCGATAGCTAGCTAGCTAGGACGGCATATGCATGCCGCTCGTGAACTATGATGTATTATCGTGATCTCTCACAGAAAAGATAGAACGCCCAGCAAAAAAAGTACTAGTAGGAACACAGGGACGGAATGCATCGAATTAGGATTGTTGGCCGGCCGGTGCTCGGTAGCGGTTAACTCGATCGGGCATGGACTCCATTAATGAGTGAGTGAGCCAGGCCGCATAAAAAAAACAATTCAGTACTACTTATTTTATTATGCAAATATGTTCTCTCACGCGCCAAGAACTTCATATAAAAGACTTAATCCACGCTTCTTATACTGCATCGACGTGGCCTGTTAAGACCGACCGAGCATGGTGCTCGCTGCTCGGTCCATCTCTGCTAGCCAAAAGCCAGACGACAACCTTGGACCAAGGCACCGGTCCTGGTCCGTCCGACCGTCCCCTAATCATGAGGCCCTAATGTCGATGTCACGCAGCCTGGTTAGCAATAGGTAGGTCACATTCTCGGCCATGCGCGCGGACGGACAAAATCTGCTACCAGTGACATATATGGCCTCAAAAGTATTGTCAATCTTTAGCTCTTTTTTTTTTTTGAGGGAGTTGTAAATCTTTAGCTAGGATCTAACAAGTTACCAAGATGCAAATTGACATCAATGAACCCGTACATCCAATCCAACACACCAAACCCAATATCACAATCATTGCCATCCAAGAGTTTTCCAGTAATGATGTGATACCAATGTCTTGTGCTGGAAGAAAGTGGCGCGCGGGCAGCAGGTCTTGTCCTTTAAGAAAAATCAACCCTACGCCAACAACAAATCCATTGCAGATGTTGATCTAAGTCACCTCAGAATACATCATATGCATAATCTGCATCAACGTATTGTGAGTTGGACGTTGGCTGGTTCAAGGAATGTGTAGGAAAAAAGATAACCAGTGTCTATATACTTCTTTGCATATCAAGTTCAGAAATATCCCTGACTGCATCCATTCTGAAACACACGCACTTCTGAATATTCTGAAATAAAAGTACTACCACTGGCATAAATCTCCACACTGCAGAAGATAATTTATTCTCAAGATGACTATATTACAGTTGGTGGGTCTGTAAAGAAAGCACCAAGTTTTTCTCACCTATTACAGGAAAGATGATCTGACCTAACTAAGCTTAATTGAAGAAACAAAGTAATCTGAACGACAGGTAACCTTGTTCCCTACCATTCCAGTTACAGTTTCCGCAATCTTGTTCTTGGTTGATCTTTATTGGAGGGAGAATCTGTCGCTACCGGACGGAGATCTCTTTGAGCAAGAGCCATCAGACTTGTCAGAAATTATAGTGTAATTTCGGCTGCTCACATCCCTGAAGTAGCATCCATCAGTACCCATGTATTTGTACACCTGATGGGTGTTCCCCAATCCGCCAACCACCAAGTTCTTCTTCACCCTCATAGTGCCGCGTGCTGACTGCACATTCCGCAGGGAGCGGTACGAGAACCCCAACTTCCCACCTGAGACCATCTTATCGTTGACGCCCAATTTGACGAGTGAAACCAAAGAGTACTCATCGCCCACCTGATCTGAGGTTCCAGTATAGATATATAGCGGAAACACCTTGTGAACTTCCTCGGAGAGGAGAACAGCAGAAGCATCCTTGACAAAAATGCCAGACTTTGCATCGATTGTTTGGTTCACGACTTGCACCGTGCCATTCGTCGTGAACACGTTGCTGTTAGCATAACTGAATCCCTGGTAGAAAGTTGTTGTGACCTCGCCGAATGATGATTTCACCCACCCGGTTGCAGAGACATGCCGACTTGCATTTGTGAGAAACTTCCCATCCAGTCCACTGAATCCAGATTTCACGCCCAGCACCAATGGGGGCGCATCGTAGCTCACCAAGCTCCCGACTGTCTTCTTGCTCTTGTGATCCAGCCACAGATGCAAATTGGCATCAATGTACCACACATCCAATGCGTTGGTCACGCTGAACCCAAAATTGTGCTCCTTGCCATCCAGAAGCTTGCCCAAGAATGGAGTAATATCAATGTCATAGGTAGGTAGGTTGAATGAGCCAATGCCGGTGATTGGCCGCCAAAGAAGCGGGTTGATACCACCGGTGTAGATAACAGTGAACGGCCAAACAGCACCGACGACTTGTCCATCGACCCTAACAACAACCTCCCGGAAGGAGCCATTGCCAGGAAGATTGGAAATGTTGTTGGCCTCAATGTACGCATCGGGAGGGTTCGTGTACCAGAATTCGTCACTGCCGTGGAAAGATACGAACACTTCAAGGACCGCCCTGTAGGTGTTCGACGGAATGGCAAGGCTCTTGGACTGCACGTCGGTGGCGTTCTGGATGGCGAACCACTGCCCGTCGTTCAGAGGCAGGCTTCTGGAGATGGGCACGATCAGATCGGCCTGCTGCGACAGCGGCGGGGGCGCGGGGTGGAAGTAGAGGTGGAGGGTGAGGTTGACGTGGTAGACGCCGGTGTAGGTCTGGTCGACGATATTGCCGAGGTACACCGCGACCTCGCCGGGCTCCGCGAGGAGGGCCGCGTTCCTGGTGACGTCGCGGGACACGGACCAGAGGATGCCCGTGGCGCGCGGCTCGGCCGTGCAGCTGCGGAGGAGCTCGGCGCCCGACAGCCAGACGCCGAAGATGCGGTCGAACTGGCGGCCGCGGCAGTCGGAGCTCCACTCGAGCACCGCGAGCGCGAGCGACCCGCCCCGGGCGCGCGCGGCGGCGAGGCACTCGGGCGGCGCGTAGGCGGCGGTGACCGGGGGGCGGCCGTAGGTGGCGCCAAAGGAGTGGGAGAGGAGCAGCGTCGAGCAGGGCCCGACGCTGCCGAGCGTCGGGCGGATCGGGCGGTCCACCTCGAAGTAGGTGGTCGGCGGCGCCGACGCGTTGAGAGAGGCGAGGTGGCGGGACGGGAGGCGGTGCCTGTGCGGCGCAGCGGCCGAAGCAAACGGGGCTAGGAGGAGAGCGAGGAACAGAAGGAGGAAAAAGCGGTGGCTGGGGGCGGCGGCGGCGGTCGGAGACGCCATGGCTGGAGATCGGAGAGCACGAGAAGGGGGGCGGTGGGGAGTGTTGCTGGAGAAGTAACCTGGGGGTTTAAACGAGGTCATATAATAATAGAAGTCGTTGTTATTACGCCATAATCTAGGAGATTTAGTGGCTGTCGTTGGCGTAAACAATGTTGGACAGTTGACAGCCTGGTGGGCCCGACGAAGAGTTCGGTGAGGATTGAGTTGTACTACCATGGGCGTGTTTGGTTGCGCACCAAATCGTTTCTCGACCGGCCGAAAGAATTTGGCTGGATTTGAGTGCTCCCGCTAAAAAATGGTTTGCACGGTAGGAGTTTTAAATCACTTCTTAGTCTGAATTCGGAGAAACGCTTGAAAAAATTGGTTATTTCCATGAGCTCCTTATCGTGCTCGCTGGAAAAAAGATACACGAGGGCGTGCGAAAGAGATGGCGGGAGCTCGCTAGCTCGCGTATACGAAAATCCGACTGAATAAATTGGGTCATCGTCCGCGCTGATTCACACAGCCTATTTATGTCATCCCGTCTCACCGCTGAATCCCGCTCACCATTTCCCTCTTTGTAGCTCTCCCTTTAAATCTCTTCTTCATCGACGAGCAGGTAAGTGTAGCCGCATAGTCCGGTCGATCGAGCTTCTCCGTAGCAAGTCTTCTTCGCCCGCTTCTTCGAGATGTCGTCATTATCATCCGATGTTTAGATCGTTGTAAGAGACATCTAATCCTAGTTGTGCAAGTTTAGATCTATTAGCATGTTGTCGCTCATAGTTGATCTGTTAGCATGCGGTCGCTTGTAGTAGATCTAGAGGTTGTATGGTACATTTTGGCAGTCCCGTTTCATGGGGAATGTTTTGTGGTATTGTTAGATTTGATGGTCGACCTTCATTGTTGCGTAGTCTATGTTTAAGGACTATGGTTGGTACGAGGATTAGTGCTAAATGTATAGTTCTTCTTCTTGTACCAGTTATCCCCTTAGACATGTCAACATGCAAGGAAGACAAATTAACAATCTTGCCAATGATGAATTTTTTATTCATAGGATATGTTTTTCTTGGCATGGCCGTAAGTACTCAGCACATTGCTTACTATGATTGTTCAACTTCTGTCGTAGGAGAAGGTACCGACCTCCCTTAATCTATCGACAATCATAGTTGTGCCTCTTTGATATGTGTCGACGCTTGATAAGGTGTATCGAGGGAAGAACACCATAACTTGGCCAACATCTTTGTCCACCTCTGTATTAAACAAGGTTTTCAGTTCATCAAGAAAGGATGCTCAGTTCATCAGAGATTTAGAGAGATGGACATGTGAGCTATTGAAGCTGATGTCCTAAAGTTACCCCGAGTTAAATCTACAACCATATAAGATATTGGAGAGTTAGGTGGGTTCGGGTGCTAAGGATTAAAATGCTTGAGAACATGCGCTGGGTATAGGAGATGTCAGATCTCATGATGGACACTGAGCACTATTATGAGCACATAAGGTTGGATAAATGTGCACTTGCATCTCTACATTTAGTTCTTAAGCTCAGATATGAACAAAACGTTGTAACTAACTATGTTCTCATGTAGGCTCATCCGAAGTACACCGGGTTGATCAATAAGCTGATTCAGAACTATACTCAGATGAGATGATCTATGTTGGTTGTATACCCACATCACCCATCACTCCAGCTGTCATACACCGTGGTCTTAGCCATCTAATGGAGAACAAAACACATGTCTCCAGGTACCTTGCTATGACCCTTGATCGCAAGATGAGCTAATTCACAGCCTTTCTAAACAAACACTACCTATGAGGAGCCGACTATGGTGTTTAGGAGGTGCTGGTGGGGGTGCTGATGATGCTGACAATGATGTATACTTTGGAGTAGTTAGGTTTGATAAAAACTTGTGCCAGATCTATATATTTTGAAAGGTGGTATTCAGCTATAACCCCTCGTTTTGTTGAATTTGTGTTGCATCACGGGAAGTTGTTCGTAAACTCGCGTTGTAGCACAAACATCGTGACTATTTAGATTATATAGTACCAATATTAATTTAGTTGTACTCTGAATTACAATTGTCGGAACCTTGATGTGTGTCGTGTTCTTGTGATGTGTAAGCTCACCATACTTCTTGGGAGAATACAAGTAACCAAATGACTAACAACTTGCCGAAAACACAGAAAACATGAAAGCAAATAACTGGGGTTTGGCTTATGCTATGATGTAGAAATATAAATATAGGCAACCAAACAAAATACACTTTAGATAAGAGACTATATTAACGATTTTCACGGAGCTGTGATACCTAAGTGCAAAAAAAAGACACGAGCAACCAAACACACACTGTGCTTAGATCTCCTGTGTGCGCGTGTCGGTTGTGGAAAAAACATGATCCTACTCCATCCATAGGATCTAGATGCCTTGTACCTGTAGTTGGAGTATATGGATTTTCTTTGAATTTGAGTGTACGGACTTCGTGTTCTTGTTGCGTGCACGAATCGGCAACGGAGAAAACATGAACCTACATCATCAGGATCTAGATGCTACCTAGGAGTACCGGAAGTATACGAGTTTTCTTTAAACTTGGAACATCTTCACCGGGCTGACCCATCTAGTCAATCTAAACGGTCTATTTCTGTCTATTTGAGGCAGATCGCGATCGCTTTTGGGTTAGGATCTAGTCTGTCAGGTCAACCCCACCCAGCGGTGCGGCCCATCCGTCCCCGTCCGACCATTGTCAACACCGGCGTATTTTCAGTGTCTTCCCGCCGCCACGCCATCTCCCGCCTTTCTTTTCCGCTGCTTCTCTCTAGTTCTAGGTGTTTCTCGCCGCGTCCAGGTGCCGCCATAAAAAGGGGAGGTCGCCCAGATTTCTTCGACCAGACCTGAGCCACCCTCAGCAAAAAACCACCATGCCTGGCCATCATCGTCGTCCTGAGCAGACGAGGTAAGAGCAAATGATCTTTTTCGTGATTTCCATCGTAAGAAGATCGACTTGTAGAATTCTAAAAATGGGGAGCAAAGGAAGAGGCAGGCTAAGCTGACTCTTGTTCAATATCATTCTCATGATGTGTGGTGCAAAGAGAAGATTCTTGTGAAAATCCCTTCTTTCTAGCTTGATCAATTTATGTAAGAATGAAGCTAGTGACATTAAACTTCTGGCTCTTCATTATGAAGCCAACTACATGGCAAGACCCTTTATTCCAAGTAGATTGCATCTGCATCTCCTTGGGGAAGAAAGTTCCGTCAGACGGTATCTTAGCCATTCATCAGATACATGTCGGAGATCATTCTCTTGCGTAATAGTAATATCGATTGTTCCTCTACGAGAGCCAAGAGAAAGTCAGTAAGAAGTTCTGAAACTCAAGCATTTAGGCCCGGATAGAATGGGTCCTCAAGCTTAGGATCATTTGGCCTAACCTTTAATACTCGTCAGCATCTTTGAATCCGGGTCGTACTAAAGGCAGGTAGACCGAACACACGGCACCTGTCCCAATGACTGGTACACTGACAGTGGCTTATTGGTTCCTTCCTCCCTTCCATCCTCAAGTCTTACTTTCCTTAACGCCTTAGTTTACTTGATGCCCGATTCATTCCTCCCTATATTCAATCTCTCGAGCCATATTCTAGAGTCAGGTTTTACATTACTTGACTTTCCTTACTTTCTTTAATCCACTAGCCTTACTGGATATACCATACATACTGGACTGACTGGGCTTAGCAACTAGTTATGTTCCTATTGGACTCCTGTTTATGGCCCCCTTCTATTCTATATGGTACAGGTTGTTGTTTTATTGAATTTGCTTCAGGCTCGCGATTCTACTTTGATCGTTATGGATTGGTACCAAGATCAAGTCCTAGGCAAGCAGAAGTAATTTTCACAGCCGGTACGGTAACAATGAAAATGGCTCCTTCTTTAGTGAGATTCTATGAGCAAATGCCTAAACCAAAATACACTCGTAAGTAATCCTATTTATGTATTAGCCTTTGAACAGCATGGGCCATGAAAGGATCGGAGAAGGAATGCAGTAGGATGATTCTATCTTTCCTATGTATGGGGCACACGAATTCTCTTTCCATACACTAGTCAAAATCCATAATAGGGCGAGGGTACCTAAATATCCATCCAGAGCAAGTTGCGATTCTTTTACTTACTACTTTTTGAAAGATTACACCTTCGGCTATCTCTAAGCACGCATGCCCCTCCTATCTATGAAAGAGAACAAGAATTCCCTACACCAACATATCTAGCGAGGGTCCTTCCAATCTATGAAAAGAGGGCACTACGAAAGCTAATTAGTCAAATCAGCACCAAAATAGCGAGTGAGTAACAAGCACTATTTCGACCATACTCTCTTGTCCTTAGATTCCTGTCATTAAGCACTACATACTATAGCAGTCAACTCGCTATTTGCACTCCTTGCATTCCATGAGCTTTTCTTTCAATAGTAAGCAAGAAATGCGAATAACAGAAGGGTAGAATAAGCGATCCGCGCATTTCCTTATTTCACAACGGATTTGACTCGTTAGAGAAATCATTTCTTAGTTATGCTACATTCTTTGAAGAAAGAGTGGGTTTAATACTTAGAGAAAGCGATTTCCGGGTTCAATTGGACCCAACAAGGAAAGCCTGTCAAGCAAGGAAGCCACCAAGCAAACCTTTAATAAGCATCTCTAGCATCTCTATAGCTATAGAAAGCAAAAACCAGCGGTCAAGACTAGTCACATTAGTGAAACAAGTGATTCGCTGACATTCAATTCAAATAGAAAGAGTAGTCACAGCTGCGACAAGTTGCTCTAATAGGAAGGAGTTGACTTAATTTCCATTCCTAGTACAGCAAGAGCTTATTTTTTATGTAGCATTTCTATACCTATAGGATTTCCCATCTTAACCGAGAATGGGTGCAGCCCACCCCATCTAAACTAAAATTCGTTCCTCTACAATCCAGAGCAGTCCGAACATGTACCGCGATCTGTACGGAGATAGAGTATCATTATCAAGCTTGTATCATTGAAACCTCGATTCATTCATGATTCCTGTGGTCTATCCACTTCTCTGTCAGTGATGATATGGGTTTCTTTCATCGGTCTTATCACCCATGATTTTCTTATCATGACTTGCCTCACCCAACTAAGACCTTCTCGAATGAGGGTAATGTAACACCCTCAGAATCGACCCTATGCAAGTTTCAGCGATTCCCGCCAAACCCGCATAGAAACGATTCAAAGGTGCCCACCAGGAACTTTCGTGCGGGTGGAAAACGAAGTAATAACATTACACAACAGTCCTCGATGGGACCCACAGAACAGATATATACAACAGCGACTCAAAGAGTTAAGAATACAGATATAATATACAAAGATCCAAATCACCTTGAAAATGATAGAGCGTCCGACTACGGACAAGATGCAAATTGAGCTAAGAGCCCTGAAGATTAACCAATGGCGTCCATAACCCTGCCCAGGCCAAGCCGGAAGGGTAACCCTGCTAACGACGTCGATCTCAAAACCTGCTTAAACAAAAGGGGTGCCGACAAAGGGCAAAGGAAAAAGAGGAGCGTCAGTACTGAGGCCAGTACACGGCGAGGCTAGAATTCGGCGGTCCTCGCCTACATAGGTATGGTGGACTGAAGCGGTAGCGGCAGCATGCACTAAACAACCTATAGAGACTCGATACAACTGGCGGCAATCAGAGAGGGGTAAGAAAGACCTATTCGGAACCAACCTGATACTACCACCAATCAAACCCATCCTGGCGTTTCCCCCTCGACACCGATCGAGGAAGTCAACCGAGGAACTCACACAGTTGACAGTTTTACTTATTCAGTTATCGTTGCAGCAATTACTAGTCAGGTATAGATAATCATCCTGATAAAATAAGTAGTGGGTCGTTTTAGTTAACCATTCCATTGTAGTTGCGGCACTTACTAGTCAGATACAATTAGCATGAGGTAACCCATAAACCCAGCAGTTGTTGGTACTTTTATTTAGCCATTCCGTTTTAGTTGAAGCTGATTACTAGTCAGATACAATTGTCGCAAGCGACAAATCAAGCAAGCAATTGTTGACAGTTTTATTTAGCCCTTCCGTTGTAGTTGTAATATTTACTAGTCATATCAGATACAGGTCAATTTATAACAGTAAACTTTAGTTATAGTTGTCTATGATCGAGATACTGTGCTCCAAGTCGTCCATAACCGCGGACACGGCTTTTAGAAAGTTTTAACCCGGCCGGGGTGCACAAATAGCAACACACACACGATCAACCTCGGAAAAACCAAATCAAAACCCAACGAGGCTTTCACGACAGAGCAATCACAAGATTCAGAAATATTTCAGGGGGCCACCCCTTGGAGTAGACCCGCAACGAAGCCGGCCGGCTCCGAGACGGACTCAAGGTTGTGGGGACGGCTGTAAACGACTGGGAACCCGAAAGTGTGTCTGGGCTTGTCGATACCGCGGAATCGTGCCACGATCCTAAACAGTACAGTGTGCTCCTCGCACAATCGTAAATACAGTAATAAAGCATGGCATAAGTACAGGATAGTAACAAAACCTCAAACTAGTTTGTGGCCCCAAGAAATAAGACGGAATCAAGTTCTGGCTAAGGGGGGTCCCATAATTCCCCATATGTGGATAGCGCGATAAATCAAGGAACAGGTATCAAGTACTCGGGGTCCTACGGGACACAAGTGGGCGGTCGGAAACCAAATATTATCTATCACCCACCGATGCCTCTGCTTACTTACTTCAATTTTAGTTGTTAAACAGGAATTGAAGTGAATGATAAATAAAGCCGAGACCATCTCCAACATCAAACATGTGGCAATACTCCAACAACTGTGGTACATGGCGACACGCAACAGCACTTGAGCAAGCGACTACGACGCGCAAGTCCAACTATCTACCAAACAACAGGTAATAGGAGGAGGCCATGGCAATATAGGGCTGCAAGGGATATCACGGGTACGAAAACTAGAGCAACGCAACACAGATAGCAATAGATCAACAGGAGGGAATAAATACTATAAAAGTAAGATAGGTAGAAAGGGGGAGATGCTCGCCTGGAAAACATTGTCGAAGGTTCAGCCGAAGATCGGGGCGAAGCTCACATCAACTCAACGGCCTTATCCGCGAAGAACCAAAACACTAGAATAAACACCGGATGCAATATTTAATACTACGGCAAAAGATCGAGCATGATGCATGTAGGATGTATGACATGGCAAAGGTGCGATGCAATTAGGTCATATTAAGCGGAACCGGGGTCCCGACAATTAATTAAATGGTTCAAGTTGTTTAGACACCCCGCATTTTAAATGTTGTTTTAGCATGGCAAACGATAGTACCGGTTCGCTACACAAATTTAAATGAGGCCAATATAAGGCTAGATTTGCCCGCATATGGGCCCCATATTTAATTATGCAGTGAATCGGCATAAGGCCCCCAAACCATATGAAAATATGCATGCAAGAATGACAATTAATATGCAACAAGTTGTTATTTCATTTATAAAATAGGGCTCGAGAAAAAGGGGTCACACATTAGGGGTCTCGACGGTCTTGGGGTTCCGGGGTTCGGGGTCGGGTCTCGGGGTTCCGGGTTCGACGGCACGTTCTCGGACTCCGGGATTAGGGTCTTCGGATCGAGGGTGTAGATCTTGTCGCACGAGCGTCGATGCTTCCGGGAAGGAGAACTTGGTTCGGTGTCGGGGCGCATCGAATGCTTCCGGGTCGGTGCTGTTCTTGTCGTTCAGGGTCTCGGTGTCCGGGGTGAAGTGCTTGTAGTTCCGGTGGCGATCTTGGCGGTCTTCTAGTGGCACCATGTACACCCCTCGAGCCCATCGGTATTGAGCCGGTCTTGTCGTTGAGCATCCCTGTACGAAGGTCTGGGTGTTCCGGTTCCATTGACGATGGCGATCTTGATTCAACATCATCGCGGCCTTCGAGGTTTCGGCTAGCGGAGCCGGGAAGGAGTTCTTGGGGTTCGAGGAGGGAATCCTGTCGCATCCGAGGGGTACTTGAAGTCCGTGATGGAGATCTTGTCGGTGGTCTTGGCGTCCGTGAGGTGGTTCTTGTGAGTTCACCTTGAAGTCCTTGGGTGATCCTCGTTCAACTTATTGCATTGGTCGATCTTGGCGAAACTTGCGTCGCGAACTTTGGAACGGTCACGAGTACACGACACCCGCGAAACTCACAGACAAACAGATTACCAACATGTACTCGCGGTACGGCGCGGGCTTGAAGCCGTCCTAGTCGACACGTGCAGCAAGGCCGGCCGGTGCTCGCGAGGACGTGCAGGGGGAAGCGGTGTTGGACATGGCGACAGCGCACGGCCGGAGGAGGGCCTGGCTCGGTGCGGTGGAACCGCGTGGACGGCGTCGGGTGGGGCGACCTTGACGGCGGCAGGCGGCGCGGAGGCTGGCGCTGGCGACAGACGGCGGCTCGGCCGGATTGAGCGGCGACGGGGAGGAGGTTACCGCGACGGCGCGGCCGGAGGCAGAGCTCGGGCCAGAGCCTGCCGGCGACGGCGAGGTCGCAGGGGCAGACGGAGGTGGGGCCGCGCGTGGTCGGAGCGGAGGCGGAGGACGCGGTCGGGGAGGGCGTCGGTGCCTGAGAGGAAGCGGAGGAGGTCGCGGCTGTCGGTGGAGCGGAGGGGAGGAGGGCCAGGCGGCGGGGTGCTGGCGGGGCCGCTGGACGGCAGGCGAGGCCGGCGTCGGGCCAGGCAGAGGACGGCGGCCGGCGGCGGACGCGGTCCGGGCGCGCAGGGGGCGGCGGCGAGCCTGGAGTGGAGCAGGCGAGGAGGCGGGGATGCGGGGAGACCGGCGGAGGAGGACGGCGGGAGCGGCAGCGCTCAGGCGGGGAGGAGGAGGGAAGCTCGGCTCGGGGCGGAGGCGGAGCGGGGTGGCGCGGCTCGCCGAGGGCGCGCCGGGCGCAGCGGGGGCGAGGGGAAGTGGGAGGTGATCGCGTCGGGGAAGCTTGAGGGCGCCGGAGAGAGGGAGAGGGAGGGAGAGGCGGTGGCCGGCGAGGGAGGTGGAGAGGAGGCGTCAGGTCGAGGACGCGCAGGGGTGAGGAGGTTGGGGAAGGGAGGAAGGCCAGGCGGGGTGCGGTGCGGGTGGGCCAGAGAGGTGGGGCCGGAGGTGGGACCCGGGCGGTTGGTGGACAGAGAGGGAGAGGTCGGACTGGGGGAGGTGGAATCTGGGGGAGGAAAGATGGGCGCGTCGGGGGTCTGCCGGTGGGACCCAGGCGGGGTGAGGTGGCGAGTGGGAGTGTGGCTGGGTGGAGGGAGAGGGAGTGGGTTGTCTAGGTGGCAGCAGGTGGTTGGTGGGGATTTGGGGAGGGGCGACGTGGCGGCGTGGGACTGGTCCGGGTGAGGTGGCAGGAGGGTGTGGGTAGATAGGTTGGTAGAAAAAGGTTTTGGGTTGGACCGTTTTGGGAACTGGGGTGGTCGTTCGGGTCTATCCGGCCCGTTCGACTGCCCCACTAAAATAATATAATATTGTATTTGTGCTAAACGAACCGTTTGCAAAATGTAGTTGGTCAAAACAAAATATTCCGGAGACCCGGGTTTGGCGTTTGAATAAAAGACGGGGCGTTTAGAAAATAAAACCAGGCTTTTCAAAAATAGTTTTATGCAAGCAAATGCAAGATGATGACGATGTTCAAATGCAAGGTGGCATGATGACATGAGCATGCGGTCATGATGATGCAATGCACAAAAACAATGCGATTTTCTAGTAGTGGTTTTGCGGGATGCCACAGGTAAGATCAAGCATCTCTGATGGTCTCATTGATCCCTGAAATATATATGGTAAAGATAAAGGGCATTTAGGAATCGAAAAGCATGCTCCAGTGCCTTGTTCGTGAGCTTCACATTGTTTTGAAGCAGGAGGATACTTGCCTCCTCTTTGTGATGGAAACGAAAATCCATCCATGTGAAGAGGGAGGACTTGCGGGATGGGACTGGACGAAACGAGTACTTTTTTCTCCAATCATACTTCATCTACGACCAAAGAAGGGGACTAAGCATGGGGTATAGGGAAAAGGGACCGGGGGTGAAGGTATGAGCTGTGAGATTGGACTCGCTCGAAGGCTAGCCTAGCAAGGAGGTATGGATCACTTTAAGCTTTACGTCTTGGCCATTAGATTTATGAACGGTACCGCCCATATTAATAGAGTACAAAACTTGTGTAAGCCTAGGTTATGATAGGAAAGTAACACGACTGAAACATAATTAGCAATGGCACTGGATCAACGTAAGAGGCTGGAGTGGACGGTTACTCGAAGGTAATAATATGTGGACAAAGGTGGCAACCCTCTGCTCTGTTCCGCCAATGCGAGACCTTTTTCCACCCCTGCCTATCTTAAGAAGTTGACTCAAACCTTTGTGAGTGTGGAATCTATTCTGCCTATTGGCAGATGGCTCTCGATTATCTTTATCTTATTTCAATTCAAGATCCCCATTAGATTAATAATATGAGTGTCAGGCTTGGCGTACTGAATCTCTTTATAGTCTACCTGTCAAGACCAATATAAGGTTTAAAGAAGAGGCAGGTTATTATGTAAGATAAGAATAGTGGAGTGGAGATAGTGAACTGAACATCGTACTAGAATAGCGAACTTCACTTAATTAAGCATAATACTATATGTCAATCGCAATAGATTGACTGATTTTTTACCTAGGTAGGCAGGGCGGAGGAAAGAAACGCATAAGTCGAGCTAGATCTTTGCAGTCCAGTGCTCATATTGTTTATTTATCCAATCCAATCCCTGCTTTAGCCTTGCTGCTTATTCACTGGCAATCCAACCATACCATTCTTGTCTATCAGGATCAGTCTTTCCCTCAAGTCACCTTAACATGCTTCTTTCTTTCCTTCACTACGCAGATACAAAACTAGGTTGCGGATGCATAAGGCCACTGACATTGCAAGGAGTCCAAGCAACGTCTCCACAAACTTTACAAGCCATTACCCCTTCACAATTGATGAGATGGCATAAGGGAAATGATGTCTGGGCTATGGTTGTGGTGGAGCAACCTACTCAGGTGCAAGCTCTGCTATCCAAGTATCAACATCTATTCCAGGAACCAAAGGAACTTCCACCTCATAGATCATTTGATCACACAATACCTTTGTTGCCAAACTCTCCACAAGTTCACTCTAGACCCTATAGATACTCTACTCTCCCTTGCAAAAAGATGAGATAGAAAAACAAGTTACTGAGATGTTGCAAGCAGGCACTGTCATTCCTAGCATGAGTGCTTTTGCTTCTCCTATCTTGCTGGTGAAAAAGAAAGATGGCACATGGCGCTTCTGTGTGGACTAAAGACACCTTAATGCATTGACTGTGAAAAACCAATTTCCCCTGCCTATTGTTGATGAGTTAGCTAGTACTAAATACTTCTCCAAGTTAGATCAAGGCCTTCATATGTACACCCCAGCCGTGGACTTTATCACGTGAAGAACTCCTTCTTATGAGCTCATGGATTCAGCAGACAGTTTGTAGGGGTTCGTAGCATGGAAAACAAAAATTTTCTATCACATACAAACAAACAAGCCAAGATCTATCTACTAGATTGTAGCAACGAGTCGATGGAATAACTTACCCTCGATGATTCCAAAGCGGTTAACGAGAGCGGATTCTCGTGGGTGATGTAGTCGTACTCTTCCCGATCTCAAGATCGTGTAGACGATCCTTCCGGCGCTGCGTTCCGGCAGCGCTCCCGCAGTCGGTCACACGTTCGGTACTCGACGAAGACCTTCCTCTCCCTTGTTCCAGCAGGCAGCGGAGGTTGTAGCACTCTCCTCGCGATTCCGGCAGCACAACGGCGTGGTACCGGAAGTAGAGGGGAGATCCCGCAGGGCTTCGCCTTAAGCCGGTGCGAGTATGGTGGAGTATGAGAGAGGCTATTAGTGGTCTAGTAATTAGACACACCAATTAGAAGGCTCTAAACCAATTAGAAGGCTCTAAACCGAAGGCTAAAGCAATTAGAAGCTCTAAACCGAAACGGCTCTAAACCGGAGGTAGAAGATAGGAACTTGTGTGTCTAGAGGAGGAGGCCTGCCCCTCCTTTTATGGGTGGAGGGGCTTGGCGCGCCAGGGGAGGGAGGGAGTCCCTCCCCAACTCGGCCTAGGGCTGGCCGCCGGCTTGGAGGAGAGGAACTCCTCCTCCAAGTTGGTTTCCAACTCCTCTTGCTTATTTCCCACAGTTTCTTGTTTTAGCCGTTTGACTTTCAAACTGGACATTTGACTTTTCTGTTTTAGGATTCAATTTAATCCTTTATTTGGGACAGCAAGAACACTTAGTACATGATGCAATCATTCCAATATGTAATGACACATTCATGTACCCCTCCCCCCCGGAGTGCCGGACATTCCGGAACCTTCTAGAACATTCCCGATGAAAACATCGGAATCATTCCGCAACTCCGAAACGGGACTTTCCTTATATGAATCTTATTCTCCGGACCATTCCGGATCACCTCGTGATATCCCGGATCCCATCCGAGACTCCGAACAACATTCGGTCTCTTTATCATAATACCATAACTACTCAAACAACGTCGAATCCTTAAGTGTGTCTCCCTACGGTTCGTGAATTATGCGGACATGATCGAGACACTTCTCCGAACAATAACCAATAGAGGAATCTGGAAATTCATATGGCTCCCACATATTTCTACGATTACTTTGTGATCGAATGAACCACTTACATACGATACCAATTTCCCTTTGTCTCACGATACTTTACTTATCCGAGGTTATGATCGTCGGTATCTCTGCATACCTAGTTCAACCTCGTTACCGATAAGTACACTTTTCTCGTTCCCGTGATATGTGATCCCTTGTGAGCCAGTCACATGCTTGCAAGCTAATTGGATGACATTACACCGAGAGGGCCCAGAGTATATCTATCCGTCATATGAATGGACAAATCCCACTCTTGATCCATGTGTTTCAACCAATACTTTCCGAACACTCAATGCCACCTTTATAGCCACCCAGTTACGGTGTGGTGTTTGATGTCATCAAAGCATCCATCCGGTAAAGGTGATATGCATGATCTCATGGTCGAAGGAATTAGGTTACTATGTATCAGAAAGCATATAGCAATTGAACTATTGAAATGACTTGATCTTTATGCTACGCTTATCTATAGAAGTATGTCCACCACATCATTCTCCTAATGATATGATCCTGTTGTTAATAACATCTCTATGTTCATGATCAGGAAACCATGATCATATATTAACCAACAAGCTAGTTTAACAAGAGGCTTCACTAGGGACTCTTATTTTAGTTTACAAATCACACAAGTATTAATGTTTCCGGTTAATACAATTATAGCATGGTATGTAAACATTTATCATAAGTATGAAGATATGATAATAACTCACTTTATTATTGCCTCTTGGGCATATCTCCAACAGTCTCCCACTTGCACCAGAGTCAATAATCTAGTTTCAAACCTTTGTGTATTCAACACCTATGGCTTTCCGGTGTTGTATGTACACGATTGCTAGTGGTCAACTGATCTCCGGATCTGACACTTCCAGGTCCGTGTGTAATTGCATGTATTTACGTCTCTACGCATCACTCATTCTCTAATGAGATGGCTTCGTACAAATTTAGTCCTTTGGTGTGACCTTTAGTTCTTTGGGGTTAAAACTTGTTGACAATATTGTCGTACAATATATCTTCATAGTATTATCCCACTGTGAACTACACCTAGTTTGATAACAAACTACTTGACACAAATGCCCTCTTTTGCTGCTAAAATAGCAGTCATATACTTAGCCTTTTGTTGTAGTATCTATCACAATGTCTTAACTTTGGAACTCATCCAAATCCATTATGGAACTCACTTTCCATTATATTGTGCCACCCTTAGTTTAGATTGAGATAAACTTATTTGCACTTTGTGACAAAACTAGTAGCAATGTAGTACTTTTACAATGAACTAACCATCTATTTGTCACTTCTACAAATAATATACTCTTAGTTCTTCCAAAAAGATCTTAAGAATATCCTTACTATTGTCCAATGATCATTTTATGAATCATTCTGGTATATGCTCATAACATTTAGAGCATAGGACATATCTGGATTTGTACATATCACAGTATGATTGATATAAATATTCTTTGTGATTTCATACATCAAGTATCAATCTATACTTGATTATTTGTTTTACCAAATGTCAATACACTTGAATATATCATCAACATTGAACTCATTCAATCCTTTCTGTGCAACAAGAAACTTTCTTGTAGTTTCTATATTGAACTCATTCAATATCTTGTCTATGTACTTCTGGCACAACCATATTAGCGTATAATCATGCCTAATATTTGGGTTTTGCCTAAGTCTTTCATCGGGATGAAATTCTTAATATGTGTTAATAAAAGATACATTATTTCCAATCAACAATATGTCTTCCACATAATGTATTAGAAGCATGTCTTAGCGCTCCCACTTAATTTCTTGCAAATGCAAGCATCTTCATTGTCTCTGATGAAATTAAACTCTTTTAACAGTTTCATCATAGTGAAGATTCCAACTCCTCTATGCTTATTTCAACCATTGAAGTTTGCATATGTTTTTAGCACCCTTTGAATTAACAAAAACCTCTATGGACCATGTTATTCACATGTCCTAGGTAACAATTCTATTAGAAGAACTTGTTTTGTTTATTCAACTACCATATAACAAAATTATATGTAGTGGTTGCTACACTAATCCGTCTAGACTAAATATCACTATGAAAGATCAAATCTTATCATAGTCAACTTTTGAACATTTTGTGAACTCTTTCCCAACATGTCGACTATTTCATAGATGTAAAACATTCATGTCTATTTCTTTATAGATCCAAACACGACTGTACGGTCTTACACCTTTCTCGAGGGTCCTTTAAGTTCAAAACTTGATTTCTCGTGTATGGAACTATCACGGATTTTATGGCTTCAAGACATTTGACGGAGTCAGGGCCCATCATCGCTTCTTTGCATGTAGTCGGTTCATTATTCTCAAATAATGATTCAACCCTCAAATCTTGGTATTTGATTGTTTACCCGACCTACTTGTTTCAATAGGAACTTAGATCTCCGTGATCACAACCTTTGAGGCACGTGAGCCATGAGCATTGTTGCTGCCTCCGGAACACTTTTCGGCATTGCGTAACTCTGCACATATAGCTAAGGTTCTTTCAACCTTATCAAAGTTCTATTGTCCTCCCACTTAACTTTTCACGAAAAATTCCTTCTTAAAGAAACTTGACGTTCTAAGCGACAAACACTTTTGTCTCCGGTGTTATGGAGAAATACTTAACAAAGACAAATTCATCCGACTTTGGTTGCAAACATCTTTCTTATGTATAACATACCAATGTTTAAGAAAGGACTACTTGGGTTTTATCCCAAACCATAACCTTATATGGTGTCATTTCAACGGATTATGATGAAGCTCTTTTCAGTGGAAAAACGGTAATCTCTAAAGCTTTTAATCTTTAAAATACAATGGCAATTTTATGAATTACACCTTTGATCTCACCATGTCAAACAAGGTTTAATTACATATCTCGAATGCTCCATACTCTTATGGTGTTTCGGGAAATGCAAATCCACGGAACGATTCCTTAAATCTTAGGTATTATGCTAAACTCTGTAACTCAAATATCTTCCTTTATGATCTTTATCATAAACTGTTTATATTCTTGTTACAATGATTTTGCACTTCATCTTGAAAGTCTTTGAACTTTTCAAATGTTTCATACTTCATCCTTATTAAGTAAATATTCATATATTCACTCAAATTTTCGGAGAAAGCATATGAAGTTGAAATCCATCGCTCTTGACTACACATAATGGACTTCGTACAACAATGTGTACAAGTTCCAATAGGCTAGTCATTCGTTCCCTTTTGGCCTATGAACGAAGTTTCAATTATCTCTAGGAAAGTTTCACAAGTGTCATTTGATCAAAATCAAAAGACTCCAAAATTCCATCCACATGGAGTTTCTTCATGTTTTCTTTCCAATATAATTTAAACGACGATGTCACTTCCTAAGTGATCTTTCAATCAATTTGTCTTTCGACATTTTTAGCACTAGTTTTATGGATGTGATTTCTCCAACGAGATTTGTGAATCATCCATCTTTTATGGATTACGGCAATTATTTGAACAACCTTTTTGTTCTCATAATACCTGATAAAACAAATCTTGAAGGCAAACTTTGATGTTTAATGAGCAACACAATAACCCTTTATTTGTTCTCGATGAACATCATCACATATTCTTTTGCTAGTTTCTTAGGCCATTGTAGTTCATGAATTGTGTTGTTTCGTATGACGATTCACACCAACAAATTCAGTATCAAATACTTAAGAACCACATTGTTTAATAAGCAAAGAATATAGCCATAACATGTATATCATCTATATACTGAAACTGAACAATTTTAGTCTTTTCTTTTCTGCCATATATTTATGAGATTCTCTTTCAATATTTCCTTTTCTGTTTGAAAGAATCTATCAACATCAATAGTGGAGTCATACATATGACATATAGTCCAAAGCGTGTATAGTTAAATACCAATGTCTTTGGACTTGCACTTTGAAGTAGATCACCATCATCAAATGTTTGGTGTTCTTTCAAATTCCTTTCTTTAGTAATCTCTTGGTGTAGTAAACATTTTACCTACATCAAATATTCACCCTTATCATGGAATCGTCCATGATCAAGCTACTTTTAGCTTATAACGATGAATTATGAGTATAATGTTGCTATCCAAAACCTTTTGGAGGATTAGGACAACAAGTGTCTCCAACCTTTTGCAAATTCTCATCAAATATGAGAACATGAATTTTGCCATATTATACTCTATCATGTTGTAACCAAAACTTCGTTTCAGATATCACAATATCTTCCACACATCATGGTTTCTGAAACAACTCTTTCAGATCCTAGATAACCTTGATATTAAGACAATCCTTTGAATATCAAGAATCATGGAGACAAATATGATACTTATATACTAACATTTGGAATTGTCACTCTTGTTTTAATACCAATTATTAAACTTCATGGAGTAACTGGAGCTTTACTGAAAGTTTGCAATAGGATTTTTAAACTTTAGATTAACACTTCAAAACAATACGATACCAGTTCGTAAAGTAACTAACCAGAATTCTATAGTTCTATCATCTCAATTATAACTAAGCGCAAGGTGGTAAACGGATGCCAATGACTACAACAATTATGCAAATTCACTTTGATTTAGTTTATGATAAATTGAGTTCTAATTAATAATTAAATTAATCTAGGTGAACTCCCACTCAAAACAACATCCCTCACATTGTTTTAGTGATCACACGAACCAAATCCACCACATCAAAACCGATCATCACGAGAGTTGACATAGCTTCAATGGCGAACAATCAACATGTTCATCATATCTCCTATATGACTCATGCTTTACCTTTCGGTGATCCGTGTTCCTGAGACCATGTCTGTACATGCTAGGCTCGTCAAGATCAAACCTTAGCTTCCGCATGAGCAAATCTGGCTTGCCCACGTTGTATACACTTGCGGAATCTAACACACCCGATCATCATGTGGTGCTTCGAAACAACAAGCTTTAGCAACGGTGCCAACTAAGGGTGAACACTTTATGACTTGAAATTCATGTGCATGAGGGATCATCTTATAATGCTACCGTCGTCTACTAAGCAATACAAGATGCATAAAGGATTAACATCACATGCAATTCATAATATGTGATATGATATGGCCTTTCTTCTTGTGCTTCCGATCTCCATCTTCAAGCACGAACATGATCTCCATCATCACCGGCATTGCATCAAGGTCAATGACGCTGCTCCATGGTTGTCGTCCACCGGCTTCAACTATTACAACTACTTTGAATAGACACGCGGGTCTTTAACAGAAATTAAAGACAACCATATAGCTCCTGCCGGTTGCCGACTTACAATAAGGAACATTGCATACATCATATATAATCACAATCATGGCCATATCACATCACTGCACGCCCCTGCAAAACAAAGTTAGACGCCTCTACTTTCTTTGCATATTTTACGTGGTTTGGGGCTTTCAATAAGTGTCGTTCTAACTTACGAACAAGAACCACAACATTGATACTAGTATTGTTAATCACCCGTTGTAAATTGGATCTTAACTATGCTAGGAGAAACAGGCACCCGCAAAGCCACTTATGCAATACAAGTTGCATGTCAAGCGTGGAGCAAGTCTCATGAACGATGTCATGTAAGGTTAGCCCGGGCCGCTTCATCCCAACATACCGCAAGATGCAAAGTACACAAGAAGCAATCGACAATAAAAGCATCAACGCCCACAATGACCATTGTGTTCTACTCGTGCAACAGATCTACATATAGACACGACTCTGATACCACTGTAGGGGTTCGTAGCATGGAAAACAAAAATTTTCTATCGCATACAAACAAACAAGCCAAGATCTATCTACTAGATTGTAGCAACGAGTCGATGGAATAACTTACCCTCGATGATTCCAAAGCGGTTAACGAGAGCGGATTCTCGTGGGTGATGTAGTCGTACTCTTCCCGATCTCAAGATCGTGTAGACGATCCTTCCGGCGCTGCGTTCCGGCAACACTCCCGCAGTCGGTCACACGTTCGGTACTCGACGAAGACCTTCCTCTCCCTTGTTCCAGCAGGCAACGGAGGTTGTAGCACTCTCCTCGCGATTCCGGCAGCACAACGGCGTGGTACCGGAAGTAGAGGGGAGATCCCGCAGGGCTTCGCCTTAAGCCGGTGCGAGTATGGTGGAGTATGAGAGAGGCTATTAGTGGTCTAGTAATTAGACACACCAATTAGAAGGCTCTAAACCAATTAGAAGGCTCTAAACCGAAGGCTAAAGCAATTAGAAGCTCTAAACCGAAACGGCTCTAAACCGGAGGTAGAAGATAGGAACTTGTGTGTCTAGAGGAGGAGGCCTGCCCCTCCTTTTATGGGTGGAGGGGCTTGGCGCGCCAGGGGAGGGAGGGAGTCCCTCCCCAACTCGGCCTAGGGCTGGCCGCCGGCTTGGAGGAGAGGAACTCCTCCTCCAAGTTGGTTTCCAACTCCTCTTGCTTGTTTCCCACAGTTTCTTGTTTTAGCCGTTTGACTTTCAAACTGGACATTTGACTTTTCTGTTTTAGGATTCAATTTAATCCTTTATTTGGGACAGCAAGAACACTTAGTACATGATGCAATCATTCCAATATGTAATGACACATTCATGTACCCCTCCCCCCGGAGTGCCGGACATTCCGGAACCTTCTAGAACATTCCCGATGAAAACATCGGAATCATTTCGCAACTCCGAAACGGGACTTTCCTTATATGAATCTTATTCTCCGGACCATTCCGGATCACCTCGTGATATCCCGGATCCCATCCGAGACTCCGAACAACATTCGGTCTCTTTCTCATAATACCATAACTACTCAAACAACGTCGAATCCTTAAGTGTGTCTCCCTACGGTTCGTGAATTATGCGGACATGATCGAGACACTTCTCCGAACAATAACCAATAGAGGAATCTGGAAATTCATATGGCTCCCACATATTTCTACGATTACTTTGCGATCGAATGAACCACTTACATACGATACCAATTTCCCTTTGTGTCACGATACTTTACTTATCCGAGGTTATGATCGTCGGTATCTCTGCATACCTAGTTCAACCTCGTTACCGATAAGTACACTTTTCTCGTTCCCGTGATATGTGATCCCTTGTGAGCCAGTCACATGCTTGCAAGCTAATTGGATGACATTACACCGAGAGGGCCCAGAGTATATCTATCCGTCATATGAATGGACAAATCCCACTCTTGATCCATGTGTTTCAACCAATACTTTCCGAACACTCAATGCCACCTTTATAGCCACCCAGTTACGGTGTGGTGTTTGATGTCATCAAAGCATCCATCCGGTAAAGGTGATATGCATGATCTCATGGTCGAAGGAATTAGGTTACTATGTATCAGAAAGCATATAGCAATTGAACTATTGAAATGACTTGATCTTTATGCTACGCTTATCTATAGGAGTATGTCCATCACATCATTCTCCTAATGATATGATCCTGTTGTTAATAACATCTCTATGTTCATGATCAGGAAACCATGATCATATATTAACCAACAAGCTAGTTTAACAAGAGGCTTCACTAGGGACTCTTATTTTAGTTTACAAATCACACAAGTATTAATGTTTCCGGTTAATACAATTATAGCATGGTATGTAAACATTTATCATAAGTATGAAGATATGATAATAACTCACTTTATTATTGCCTCTTGGGCATATCTCCAACACAGTTCACGTCACATTAGGAAATTAGTTCATTAATTCGTTTATTTGCCAATGAAGAAGCCTTGCGCTACTCGGAAAGTACTGACTAGAGGGGCGTGTGGATCCACAGTCCTAGCCATTCTCACAACGGGATAATAAAGCGAACAAAGACCATGAGAAGAGATTACACCATCCTCTAAATCATTTGATCAATATTAAGCTTCTGTCTCCATAGGGGTCTCCTCCGAGTTATTCTCGGTAGCCAAGGCAAGTAAATCTCTACGCCAAGAAATGACTTAGAGATGTGTTGATTTGATTTTGAGCACATACTTGAATTGCTCCTTGCTACCTAATAAAAGTGCAAAAGAAAGGAAGGCCCTATTCCGGTCAAAAGTACTCTTTACGCTCACGAGCAGTCCTATGAGGATCCCCTAGGTTCTAACTATGATTCACTAGGACGAAGATCTAATAGAATTTGGTTCCTGTTTTCCTTTTCTATCGGGCCATATATCACCTTCCCTTTTTCCATTTTGTTTGACTTGATCACGCAACATTTCTTTCTGCTTTGACCCAATTGATGACTTTGTCAAACTCTGTAGGTAGGGAGTGGTCTTTCAGGATCGGTCCTTGTGTTTCACTACTGTACACGGATGGGATGGACGTCATCTTTTTTATGCATCTTTTGATTTCGCTTTTTCGATACCTCATTCACTTCAAGGGCACCCCATTGAAACTAATGAATAATGAATTTGCTGTCTTCTATCTGGGCCGACACCGAGATTCACCATAACCCTTTGTTGTATTTTGGAAGTCAATCCGTAGTCATGAGTTCTGATTAAAGAAAGCAAGCCATACATACAACAGTGGGCTGAGAAGCAAATAGTTCCCCCACCACTCCATGCTATATTTCCTGCCTTGACCCTATCAAGCAAGAGAAGAAAGGACCTGGGACAGAAGAAAGAACCGAACCCTATAGTTGTACAGAATTCCGTTTGTCCGCTTTCCATTTCTACCACTCGCTCCTATGTATGAAGAATGGCTCTTCCTTGTCTTCATCTTTTCCAATCGACTGCCTTCGGGCGGATCCACACACGGATATCGAGTTAGTATAGTGGCTCATGCTGCTTAATAGTGGAGGTGGGTAACAACTGCTCTTTCTTCTCGATCGAGTAGCCACCGCATCAATTGGTAAGCTTCCCACGCCAAAGCTAGTCTTCCTTGCTTTCCCGACAAACAATAAGACCCATAGCATGTGCACCAGGATGGTCTTTCTATCCCTATCTATTCTCACCGAAATAGACCTCTCATACCCGTCTACACGAGAGGTAACTACCTATGATTTATTTTCTTCGTCATAAATGATTTCCACTGACTCAAGCATAGAATCTTACCCCAAGCCATTAAGCTAATATCTCCCTTGCCATTAATTCCACAAGGCTTCCGAGAAAGGCATGTTACAAACCCAAGAACACCTAACCACCTATTAACTTTATGAATTCTGAGCTTTGGACGTTAAGGAATGAGTGGAATGAATAGACGACATACTCTCTCTAATCGATGCAGCGTGCTGAGTGCCCTTACTCTTGGTCATAGGCTTCGGAGAGTTGGAACTATGGCTATGGGAAAGGTAGCTATGGAAGGAAAGCATTTCACTACCTCACATCTGGTAAGTGTAGCAAGTCCAAATCCCTTATCTCATACGCTTCCCTCCACCTCCTCCGCTAGCCTCATAAGCCTCGTGGCCAGTAGGCAATGATCTGACTTTGGCGACGAAATGTGTTTTACAATAGTTCCAACGTTTGAGTAATTGAACTTGCTTCTTCATGGAGATCCACACTTTCTTTTCTTGACTCGCAGCAACAAATAATGCAGTAATAGGTAATGTTTTAAATCCTATAAGTACTTTACTGACTCAGCTCTTAGTTTAGTCTCGATGTTGTTTTAGTCTAAGCCATTATACAACAATTCTGGACCCACAGCAGGAACAAATGCCTGTGGCCTCGGATGTAGATACCAGTCCCCTAGCCCCAGGAGTAGTAAGCCAGAACCGAAAAGTAGAGAGGCAGTGTCAGCGACACACCAAACAGAAACCTGCTTTCTGAGCCATAGATTGCGAATCCTCTAAGCTGTAGAAAAAAGAGTAAGACGATCGGGCAGAATGAATGGTCATGCCAATGGCTTAGCTTAAGTGAAAGATGGATACCAATGAAAAGCCAAGAAGTCAAAGTGGAGAAGGAGTGACTCACATGAGTCAACACTCACTACTCAGGTCCGGTAGAGCAATCTCCAATTCTCATATAGAAATGTTAATGTTATGATTTCGGTATTGATCAAAAGGTGCTGGGACCTTAGGGGATACATTAGTGCCATGTTCTATTGCGGAACGGTCGTATCCTGGTAACCTAGACCCCGTAAGAGCTCTACCTAATCGTTGACATAATGGGTAGAAGGTTGTGCTTATTTATCGGCAAATAGCTAAGTCGAAACCCCGAGGTAGCAACTCAACTCTTCGTAGATAAAAACAAATGTTCAGTGCTCTAGTGTGGTCCCTTTCATCCAGAGGTTAGGATATCGTCTTTTCATGTCGAAGACACGGGTTCGATTCCCTTTATACGCAATGTGGCGAAAAAGACTGATTCAACAAAATATGCCATGCCAACTTTCAGATTTAAAACGTGTCGCCTACTTCCAGGAAATGTTCGAAACAGAGAACTTTCTCTAATCCAACGCCGCATTCTCCGAAGATTGAGGAACAAGAGGAGATCCATTAAAAGAAATCTTTCTCAGAGAGAAATCTAAACAGTAACATCAAATCACAAACTACACGAAAGTTGTCTATTGCCGTTTCATTCCTATTCGTGGTTTCCAATCGAATCCTAACTTTGTGTTGGGCCTCGATCTATATCTATTTCTATCTGTACTTACCAAGAAAAATCATGCAGATTCTATTTTACCTCTTTTTCTCCCTGCTTGTCATAAAATTCTTCTTTCTTATATGCAGCTTCACTTCTTTTTTTGTGGCAGAAGCGCTCGTCTTCGCTTCCGAATATAGCGATGCTCCTGCCACAAGTGTTCTGATGTTCTTACCTGACGGTGACAATGATTTGGCTCGTGATGTCGCGCTGTTTCTGCCGCGGGGAGGTGAAGCTCTTCCCGAACAACGGCCCCTTACGATGGACAAAAATTCCCGCCTGGTCGTTGTCATCAATTTCCAAAAGGAAATTGGCGCTCTATTAAAAATGATCGATGCTACCGCGGTCTGGAATCATTATTTAGCCGAGGAAAGCACCGAAGATCTCGCTGCGGCCACGCTATTACATAAAGAGGACGACTTACATGATCCTAGGAAGCTTTGGCTCGTACGTGAGGGCCTTCGACTTGATCAAAACAGTTCACTCTACTATTGGAGAGCGGTGCATTGGGTTAGGGCAGAGAGACAGGTGCAGAATGGGGACTTAGCTATAACGTTTATCATCGAGGACGATAGGGAGGGATTATGACTAGCAACCCGCAGAAATAACGCTCAAATCTAGTACTAGTTCTAGTTATATGCTCATTTTACACAATGAATTTACAAGAAAATGAGTTTGCAACGGTAGACCTATCTCCCGAAAAGAGTTCAGTAAACAAGGGAACGAAACGGCTTTCTTTATCTTTCTCAATAAGAATGGCTACCACCTCCTGCTGGATCTACTTCTGGTATTCGTACCCCTGCGACTTGGGAAAGAGACCAGCGCACTTGACCACAGCGATCGATCCGATAAACTAAAGCATCCTGGCCTCTGGCCAACCATTGGGAATAGAACAAATGATATGATATATAATAAAGAATAGTAAGGCGCGCAACGATGGATAAGCGATAAGAAGCAAAGAAGGATATCTATCAGGCAACTCACTATTGAACAGATAAAAAAGTAGTCCGTGACGTACAAATAAAGCTCTTGCCCATATAATGTCATCGTTTACTGCAGGAATTCCCTCAATTCTATTCGTAGGGAGCCCAAAGCAGGATATTTGGTAGGGCACCTCATTATCTGTTTAAGCACATTCGTACAGGTAGGTCAGCAATGCATGATAGGCGGGTAGGTAAGCTTTACATTCACTATGTTGTAACTCCCCTAGTTCCTTATTTTCACTATGTCCATATGTACCAATTCACTCTTTGTTGATCTCCTATACATGATGGCTTTTCCTACCTCACAAGACAGAATACCAAACTTACTGAAAGGAGAGGAAGTCAGGGGTATTAAAAGTAAAACTTGGCTTGTGTGTGCGCGCACACAAAGGAGACTGAGTTGGATTGCAAAGCCTCTTAGACGGAAGGAACCTGTTTTAAAAACCCCTTTCTACAATCTTGAGAAATCTCACGCAAGCAACTACACGCCGCAAGTCTTCGGTATTGTTCACAAGGAATTTGAAAAGATTGACTCCGCTTTTTTTCTTTTCGAGCATGCCAAGCCTCCGGTAGAGCGGAGTTCTATGCATGAAGTAGTCGCAGTTTACAAACTAGTGAATGGTCAAATGAATAGGCTCGTTTCATCGGGGGTAACCAAGGAGTAAGAATGATTTGATAAAGTAAACATTACCTTTGAGTGCGGTCCTTCAGAACAAGCTCTTCCCTTTTCAGATTGCTTCTTTGGGCCACTTGAGCATGGACTGGGCAAGGGTGGATTCCCTCTACTTCGGGTGGCTACTATTTCTCAACAATGTTTTTTCATTTGATCCAATAGCCCTCCGTTAGATAGGAACAGCTTTGCTAAATATTGATAACTCTCGAATAGAATATGAGAAGGGAAAGATCCTTTACATAAGGAACTATTGATCATAGGCGTACACTCTGAAAAGAATTGAATGAAACTCTCTTGTTTCGTCAACTTTGATATCTCTGGTGTTCCAAGTAAAAACTTTTCAACTATCTGGGTCACCGCTGTTTTAAACCCTGACTTGGAATCAGAGCCATAAACGAGTGATTCGGTCGGACGGACGAGACGCTGTAGAAGGGGGAAGAGTGGCGGCATTCACAGGTTTCAATATTTCCACTTACTAATGGATGAAGAATGTGCCCGTCCAGAATAAGTGTTAGGAAGGGGGGTCGCGCTTTGAAAAACGATTATTTATATAGAAGTTCAAGAACCGACTCCGTATGTTTACTCTGTCCTAAAGCCAATAAACTAACATCATCTTTATGTTCTCGTTCAGGTAGACGTCGTTCTCTTTTTTCTTTTATTAGAAAAGTCTTGGTCATGAGCCCCTACAAGGAGTCAAAATCAAGCCGAAACCAGATACAGGAAGTGTTGACCCGGATCAATTGAGTGCGAGCCCTTTTATCTTGAGCTGATTCTCCTTATTTTAGAGCTGTGGCGAAGGTAAATTGAGCTCTGGCCTGTGGGGAAGGAAAAGGCTCTAACGAAGCTCCAGGGATTACAGGAAGGTTTAGGCCTTGTGAGCAGCTCCAAACGGTCAGAAAAGAAGATGGTCCCGCCCTTACTTCGGCTTGAGGAGTCGTTTTCTCGCTATCTTCTTCGTCTGGATTAGCCAACCTAGTAGGTTGTTTGAGTTTCAGGAAAGCCAGAGGTGCTTTCTAAAATAGCCGTTACCGCTATGTTCTCAGTCCAAGATCAAATCCCTATCTATGGTTGGGGGAGCTCGGTATGCCAACGCTTGCCCTTGTGTTAATGGATCAAATCTAGCAATCATGTTTTTCTTCAGTTCCCGAGTTCCTCTTGTATCGGTTCAAGAGAACCCACCAGACTTATTTAAGTGGATGGATGCCAATAAGGGCTGACTCCCCTCTTCAGGGCCAACGATAGAAGGCAACGTAAGGAAAGGTAGGGTGCGTAACTTCTACCCCCAATTCGTTCTTTACCTTTTTTTCTATATCCAAAGAGACTCGATTTCTTATTTTTTAAATAGAAACAGATCCAATAAAAAGGCACTACTGTACACTTCATTAACATATGTTTCCTGCTTTCGTACTGCTCCAGGTGACAGTGCGAGTGTGGGAAGCATAGTTCTAGTTTTTAGTTTAGCTTCTGCTGAGCCTTCTAGTCTTATCTTCTTGTCCCAAAATTAATGAAAGGAATAGGAATCCTATGAGTTTTTGGATAGGTGTGATCACTTTTGTTTATAAGCATAGGTTTACTACGTGCTATTAACTTAAGCTTCAACCCCAACATCGGCAGAGAAGAGGTGCCCGAGCGCCCGCTGCCGTCGTGGAGTTACCGGATGTGCTACCTACTCCGATTCCGGGGCGCCCGCGGATTTACAGAATGCCCCCCACCCCGCCGCGTAGCTCTTTCCAGAACCTTCACGTAATCGTGACCACCAACAAGCCTTTCACGATGGTGGTGGCGGAACACGTCTTTCTGCTAGAGTATCGGCAATGGGACCAACTCGCATTTGTGTGTGGCGACCTTCGGGAAGCGGTGCGGGCCAATCCCGATGACGCTTTCCTGCGTGTCTGCCTCGACCGAGCTGAAGAGGAGACGCAGGTGCATGAGGCGATCATTCGCTCTCTCTATGACGAATGGTGTATCTAACGCATCGCATCCGCCGCCCCCAGCGACGGCGGCCACGCGTAGTTTTAGGGTATGTGGTGCGTTTGTAACAAATGTTTTAGGGCTTGAATAAAGATTTTTATTGCAAATTGCCAATGCCTACATTGATACATCGTACATTTCGCGCGCACAACCTAGCCTACTCGTCGGAGTCGGAAACAACGACACATGGTGTCGTCGAAGACGCTGATGGCAAACATTGCTTCGCCGTCGTACTTGAAGATGGCGATGTTGTCCACCTTGATCTGGTGCGTGCAGGCGAAGCACTCCCAACCGTCGCTAAGGTACATCTGGCCGAGGTGGTCGAACATTAACTCCACCGGGTACCTGTGGTCCTGAAACTGTTCGCCCGCAGAAAGACAAGATGGGGCGGTGGGTCGACAACCAACGACGCGAACTTGCGGGTAAGGAGCAGCCTGTCAGGCGCCATGCCGAAGTGGATGGCCACGAGGAACTGGACGCCTGGGTCAACGTCGTCGACTGACGACATCGATGAGGGAGAGCATGTTGGCACAATGCTTTGGCGGCGTCCTCGGCGCCTCCCTCGACGTCCACGCCCGACATGTCCTCCCCTTGATCCATTGCCGCCGACCATGGCTAGCTAACGGTACTGGAGACGGAAAGGAGAAGGAGGAGAGTGTGGTGTGGTGTGGTGTGGGGGAAGATGGCCGCGACCAGCCAGTTTAAAAGAACCGGCATCGGATGCCGTCGTGAAGGCCGAAGAGACAACATTAAAGTGTCCAGTCAGGAGGGCAGGCGTCGGGCGGCGCCTGCATCGGCGATGGGGAGCGTGGCCAGTCAATTAGTGTGTCGTCTCATCTCCATTGATGGCGCAGGCTGCCGCTGGTCAGCCTTCCATCAAAGCCTCTGAATCATTGTCACGGTTGCGTCTGAATCGGTGCCACTGTGCGCGTGTGAATCAACACCGCGGTGGATGACGGATGGGCCAACGGCACTAACGGGCCGGACACGCCCTCTGTCCGCGCGCGTCCGGGACGACGCAACTGTTGCCCAGATTTGGTGGACGGATGGTGAAAGATCATGGATGCCGCCTAAAGAGGGCGTGAATAGGCGGTTAAAAACTTTTACGAGATGAGTTTAACAAAGGCGGAATAAAACTAGCTTTTTCTTTTTTCAAGCACAAAACCTAGATATACTAAGGTTCACCTATGTGCACCAATAACTTATGCTAAGCAAGACAAGCAACAAAATGATAGCAATATAGATTACTTCAAATACGAAGGCTATCACAATATAAAGTGCATAAGTAAAGAGCTCGGGTATAGAGATAACCGAGGCACGCGAAGACGATGATATTTTACCGAGTTCCTTCCACAAGGAAGTACGTCTTGTTGGAGAGATGGACGGTACTAAGACCACCAACGCCACAAGAGGCCTCACCATATTCTCCCGAGCACCCGCCACATGACAAGCACCCGATCCACTATGAAACACTTGAGGGCGATTACCAAACCCGTATAAGATTGGAACAATTTCCACAACTTAATTGGAGGCTACCAATAAACATCACCAAGGACACTACCTGATCCCATGCTCTATTCACTGCTAAACTTCCATCCCGAGCTCTGGGTTCTTCCCCATTTGAAGATTATAATTCTTTCTCCATTAACCACTGATTTTATTTTAGTATATTTACTTAATTATTAAGTCTACCGGCTGCCATTTATGTTTCAAGCATTCATGGTGCTTTGCCCATGGAACGATTACTCTCAAATGCTCAGATAGGTGATTTGGTTCGAACAATACTCGTACAATTATAGCAGGTTGGACACCTTCCTATGGCTCTTCTAATATGTCAATACCAAGTGTAACACTTCTTAGCACATAGTGGTTTGAAGAATTCTGTGACATCAGACTTCTAAACTCAGAAATACATTTCCAACAGGTGAGTGTACCCATACCTACAATTCTGTTCCTGATCAAATATTAGGAATTTTCTATGTTTGGCCAAGTCAGAAGCATATGGAGTTTCTAAAGCGGTGGTCAGCATTGAGTGAGACCTTTCACTGCAAAATGTTGAAAAATTTATATTGTCTTATCTCCTGCCTATTCTGAACTTTTTTTTTGACAGATAGCTTCCCATTGTCAATCACAAACTCAAGTTTTTTTAGGGAGTCCTGTGGAATGTAGATTAACACATGGATTTTTTTACAGTTTGTTAATTGCTATGCCATTCTTGCTAGAGGACCGGAAAAAATAATAATTTGGTGGCCTTGATCATTGGTTTTTCTTTTTCAGCGCATATGTTTTCTTGATTCTCTGTCCAAGGCCAATACAGAGGATCCCATTGAGCCGCTATTAATTGGTTACATCTGGATGCTTGAAAGCACGGTACTGACCTCATGGTGTACTTTTTTCTAAGTTAGTAAAATTGACTCTTTTAAGTGCTTCGGTATCCCGCCCCCCCCCCCCCCCCCCCCCCCCCCCCACCCCACCCCCACCCAAGAGAAAGAATCCAGCGATTTTCAGCTTTTAGCGGGTTCAGGTGCATAGTCCGGTTGGAAACCGGGTAGAGTTAGAGACCGTATACTATACGTATACTGTAGTACGGCGGGCCGGATAGAGTCAAGGCAGTTATAGCCAGGGAATCACGATCGCGCACAGCTCTCGCCTCGCCGAACCTCTCGCTCGAGCAGATCGCTCGCCGCCCTCGCTCGCCGCCGCAGATCGCTCGCACAGCTCTCGCGTCGCCGCACCTCTCGGTCGAGCAGATCGATCGCCGCCCTCGCTCAGTTCGTTACACTCACTGCCGCGTGGGCCCGCAGTCACGCGACCCCATCTGTCAGATCTTCCTCCTTCCTCCCGACCTGCCTCGCGACCCAATCTCTGAAACTGTGGTCGGATCCTCTCCTCACTCGAGAAACAAGCTCGTGGCCACCACCGTCCGGCGAACTCTCAGACGAATTAATCCTCCAACATTCTCCCATGGGGTCTAATCCATTCTCCAAAATCTCTACAAGACGCCATCTCTCCTGAACTATGAACTATGGATGCATTGGTAATAAATTGCCTCCACCAACGGCCGGCCGGTGGTGGCCGACTGGAGTTCGCCGGAAGCTCACGGGAGCGGTTAGCGACAGACGTGAATCGACCGGTCGGTCAACCGATCTCCACCTTGTCCGCCTAAATATGTACGGTACAACTATACATACGTACAGAGGTTTCGTCAAAAAAAAAAATGTAAACAGGTCTTAGCTCTGACCCGGAACCCACTCACAACCAACCCCATAACCCGTTTTTGCAGACAAAAATTTCTCGGGGGGATACCGAAGCAAGGCTCATAAACCGAATGCAGGCATCTTTTATCCCGGAACAACTGTGCTGATCGGCGAAAGCCAACATAGTTGCGACGGACTCGACATCGAGCTCTTGGCAGAGGATGCTTTCGCACATAAGCTTCAACCTCTCGATGCCATACCGATCCGCAGCCACAAGCAGGTGTCTGGTCGCCTCCTCCTTATCGTCTCCATCCAAGTCGTCATCGTCCATGGCTGCAGGCAGCGAATCGGTATAGATGAAGTGGAGCAAAACCTTGAAGATGGCAGGCTGCATGCTGTCAATGACGATGCGGTTTGAATCCTTCTCCCTCATCGGCCCATAGAGCGCCGCCTTGAAAACCGGTGACCGCATCGCTAGCACCAGCTTGTGGGCAGGGAATTCCTGTCCCTGGACCTCGAACGTCACATCGGCACCTTCCTTTGCCTCTAGCAGCTTCCCGAGTTGCTCCGTGATGTCGTGATGTCGGATGGTGGCACCTGGACATGACTGCTGTTAGCGGCGGGTAGCTCAGCCTCCTCCCAAGAATATGGATCCTTGATGACAGTCACGGCGCATTTGATAGTGAGACGATCGTCAACAACATAGCCCGATGCCTCCATCTCACCCCTGTTTATGTGGTGCGGGACAAGGCAGTTTGGATAGGAAAGATTGCCTGTGAAGGCCGCCAGCGAAGAAAATTGTTTGGTTTTCCAGTGGAACAAGCTGATTGTGGAGGATACCCGCGCCGTGTCCACCTTCTTGTCCATCTCCGTCAGCTCCAGATCGACCGCAATGTCACCCTTGCTATCCTCCGTCGATCCGTCGGGGTAATAGTGGAGGCACCAGTCATGTCCGCCCACAACGAAGGTTGACGACTGGATGTAGCGGCCGACGCCCATGCCCCTGTGAAGGCTGTAATCGGAGATCTTGAACAAGTGCTCCCCGTGCTCCGACTCCGCTGTGCACGTCGATGCGCTCAGCAAGATCGTCGACATTGCAGAATCTCTCGAGTGCAGATCGATCCTGCTTGAGGAGATTTCTTTCTCCTTTTCTTTGCTAGACAACCCCCTTATACTTAGGCAAGTTTTATAGTACCTTTTACTACTCCTCAAATATGACTAGTATAATTTAATCTAACGGCTAAGAGAAATTTGGCCCAGCAGGCCCAGATAATAATTATTTGGTAAAAAAAAAGTGTAACCCATGTTCACTGGCCAACGAACTGAAAAGAATAACATCCTCTGTACGATGCCATGCCACCGCGGCTTCTAGGCCGCCGCCTCCCAGTCGCCATCACCGCTTCTAGGCCGAAGTTGCGCCGCCGCCTCCCCCTCTCGTGTCGCTGCCTCCCGGACGCCACCACCGCCTCTAGGCCGCACTCGTGCCACCGCTTCCCCAAACTCGCGCCGCCGCCACCTCCCTCTAATTTCCTCGACGTTGGACCCTTTCTAGTTGAGATCCGTCGCCGAGGCTGGCCCGCACGACGCCCTCGCCCGCCACGCCGCCCACGATGCAGTTCAGTTCGTATCAGAGGTGATATACTGCTGTTGCTATCTAAAATATAATGTTGTCTATGGCTGTTGGTGTTGCTGATTCAGTTTAGTAGGAGAAAATGGTTCTATGTTCTGTTAAAAATCTGTATAAGTATTCAAATGACACACTCCATCTAATTCATGGCCAGGATCCACAGTTTGTCTAAGTGTCTGATCTACCATTTCAACTACAGAAGGGAGGCGACTGGGATGACGAGCAGAGTGATGTCTCCCTTGCTGCCAACATTTGGAGATGGCGATGCATCCTGTCCGATGCATCCACTACTTCCAACTCAGCGCCACTGTACCTCGTTGTTTGATCTTCTCCTTGTTTCATTGTTTGGCACTCCTAGATATATGATCCCCTGATTCAGTTTATCCCCTTGTCTTCATGCTTTGGCTTGCGGTAAATTAGTAATTCATGCTTTGCTTTTCTTTTTCGATTGCAGATTGTGGGTTGATACATTGCAAGGCATATTCACATCATTTGTATTATTACTTGATCATGATCATCTTCTTAATATGTTTATATACTTTCAACTTACTATATTTTTTATCAACTCAATACTTTTCTTCAGTCTTGAGTTAAATTGTTGCAGGCCTAGGTCAGAAGTAGCAAAAAATAAAATTAAACAGGCCTAGGTTAGAAGAAGCAAAAAATAAAATTAAATACCTTGGTGCTAATGAGGTGTGTACAGAAATATAGCTAGGTGCAAAGAATGTCAATCCATTGCTGGTACTACTCTGCAACCTGCATTTCTCACCTTGCCGTCCCTGAAAACTTATGTTAACTCAACAGTCTAATAACATGTATTTTTTATTGTATTCCTTATGTTAACTCAGGAGTCTTAGAGGCTGAAGCTTGAGCTCCGTCATTTTCTTTCAACTCTTGAGTTCATCTTTTCAGTTGCCCTTCTTTTATAACAAAGAGTGTCCATTATAAGATTCTTGTGATTTTCTGCTTTCTGAATAAGTAACTGAAATCTGGCTCTAAGTGCATTAAATAATACATACAATGTAGGACATACGTTTCAGTTCCACCTTTCCTTACTCTCGTTGTCGCATTAGAAATTGTCAAATCATTGTTTAGTTCTTACACATAGAATTCTTATATTCCTTTTAGAAATTATCTAGTTCAACAAGTAACATATTTTTTACGTTGATGATGGCAGTTTTTCTCCCGTGATGATAAAAGGGTCAGCTTGGAGGAGCTCTAAAAGTATCTTGTCGTTGTTAGCAAGACCTTCGGAAGTCAGCTGGAAGGATTCAAATACTAAACACATATGCACGACTGAAAGGATTAAATGTGTAAGAATGAACAGGCCAAGAGGATGAACTGTTTTCTAGGGTCTCATGCTGTCTCCGTAGGCTAAGCAGCTACCTACCATTCTATGTATATTCATGGAGAATTTGAATATCTGGTGTGTTAGTTTTTTTCTCGCTAGTTCTGATGTCTTTTAATATGGTACATCAGATATGCCTTGTTTATTTTCTGATGTCATTCTAGTTGTGGCCTTGCAAATTGATGTGGTTATGTAATATTGAATTTGTGAGTCCATTAGTTCATGTTCTTGTCTGGTATGTACAATAGAAAATTACTAATTTCAAGAGAATGTTGAGTCAGAGTTCAATTTCTGACTGTCATAACTAGTCGTCACATACATACATCAGTTTCATACAAGTTGCAATCTCAACCGTGGGGAATGCACAGTTCCTTTCGAACAAGCAAACCAAGAGAAATGTATTTATTGCTTATTCCCTAATTCACTGCAAATAATTTCTTGACCAAACGTAGACCATAAATTTCAACAAGGGAGAAAACTAGAGTTGATAGTTATTAATTCTATCATGACAGCGCTGTCGAAGCCTCTGTTACAGCACAGTGCAAATAATTTCCTAACCAGACATAGAAGATTACTTTTCAGCGGGGGATAAAGCTAGAGTTGATAGTTATTAATTCTAGCATGACATTGTTGTCAAAGCCTCTATAAATACAGTACAATTCCCTTTTAGGAGACTCGCGCTTACAGAATCCACACATCTATCCTGGACAACATATTGTGGAATTTTTCTTTGACCCTTGAGAGGAAAAACTTTATCATCCATCTAGGTGCTCCTTAGACAATTCACTCGTTTCAAAAAGTTCTGAAACATTTGAGCTTGCTGGTCAGCTCGGCCGCCACCACCAAGTTCTCCAACATACTCAATGTTACACTTCCTCACTGGCTCTGCAGTAAAGATGAAAAGAGAAAATCAATGTTTCTTAACTGTGCTGGAAAATTATTTAAGAACAGTGATAATGTTAAGGACAGAACACTCTCTCTTATATCTTCAACAAGAAGAAAAAATGTACAAATACCTTATGTGAGTAAGGAGGTCAACGAGTAACTGGGAGTTCAAGCTAGTGACCTGATTCTTCTCCTCACTGCTTGAGCTAAGTTGCAAAAAAGGGCTTTGTTGGACGAGCTTGCCTGGATGAGGAATAATGCCTTGTCGATGGAGGCTGCCGCGCGCGGCAAGTGCGCTCACCCGGCAATGAGTTCCAAGGCACCCGCCGGTGTGCTGAGCATCAGCTGCCGCCGTAGACCTCTGCTTCATTGTGGAGACCGACGTGCAGGCTGAACTGGATCCTTCAACGTTGTTACTCCTCTGCTCCTAGCACCCCAATGTCGCTGTCAGCCTGTTACCATGTTGTCATACTGTCGGCGCCAACCTGCTCCTACACCGTCGCCGCACTGCTCCGAGGTGTGAGCCGAAGACACTCCGAGGCACGAGAGGAAGACGGGAGGACTGCGCAGTCGAGGAGGACCACCGGAACGCGGCGACGGACGTACTCGGGGATGAGTTAGATTTTAGGGTTAAAAAGTTTTTTTCTTCTGGAATGACATCACAGCACAATCGGGACAGATAGGCATGGGCTCATTTGGGCCAGAGCCCGTATACAGCCCTCTTCTTGTGCGGTGCCGATTTTGCCCACACGAGACAGTAGTATAAATTGTACTAGTCATCTTTTTTACACTAGTATAAATTGTTGTGGACCTTTAGATGGACGAAAATAGATGGCTCTTATTTATTTGAGGGTACCACAAAACATCTCATACACTTATACTACTAGTATGTACATACCTGCGGTGATCGAACCGAATTAGGAAGAATCTCATGACGTACTTGATACGGAGTCTGTCCAAGGGCCTAGGACCTTCCCCTCTCGTTGCCCATAGTACCGGCTTCCGCAGCCTCACTACTGGTGAAGGGTGGCGGTCTCGCATCAGTTTATATCTGATCGCCTCCTTCTTATCGTCTCCATCCAAGTCGTCGTCCATGGAAGGCAAGGAATCGATATAGATGAAGTGGAGCAGAGCCTTGAAGACGCCAGGATGCATGCTGTCAATGAGGTTGCGGTTTGAATCCTTCTCCCTCATCGGGCCGTAGAGCGCCGCCTTGAAAACCGGCGACCGCATTGCTAGCACGAGCCTGTGTGGGCAGGGAACTCCTCTCCCTGGACCTCGAGTGTCACATCGGCGCCTTCCTTTGCCTCTAGCAGCTTCCCGAGTTGCGCCATGATGTTCGACGGCGGCACCTCGACACGGCTGTTAGCGGCCTCCTTGGAAACATACGGCTCATTCATGACGATGTCCTGGCACTTCATGAGATTATCCATGAAGTCAAGGTTCAACGTCAGAAAGGACGCCCCATCCTCTCCAGTTCGCTTTCCTTAAGGGACGCCTCATTCATGACGATGTCCTGGCACTTCATGAGATTATCCATGAAGTCAAGGTTCGAAGGTCGGAAAGGAGTGTTCCTTAAGCTGGACTTCCAGAAGGCCTATGACCGCTTGGATTGGGCATTCCTGAGGCTCACTCTGGAGAGGGGGGGGGGGGGGTTGACGATCGCATGATCTGCTGAATTATGCAGTTCGTGAGGAGTGGCAGGACAGCGATCAATATCAATGGTGAGATCGGCCCCTACTTTAGCCCTTCTTGCGGTGTTAGACAAGGGGACCCGATCTCCCCTATATTGTTTAATGCCGCGGTGGATGACCTGGCAGAGATCCTTGACCGAGCTCAGCGCTCAGGGCACATCTCGGGGGTGGTAGGTCACCTGATCCTAGGTGGGGTCTCGCACCTCCAGTATGCTGATGACACCTTGATCATGGTTCAGGGTTCAGACCTTGACATAATCAACCTGAAGTTCCTGCTTCTATGCTTTGAGTCCATGTCGGGCCTGAAGATCAATTTTGACAAGAGCGAGGTGATGGTCCTCGGGTTCCCCGAGGCGGAGCGCCAGCGGATTGCGGATGGGCTGAATTGTAAGCTCGCTGACTTCCCTATCACGTACCTTGGGATGCCCGTCAGGGAGACACAAGTGCTGATCAGAGACTTGACCCCTTTGGTTACGAGGGTGCACTCGAGGGCGGAACCCTGGCGTGCGCGCCTTACGTCCAAGGGGAGCAAGTCGGTTCTGATTAACTCGTGTCTCTCGAGTCTCCCCATGTACCAGATGGGGCTATACCTCCTGCCCGAAGGGACCCATGCCGACTTCGCGAAGGAGTTGTCTAGGTTCTTTTGGGCGGCGAAGGATGGCCACCAGAAATACCACATGGTCAAATGGGCAGACGTCTGCGCCCCCAAGAGTGTTGGGGCATAGGTATTCTCGACTCTCGCCGCTTTAATGTGGCGTTGATGTTGAAATGGGTCTGGCGCATCCTTAGGGACGACGGAGGTCTTTGGCTTCAGCTTATCAAGGCCAAATATCTCAGGGGCCGCCCCCTCCCGGCTTGCGAGCGTAGGGAGGGCTCTCAATTCTGGAGAGCCCTCCAAGAGATCAAGCACTTCATTGGGCTGGGCCGCGCCTTTGCGGCTGGCTGTGGGAAGGGGGTTCGGTTTTGGCTGGATCGCTGGCTGCTTCCGATCCCGCTGGTGGTTCGGTACCCCAGCCTCTTTGCTATCTCCGTCTCCCCCGGGGCTCTGGTGAGTGAGGCCTTTCTTGTGGGTCACTGGAACATCTTGTTCCGTCGGCATCTTAGTGCGGCGGAGACCACAGACCTCCAGCAGCTTCATGGTTCCCTCCCCGAGGCCTTATCCGAGGCTCCGGATTCGGCAACCTGGCAGCTGCATCCGTCGGGTGAGTTCATGGTGAACTCGGCTTATCAGGCCTTGTTCCAGGGTCCGGTGTTGGGCTGGACTACGCCCTTGTGGAAGGCCCCCCTCCCACTTAGTATTCGCATCTTCGTCTAGCAACTGCTGCGTGATCGGCTACCCTCAGGGGTGGAGGTGGCCAAGCGTAACGGCCCGGGCAATGGCCGTTGTCCTCTATGTGGGACTCCGGAGACTTGCACCCATATTATATTCTATTGTTCGGCGGCTCAGGCCCTCTGGAGCTTTGTCAGGGAGGCGCTGGGGCCGGCCTGGGATGCGCAGGAGCTTGGGGAGTTCCTGCAGAACCAGGCCAACAGAGCCAGAGGAGGTCGCCGCCTCTTCTGGCTGGTGTTTGCGGCCATCGCTTGGTCTCTTTGGAACGTTAGGAATAATGTAGCATCCCAGTTGTCTAACATCTGTAATGCTACTTGGTTTAGTAATATAAGGGCTACTTCCTACATATAATTGTTGCATCATCATGTTATCATGCTCATGTCATCATGCCACCTTGCATTTGAGCATCATACAAAACCCCTTTTGTTTTGGTTCTTATCTCATATGCATTATTATTGGTATTTGCCTCTTGATATTGTATCTGGTTCTTGATATATTGTTAAATGCCCAAGTTGAGTTGGGGGCATATCTTTTATTGACTCCACCACCTTTTCTTCACCACCTTATAATTCCACCATCCAATTAATATGAGCTGGCCTTTATTTGAGTTTACCTAGCTCATGTGGGTTGGGTGGATCCATTGCTTGTCCCTTTTTGCTTGGCCTTATTCCACCTTTTGGGAATGCATGGAATAATGCCATATGATTTTATGTTGTTTTCACAATATGAATACATGGCATTTATTATTTGCATGGACCATGCAAAACCACCACATCTAGGTCATTTGGATTTTATTTGAAGTTCTTGGAGTGGGTCATACTCTCTCTCTCTCCTTCTTTGGCTTAATCTAGCTAGAGCCATGCAAGTACCACCTTTTACTTGACATTTGAATTTTATTTTGTTTTGCTTGCATGGATCACCCCTTTCCTTTGCTTGATCTTGTTTTGGCTTGTCAAACACTCCACCTCACCCCTCCTCTCTCTACCTCTCTAGTTAACTCTTAACCTAACCCCCCTAATAACCCTAACCTCCCTCATACCTAAACCCTACCCCAATCTAAACCATCCCTAACCCATGTGTGAGCATGTGAGCTTGCTTAACCGTGTCCCACCTCCCTCTCGGCCTCCCCTCTCTTCCATGCTTGGGCCACAGCTCCACCCCTCTCCCTGGCCCCACATGTCATCTTCTCTCTTTTCTCTTCTCTCTCTCCACCCCAAACCCATCTACCCTAGCCGCGCCTACCCTCTCCTCTCTCTTGCTCTCTCTCTCTCTGTCTGACCTGCCCCACCCCGAGGCCCTCGCACCTGGACCACCTGACAGTCTCCCCCCCCAGCTCTTCCTGCCAGCTAACCCCCTCCCTGGCCCATGCCGTGCACGTGAAGGGAGAGGCAAAAGGTGGCCGAAGCCACCTTCCCCTCCCCCACGCCATCCTCACCTCCCCCCGTTCTTATCCACCCCTCCATCTCTCTGCCTCGCCCAGCTACTCCCTATCCACCCCAGGGGCCCTGCCTCGCCTCCCCGTCCTCCCTTCTTCCTCCCCAAACAGATCCCCTCTCCACCATGGCCCCAAAACCCTAGCTACGACCCCCTCAGCTCTTCTTCGCTCCCGAGCGCGCCAAGGCAAGCCAGAGCACCAGGGCCCCCCTCTGCTTCCTCGTCGACATCCAGGACGCGAGGCAGCCGCCGAACCCCGCCGGAGAAGCCCCGCCGCCGCCACGCCCCGCGAGTACCAGGAGCCCCAGCGCGCCAACCCCGCCGTCGATCGACAGCCCCTCCGGCCAAACTCTCACCGCCGTCGAGTCGCTGGTGAGCCCCTCTTCCCCCTAGACATCGTCTCCCTTCCCCTCGTGCCTTGCATCGCCGCAGCATTACGTCGAGCGCTCTGCGCGCGTGCCGCGCGTCGCGCTCTGGCGGCAGCAGCATCCGCAGCAGCTTGTTTCGCCTCTGTTCGTCGCCCCGCCCCGCGCGCTGCAGCCTGTCTCCGCGCTAGCCCCCTGAACAAAAGTTGTAGTCCGATCTGCCCCCGTCACTTTTTGTTTTACCTTCATCGTCTAGATCGCGCTCGGTGCATCGCCAACGTCGACTAAACATCGGCCGATCGTCGGTGCCTGCAGAGCGGCGCACCGCTGCAGTTCCGACAGCCGCCGCTGTTTTGCGCTTAGGCCCCTGCAAGATCTCCCGCCTAAACCCGCCGTCCCCGTAGCCCCACCAGTCGGCGTCGGTGGCGTTTTTTATGAAAAGGCTCCCCACGTTTTCGCAGACTCAACCCGCGGTCCCGGCTCCTCCACGTGGCACGCCCCCGCTGGCGCGCCCGCGTGTGGCCCCGAGCCGACCGTGTCCCCACCTGTCAGCGTCTGTGGTTAGCAAAGAGTGAGTAACAAAGGTTTTTGGTTGTCTGTTTTAATTCAAAACTATTTCAAATTAATTCAAATTCAAAATTAAATCTGTTTTTCAAATAACTTTAAATCCATAATACCAAATAATATAAATAATATATGTTTTTGAATCAGAAAAATGTGAGGATTTCAAATATACCATCCAAAATTTGTTTTGCACACTTAAAATTTCAAGTTGATCTAAATTACAACAAAATGCCCCCGGACCTTAATAAATTAATAACTTTTGTTTTATAACTCCGAATTTGACAAATGATATGTCTAAAATGATCAGCTCGACGAGACCTTTCTGTTTATGCTATCCATGACTTCAATTGCAGCATGCATCATATAAATATATAATGTACAGCAACTAATATGACAATAAAATGGAGCCAAAAATCAATAAAAATGTTATTTCTTGTATTCAACACCTCACCCATGCCTTGCTACATCATTGCCATGCAACTTGTGCATCATTCATCATGGCATGATTGTTGCTTGTAGCATCTTATTTCATATGCTTGCGCACTTTATTTATGTTGGCCCTTGTTTGTTTGGTTCTTCTTCGAATAGACACTGAGCAGGGGATATATCAAGAGAACCAGGAGCACTACCCAGATCCGTCTCTCGCTTCAACTGAGTTGCCAGGCAAGCACTACCACATGCTTGCATACATACAGTACCTATTGCCTCTATCTTATTCTTGCATCATTGAGTCGCGATGGCATTAAACTGAATCCCAAGTATTGCATAGCCTTTACTTTTAAACCCCACCAAGCTTGTTCCTCCATCCCATGAGCCATTACTACAGGAGTTGTTTGAGCCATGCGAGTCATAGAACAGCATGTGTAGGGTTTGTGAGTGTCTGCTGGATAACGAGGTACCTAAACAACTTAACCTGAGTAGTAATGGGATAACTAATGAAAGTGGCACCGGTGAGCAATATCTGCTATTTGGTTTTTCCTGCTCACTTGTGTCCCGTAGGACCCCGAGTACTTGATTCCTGTTCCTTGATTATTCGCGCTATCCACATCCGGGAGGCTTATGGGACCCCCCTGAGCCAGAGCTTGATTCCGTCTTATTTCTTGGGGCCACAAACTAGTTTGAGGTTTTATTTACTATTATGTACTTATGCCATGCTTTACTGCTTTACTTAAATTGTGCGATGGATAGCACCTGTCCTGTTTAGGATCGGGACACGTTTTCGCGGTGTCGACAATCCCAGTTTTGGGTTCCCAGTCGTTCACAGCCGTCCACCCAAACCTCGGGTCCGTCTCGGAGTCAGCTAACTTTGTTGCGGGTGTACTCCAAGGGGTGGCCCCCTGAAATATTTCTGAATCTTGTGATTGCTTTGTCGTGAAGGCCTCGTTGGGTTTTGATTTGGTTTTTCCGAGGTTGATCGAGTGTGTGTTGCTATTTGTGCACCCCTGCAGGGTAAAACTTTCTGAAAGCCGTGTCCGCGGTTATGGACGACTTGGAGCACAGTTTCTCGACCATAGACAAGCATAACTAAAGTATCGCTTTAAATTGACTAAGTAACTGACTAGTAATTACTGCAACACTCATGGAATGGTTAATAAAATTGCCAACGGATGGGGGTTGTTCGTCCGCTTCCTCGTTGGTAAGCGAGGAGGAGGATGGATCTGTGGATATTACTGTTATAACTGTTGTCATTAATTCACGGACATCCGTCTATCTTTGGTTAGGCGGATGGTTAGCGTTTATCTATAGAACTGTTAGGGTTTATCTTTTGCTGCAATTGCGTCACCCCAGGTTGTGTCCCCTTTAGAGGCATAAAGACTTGCTGAGTACCCTTAGGGTCTCACACGATAAATTATTGGTTCAGATGAACAGGTACACTCGCAGGACGGATACTGGGTGGAAGAGGCTGATGATGTGGGCAACGATCGTTCGGTGTAGAGATTCCGGGAACGGGGATCCGTGAGATCTGTGGGCGGGATGTGCTTATTTCTGTGGCATCTTATGCCGATTTGCTTCTTATTCGTACTCGGACTTGTTTTGCCGCTTCCGCTTGATACTCTGATGTGTCATGTATGAGGAATTATCCTAAAATATTATATCTATCTAGGTCATTTGAATCTTGCCGTATGGCGTTGCTATATTTTCCTTTCTTTCTAGATGGAATGGCTCTGATGTACTTTTGTATGGTGGCTTGCATACATACTCATTTGTGTATATAGTTGATCCCTTCGCTTGCCGATTACGCCGCCCGTACAGGTCCCGATGAATTGGAAGTGGTTGGGACGGCCGAAAGGTCTACCCGTGAGCGGCTTTTGGGGCCCCACCGTACTATTTCAACCACTTCCGCTCATCCAGGCTTGTATCTAGGAGCGTAATTCACCGAGGTAGTTACAATTGGTATCAGAGCCATCCCTCCCTTCAGGGTCTCAGCCAAATGGTCGTTGTCAGTCTAGCAAATATTTTTGGTAGTTGTGTATACTAGGGAAAAACAAAACGCGAGAGTAGGACTGCTTCCACTTTTCTTCTTACCCACCCACCCACCCTTTTCTGGTAAGGAAGTGTAACGTTTTCAATCCTCTCCTTAAAATTCAAACTAGGATTCACGTGTTCTGGGTTCCGTAGTACCATAGGTTGTGTGTGTGTGTGTGTGTAATTCCTTGTCTATCTGTTGCATCCAAGTTGTTATCTAATCAACCTTTGGTTATCAACTGTTGGTACATTCCATACCGACAGGCTTTTGCAAACCGACGCGATCTATCTGATTTGTTGTTTACCGACGCAATCTGTCTTACTCTTTGTTACCCGACGTTATCTTGTATGGGGTGTTCGTTTCCGTAGTTGCTAATCTTTAGGTTCATCGTGAGAAGAAGGGGTTAGGATATGTGTTTTACTTATTCATGTGCGGAGTAATGATTTGAGTGCGTGATGGAGTCGCGACCATACCACTACTCTTATCATTCGCTTTTGTATATTGAATTGGTAGAGTCACTAATCTTGATTCGTTAAGTAATTTTGCGCATCTATTGGTATTTTAATGCCGAAATTTGTGGAAAATTTTTCTTTGATATATTTGTGTACCACACTCCTTTTCAGTCGTGTGCGATATGCTTAATATCTTCTAGGTGCTTTGAACTTTGTTGATATTTTAATATCATCTTAGTAATTTGTATCCTTTAATCTTGGTTAATTCCATCTTGGTACTATTTTGGATTATTATTATTCTCCATTATAGTACTGACTTGTGTTTTATATCAACCTCAGGATGGCTCCACCACGCCGTTCAGATGAGGACATACCACCGGAACTTGGGGACGCATTGTCAAACATCGCCAATGCCTTGGCAGCAATGCAGCAGAACCAGCAGCGTTTGGAAGAAAGCGTCAGGAGGAATGAGTTTGCTCCACTCCCTCCACCTCCCAAGCGGGGTGACATCAAAAGCTTCCTGAAGTTCAACCCACGCCAATTTGATGTTTCTGATCAACCACTTGATGCTGATGATTGGTTGCGTGAGATGTCAAGGCTACTGGAGACTGCTGATGTGCCTGAGCAAGAATGGGTGAAATGTGCTACTCACCTTCTGAAGGGAGATGCAGCTCTCTGGTGGGAGAATTATCTGAAGGCAAGCTGCACTGGTTTTCAGCCTACTTGGGAACAATTCTCTGGAGCTTTCAAAGAGCAATTCCTGTCAGAGATTGTCATGGAAAGGATGAAGGAAATCTTTCTCAACCTCAAGCAGGGAAATGATAATGTCAATACCTACATCAGGAACTTCATGAAACTCTCTCGTTATGGTGGTGATGAGATCTCAGATGACAAGAAGAAACAAAAGAGGTTCAGGCAAGGGCTCAATGCATCGATCAAATATGCAATCACACATGAAGGCCGACATCTTTCCTGGAACTTCAGCATACAGCTTTGCAGGAGGAAGCCAGTAGGAAAGTGTTTGAGGAGTCAAAGAAACACAACCGAGACGCACCAAGCTCTTCAGCTATGTCAGCTCCTTCTAAGCGGCGTGTCTGGGTTCCTAACACCCCACCGTCGCTCCCGGCTTCACCAAGACCTTCAAGCTACGCGGCAAGGCCACCAAACTTCATCACTGATGCTCCCAGGGGCTACAACCACCACTACCCTGGAGCGCCTGGCGGAGTCCCTGGCCACGTTGCTCCACGTCCACCTGGTGCTTGTTTCACATGTGGAGATCCTGGACATCTGAACTGGAACTGTCCGTTGAAGAACAGAGCTCTTCCTCCACCCCCTCCAAGATCTGCGGCAAGCTCTCCTATGGTTCGTGCACCACCACCTCGGGATCTCAACATCAACACCAAGCCCGGGTCTACTGTTGCTCGTGCCAACTGTGTCAACGCCGCTCAAGCTGAGCATGCACCTGGAGTTGTGATGGGTATGCTTTCCGTTAACTCAGTCCCTGCACGAGTTTTGTTTGATTCTGGTGCATCGCATTCATTTGTTTCTCACAAGTTTGCAAATGAGAATGAGTTAGTCTTGGTTCCTCTCCTTAAGCGGTTGGTGGTACAATCTCCTGGTTCAAACATGAGGGCTGTTCATATCAGCCATGGCAATCAAATTGAGATTGGTGGCTCTTCGTTCTTGGCATCCTTAATTGTTCTGGGCAATTCTGACATTGATGTCATCTTGGGCATGGATTGGTTGACAGCAAATGCAGCTGTGATTGATTGTGCTGAACGTTCGGTTTCTCTGAAGATTCCTGAAGGCCATATAGTCTTTTCTCCAAGTCTGACTCCTGTTGTTCAGCTTTTCTCTTTGGCGGCTCTGAATGATGATGCTATGGAAGCTATTCAGAGTGTGCCGGTGGTCTGTGAGTTCCCAGATGTCTTTCCTGAAGAGTTGCCGGGTATGCCTCCGGATCGTGAGGTTGAGTTTGTAATTGAGCTTGAACCTGGAACGGCTCCTATCTCCAAGCGGCCTTATAAAATGGGTCCTTCTGAGTTGGCTGAACTCAAACGTCAGCTTGATGAACAAGAGAAGTTGGGTTTCATTCAACACAGTACTTCTTCTTGGGGTAGCCCAACAATCTTTGCGAAGAAGCGTGACAGGACTGATAGACTTTGTGTTGACTATCGGGCTCTCAACGCTAAAACCATCAAGAACAAATATCCCCTTCCGCGGATTAATGATCTCTTTGATCAGCTAGCTGGAGCTGTGGTGTTCTCTAAGCTTGACTTGAGAAGTGGTTATCACCAAATCAAGATTCGCAAGGAAGATGTGCCTAAAGCAGCTTTCACCACCCGCTATGGCCTCTATGAGTACACGGTCATGTCTTTCGGTCTCACCAACGCACCTGCTACCTTCTCGAGGCTTATGAACTCGGTTTTCATGGAGTACCTTGATAAGTTCGTTGTGGTCTATCTGGATGACATCCTAGTATATTCCAAGTCAAAGGAAGAGCATGAAGAACACCTTCGGTGTGTCCTAAACAAGCTTCGTGAGAACCGCTTGTATGCAAAGTTCTCAAAGTGTGAGTTTTGGCTGCCTGAGGTAACCTATCTTGGTCATGTCATCTCTGCCAAGGGCATTGCAGTCAACCCGGAAACTGTGAAGACAATTGTTGAATGGCTTCCTCCTGTAAATGTCAAAGAAGTACGGAGTTTTCTTGGTTTGGCTAGTTATTGCCGTCGCTTCGTTCAGAACTTCTCGAAGATAGCGAAGCCTCTTACCGATCTCCTCAAGAAAGGCAAGAAATATCTTTGGACTCCTGCCTGTCAAGCAAGCTTTGAGACACTCAAAGAGAAGCTCACTTCCACACCAGTCTTGGTTCCTCCGGATACATCTAAGCCTTTCCAGATATTCTGTGACGCCTCTTTGCAAGGATTGGGTGCGGTCCTTATGCAAGAAAGACAAGTTGTTGCTTATGCCTCTCGACAGTTGAAGACGCATGAGATCAACTATCCCACACATGACCTCGAGCTCGCAGCAGTTGTCTTTGCTTTGAAGCTATGGAGGCACTACTTGCTTGGCAACCGTTGTGAGATCTTTTCTGACCACAAAAGTTTGAAGTATATCTTCACTCAGCCTGATCTCAACCTTCGGCAGAGGAGATGGATTGAAGCAATCAATGATTTTGATTTGACCATCAACTACACTCCGGGCAAAGCTAATGTTATGGCCGATTCTCTCAGCCGCAAAGCTTATGTCAACAACCTCATGATGGAAGAACAACAGCCTCTCTTGTGCGAGGAATTCCGTCAGCTCAACCTGGAAATTGTGGAGCAAGGGCATCTCCTGAACCTTCTGGCTACTCCTCTCTTGGAAGAAAAGATTCGCTCTCGTCAGCTTGGTGATCCGCACACCAAAAAGATCATCTCCAAACTTGAGCTTCCGAAGTATGAGTCCTTCCACGTTGATGATCAAGGCACGCTTTTCTTTGAACACCGGATGTTTGTTCCGAACTACCCGGGTTTGAGAGAGCAAGTTCTCAAGGAGGCGCATGATTCCGTTCTTTCTATCCATCCTGGCAGCACAAAGATGTACATGGACTTGAAAACACAATATTGGTGGCCTGGTTTGAAACGATATTGTGCCAAGTATGTCTCGGAGTGTGATGTCTGCCGCAGAGTGAAAACTGTCCATCAGAAACCTTTCGGTCTTCTACAGCCATTGAAACCCCCGGAATGGAAATGGGAGAAAGTAGAGATGGACTTCATCACTGGTTTTCCAAGGTCGCAGAAGGGCAACAATGCAATCTTTGTTGTCATTGACAGGCTTTCCAAAGTGGCTCATTTCTTCCCCGTCAAGGAAACAATTTCTGGAATTCAGTTGGCTGAGCTCTATATCAACAGAATTGTCTCTCTGTATGGGGTTCCGCTTGAGATCAGTTCAGACCGTGGAAGCATCTTCACTTCCAAGTTCTGGGAAAGTTTCCAAAATGCTTTGGGAACAAAGTTGAACTTCAGCACCGCTTACCACCCTCAGTCGCAAGGACAAGTGGAAAGGATCAATCATATTCTGGAGGATATGCTTCGTGCTTGCGTCATCTCTTTTGGCATGAAGTGGGAGGAATGTCTTCCTTATGCTGAATTCTCTTACAACAACAGCTTCCAGAAGAGTCTGAAGATGGCACCATTTGAGGCTCTCTATGGTCGCAAGTGCAGAACCCCGATTGGTTGGTCAGGTGCAGGAGAAAGAATTTGGTTTGGCCCTGATATTGTAACTCAAGCGGAGGAGAAGGTGCATATCATTCTTGAGAACCTGAAGATTGCGCAAAGTCGCCAGAAGAGCAATTATGACAGGAAGCACACGGACATGGTGTATGCCCCTGGTGATCTCGTGTACCTTCGTGTCACTCCCATGAGAGGCACACACTGCTTCGGTATCAAAGGAAAGCTGGCTCCTAGATACATCGGTCCTTTCAAGATTCGTGGTAGAAGAGGAGAAGTTGCTTATGCTCTTGAGCTCCCGGAAAAACTCAAGGTTCATGATGTTTTCCACATCTCTCAACTCAAGAAGTGCTTCAAAGATCCCGGCAGGACCGTGGATCACGAGCTAATCGATCTCCAAGAAGACCTGTCTTATCAAGAACACCCCACAAAAATCCTTGAGACCGCAGAAAGAAGGACTCGCAACAAGTCCATCAAGTTCTGCAAGGTGCAGTGGTCACACCATTCTGTTGATGAAGCCACTTGGGAACGTGAAGATGAACTCCGTGCCAACTATCCTACCCTCTTTGTGTCTTCTTCTTCTTCCTAGAATCTCGGGGCGAGATTCCTGTTTAGTGGGGGAGAGTTGTAGCATCCCAGTTGTCTAACATCTGTAATGCTACTTGGTTTAGTAATATAAGGGCTACTTCCTACATATAATTGTTGCATCATCATGTTATCATGCTCATGTCATCATGCCACCTTGCATTTGAGCATCATACAAAACCCCTTTTGTTTTGGTTCTTATCTCATATGCATTATTATTGGTATTTGCCTCTTGATATTGTATCTGGTTCTTGATATATTGTTAAATGCCCAAGTTGAGTTGGGGGCATATCTTTTATTGACTCCACCACCTTTTCTTCACCACCTTATAATTCCACCATCCAATTAATATGAGCTGGCCTTTATTTGAGTTTACCTAGCTCATGTGGGTTGGGTGGATCCATTGCTTGTCCCTTTTTGCTTGGCCTTATTCCACCTTTTGGGAATGCATGGAATAATGCCATATGATTTTATGTTGTTTTCACAATATGAATACATGGCATTTATTATTTGCATGGACCATGCAAAACCACCACATCTAGGTCATTTGGATTTTATTTGAAGTTCTTGGAGTGGGTCATACTCTCTCTCTCTCTCCTTCTTTGGCTTAATCTAGCTAGAGCCATGCAAGTACCACCTTTTACTTGACATTTGAATTTTATTTTGTTTTGCTTGCATGGATCACCCCTTTCCTTTGCTTGATCTTGTTTTGGCTTGTCAAACACTCCACCTCACCCCTCCTCTCTCTACCTCTCTAGTTAACTCTTAACCTAACCCCCTAATAACCCTAACCTCCCACATACCTAAACCCTACCCCAATCTAAACCATCCCTAACCCATGTGTGAGCATGTGAGCTTGCTTAACCGTGTCCCACCTCCCTCTCGGCCTCCCCTCTCTTCCATGCTTGGGCCATAGCTCCACCCCTCTCCCTGGCCCCACATGTCATCTTCTCTCTTTTCTCTTCTCTCTCTCCACCCCAAACCCATCTACCCTAGCCGCGCCTACCCTCTCCTCTCTCTTGCTCTCTCTCTCTGTCTGACCTGCCCCACCCCGAGGCCCTCGCACCTGGCCCACCTGACAGTCTCCCCCCAGCTCTGCCTGCCAGCTAACCCCCTCCCTGGCCCATGCCGTGCACGTGAAGGGAGAGGCAAAAGGTGGCCGAAGCCACCTTCCCCTCCCCCACGCCATCCTCACCTCCCCCCGTTCTTATCCACCCCTCCATCTCTCTGCCTCGCCCAGCTACTCCCTATCCACCCCAGGGGCCCTGCCTCGCCTCCCCGTCCTCCCTTCTTCCTCCCCAAACAGATCCCCTCTCCACCATGGCCCCAAAACCCTAGCTACGACCCCCCCTCTTCTCTTCTTCGCTCCCGAGCGCGCCAAGGCAAGCCAGAGCACCAGGGCCCCCCTCTGCTTCCTCGTCGACGTCCAGGACGCGAGGCAGCCGCCGAACCTCGCCGGAGAAGCCCCGCCGCCGCCGCGCCCGCGAGTACCAGGAGCCCCAACGCGCCAACCCCGCCGTCGATCGACAGCCCCTCCGGCCAAACTCTCACCGCCGTCGAGTCGCTGGTGAGCCCCTCTTCCCCCTAGACATCGTATCCCTTCCCCTCGTGCCTTGCATCACCGCAGCATTACGTCGAGCGCTCTGCGCGCGCGCCGCGCGTCGCGCTCTGGCGGCAGCAGCATCCGCAGCAGCTTGTTTCGCCTCTGTTCGTCGCCCCGCCCCGCGCGCTGCAGCCTGTCTCCGCGCTAGCCCCCTGAACAAAAGTTGTAGTCCGATCTGCCCCCGTCACTTTTTGTTTTACCTTCATCGTCTAGATCGCGCTCGGTGCGTCGCCAACGTCGACTAAACACCGGCCGATCGTCGGTGCCTGCAGAGCGGCGCACCGCTGCAGTTCCAACAGCCACCGCTGTTTTGCGCTTAGGCCCCTGCAAGATCTCCCGCCTAAACCCGCCGTCCCCGTAGCCCCACCAGTCGGCGTCGGTGGCGTTTTTTATGAAAAGGCTCCCCACGTTTTCGCAGACTCAACCCGCGGTCCCGGCTCCTCCACGTGGCACGCCCCCGCTGGCGCGCCCGCGTGTGGCCCCGAGCCGACCGTGTCCCCACCTGTCAGCGTCTGTGGTTAGCAAAGAGTGAGTAACAAAGGTTTTTGGTTGTCTGTTTTAATTCAAAACTATTTCAAATTAATTCAAATTCAAAATTAAATCTGTTTTTCAAATAACTTTAAATCCATAATACCAAATAATATAAATAATATATGTTTTTGAATCAGAAAAATGTGAGGATTTCAAATATACCATCCAAAATTTGTTTTGCACACTTAAAATTTCAAGTTGATCTAAATTACAACAAAATGCCCCCGGACCTTAATAAATTAATAACTTTTGTTTTATAACTCCGAATTTGACAAATGATATGTCTAAAATGATCAGCTCGACGAGACCTTTCTGTTTATGCTATCCATGACTTCAATTGCAGCATGCATCATATAAATATATAGTGTACAGCAACTAATATGACAATAAAATGGAGCCAAAAATCAATAAAAATGTTATTTCTTGTATTCAACACCTCACCCATGCCTTGCTACATCATTGCCATGCAACTTGTGCATCATTCATCATGGCATGATTGTTGCTTGTAGCATCTTATTTCATATGCTTGCGCACTTTATTTATGTTGGCCCTTGTTTGTTTGGTTCTTCTTCGAATAGACACTGAGTAGGGGATATATCAATAGAACCAGGAGCACTACCCAGATCCATCTCTCGCTTCAACTGAGTTGCCAGGCAAGCACTACCACATGCTTGCATACATACAGTACCTATTGCCTCTATCTTATTCTTGCATCATTGAGTCGCGATGGCATTAAACTAAATCCCAAGTATTGCATAGCCTTTACTTTTAAACCCCACCAAGCTTGTTCCTCCATCCCATGAGCCATTACTACAGGAGTTGTTTGAGCCATGCGAGTCGTAGAACAGCATGTGTAGGGTTTGTGAGTGTCTGCTGGATAACGAGGTACCTAAACAACTTAACCTGAGTAGTAATGGGATAACTAATGAAAGTGGCACCGGTGAGCAATATCTGCTATTTGGTTTTTCCTGCTCACTTGTGTCCCGTAGGACCCCGAGTACTTGATTCCTGTTCCTTGATTATTCGCGCTATCCACATCCGGGAGGCTTATGGGACCCCCCTGAGCCAGAGCTTGATTCCGTCTTATTTCTTGGGGCCACAAACTAGTTTGAGGTTTTATTTACTATTCTGTACTTATGCCATGCTTTACTGCTTTACTTAAATTGTGCGATGGATAGCACCTGTACTGTTTAGGATCGGGACACGTTTTCGCGGTGTCGACAATCCCAGTTTTGGGTTCCCAGTCGTTCACAGCCGTCCACCAAAACCTCGGGTCCGTCTCGGAGTCAGCTAACTTCGTTGCGGGTGTACTCCAAGGGGTGGCCCCCTGAAATATTTCTGAATCTTGTGATTGCTTTGTCGTGAAGGCCTCGTTGGGTTTTGATTTGGTTTTTCCGAGGTTGATCGAGTGTGTGTTGCTATTTGTGCACCCCTGCAGGGTAAAACTTTCTGAAAGCCGTGTCCGCGGTTATGGACGACTTGGAGCACAGTTTCTCGACCATAGACAAGCATAACTAAAGTACCGCTTTAAATTGACTAAGTAACTGACTAGTAATTAGTGCAACACTCATGGAATGGTTAATAAAATTGCCAACGAATGGGGGTTGTTCGTCCGCTTCCTCGTTGGTAAGCGAGGAGGAGGATGGATCTGTGGATATTACTGTTATAACTGTTGTCATTAATTCACGGACATCCGTCTATCTTTGGTTAGGCGGATGGTTAGCGTTTATCTATAGAACTATTAGGGTTTATCTTTTGCTGCAATTGCGTCACCCCAGGTTGTGTCCCCTTTAGAGGCATAAAGACTTGCTGAGTACCCTTAGGGTCTCACACGATAAATTATTGGTTCAGATGAACAGGTACACTCGCAGGACGGATACTGGATGGAAGAGGCTGATGGTGTGGGCAACGATCGTTCGGTGTAGAGATTCCGGGAACGGGGATCCGTGAGATCTGTGGGCGGGATGTGCTTATTTCTGTGGCATCTTATGCCGATTTGCTTCTTATCCGTACTCGGACTTGTTTTGCCGCTTCCGCTTGATACTCTGATGTGTGATGTATGAGGAATTATCCTAAAATATTATATCTATCTAGGTCATTTGAATCTAGCCGTATGGCGTTGCTATATTTTCCTTTCTTTCTAGATGGAATGGCTCTGATGTACTTTTGTATGGTGGCTTGCATACATACTCATTTGTGTATGTAGTTGATCCCTTCGCCTGCCGATTACGCCGCCCGTACAGGTCCCGATGAATTGGAAGTGGTTGGGACGGCCGAAAGGTCTACCCGTGAGCGGCTTTTGGGGCCCCACCGTACTATTTCAACCACTTCCGCTCATCCAGGCTTGTATCTAGGAGCGTAATTCACCGAGGTAGTTACAAATAAGATGGTGATTGAGAAGGTTTATCCTTCTCGTGTGTCTAACCCTGTTTTCTCCTTTCTTGCGTTTCTCCAGCAGTGGTCTCCCCTGGTGCGGCAGCGTGATCGGGCGGCTTTCGACGACACTTTGCAGGCCTTGAGGACGGCGGCGCTCCCCCTCTCGGCTCCGGCCCCTCCCCCCCCCCCCCCCCCCCCCCCCCCCCCCGGTGGCCTGAGTGTCCTCTCCCGCCCCTCCGCTGCGGTCGTGTTTTGCTTTCTTCTTGGGCTTGTTTGTGCTGTAGCCCTAGCACGTGTGTAAACCTCGTTTATTTTTGCTGTTTGGCTCAGGCCGTGGTAGATGTTATGGTTCGATGTATCTGAATGTTGCTTTATTTATAAAGCGGGGTGAAAGCCTGATTCGAGAGAAACATACGGCTCCTTGATTGGGGCCCTGTTTATGGTGTGCGAGACGAGGTAGTCTGGATTGGGGAGATTTTCCATGAAGTCGAAGAAAACTGCTTGGTTGTCCAGTTGAAGAAGCTGATTGCGCAAGATACCCACGCGGTGTCAGCCTTCATGTCCAGCTCCATCAACGCCAGAACGACCGCTACATCGTCCTTGGTGTCTTCCGTAGATCCGTGCGGGTAATAGCAGAGGCACCAGTCATAGCTGCCAATATTGAAGGTCGACGACTGGATGCAGCGGCGGACGCCCCTGCAGTACTGAAGGCTGTGGTAAGAGATCTTGAACAGGTGCTCCCCTGCTCCGACTCTGCTGTGCACGTCGATGCGCTCAGGAGGATCGACATTCACTATGGCAGGTACAGTATTCAGAGGCACTTTAAAGTGCCTCCAATAGTTAAATTAGTGCCACAATTAAGTTTTTGAGGCACTAAAAAAAGCGCCGGGGACGGTCGTGTAGGTAAAAGTTTTTTGAGGCAGTTTTAAAAAATGCCTCTAAATCATAGTTAATTGAGGCACTATGGCTAATGCCTCTAAATCCTAGCCAATTGAGGCATTATGACTAGTGCCTCAAAAACCAACTTAAGGCACAAATTAGAGTGCCTCTAAATCCTAGTCAATTGAGACACTATGGCTAGTGTCTCTAAAAACCAACTTTTTGAGGCACTATCCATAGTGCCTCAAAAAACCAACTTTTTGAGGCACTATCCATAGTGCCTCGCTTTTTGAGGCACTATGGTGCCTCAAATTTAGAGGCACTATGGATAGTGCCTCTAAAAGATAACAACCATAAAATTACAGTAGCAATTTAGCTAACAGAAGTCAAATTACAGCAGTTAAATTTTCAAAATGGCTCACAGCTGTCAAATTACAGCAGGTATTGCACTCAAATCCCATCAATACAAATCACAATAATAGAAATAAATACATCGCTCACTCAAATTACAGTAGTTTATGCAGATGTTTAAATTTCACTCAAATTATTACAGTCAAATTACAATAGTCATACATAGCTTGAGACCAATAGATTGCACATATAAACTTTAAATAGCATTGTGATTGCATAGCTAGAGCTGCAGTGGAATCAAATTGTACTTCTAAGGATGTGGAACATCATAAGTAGCTATAGCTTGCGACCATGTTGTAACATCAACCTTGGACTGTCTTATGAAATCCATGTCATTGATGGGCTGCAAGCAATCAAACATGTCACGGAAGTAACTAGAATATATATGAAAGATGGACAGCAAACATTGCATATACAGTAAGTAGGTATTTTGGAGAAACAACTATACTTCAAATGGACTCCTTCGATTGAATGATGTTCCAACATATCAAAATAGAGAGAAAATGCCTTCTGTCAAGCTGACTCTAGAGTTCTGATGCTTGGGACTCGACTTCTCTTGTAATGGTGAGTGTTCAATTGAGCTGTAGACTACATTTTTGACTACCAGAATGAGTCACACAGAATGAACCATATCAATATGCCACATGTTTCAGGTTTAAACTGTATGCAATCCTATATATGACACTACGTTCTATACGGACTGTATACAAGTTTTTTTTGACATGGAACACACGTATTCCATCAAGACTCGGCAGGAAACTAATGTGCTCTGTATATATCTATGTGGGTAACGGTATAGTAGAAAGGTCAGCTAGAAAGGGTGCTTCGAGGCATGTTGAAATATCTATTGATATAGTGCATTGCACTATTTGTCTTTGAAATTGTATTGCAAGAATATTGTCTTGAGCTGAACACAGCCCCAAAATTTGGGTGTTACAGGAAAAAGGTGCAGAACAGCATACCTGTATACCATCAGGCAAATTCATAGAAGAAAGCATCAAAACAGCATCTTGGCTAAAGTTTAAGTTTATATCCAACCTCCAGCGCTTGGGAGCAATCTAGAGAGAAAAAACAACCTAGTAACTAATATTGGTGAGAAATGAGATACATTGTTTGCATGGATGCACAACAAGCAGATAGTACATAACTGAAGCTACTAACCTATCAAACACATGGAAAAGCTAATGTTTAATCCGTGTGCTATAAAGATCTGACTAAACACATCTTTGCATCAGCAACTTTTAACAGCATAGAATAAGACCCGCAGTTTAACACGTATACTTTAACCAAAAATGTTGAGCATCATCATGGCTCATTTCTACTAGAAACCATGCTACAAAAATGAGAGAAACGTTGAAAGAGTGACCCAAAGTGTGCATAACCTCGATGACACGGCCAACTATGATATCGCCAACCTCCGGCTTATACCTGATAAGGTTGAAGAGAACAAAAATGAGCCTTCAGGGTAGCAAAAGTAATTACAAACTTGATGTTTTATTTCCTGCCCTAATAAGTTGGCAAAAATCATAACCACCCAGCTTAATCCAACACCCTAATATTTCAGTATGAGACTACAGTACCTCAGCCAGTCACCTGAGAACTGCCCGCTAATAGAGTCAAACTCAAACCCACTTATCCAATCATATGTACACCTTTATACACTTACACTCGGTACGATAGTAATGCCACTGCACTGTGAGGACGAACACACAAATGAAAACTAACACACGAATTGGAGAAAGGCAGGGAGAGAATACCTCACTCGGAGCGTCCGCAGATAGACGAGCTTGTCGACCCGCTCCACAACGCCACACAGCATCGCCACCACCTCCCCATCCTGGTCCGTTGTACCATGCCAAAAACAATTCACCATCACGGAGAGAGCTGAATGTACATGAATTTGTATCGACACGGAAGAGAACTCACCTTCTCGTTTCTGGATGCTAGTAGTTAATCATTGCAATACAATATCTAGTTAAGATATTCAACCACAACAGGAGAATATTTGATATGGACATGCTCCAAGAAATTCTCCTGAGATCTGTACAGTGAATACCAGATGAAGAAAACATTTTAATTTTATGTTCCTAAATAGTGTAAGCACAATCCACACAAATTCCAATTCAAAACTGGATATGATTAAACAATATGGAATGTATATATGAGAAAAATTGGACTATAATGGAATATATATATGCATGAGGAAAAGCAAAATCCATACACATTCCAATTCAAACTTGGCCACATGTATGTGCCGAACAATTTTTCAGTTGTTCTAGCTTGCAAAAATAATGGCAGTGTCATTTTCAGAAGTAGAAACAAGGGAGGCTACCAAAATGAGTAGTTTAGGTTCCACTTTGAAGCTTAACTAGACGAAAATGCGCGGCTTGAAGCCGCGCCGCCGACAAACCTAGAAAATGGTATTGACGTGATAATGTATTATTGGGAAAGAAAAACGTAAGATCAACTTTCAGGACTTAGGATCAAGTAAATAACTAAATACCTGCCCTGCTATATAAGTTCCAACCCTTCGCTAAGCACGGATGGCATTGTATGCATATAATTATTTATAAGTCGGGCTACCGGGAGAGAACTACATGATCTAGAGTCTAAACAACCACAATTTTCTCAGCTTATAGTATGAGAAGAGAGACGTTGTATTCTATATCCTGGCTCATAAGGATAAAATAAAATGCACCGCTGCACAAGAGAACAAAAGAAAGTTTTTGGTGACCAGAACATTGGCAGGTTTGCCAACCAGATCATGTGCCACTTCATCAAAGAAAACCATCTCAACACCAGATCCATCTCCAGACGCTACTATGGCATTCCAAAACCTGCAGTATACAAACAAAAGGATATCAAAGATAAAAAAACCAGCAAGAGATGTAAGAAAGGTCAGGCACAAAAAAACCAGCAAGAGATGTAAAATATTCTATATAGATAATTTATTGTCAATTAAAATTTCCTAGTAAAATTAATTTAGTCCCAAGACATATTTTAGTAGCAGGATCAATATTCACATCATCGTTTGGTGAAGCTAGGAATTCAATCGTTGGGATCCATGTACCCAACTGCTCCTTATCCTCTTTACCATACACTGTAGCAGTCCAGACTGCTAGCTATTTACCTCTTGAACAAGCCCAACCCCACCATTCTAGGAAGATTACCGTAGCAGATGGCAGGCTGAGGAGCATCCACAGTAACACCTCTAGAGAGCTAGGGGTGCGGGGATCTATCGAACAAATTTATGCTCTGTAGCTAGCTGTAGAGCACATTTTCTCATCTCTATGCATCATCTCTCCACGGAACCTAAGCTCCCCAGAGACCTAGCACCAGAGAACAAGGAGGGGAAAGGGGGAGATTACCTGGAGGAGAACCACTGCTCAAGTTCGAGGTCCATGGCCACCAATCGACGGCAGGCGGCAACCAACACGAGTTCAGGTTTGACACCTTGAGTACCAGGAGCCACATGCCCGTCTTCATCATCACCGGAGCATACCGCGCCCATCAGCACATGTTCTACATGCTGGCGCCGCTGAAAAATTGCCAAGGAGACCAAAGTCCATGGCCAACCAGTTTGAGGCATCCCCAAATCCTCAACCAGTCAGGTAAAACCTTGCACTTGAGGACACCAAGAATTTGACTCAAATTCATGTCTGGCTTGCTTGTATGTGTGTTATCTGATGTGTGGAAAAAAAGAATGAACAATCAAAGTTAAGTTCGCCAAAACAGAGTATCTTGGGATTTTTTAGAGTTAAACATACAAAGTTATGCACCTGTTTCTCATACTTTAGAATCATCTTTATAACTATCTAAAACCAAGTAAACCATATAGGGCTTATCTTGTGTAATAGTAACTGCTAGGAGTTTATGAGAGAAGACAAGTGTTTTAGCAAGAACAAGCAGTGTCATTCTGTAACTTTTAGCTAGATAGAAAAGTACATTACAGAGTTTCAGATTTGAAATGTATGACAAGAGATCATTACACATCTAGAGAAGGATAAGACATGATTATCACAATGCAAAGTGAACCTTTACCTGGTGGTTGACCCTTCAAAACTGGATCACCTGAACCAAACTTCAGTTTAGGCGACAAACCTAAACTAATAACGCATTTTATTTGCCATGCAACATAAATTCATCTATTGTTTTAAAGAGAACATGCATGTGATTTTGTTTGATACCCTTGGCTAAAAGGCATGACAAATTAAGCTCAAAAGAATATTTGTACTGCCAGAATACAAGTTGGGAAGTGAGCCATAGATCACCTGAACCACCCAGTTTGGGCGATAAACCTGAACTAAGAAAGCATTTTCTTTGGCATACAACATAAATTCATCTATTGTTTTAAAGATAACTTTGCACGGGAATTTCATATCCTCTGCTCAAAGGCATTAAAAATTAAGGTCAATAAAATATTTGTAATGCCAGAATATAGGCTAGAGACCGATTCATCTCTTTTTAACAAACAAATATGTATGAAAGTTATAAATAACAAACAAATATGTAGGAAAGTTATAAGTAAATGAATAATATCACAGAGGGAAATTAAAATGCAAACTGGTGCAAAGAACGATCATTTCAATTTATAATGTTGATCTCCCAATACAATGTTCTAACCCATGATCTCAATTTTACCATTAGGACAGAATTACTACAGGAGAATAGTATGTGTAGAACGATGGTAACTAGCAATTAAAAAGCTGATTAGAGCACGGAAAATGAATTAAATGCTCTAACCCATGATCTCATTTTTACCATGTTCATCTCATTTTTACCATTAGGAAAGGATACTACTGGACTTATTGAGAAATGAATTAAATGCTGAAACTTCAGTTATTGCCTACTGAAAATACATATGGCAGGTACACTATCATTTCAATATTATGCTACCAACTTGATTAGAGCAAAAGCAATTAAAGTACATAATACTTGCTAATTTGGGTCCTTTTTTCACAGCCAATAAATCATTATTTCTAACTCCTTATATTTTACAATATTGGCCAAACAACACATGGTAATGCAACAGTGAGAATTAATTAGAGCACACCTATAGTATAGCCATCGATCCACCAAGCCAGAAATGGGTAGCTACATGTTATGCTCCACATGATGTCTACAAACCGAGTATTGCAGCATTGGCTAAATCTTTCATCGTTTAGTTCCCAAGGTCCAAGCCCACCTTCAAGAAAAAAAGGAAAAGACCAATATACCCATAGAACTCACTCATTGATATGGCATATGACATCAATACATGGCATATATCTATACCATTTGAAAACTACTCTAGTTTAGTAGTGATAATTTCCAGTCTAAAAGTCTAGTAAAATACAGCAAGAATCATTTACTCTAAAACCAAAGAACATGCAGCACCAGCTTCACTATTTACTGATTTACTCCTCACCGAAACTTGCAGGAACATCGAAAGACTGTATATAAAATATACGAAAAACTTCTTAGATATTGTACCTCACTCAGATCTAGGTTTTCTTCTTGGTATGCCATCTGCCTGAGCTATCTGCAATGGTGGTCTACACGTACAAACATTTTACACGTACAAACGAGCAGCTGCATGAGTGTAAGAACTAAGACTAGATTGCAGAACACATAAATAAGGTTTAGAAATATAAATTTGCAATTCAAGTCATAAGCTAGATTGCAGAGCACATAAATAAGGTTTAGAAATATAAATTTAGCCATGTCGAACATGCCGTAATGCATTTGTAGGTCATATTTTTAACCTGGTCACAAAACTGATTTAACACTGAAACAGCAGTAATTGAATAATGACAATATGACAGAAACAGGATAGTGCAATCTAGTTGCCAAAATATAAATTCAAGAGGGGGAAGTGGAGTAAGTGTTTTTCCCTATACATTCACAAGGCGCTTACGTGTAAAAGTACTCTGGATCCATCTCTTCCTTTATGTTTGTTGGGTAACACGCATCAACGATCATTCTTAACCAGTCACCCCCTTGTCTAACATGGACAACATTCCAAGCATGAGGGGTGCAGTCAAGATGCCCCCTCACAAGCTCACAAGGAATTGGGGGATCTGCCCGGTCGCATAAGTACTACAATAGACAAGGTTGCATGTCAAAGCCTCAAACAGCAAACACGGAAAACAAGTTCAGATAATGGAACAGCAAGGTACCTTCATTAGGACAGCTCTGTGCCTACAAACACCGAACTGCAGTGCCCCTATCGGTACACAGCCTCCAATAGAAGCACTTCGATCACAGCCTCCAAAACAATCAGAGACAAACAACGCAAGAACTGACGCCCTTAGTAAGTCCTGGCCTGTGTCTTCATCTGTTTCAAAATAGTTTGGCCTCTTCAAACTGGATAACAATAGTTGTGCCGAAGAAGCAATTGCGTCCAATTCTTCATCTAGTTCTCTACATTAAAGAAGCAAAATCGTTAGGAAGATTGCAAACATATGATATACTCTTAAATAAACCACTCAGAAAGAGCATACAACATATACAAATGCAAATCACCAAACTACAGATAAGTATGTGCATCAACCTGTCCAACAGAATAACTTCACGCGCATATAGTCCGATACTGCACTCGTACTCCTCTAAAGGCATAAAGGGCATATCTCGTCCCGCGTCATAAAATCCATCTGGTAGATGGTCATCTATGCTGCAAAATGATTCCATACTGTACTTATAAGATAACTTTGAGCATATCTCCTCCTTTCTGAATGATTATTAAGAAGTATATACCTATCTGTAGTTTGGTGGAGTCATATAACTGTCATGGGGTCATGGAGTCATCAAGAATATCCACCATTCTAGGGCAGTAAGTAAAGGTGGAGGAAATTCAACTCGCAGTAATCTGAGTAGGTAAATGATCAAGGTGGAGGCACCTGTCGGGGGTCACGGTCGACCCGGGGCAGCAGCGCCATGAGCGAAGGAAGGAGGGCGCCGAGCCTTGGGAGAGCTCGGGGAGCACCCTGGCTGCACGCGCCGGCGCGGAGACGGGGCCGAGCTCGGTCGTGAGGACGAGGAAGCGCGACACCGGGGAGCAGAGCATGGGCCGGCGAGCTTGCAGAACATTGGGTCACGGCGGCAGGAGGACAAGGTCGGGGCTCGAGGACGCGCGTCAGGGAGGAAGGAGGCCTGCGCAGGGAACTTGCGGGCGGAGATCTCGGCACGGCAGAGGGCGAGGTCGTGGAGCAGGAGCTCGCGCTGGTGGCGGGGTGCTCTGGCGACGGTGATGGAGAGAGGGAGGAGAGTGGGCTCGGGAGGCGAGCAGCCAGGACGCAGCGGAGGGGCTTGTGCGGCAGGGAGGCGGCCGGCGACGCGTAGAGGCGGCCAGAGATCGCGCGCGCTGGGATCGAGTGGGACAGGCAGGTTCATGGCGATGGGTAGGTGGGGAACGAGCTTTGGGGATTTGGGTCGCGTGTACGTATAGTAGATGAGGTGTACGTATAGCATGTCGCAGGCGTGGAAGAAGCTGCTTTCTTGGTCTGTTTGGAATATCATCTTCGTTTTTTTTTAACAGGCCTTTACGATGTAGATGAGGTGTACCTATAGTATGTCGGCGTGGCTATTTTTTTTTGCGGTAAAGAAGATGATATTACCTCAGCAACATTACAGAAAGGTCCAGAAAGACAAAAAAATTACAACCAAGCCCAACTGCAAGTCGTGGACCAGGGCGGCGCGACGAAGCTGTCGGTGGCGCGCCGTCGCAGCTACTCGCCTCGACGCCTTGGAACAAGAGCAGACCCCAGCGAACGGGAAGTCGCCGAGCACCGGTCCCAGAGGACCTACCCCGACGGCCACCGTCGTCGACAAGCCGAGCTCCATCACCTTCTTCTTCAACTTCATACACCAGATCCGTCGTTTAAATGGAAAAGGTGACGCTCGTTCCACTTTTATTTGTGTTGCCCTTTGACTATGGTGGCAACACATAGATGTCGTTGTATGCATGGGCTTGGCTGACCAATGCATTTCTACCACTCCAGCGGTGCAATATGTGTTTGAATTTGGCATGTTCTCTCGGCATTATGGTGGTGGTTGTGCTTCTAGAATTTGCTTCAAGAGTTTTGACCTTGTTGTTCCTCCTTTATCCTGTGTGTGTGGTTGTGTGCCCGTGCGCATAGGCAGGTTCTGCATAGCATCTTGGTGTATTATTCCTTATCCGTTCTTTAATTAAAATGGCGCCGTTTTAATTATTACTTCCCGTCCGTAAATAAGTGTACTTCTAGCTTTTTGTCCTAAGTCAAACTTTACTATGTTTGACTAATTTTTTAGGACAACGTACAAATATTTATGACACCAAATTGATATCATTAGATTTATTTATAAATCTAGTTTCATAATATGTCAATTTAATGTAATATATGTTTTTATATTTTTCTATAAATTTGATTATGTTTGACTTAAGCAAAAGCTAGAAGTACACTTATTTGCGAACGGAGGAAGTAACTAATGTAGTTCACGTAAAAATAATAAGCTAGGAGATATGTAAATGAACAAGTTTCTACTATAATAGTCTTATACAGCCGAGCTTCGAACGATCGACGATCTGGCGGCAGGGCATATCGGTCCGAGCAGAATTCAGAAATGATGGCGATACGGTCGGAGCAGAGACCGGGTCAGGCTGTAGATTCCAACCCAGGTCCGGTCTCGACGCCGCGCGCGGCCGGCGGCTAGCCCTCTACACGTACGGACCTAGTAGTACGTACGTACAGACCGACCGACCCGTAGATTGCGCGTAAAATACACAGCCGCATGCGTATATAAATGTGCGTACGGACAGCTGCTAGTATATATAGACTTTTAGGAGAGGAAATGCGGGTAGCTCGGGTACGTAGGTGAAGCGGCATAGCGCTAGCTCTGTGTACGTGCAGCGCTAACGACGGACGAGGTGACCGGTGCGAAAGGCAGAAAGAACCGCTACGATCGAGAAGGGGCTCGATCCAGGCATCTAGTAGCTCTAACCTAGGCCTCCTCTCGTCAGCGATCCTTCGGCATGCACCCGTTTGTAATTTTGCGCGGAGAACAGTAGCATCACTACATTAGTAGCTTCATACATATGCACGATGGATTGATCAAGGGAATAACCAGCTTCATGCGTGCATGTACATAGCTTGTCGCGAGAGTCCTAGGTTAATTTTTGCGCTTTGCATCCATCAACATGATCTCTAGTACTTCGTATATAAATTCGTCAAACAGAGGCACACCGAAAAGTGCCTCAAATGGATAACCCTTTGAGGTTTTTCAAATTGTCACAAATGATCATCCATCCCGAGATATTTAAACTGGCTTAATTGGTTAATAGTTAGAAGTACTATTTTGAGGCACACTGAGAGTGCCTCAAATGGATGACTATTTTGAGGCACACCTAAAAATGCCTTAAATAGATAATCATTTTGAGGCAACTATTAGAGGCATTATCATGTGTGTCTCAAAAAATTATCCATTGGAGGCACACCAAATAGTGCCACCGTTGGTCACTATTTAGAGGCATAATTTAGTGCCTCTAAATGGTAACCATGTGGCACTACTAATGGTGCCTCAGTTGATATACTTTTAGTGGCATTATCACAGAAAATGCCTCTAAAAGTTATGTCTTTTTGAGGCACAGGTCAAAGTGCCACCGATAGTTTAGCATGGAGGCACTGGACTATGCCTCTATTTTTCAAAACATTAGAGGCGCTATCAATAGTGCCTCAAAAGGATAAACTATTAGTGGCACTTTTAAAACTGCCACTAAAAACTCATATTTTGAGGCACTATTTTTCGAAGTGCCTCAAATAGATACAATTAGAGGCAGTTTGGAAAAGTGCCTCTAAGAAAAATGCCTCTGATTTCTGAACGTGCCATAGTGATTACTGTAGTAGAATTTCTTCGTAAGAGATGTGGAAAAGAAGTTCTGCAAAAGGTTTGACACTCGTGCTTGGGATGACTATGCTACGGCCGGTTTCGAAGTAAATTCTCTCTGGGAAACCCTCCTACGTGATCGCAACAGACAGACTGTATACGTGCGACACGGTGTCCATCAAACCAAAGAATGTCGCCGGCATCCTCGGCCCGTCCAAGCAAATCCGACACTCAATCGGCCGGTACCAACACCAACACGATACGGTACTTTAATTTATGTATACGTATACGGTTACGATTCCTGGGACCGACTTCGACTCGCGCCCATATACGTACGTAGCCCATAGTGGTTTAGCCTACGACCCGTCTAGAAATAAAGTATAAAGTCCATTCTAAACCTTAAACTCGTAGAGGTCCGCCGATTTAAACCCCAAAGTCCAATTCCCTGTGTTCGAACACTGATAACACAAATCCCAGTCTAAAACGCACCCTGAGACGGTTTGCCAAACAGGGATTGGTGACGTGTCAAAGCAAGGTCGGGATCGCTCGCGGAGCTAACGCGCGTGAGTGTAGAAAAGGCTGGGCCGGCCCAACTAGGCCCGACATTTTCACATCGTCTCCTCCGCTTCCACTGCCTTCCCACCTTCTCTGGCGGCAACAATGGCGACTGGGGGTTGATCGGCGGTTGATCGGCGGTGGTCGGACGATTCTGGCGACGCATGTAAGATTCCGCACCCTCTCTGCCACGGATTGTTGTATTTTTTCCTCTATTTGCGCGGTTGGGGTTAGGGTTTCCTTGTGCGCAGACGACTGTGGCTTCTTGCGATTTTTGTCACAGTAAAGATAGGTTTTTTCTTGCAATTTGATCGTGTTCTGAATGCTAGTGCACATTGCGTGTTTTTGTAGTGAAAAACATGGATCCATCTGAGATACTGAATGTCAGATTTCACTAGGGTGGGGAGTTCGTCCGAATAGGTCCTAATCTGGATTATGTAGGAGGGGATGAAGCAATGTCAGAGATTGAGAGGGACAAGCTTTCTCTCCAGGAAGTAAAAGGATTTGCTAAAGATCATTTACCTCTGAAGGAATCTATGAAGTTCTATTTTCTTATTCCTGGAGAAGAATTAGTGAATGGCTTAGTCTGTATGGTTGATGACAGTTGGTGTGTTAGAATGGCTGATTACATATCTGTTGGTGGAGTTGCTGATGTGTATATTGAGTATCATGGGGAGGAAGACACTGCTGAGAGCAGTAGTGGCAGTGATTTTGAGAATGAAATCTTTGAGTTGAGCGAAGATGATCCACCAGATGTTGTCATCGAAGCTGCTGAACCTGCTGAATCAGATACAGATGTTCTAGTTCCTGATGATGATGGAGTGATCACCCAAATCATTAAGAGCCCAGTGAAGAAGAAGAAGGCTAGCATTGCAAGGGAAAGAGAAAGGGCAGTTAATGTTTATTCAGATGAAGCTGATCTTGCAGATGATGAAGGTTTCCAATTTCAGGAAATGCCAACTCAAGAAGATGGAGCAGCTGACAGCTCAAGGTCTGATTCAGAGACTGATGCTGAGTATGTTGCACACAGTGAAGACAGTGGAGAAGATTCAGAGGTGGTGGAGCTCAGGAGGCATGCTAGGAAGTTCAAGAAAAGGATGAGACAGTCCAAGAGCTGGATTGGAAAGGAAGCAACTGGACCAGTACCAATTGAACTCATTGCAAACATGGAGGACCAGTTAGGTGAAGAAGAGGAAGACTGGAACTATGACTCATCAGATGAGGACTATAGCTATGGAGAAGATTCTGATGGAGAGTTAGTGAAGATGAAGAGTAGATATCCAAGATTCAGGACAGATTCAGAGGTGCCTAAATTTGCATTAACCATGGTTTTCAGAAGCAAGAACCAGTTGTGCAAGGCATTGAAGAGGTATGGTCTAGTGACTAAGAGAAGCATCAAATTTGTTAAGTCAGAAAGTGACAGAGTGAGGGCCAAGTGTGGGTGGGAAAATTGCCCATGGCTTCTGTATGCAGCAAAAAGATCCAGGACAAGTAGATTTCAGATAATTACACTGAATGATGAACATCACTGTGCTCAGAACAGATGTAATAAGCTTGTAACTGCAAAAGTCATTGCTCAAAGGTATGAGCACTTCATCCTAGCAAACCCAATGTGGAAGATAGAGAGCATGAAGGCCACAGTTGTGCGGGACATGTTTGCAGATGTTTCCACTTCAAAGTGCAAGCATGCTAAAGCAATAGTGATGGACAGATTGATGTGTGGCATGAGAAGTGAATATACCAGGGTTTTTGATTACCAGTTAGAGCTGCTGAGGAGTAACCCTGGAAGCACAGTTGCTGTCTGTTTGGATCCAACAGAGAGGGAACAACACATATTTCAAAGCTTCTATGTTTGCTTCAATGCAATGAAAGAAGGATTCAAGTCAGGTTGCAGGAAAGTGATAGGCCTTGATGGATGTTTTTTCAAAGGGGCTGTCAAAGGTGAGCTCCTATGTGCCATTGGAAGAGATGCCAATAACCAGATGTATCCACTGGCTTGGGCAGTTGTAGAGCAAGAAACAAATGTTACTTGGAAGTGGTTCATTGGTCTGTTAATAAAGGATTTAAACATTAACAACAATGGAGTTGGCTGGGTTTTTATCTCTGATCAGCAAAAAGGACTCATTAATGCTATGAAGGACTATCTTCCAGCTGCTGAGCATAGGATGTGTGCCAGGCACATCTATGCAAACTGGAGGAAGAAGCACAAAGATCATGAGTGGCAAAAGAAATTTTGGGCAGTTGCAAAAGCATCAAACAAGCAAGATTTCAATTACTACAAGGCCAAGCTTGCACAGGAGACACCTGATGGGGTCAAGGATATGATGAAGACAGAGCCTGTACATTGGGCCAGAGCATTTTTTCCAGAAGGGAATAATTGTGAATCTGTTGACAATAACCTTTGTGAGTCATTCAACCATGCCATAGTTGATGCAAGGTTTTATCCAATTATCACCATGATGGAGAAAATTAGGAAGAAAAACTTTGTGAGAATCCAAGAGCAAAGAGAAAAGGGGGAGAAGATGACAGGAAAAATATGCCCTGGTATATTTAAGAAGCTCAAGAAATTCATTGCAAGGACACAATGGCTGGAGGTCATGTGGAATGGAGAACATGGATTTGAAGTAAAGCACATAAATGGCAGAGGAAGGCAGTACACAGTCAATCTTGATAATAAGACATGCTCCTGTGGATATTTCCAGTTGGCAGGTCTTCCATGCCATCATGCCATAAGTGCAATTTACAAGTGCAAAAAGCAAATAGAAGATTTTATTCATCCATGCTACTCAGTTGAGGTTTTCAAACAGATTTATGCCCATTGTTTACAACCAGTGGAAGGTGAGGAAATGTGGCCTATCTCTGCAAATCCTAGGCCTCAAGCACCTGGTTATGTGAGAATGCCAGGAAGGCCAAAGAAAAATGCCAGAAAAAGGGAGGACCATGAGAAGCCCAAGGGGAAGAAGATGAGCAAACATGGAACTATTATAAAATGTTCACTATGTGGCAATCCAGGACATAACAAATCTGGCTGCAAATCTAATCCAGAAAAAGGCAAGAAAAAGAATGCACATCTAACTAAGACAAGCAAAAAGAAAACTCCTAAGGTAAATATTGCATCTTTGTGTCCTTCTCTGTGACATTACATTATTGTATTGTTCTTCATCTTTTTGTTTTTTCTCAAACATTGCAGCAACCTAGCAGTAGTGATCAACCACCTAGTGCTAATGCACCATCTGCTCAGGCACCAGTTGGTAGAGGCAGAGGAACTGCTATTCCAACTGCTAATGCATCATCTGCTCAGGCACCAGTTGGTAGAGGCAGAGGAACTGCTTCTAGTTTCAAACCACCTAGGAAAAGGTGTGCACAACCTGGAGCATATGCAGATGCTGGACCATCAACCCAAGCTGGTACAGGTGGAGGAGCTAGAGCAAAAAGGGGGAAAAGGGCAGCTGCTTCTACTTTTCCAAGTTACTCCTTTTTCACTTGTTCAGGAAACTACTAGTTTGATCCAGAAGACAAGTTACTAGTTTCTACTTTTGTTCATGTTGCAATGCTGCTAGCTATGGCCTGTAATATTGCAAACATTACTTCAGTTTCATCCAGAATTATGTGAACTTGTTGTGGATGATACTCCTTTTGGGTATGTACCAGATGATGTTGTGGATGATATAATACCAGTGCTATCATGTGCATGTTGTTTCACTGCTATTTGTATATATTTGTATCAGCCTATGTATCACTGCTATTATCTGAATGTATATATTTGTATCAGCCTATGTATCACTGCTAAAAGATGACAGAAACAAGCATGAAGCAAACAACATTGCTTTTCATTACATAAACCATTTGCATTACATAGATCATTAGCATTGCAAGTCACATACATTTGCACTCATTTTACTGCATTAACATCTTTCCTGCCACTAAACCGAACACAAGTGCAAACAAAACAAAGATGACATTTTCATATTTAGCCTTCATTTGTGCTATCTCTGCATCTTTCTCCTTCAGTTCAATCTCCATGGCCTTGATAGTAGCTTGTGCTACTGAATCAACTACAGATGTCCTAGTTTCTACAGGTGTCCTAGTTTCTGAATCTTCTTCAGATCGAGCTAATTTCCTGACGCTCGCAGCCTCCACACTTCATCTCTCAAATCTCCTAGCAGATCACTCCAGAACCGTGGCAGCGGATCATCATGCCACTCCACATACCCACATCCGCGCCCATTCTGTTCAATTTTGTCCCAAAAACAATGAATCAAAAAGGGAAGAAAATCAGAGAGGACAAGATCCAAATGCAGAGCAATTCTTACTCACCATTGCATCCACGCACGCGTAATACCTCCTGCCAGGATTCTGAGCACTCCAGGAGATCCATCTTGGCGCCTTCCTGCGAGGATTGCAACCATAGAGCCTGGGCGGCTCGTACGCCATCGGGTTCTCCCTATACGGCACTGGTGCCCTACCCTCTGCTGCGCCTCTCCTCCGACTGGCGGAAGAAGCAGAAGACCAACTCATGGTCGTGCGCCCGCTGCCAGCCTCGCGCTCCGCCGCCCCGCAGCCAATCCCCTTCCGCCGCCGGGACGAACCCTAATTTTTCCCCAATTGTTTCTTCCTCAGTTCCTCTATTGCGCGCATGCTCTGGAGAGACGATGGTTGAGTTTAACCGGCCCACCACTGACAAAAAACCTGGCCACGTCAGCCAATCCCTTGGCAAACCGTCTCAGGGTGCGTTTTAGACTGGGATTTGTGTTATCAGGGTTCGAACGACAGGGAATTGGACTTTGGGGTTTAAATCGGCGGACCTCTATGAGTTTAAGGTTTAGAATGGACTTTTTCCATAAATAAAGGGAGCAACCGAACCTAACGTGCAGTATGCCATAGAAGAGGAGGAGAGGAGACACGATCGAATCAACCCCAACCACGTACGACGTGAGGCTAGCTGGTGAGATCTATCGATCGACGGGGAGGCATGTAGCAGGTCGCCAGCCCGAACGCCGCCAAGACTGCGGGCGTCGCCAGCGCCGGCAGCCGGCGCAAGGCGATGACATAAAGAGAGGAACGGAAGGCGGCGCGGCGGGCGGCGCGGCAGGCATTCTTCGACGCGGTAGATGCGGACACCGAGCTGTACGACGCCATGACCGAGGACGACGTGGTGGAGGAGTACCGGGTGGCCGGCAGGCTTCACACGTACGACCCGGAGAAGGACTGGCAGAAGCGTTATGCCAGGGTCGCCAAACTCCACCCGTGCCCGTGGCCCAAGCAAGTGGCAGCGGACATGGAAGAATACATGAAGTTCCTTGAGGAAGACGAGGACGATTTTAGGATCGGGCTTTATTCATTGCTCGGGGAAGAGATCGATGACTAGTGCTACATATGTATGATGAATTCTTGTTGCATTGCAAGAGCACTTGTTTAGAATTTGTATTGTCCCGTGACGCCGATCTCAGGGCGATTTTTGGTCCGGCCAACCTGAGAACGCCGGACGAAGGAAAAACGGGTGTGGGCCAACCTGTTGGCGAGGCAATCCCTTTCTGGCATACCCACTCGCCTCCACTATGGAGGAGAGCTCCCCAAGCTGCCCTTGTCGCCATGGCTTCACCGGCGAAGCTTCACCACGCCGAGCCGTATCCACGCCTGTAGATAGGCTCGCCACCGTCGTCACCCCTTTCCCCTCGGCCTAGGTGATGGGGATATGCCTACTGGGGTATACCCAGCAGGGCGTTTCTGACTGGCCCGAGAGCTGGCGAGTGGGCCTGCAGAACGGCGAGTGGATTGAAGCCCAGCAAGGTACCGAGCGACTGGAAGCTGAAGGCCCAGGCGAGTAGATAGGCCCAGTCGGACTGGGTTAAACGACTATTAAAGCTGTAACCGAATCGGTTGAGATATGTAAACCCTAGGGGAGGTGAGCCTATATAAACCTCCCTAAAGGGTGAGTAGAGATACGTTCCCTCATACACCCAAGCGACTCGCCGCCTAGCCGCCGAGCTCGCCCGTTGTAACACCTCCATAATACAATCTAGCAGGAGTAGGTCTTTACCCTCCGGGGGGCCGAACCTGGGTAAAACCCTGTGTCTTTGCCCTCATCTCGCACCGCAGATGGCTGGCCGCCCTTGCCCCTCGTTCTACTACTCGCTGCCGATTGCAGCATCTACCGTGACCATTCCCACGACAGTGGCGCCCACCGTGGTTTGAAGAAGAAGGGTCTCCAAACGATAAATCTGTACAATTGCTGGCTTGGGCGGCGGCTCGTTCCACTCGCCCAGCGCGACCACTACATGTACCAATACACCGGCCGGGGGGACTCGACGAAGGCCTGCCTTGACGAGTGGAGGCTGGAAGATTACCTCCCAGCACTGAAAAAGATTACCCAGGCGGTGTACCTGGATGCGCAGGCCGGGATCGCCCCCTACACCGCGAAGCGTCCAGCTCCAACGGTAATTTCTTTACCTTGTTCGCAGTCGCAGTGTATGCAGGCGCAGTAATCCTGATCCTGTTTGTATCCATCGCAGCTATTCCAGGTGGTGGAAGGGTGGCTCCCACCTTTGGATGATGAGAGCCCGGACCCATCCGCCCAGGACGTAGGCGAATCACCACCCGCGAGGGGCAACGAAGACGACGAGGACGAGTCCGAAGAAGAGGTCGCCCCGCTGGTCCGAAAGACCCGCGGGCAACGTCAGCGCGAGATCGAAGCGAGCAGAAGCCTCGAGCGCCATGACGATGACGACGAACTCCCAGAGACCACCTCGCGCCGTCAAGCCACTCCGTCGAAGAGGAAGGAGAATAAGAGGGAGGCGAAGGCCCCCCTGAAGAAGAAAACGAAGCCGTCGAAGACGGCCTCACCGCCACACTCGGCGAGCAGCTCCGATGCTCCCAGCCCAACTGGTGACGGCGCGCCACCAGCGACAACCGCGCTGGACACGGCGACTATGGAGGTGCCGCTGGCCTCATTGCCTCCGCCATTCGCCCCAGTCTCCGGGCTGGGGGAGGCTCCGGCCACGGCGGCTTCGCCACGCAGGGAGGCTCTGGCTGCGGCGGCTTCACCTCGCAAGGAGGCTCCAGCAGCAGCAGCTTCGACTCACGAGGAAGCTCCCGCCGAGGATGTCCCAGAGGCGCCGGCTGCAGCCTCAACGACGAAGAAGCCGTCCGTGTCTTGGGCACACGATGTCCTGGAACTGGGGCTCAGTCACCGACTGGGCCCTGAACTGGAAAAACCGGCCGGCCTTCGTACGGGGCTACGTTTCATCCCAGTCGCCAAGTGAGTGTGCTCACCCCTTCTTATTTTCCATAACTATTTCGATTGTCTTTGTTGATTCGATTAATGCGCAGGACCGGAGTGAAAAGGATGGGCCATCCGACCGTGGCCAAGGTGCCCTCCGCCGCTAGCGAGGAGGATCCTTCACACAAGAGGAAGGCGGACGAGGTCGTCGCCTCAGCGGATGGCAGTAAGAAGGCCAAGGGCGACGACATCGTCACCATCTCGGACGATACGGCGGCCGCGCCGGCCGAGCCCGCGGTGGAGGCAGCCGCGTCTACGAAGGAACCCGCGGCGGAGGTGACCTCCCTTGGAGCGGGTGCCTCCATCGCTACCTTCCCCCGCTTCATGACCAAGGCGGCCACGGCGAGTGGGGTTGCGCCCTCAAGCCACGCTCCTGGGACCGCCGATGCTGAAGTCGACCAGCGTCGTGGGCACACGCCAGCGTTACTCGCGTCCGTGGACGCGATCCAGCTCCACGGCATGCTTGGCGCAGCCATCCAGGTACATCCAGTCCCCGAGGATCAGGTCGGTGTTTTGCAGCGGTGTGATTCTTATAATTTCTCGTCTTTTATTTTCGTATCCAGTCCCCGAGTGCGTACTCGCTGAATTTCAGCGAGTGGGCACTTAGGAATTTCTTGATCGCCAGTCCCCGAGTGCGCACTCGCTGAATTTCAGCGAGTGGGCACTTAGGAATTTCTTGATCGCCAGTCCCCGAGTGCGCACTCGCTGAATTTCAGCGGGTGGGCACTTAGGAATTTCTTGATTGCCAGTCCCCGAGTGCACACTCGCTGAATTTCAGCGGGTGGGCACTTATGGAGTTCGTTTTAACTGACTTTTTCGGTGATGTGCAGGGTCTGCAGCTTGAGTCAGCGGACCAATTGGCCGCGAAACAGCACGCGGAGAAAGAGCTGGCCATCGTCCAGGAGGCGAACAAAGGTCTTCAGGCTGTTGCTGAGAAGGCAGATCAAGCTCGCCAGGGGCTTGTCCCCGCTGGTGAGTTAGTGGCGGCGCGGTCTGCTCTGGGTGCCGCTGAACAACGGATCGCCGACCTCGAGCGCGAACTGCGGGAGGCGAGAGAAGAAGCTAGCTTGGCGGACGGGCGAGCTAAGGCCGCCATTGCGGCCGCAGAGGAGGATCACAAGGTGTCGGAAGTCCTTATTGCTGGGCTTCAGGACGACCACATGTCGCTTCAGTGCTTCATCACGGGACTCGCCCGCCCGCTGCTTGGTGAGTGCTTCCTCCCTTTCTTATGGTTGTGGTTTTTGTGGTGCCCATCGTACTCATCATTGTCTTTTTTTCGTAGGTCGCATCATTGATAGCGACGAAGAGGCGAGCTCGCTCGACGCAAGGCAGTGCGTAAGCATGCTCGTCGACTCGGCGACGCTGTCAGCGACCTGCATCCGCGCCTACCTCCAAGAAATATCACCCTCGGAGGTGATTCCCAGCGACCTCGTTGAGGTGTGGAAGTACTTGGAGAAGGCACCCGCGGTCGTTGAATTTATGACGCGATCGGCATTTCGGCGTGGAGCATCGACGGCCCTGAGCCTTGGACTCGCGCACTTCCCCGAAGACTTCGACATCGACGATGTGACGAGCGGGTACCCATCGTCAACTGGCGCGGTGGATCTGTCCGAGGTTCTCAAGTTGCAAGAGCGTGCCGCCACGTACTCGGAGCGTGTCTGGGCGATGGGCGACCTCCTTCCATACCAGGAAACGGTCGTCGCGCCGAACGACCCCGAGCCGCCGCATCGTGACTTCAAGGTCGAGCAGCCTTTTCGCGCGGCGATGGCGGGTGAACTGACGACGTATCCATCAAACCCGTACACCGCGTTCATCCGTAATCGCCGGGATGCTGGCGAGTCGTCATCGAAGCCTGCAGAGTAGGGTAGTTTGCCTTGAAGCGTTAGCAGCAGTTCTGCCACGCGGGCATATTTTGTAACATAAGACAATGCAATATGCGATTGAATGGGACGTCGTGTCTATTTTGGTATTTGTTTGTGTGCTTTGGATTGATTTTGGACGAGTCCCCGAGCGCGTCCGCCATCTTTCGCCGCCCAAACTTCGCCATAGCTCGGCTTTGCTGCTAGCTCCTACTACCTCGCCCGCCAAGTGTTCGGCATTTTGCCGATTTGGCCATAGACTCTGAGGACGAGGAGATGTTCGCCATGTTGCTGGAGGAGGAGAACGCCGCTGCCGCCGAAGATGCAGAGAACATACAGATCCTCGCCTTCCTCGGCCCGCTGTACGTGCAGACGGCAACGCCGCGTGGAGGTTCGGCGAAGGGTCGCCGAAAGTGCAAAGCAAGGCAAAGGATGGAGGGCTACTGCATGTTGTACGTCGATTAATTCGCCGACTAGCCGCTGCACGAAGAGGTCGTGTTTTGGTGTCGTTTCAGGATGAGCCGCAAGCTCTTTCTCGAGATTGTGCATGCCATCCGGGAGTTCGACCCCTATTTCAGTAAGTTTGGCGAGCATAACAAGCCATAATATAGACAAGGACCTCTTGCCAAGCCTGATAACCAGATGTCTCCAACCTGGGTTGCATTCATGGCCATGTGTCAGGAGATTCGAGATCCGGTAGTGCATCAACAGCCGCGGGATTATCTGGTTGAGCACCTATGGATATGCAGGGGAAACACCTAGATGCCGAGCATGAACTGGCCGAACTAGACCGAAATATGTTGTATTGTTGTTATATGCCGAACTATGTTTCATTTTATGCCAAACTATGTTTGTATTTATCTAAACTAGGCCGAACATTGCTCTGTATTCGTATTATTGCGAACTTCGCCGAAATCTGAACAAATTTGAGCCGAATTTTGGCAGAAAAAAGGCGAGTGAGTGCGGTGACCCAACATACCACTGCATGTGTAGTACACTATAGTCATTGACATGACATCCACAGAACACCGTTCTGTAAATATCACATCCCTCAGAGTGGTACAACAGAAACATTGCGGGTCCATATTACAAAAGTACACACATTATTTTTATTACAATACCGGAAGTTCAATACTTCCAAAAGATCTAACTTACAAACTAAAATATAAAGTGTTTTAGCGGAATTTAAAAGTAGCAACTCTGTCTAGGAGTTGAGCTCAGCAGCTTATTCTATAGAGTTCATGTTGTTCGTCTCCATTGGTTACTACTAACTAGGAGTACTTAGTTGGACTCGTTATCATCGACACCGTAGAGGATCTCGTAATCCACTCCTTCAACACCTTCGGATAGACCAGGTTCCTCGTAGAACACATCTTCTTGAATTTGGCTGCATACATTTGCACGTCTTCGGGATCCTCAGAGTCTAAGCAAGGGATCAAAGGAAAGGATGAGTAATAGCGTTACCCAACAAGTTCATTATATGCAAGGTGGGAAGTTTGATGCTCTAACTACCACCTCGGATTATAAATCCTTGGCACTATGCAGTTTTTTTGTAAATCTTTCTTCAAAGATTGATTTTATTCTGAAAAACTATGACAATCATCCTTCACAGGTTGACCAGAACTTTCATGGAGTTCCTTTCCTACTACGTTCATAGTTCCTTCCCGGAACAGGGAGTAACAAGTTACAATTCTTACACTCTGCAGAGGTGCGTTACTTTACCCATGAGAAATCAACTCCTTGTTGCACAACCGGACGTACTTTCCCGTCCACAATTCCATGATGTGGGGCCCAGTAGTTGGTCCAAGCCAATCGCTACCCCCTTCACGGCCCCGCATGCCTCCTTGGTGTACACCATGCCCACATAATGAATTACGGCAATGGTTTGTACAAACCGTTAGATGCCAGAACTATCGTGGGACGATGAGGGTTCCCACCCATATGCTGCATATTCTCTATGAATTACCAATTAATATGCACGCTACGAGGATAACAGCCACGACCTGCACATCCAGCTTCATGCGAGAGGAAGAAGATACAGCTGACTTCTCTGTCCCATTCAAAATCTCATGGCTAACGCGTAATATCCGTCGCTAGAATCACTGATGTCAGGGGTTATTAAGTCCCTACTTGATCATTATTGCTTGCAACTAGAACCCTAGGTTCCATTGCTCCATTATATCATCACTTAGGATGATATCTATGATTTCTTTATTGTGAAAATAATATTTTCTTTCTTTTATAGCATATATGATAACACACAATTTGCAAATACTTTGATAAAGACTCTTCAAAGGACATGAGCAAGTGATGAACTTGCCTTGTGATGGCAAGGTAGTGAAGTCTGATGCTTGCACTGGACCTTGAGCTTCTAGTTCTACAAAAACATTATTATTGTCCGGTAAGGACAATATTTAAAGAAGCAAAATGATTATGCAAGTAATGTAATGCATTATTCAATTCTTTATGCATTTTTCCTATGTAAGGTGCCTTTTAATAAAGCATTTATAAATATTAATTTTTAATATTTATAGCATATATTGAATTATTTTATTTTATTTCCTTTTTTTATTTGACTTTTATTTATTTAATAATTCTTTTAGGAATTATTAATTATACATTAAAATTGTTATTAAATATTTATTTAGTATTTTTCAAAAATATTGTAATATTAGTATATAATGAAAGTGATTTTTATTTATTTTTATCATCATTCAATAATTTTGTAAAATTCCCTAAGGAATATATAAATTACAAAATTCTTATAAAAATTTTAATGTCTAAAATTTTATATTTTATTTTATTTGGATAATATGGCTTATTGTGAATCCAAAAATATTTTATTTATAATTTTTGGACTTTTATTTTATTTTCAAGAATTTAATTAATTCTAGGGGTATTTTGGTCTTTTCCTTTTTATTCAAACAGGCCTGGAAATGTTTCTGGGCTGGTTATCCTTATTGGGCCCTGGTGGCCCATTAGTCCTAGACAAAAGAGCCACCCCAAAGGGTTTGGCCCAGCTCGGCCCACTCCTCACTGCCTGTCTCTCTCTCCCTCGAGCTTATCCTCTCCTCCTCTCACCCCGACCCTGTGGCCGGCGATGCCGCCACCGACGATTCCCGCCGCCGTAGGCTGTTCTGGTCGCTGCCGTGGTGCAACAGAGGTTGTCGGCGACGCCCGTTCATTCTATACAATTGGATTCGAGCCTGGGAATCTCCTGTAATGGATCGATGCCGTCCCGAGCCCTAGGGTTTGGGGGTTGGCATGGATTCAAGTGTTGCCGTGGTCGTCGTGCGTCGAGGTGATGTTCTGCACCTCCAGGAATGATCAGGGTCGTTGTTGTGGTGTCGTGCGGGTTGCAGCGCCCCCTCTGGGGTGCTCCCCATGCCGCCATGGTCGTCGGCCCCTCTGCTTCCTCTTCTATTTCTTCAGCAAGGACCTACAGTGAGTTTGATTCCTTTCCCCCGATGCTCTCTATGCTTGCTGATTCGATGCTAGATGCTGGTATTGTTCTCTCTTGCTACTGTCTGATTCAGATTAGTATGATTATCCATTTAGGGTTCCTGTTATGTGATTGATCATGTACTGGATGAATTGAATCATGTTTGGATGGTCTATACACATGCTAAATGTTTATTGGCCTGAGGCTTGTTGCTTAAGTTGATCTATGATGTTTCTGGTGGCTTACTAGATGATTTAATGCTTGGTTTGCATCTGATTCAGATGATATAGTTGCTTGGGAATCGTGATTGATTAAGTCAGTGACTTGATAAGTTTTCACTGTCATCTCTGGGTTTATGATAATGATTATGACATGATGAAATCATTGTCCTAGTGCTGTTGGCTTAGAACTAGTGTATGGTTTTAGATCATCATGATCTCAAATAGTGAAGTTTAATATAGGAATATCCTAGTTATGATTCCTGTGTTAACAAGAAAATGATTAGTTAAGTTCATTGTTTGAATTTGTGATGATTAAATGTCTTTCCTGATTCATAATGGATTGTTCTTGTGACACCATCATAGTATGGCACACAAGTTTGATTCCAACCCATTGATTGGGTTGTTTTAGGCTTAAGACAAAATTGGCTTTATAAGATAAATAGAGATGCTCTTCTCTGAATTCCCTAAGACCAATGATGTTGGTCTGAGGCTTAGGGATTTAGATCTTATCTAATTGAATCAAAGCTTGGAAAAAAATGATAGTGAGCTTGATCATTCTATGGATCCCAAAGATTTGTTTCTAAGGTGCTACCCTTCCTTTAGGGATGTGCCTAGAAATAGATCATAGGTATATGTATGATTTAATTGTAAAATATAGTTGGATAACCAGAGCAAGGATGTTGCTCTGAGCTCTGGTTGGATCCTGGTACTTTGCTGTTTGCTTTTAGAGTTTAAAAATCCCTATGATGGATTCACCCCACTTGGGTGCTTTCTGAGGGTTGTTTTATAAAACAACACATGCTTTTCTCTCAATAAGATGATTAGATCATGTGAAGGTTTTATGAAACTCATCACAGACTCTGATGTTTGTGGAGTAAGTTGGTGATGATCTTGATCTGGTTTTGTTGGACTCTTGTGCTTAATCTTGAGCTAATCTGCTCCTCCTAGATCCTGGGCTTGATCTTGCTGTCCACCTGATCCATCCCCCTCCTTATGTTACCATCCTGGTGATGTGATCTTGCTTTGGTTGGTTTGGTTCCTGGCTGTGGTGCTTGGTGTAGCTGCTGTCTAGACTGGCTGTTCTTGTGTGTTGTGCAGTGGAGAGATGCACTAGTGCCTCTCCACGGCTGTGCTTGTGGTTTTATGAGTTTGGGCTGTTCTGTGAGGTTGACAACACACCACATGCATGTTGGTGTGTGTCCTGCCCGCGTGCTTGCTATGCACTTGTGGATATGTTTAGAATCTGGAAACTTACTATTACGTGGTTACTTTCACCTGGCTGGTGGATTTATCCCTCTTGGCTGTTATTTGACTTCTGGCTTTAAATTTATGAAAAATGGATTCTTTCATATTGGTGAAACTTGCCCCTTTTTTATAAATTTCTCAATGATGAATTTGTCAAGTGCATTTCACTGACATGTCTGAAAGAAATAATACTAACACTAACCTTTTCTTTTTCTATTTAATTTTCTATTTTGTTTTGCAGGTACAAATATAAAGATGAAGATTTAGTTTAGGTTTAGATATAGAATAGTTATAGAATAATCCAATGTAATTTTCTTATTCTTTTGTAAATTTTCTTTTTATTATTTTGTAATCTTCATTTTATTCTGCTGTAATAAAGATTACATTTTTATTAATAAAGAATATTCTTATTCTTTATATATTTGTTTATTTGAATTGTGTGGATGATTTTAATAAGTTATAATTTTATAACTTGATTATATATTGATGATATGAAATAAGTTTCATATTCATTACTGTTTCTCTTTGGATAGAATTTAAGTTATAATACTTATTTTAAATTAAATTAAGATTCAAAAACTTATCCCTAATTTATTTGAATTATAATTCAAACACTTAAGTTTAAAATTCAAATTCATTTTAAAACACACATAATCCCTTAAGGATCATATCAAAACTTATAGCAATCACCCTTTAAGATTAAACCTAATCTCAAAGTATTTTAAAAATTCATTAATCACTTAAGGTTTTTATTTGGCGAAAATTTTATCCATATTTTCACAAATGAATGCATGCAACATTCCATATTTCTAAATCTAAACTTTGTTAGTTCCTAAATGCTGGGATGTTATAGTGAGAAACTCGGCCTGAAAACGCGAGTGAAAAACTCGACGTTTATAGGCTAAAAATATGTTTCGTCCGGCCAAATTTAAGTCCGGATTTCGGACTAGAAACAGCCAACGAGTGGATATGCTCTTAAACAGGATACAAAACTGAACACTCAACCCGTCGTGGCATGTTAGGGTATGTTTAACACTAGGCGTTTATATGGACGCTTAGGCGATGAAAAAAAAGTCAGGTTAGCTTCCCAGCTTTTCAATGCTCGTTGCTAATTTAAATCCTGCATAGAGAGCCACAAAATCTCATGATCACTCTGATATGAACGATACGGCCATAAAAATTCGGCTAGCATCCGCCTGTAACGTCCTAGTTGTATAATGCAAGGTGTTTAGGATGGTGCTTAAAAAAATAAATCGGTTTTTCTATTAGCACCGGTGCTTATTTATAGTAGATGGATGCCTAACTAAGCACCTCTTTTATAGAAATAAATACCAATGCTTAGTAAAATGGTTGGTTTATTTTTATAAGCACTCATCTAAGTACCTCTATTACACATGCTCTAAGGTGCTTTTAGCTTGAATAGAGAGACCAGGATCGCAACACACAAGTGTCTTAAATCAGTTGGGGGTGTGTACACATGTACAACACATCTCGGGAGTAACTAACCCGCCTAGTAATCATGAAGCTAGGGTACAACAGTTATAGACTAAGAGCATCTCTAGCAAATCCTAAAAATGCATATTAAAAACGTGTTGAGGTAAGTAAATTGTAAACCGTTTTTACGGCATGAAACATGCTCTGATAAAACAGGTGCTGAAAAAATTGCACTGCAAGCATGAAAGATCAAATATGCATGTCCGAACATAATAATGTTTACATGATGAGAGGGAACACTCCCGCGCCGCGGGGAGGGGAGGGGGTTCTGGGTGCTCGTGGATGCGCTGGAGGAGGATGTAAGGAGCCGGGAGTAGGATTACAAGCCACTCTCCCAATCTTTGCCAGAATTATGAATGGACCATATAATTTGGATACACCATTTCTCCTACTTCAAAGGTTCTCGCAGTTCTATTTGTATCAGCAAACTTTTTCATCTTATTCTGGGCTTCATATTTGTGTTTTCAAGCCGACGCTGGCACTGCCACTACAACCACTGCCCCACCGAACGATTCGTATGTCCACTGCACGAGATAGGGCTACAGTGCAAGGACAATGATGATTGAGTCGGTACACGAGTGTGAGTGGTAGTGAGACGGTGATATACATAATTGATAGGGAGACGACTGCTCGTGGTGGGACACATAAATCAGAGATACATGACCATTTAGCTCCACGCAAATGGCCTGAAACAATCATGACACAAAATTAAATGCCTCTATTCCTATGGTGTAGAATTACCGGCCGCCGTTATTGTGTGCAATCTACCGTGGCACTCCGATATGCTGTCATCGTGTCTGTCGCGGGGTAAAAGTGGCTTCGGCGGAAAAATGGTGCCTCAATTGCTCATCCTCCGTGTAACCAACTTTTGCAGGTACCTTTTATTTTTGCTGCTCCAAAAAAACTGTCGGGCACGGGAGGGGTATTTTTGTAGTGAATATGGGCTTGCGCTTAGCCTTATTTCCTTATTTTTCAGTATTTCTTTGATTAATCCTTCCACAATATCCTTTTGTTTGTGAGGCGTTCTATAGGGCCTAATATTAGGTGGGGTAGCTCACTCTTTCAATAGTATTTTGTGATCACAACTTCTTGGAGAGGGTAGACTCACTGGTGCTTCGAACAAATCATAGAATTGGTTTAAGATTTGTTGACAGAGTTCTTTGTCTGGTTTGGACCAGGAATATTTGCGCATAAATCTACTAGTGCCTTCCTTCAAGATATTGTTGCAGCTCTTGTGGGATATCATGTTTGCCCATGGAGGAATAAATGATCACTGAACGCAATTTCTTCTATGACGTCGGTTATATGCTCTGATAAAACATACAGCTCCTTGATGACAGTGAGGGCGCATTTGATACTGAGACGAACCCTCCAACTCGGCCATGTTTATGGTGTGCGAGACGAATTAATCTGGATTGGGGAGGTTTTTGTCGACCTTCGCGCCCATCTTCATCAACACCAGAACAACCGCTGCATCGTCTTTGGTATCTTTCCCTCTCGCGGTGGCGGCGGGCGCCCTCGCCGCCAAAGGTTGGAGAGGGGGGCTGCCGTGGAGGCATGATGGCGGGTCGGGGTGATGACGCGGCCTGCTCTGGAGGTCGCGGGCGGCGCATGGTGGCTCGGCGGAGACGGTACGGGTGGTGTAGGGAGGGGCCTCGCTGCGACGACGACCGTCTGCGGGTGCGCCGCGTGGGCTAGATCTGGGGCCATCTAGGCCAGGTCGGCCCTCGGCGGGGGTGCCGTGGTAGGCAGCGGTCAAGGCGTGGCGCTAGGATCTTGCTGGGCGGCGGCTCCGGCGCTGCTGCGGTGGTTCCCGGTTTGGCTCTCTTCCTTTTGCCTGCTCGATCCGTCCTCCGGGAACCGGCCGGCGGTGTGGGGATCGCTGTGGCGGATCTAATAAAGGTTGTGGTCCTTTGATTTCTTTCGCATAAAGATAAAGATCTTCTTGATGTTTTCCCTCCTTGATCTGGTCTGGAGAGGCGGGTTCCGGAAGGCTTCGCCGGCGAACTCCCATAGGCGTATCATGCTTGGAGATTGCTGGATCGGAAGGTATTCGGTCGCGCACACCTTGTTTTTCTGGCCGATTGGTTTTAGCGGGAGCGGTGCGAAGCTCTGTTGTTTGTTCCCACCAAGTGCCATGCTTTGAGCCATGGTAATGTCAGATGCGGAGAATATCAGGAAAGCGGAAATTTGAGGGTAGCGATGGTGATTTTTGTTCTTGTGGTGACGGAGATCTGGCTGCGTGATCTGAGACTCGTTGCAGCGACTGTTGGTGCGGGAGGACAACACCGGGGAGTTTCCAGTCTTATCTTGCAGGGTGAAAATCCAAGGTCTGGCCTTAGCTGGTTGTGCCTCGCAATGATCTTGTTCAAGACATTGTTTTGTGAGTAAGGACTTTCTTTAGGGTGAAAACCTATGGCCTTTGGCCGGGCAACGACGGCGCTTGGGCACTGTTTCCTTCTTAAAGGTGTTGTTATTGGAGTGGAGGACTACTGGTGTTGTTCTGATGGTGTTGAAGGGAATATGCCCTAAGAGGCAATAATAAAGTGTTTATTATGTGTATTCCAAGTATATGATAGATGTTTATTTTGCATTCTATAATTGTATTAATACGGAAACGTTAATACATGTGTGTTTAATAAACAAACAGAAAGTTCCTAGTTATGCCTCTCTCATAAACTAGCTCGTTGATTAACAAGATGATCAAGGTTTCCTGATCATGGACATTGGATGTTGTTAATAACGGGATCACAACATTAGTGTAATGGTGTGATGAACATTCATCCGAAGTATAGCATTACGATCAAAGTCATTGAGTTTATATTGCTATAACAACTTACGAAGTGATCCTAATCCTTATACCATGAGATCATGTCAATCACTAACACCGGAAGAGTTTCTTGATAACATCAAACGTCACACCGTAACTGGGTGATTATAAAGATGGATTCAGAACTAATAAAGTGTTATGTTGAGGCTCATGGATCGAGAGTGTAATTTGTTCATCCCGATGACGGATAGATATACTCTGGGCCCTCTCGGTGATATCATATTTATTAGCTTGCAAGCAAGTGATTTGATCACTAGAATGTTATATCACATGAACGAGAAAAGAGTGCATGTCGGTAACGAGATCAAACTAGGTATGGAGATACCGATGATCGAATCTCGGACATGTAATATATCGTGAAACAAAGGGATTAAGATACTAGCGTAAAAGGTTCCGACGATCACAAGAAAGTCATCGTTGAATGTGTGGGAGTCAGTATGGGTCTCCAGATCCCGCTTCTGATTATTGATCCGAGAGGGGTCTCAATCATGTCCGCATTATTCATGAACCGTAGGGTGACACACTTAAGAGACACCGACATCCAATTGGATCAAATGTTTCATGCCAAAAGAATGAACAAGCGCAGGAATTTATTTCACTAGATACCGAAACAGGTTTTCGGGTGAAATTGCATAAAGTGGTTATGCATGTGAAATAGAATTCTAGCAAGGGGTTATTTGTGAATGTTTGTCATTAAAGTAATTGACAAAATTCTGAATAAAATAAAAGAGTTTTATTTAATGAGAGTTTGCATTAAATTTGGTGGAAATTTAATGGGAATTTGAGTGGACTTTTGAGTGGAGGGAATTTAAAGGAGATTTGTGAGTGGAGTGTCCACCCACATGAAGAGGGGAGGGCAAGGGGGCAGCCCTCATGCGCCGGCCACCCCCTTGGGGTTCCCCCCTCCTCCTATAAAAGGAGCCCCCCTCCTCACTTGTCTCTCACACCTCCTTGTGAAGGATCTCTCTCCCCCTCTAGAATTTATCCCCCATGGTCTCGGACTAGCGAGATACATGTTCCCGGTGGCTATTCGGCAAGAAAGAGTTGTGCTTCTGCTGCATCGCTGGAGCGAGGAGGCGGAGGTTGCTCGGTGCCTCGAACGTGTGTGCGAGCACGGATGCGCTGCTGATTTGCGGCGCTAGGACTTCCTCTCGATCTTGAGATCGGCAAGAGATCGTCTACATCAACCACGAGTTGAACTCGTTAAGCTTTGTCGGTCTTCAAGGGTATGTTCTCTACGGATATACATCCGCCTGTTGTTTGTATCTAGTAGATAGATCTTGGTATATAGTTCACATCGTAGGAATTTTTTTGTTTTCTATGCTGCGAACCCTACAGTGGTATCAGAGCCGGATCTATGCGTAGATACTTTACACGGTTAGTACACATATGAGTATGTGGGCGATGATGATCATGTTGTTGCTCCTTTGTTGTAATTTTGGATATTGGTGGCATAGTGGGATGAAGCGGCCCGGACAAACTTTACATGTCCTCGCACATGAGACCTGTTCCACGCTTGACATGCAACTAGTTTGCATAAGTGGCTAGCGGGTGTCTGTCTCTCCTACTATAGTCAATATTTATTTTGCAAGCGAGTTGTCAACAATTTGATTATCCTCGTTGTGGTTCATGTTCGTAGGTAAGAACGGTTCTATCTCGAAAGCCCTAAGCTACGTAAAACTTGCAATGGATAAATTAGAGGCGTCTAGTTGAGATTGTTGCTGGGCTAGTGTTATTATATGGTAGTGTTGTAAGTAGAAGTATGAGATGATACTCTTACAACACACATAGCGTGTAAAATCCATAGACCTTGGATTTACACATATAGGTATGATAGTGATCATACCACGATGCACATGATAGAGATCATCTGCGGGAACCATATAATTTCACTAATAAACATATGATGTTTGATTGCATCTTATATTGCTTGTTTAGCGCTTTGTTAGCATAATAAGATGATCCCTCATTTAAATATCAAGATAAGAATGTGTTCTTCCTTTAGTATGCACCGATTATGTTTTCGTCGCTCCAAGACATCACGTGATGATCGGGTGTTCTTGGATCCACGACCATATTTCGGGTATAAAACAGTTACACACGCGAATACTAAGGTTCTAACTTGGCGAGCCTAGCATGTACAGACATGGCCTCGGAACACGGACCGAAAGGTTAAGCATGAGTCATATAGTTGATATGATGCCCATTTGATGCTCGCCCTTGAAGCTATACCGACTCACGTGATGATCGGACTTGGTGTAGTGGATTTGGTTCACGTAATCACCAAAAAGGCACGAGGGATGTCGTTTTTGAGTGGGAGTTCATTCGTAATATAGATTAGTTGAACTCAATCTATCATACACTTTGTGGCATCCCGCAAAACCACTACTAGAAAATCGCGTTGTTTTTATGCATTGCATCGCCATGACCGCATGCTCATGTCATCATGCCGCATTGCATTTGAGCATCGTCATCATCTTGCATTTGTTTGCATAAAACTATTTGTGGAAAAACCTAATTTGTTTTCCAAACGCCCCATATTAATTCAAACGCAAAACCCGGGTCTCCGGATTATTTTGTTTTGGCTGCTATCGGTTTGCAAACGGCCCGTTTAAAACAAATAAAATATTAAATTATTTTTAGTGGGCCAGTCGAACGGGCCGATTCGACCCGAACGACCACCCCAGAAATTAATCGGTCCACCTAAACCAGCCCCTCTAAATCCTAAAGCTACCCAACCTAATCTACCCACACCCCCTCCACATCACCCCACCCAATCCCCATCTGACACCTCACCTCTCTTCCTCTCCCCCTCCAATCAGCTGATGCCACCTCACCAACCCCCTCTCACTCCCTCTCACCCCCAACCTCCCCAGCCACACAACGCGCACACGCACGCACCCAATCCCGAGCCGCCCGCCTGCCCTGGCCCCACCCGGTCAACCCCCTGACGCGCCCTGCCCCCTGGCCCTCTCTCCCTGCCTGTGGGACCCGCCCCACTCGCGCCCCACACCCGCGCCCCGCGTCCCCCGCACTCTGCCCCGCTCGCCCTCGTCTTCTTCCTCTCCCCCTCTGTGCGCGCCTCCTCTCTCTCCCCGTGTTCTCCCCCGTCCGCTCCCGATGCCGGACTTCCCCGTGCGACGCCGCTCCCACCTCGCCGTCCCTCCTCTCCTCCGCGGCCGCGCTGCCCCTCGCCTCCGCCCTGCCGGCTCGCGGCCTCTCTCTTCCCCCTCGTCCTCCCGCGCACCTCCTCCGGCCGCCGCGCCTCGCCCTCTCGCCGGCGCTCTGCTCGCTTCGCCGCCGCTTCCCCCTCCGTGCCTGCCTCCTGCGTCGCCCTCCAGCGCCGCCGGGCCCCGCGCTCCGCCCCGCGCGAGCATCTTCCCCCTCCTGCGTGACGCCTCCGCCGGGCCGTCTCAGTGTGCCGCTGCCCGCCTCTGTCCTCCCGCGTTCCGGCGCCACCCCGACCACCGACCCCCCCCCCCTGCCTCGCGCCCCCTCGCTGGCCGCGCCTCCTCCAGCGCCGGTTCGAGCTCGCCCTTCCGCCGCCGCCTTCCCCAAGCAGGTCCCGGCGCGGCCCCCCGCTCCCTGTCGGCCTCGCCAGCGGGCCTGGGCCTGTGCCCTCTCCCTGGCCGTCAACGCCCGACCTCTCCCCTCCTCGAGCGTCGCCGACGCGCGCCTCCCGCGACCCGCGCGCCGTCCGCCGCCCCTGTCCGCCGTCCGTCCTCGTCGTCCGCGAACATCCGCGAGTGGGCCCTGCAGCGTCGCATCTCCCCGGCTCCCTGCCTCTAGGCTCTGCCCCAGGTACCGAGCGAGTTGCAGTTGGAGGCAGCATGTCCAGGTGTCGGGCTTGTTGGGCCGCTATATCTTAAGGATACACGGATGTGGCGAACACGCCCAACGACTCCTTCACGAACGCTCGGCTAAGGCCTCCCGACAAGATCTTCGCCTCGGAGCACCAAGTAATCCGCTTGAACCCCGAAGACCCGAACCCCGATGAACCATGATCTCCGCTGCAGAACAGCAAGCCCTTCGGAGTGATACCAACAAGATCTACCGCCGGACGCCAAGTACTCCTTCCCGGATCCGAAGGCCCCGATCTCGAGGATCCACAGCCCGATTCATGATCGCCTTCCCGGACGCCATGACCGTCGACATGACCCGAAGACGCCGAGATTCGGGACGCCAAGATCTCCGCGTGAGACGACAAGACCGACAACATGGCCCGACCACCGCGAATGCGCCAAGATCTACCCCAGTAATCCGAGAACGCTCCCGGCGAGACCGAACCCCAGATTCGAACCCTGAGACCAACCCCGAACCCCGGAACCCAAGATCTGCCAAACCCTAATGTGTGAACCCCTTCCCGAAACCCTATTTTATAATATAATACAACTTGTCGCATATTAATTGGTCATGCATGCATATTTGTCTGTGGTTTGGGGGCCTTTTGCCGATTCACCTAATAATTAAATATGGGGCCCATATGCGGACAAACCTAGTCTTATATTGGCCTCATTTAAATTTGTGTAGCGAACCGGTGCTATCTTTTGTCTTGATAATGCAACATTAAATTGCGGGGTATCTAAACAACATGAACCACCTAAATATTGTCGGGACCCCGGTTCCACTTAACATTGACCTAATTGCATCGCATCTTTGCCATGCCATACATCATACATGCATCATGCCGATCTTCTGCCGTTGTATTAAATATTGCACCCGGTGTTTATTCTAGTGTTTTGCTTCTTCGCGGATAAGGCCGTTGAGTTGATGCGAGTGTCGACCCGATCTTCGGTTGAACCTTCGGCAGTGTTTTCAGGCGAGCATCTCCCCCTTTCTACCTATCTTACTTTTGTAGTATTTATTCCCTCCTGTTGATCTATTGCTATCTGTGTTGCGATGCTCTAGTTTCCGTACTCGTGATATCCCTTGCAGCCTTATATTGCCTTGGACACATCCTATTACCTGTTGTTTGGTAGATAGCTGGACTTGCGCGTCGTAGTCGCTTGCTCAAGTGCTGTTGCGTGTCGCCATGTACCACAGTTGTTGGAGTATTGCCACATGTTTGATGTTGGAGATGACCTTGGCTTTACTTATCGTTCACTTTAATTCCTGTTTAACAACTAAAATTGAAGTAAGTAAGCAGAGGCATCGGTGGGTGATAGATAATATTTGGTTTCCGACCGCCCACTTGTGTCCCGTAGGACCCCGAGTACTTGATACCTGTTCCTTGATTTATCGCGCTATCCACATACGGGGAATTATGGGACCCCCCTTAGCCAGAGCTTGATTCCGTCTTATTTCTTGGGGCCACAAACTAGTTTGAGGTTTTATTTACTATCCTGTACTTATGCCATGCTTTATTACTGTATTTACGATTGTGCGAGGAGCACACTGTACTGTTTAGGAATTGTGACCCGTTTTCGCGGTATCGACAAGCCCAATCACACTTTTGGGTTCCCAGTCGTTTACAGCCGGCCCCACAAACCTTAAGTCCGTCTCGAAGTCAGCTAACTTCGTTGCGGGTCTACTTTAAGGGGTGGCCCCCTGAAATATTTCTGAATCTTGTGATTGCTCTGTCGTGAAGACCTCGTTGGGTTTTGATTTGGTTTTTCCGAGGTTGATCGTGTGTGTGTTGCTATTTGTGCACCCCGGCCGGGTTAAAACTTTCTGAAAGTCGTGTCCGCGGTTATGGACGACTTGGAGCACAGTATCTCGATCATAGACAACTATAACTAAAGTTTACTGTTATAAATTGACTTGTATCTGATATGACTAGTAATCAGCTTCAACTACCACGGAATGGCTAAATAAAACTGCCAACAATTGCTTGTTTGATTTGTCGCCTGCGACAATTGTATCTGACTAGTAAGTATTGCAACTACAACAGAATGGCTGAATAAAAGTACCAACAACTGCTGGGTTTTTGGGATATCTCATGCTATTTGTATCTGATTAGTAAGTGTCGCAACTACAACGGAATGGTTAATTAAAAGTTACCACTGCTTAATTTATCAGGATGATCATGTATACTTGACTAGTAATTGCTGCAACGATAACCGAATAAATAAAAATGCCAACTGTGTGAGTTCCTCGGTTGACTTCCTCGATCGGTGTCGAGGGGGAAACGCCAGGACGGGTTTGATTGGTGGTAGTATCAGGTTGGTTCCGAATAGGTCTTTCTTACCCCTCTCTGATTGCCGGAGGTTGTATCGAGTCTCTATAGGTTGTTTAGTGCATGCTGCCGCTGCCGCTTCAGTCCACCATACCTATGTAGGCGAGGACCGCCGAATTCTAGTCTCGCCGTGTACTGGCCTCAGTACTGACGCTCCTATTTTTCCTTTGCCCTTTGTCGGCACCCCTTTTGTTTAAGCAGGTTTTGAGATCGACGTCGTTAGCAGGGTTACCCTTCCGGCTTGGCCTGGGCAGGGTTATGGACGCCATTGATTATTCTTCAGGGCTCTTAGCCCCATTTGCATCTTGTCCGTAGTCGGACGCCCTATCATTTTCAAGGTGATTTGGATCTTTGTATATTATATCCGTATTCTTGACTCATGGAGTCGTGTTGTATATATCTCTGTCTGTGGGTCCCGTCGAGGACTGTTGTGTAATGTTATTACTTCGTTTTCCACCCGCACGAAAGTGCCTGGTGGGCACCTTTGAATCGTTTCTATGCGGGTTTGGCGGGAATCGCTGAAACTTGCATAGGTCCGATTCTGAGGGTGTTACAGAGTGGTATGAGAGCTCAGCAGTTGCGATACCCCACAAGTCCAGCCTGTAAGATAACCTAGCTAACGGCCGAAGTAGAGTGTCAAAACTATTTTTGCAAACCGGTTGGATAGTTCTGATTAGGTCTGATTTTACTCCTTACCCCTCTGCTGTTCTCCTCTTACCTCTACGTGTTTTGAATCCACTCTTGTCCCTTTCTTCGAGTCCAGGAATTCTCGTGGTTGGGTTCTGTCGTACCTTCAGGGTTTCGCTTCCTTCTTTGATAACGGTGTTCTACCATCCGGTGTTCAAGCTGCCTGAGGAATCCGTCTACTGCGGTACCATTCTTTGTTCCTTGTTTGTGCCTCCGGTGTTTTCCGACGCGACGACATCCTCTACGCCAGATCTGATGCAGAGTCTGCATCACTCCGTTGTATCCGAACCTCGATTGTCGAGATCTTCAGTCTAATTCCGAGAGTTGGTTGCATAATCCACCTATTCGTGTGCTGAGTAATGGTTTGGGTGCGCGATGGACTGATCACCATCCGACTACTCTTATCATTCGCTCTTGTGCATCGAATCAGTGGATCCAGCAGTTTTACTCCGTCCACGGAAGCTAGACGTGGCTTTACTTGTGGATACCTCCACCTTCGTCCTTTGTTCCTCCGGAGTGTTCTCTCGACGATCAGGAACAACGACCCATTGTTAGTGGTGTCGCGAGGATCTACACGAAGCGAGAAGACGCAGATCGCCGACCTTCTTCCAGGTACCATGAGGCGGATCTCGAGGGCGAGATCCATTGTTAGTGGTGTCGAATTGTGGCATCCCGCAAAACCACTACTAGAAAATCGCGTTGTTTTTATGCATTGCATCGCCATGACCGCATGCTCATGTCATCATGCCGCATTGCATTTGAGCATCGTCATCATCTTGCATTTGTTTGCATAAAACTATTTGCGGAAAAACCTAATTTGTTTTCCAAACGCCCCATCTTAATTCAAACGCAAAACCCGGGTCTCCGGATTATTTTGTTTTGGCTGCTATCGGTTTGCAAACGGCCCGTTTAAAAAAAATAAAATATTAAATTATTTTTAGTGGGGCAGTCGAACGGGCCGATTGACCCGAACGACCACCCCAGAAATTAATCGTTCCACCTAAACCAGCCCCTCTAAATCCTAAAGCTACCCAACCTAATCTACCCACACCCCCTCCATATCACCCCACCCAATCCCCATCTGACACCTCACCTCTCTTACTCTCCCCCTCCAATCAGCTGATGCCACCTCACCAACCCCCTCTCACTCCCTCTCACCCCCAACCTCCCCAGCCACACAACGCGCACACGCACGCACCCAATCCCGAGTCGCCCGCCTGCCCTGGCCCCACCCGGTCAACCCCCTGACGCGCCCTGCCCCCTGGCCCTCTCTCCCTGCCTGTGGGACCCGCCCCACTCGCGCCCCACACCCGCGCCCCGCGTCCCCCGCACTCTGCCCCGCTCGCCCTCGTCTTCTTCCTCTCCCCCTCTGTGCGCGCCTCCTCTCTCTCCCCGCGTTCTCCCCCGTCCGCTCCCGACGCCGGACTTCCCCGTGCGACGCCGCTCCCACCTCGCCGTCCCTCCTCTCCTCCGCGGCCGTGCTGCCCCTCGCCTCCGCCCCGCCGGCTCGCAGCCTCTCTCTTCCCCCTCGTCCTCCAGCGCACCTCCTCCGGCCGCCGCGCCTCGCCCTCCCGCCGGCGCTCTGCTCGCTTCGCCGCCGCTTCCCCCTCCGTGCCTGCCTCCTGCGTCGCCCTCCAGCGCCGCCGGGCCCCGCGCTCCGCCCTGCGCGAGCATCTTCCCCCTCCTGCGTGACGCCGCCGCCGGGCCGTCTCAGCGTGCCGCTGCCCGCCTCCGTCCTCCCGCGTTCTGGCGCTGCCCCGACCACCGACCCCCCCGACTCGTGCCCCCTCGCCGGCCGCGCCTCCTCCAGCGCCGGTTCGAGCTCGCCCTTCCGCCGCCGCCTTCCCCAAGCAGGTCCCGGCGCGGCCCCCCGCTCCCTGTCGGCCTCGCCAGCGGGCCTGGGCCTGTGCCCTCTCCCTGGCCGTCAACGCCCGACCTCTCCCCTCCTCGAGCGTCGCCGACGCGCGCCTCCCGCGACCCGCGCGCCGTCCGCCGCCCCTGTTCGCCGCCCCTGTCCGCCATCCGTCCTCGTCGTCCGCGAACATCCGCGAGTGGGCCCTGCAGCATCGCATCTCCCCGGCTCCCTGCCTCTAGGCTCTGCCCCAGGTATCGAGCGAGTTGCAGTTGGAGGCAGCATGTCCAGGTGTCGGGCTTGTTGGGCCGCTATATCTTAAGGATACACGGATGTGGCGAACACGCCCAACGACTCCTTCACGAACGCTCGGCTAAGGCCTCCCGACAAGATCTTCGCCTCGGAGCACCAAGTAATCCGCTTGAACCCCGAAGACCCGAACCCCGATGAACCATGATCTCCGCTGCAGAACAGCAAGCCCTTCGGAGTGATACCAACAAGATCTACCGCCGGACGCCAAGTACTCCTTCCCGGATCCGAAGGCCCCGATCTCGAGGATCCGCAGCCCGATTCATGATCGCCTTCCCGGACGCCATGACCGTCGACATGACCCGAAGACGCCGAGATTCGGGACGCCAAGATCTCCGCGTGAGACGACAAGACCGACAACATGGCCCGACCACCGCGAATGCGCCAAGATCTACCCCAGTAATCCGAGAACGCTCCCGGCGAGACCGAACCCCAGATCCGAACCCTGAGACCGACCCCGAACCCCGGAACCCAAGATCTCCCGAACCCTAATGTGTGAACCCCTTCCCGAAACCCTATTTTATAATATAATACAACTTGTCGCATATTAATTGGTCATGCATGCATACTTGTCTGTGGTTTGGGGGCCTTTTGCCGATTCACCTAATAATTAAATATGGGGCCCATATGCGGACAAACCTAGTCTTATATTGGCCTCATTTAAATTTGTGTAGCGAACCGGTGCTATCTTTTGTCTTGATAATGCAACATTAAATTGCGGGGTATCTAAACAACATGAACCACCTAAATATTGTCGGGACCCCGGTTCCACTTAACATTGACCTAATTGCATCGCATCTTTGCCATGCCATACATCATACATGCATCATGCCGATCTTCTGCCGTTGTATTAAATATTGCACCCGGTGTTTATTCTAGTGTTTTGCTTCTTCGCGGATAAGGCCGTTGAGTTGATGCGAGTGTCGACCCGATCTTCGGTTGAACCTTCGGCAGTGTTTTCAGGCGAGCATCTCCCCCTTTCTACCTATCTTACTTTTGTAGTATTTATTCCCTCCTGTTGATCTATTGCTATCTGTGTTGCGATGCTCTAGTTTCCGTACTCGTGATATCCCTTGCAGCCTTATATTGCCTTGGACACATCCTATTACCTGTTGTTTGGTAGATAGCTGGACTTGCGCGTCGTAGTCGCTTGCTCAAGTGCTGTTGCGTGTCGCCATGTACCACAGTTGTTGGAGTATTGCCACATGTTTGATGTTGGAGATGGCCTTGGCTTTACTTATCGTTCACTTTAATTCTTGTTTAACAACTAAAATTGAAGTAAGTAAGCAGAGGCATCGGTGGGTGATAGATAATATTTGGTTTCCGACCGCCCACTTGTGTCCCGTAGGACCCCGAGTACTTGATACCTGTTCCTTGATTTATCGCGCTATCCACATACGGGGAATTATGGGACCCCCCTTAGCCAGACCTTGATTCCGTCTTATTTCTTGGGGCCACAAACTAGTTTGAGGTTTTATTTACTATCCTGTACTTATGCCATGCTTTATTACTGTATTTACGATTGTGCGAGGAGCACACTGTACTGTTTAGGAATTGTGACCCGTTTTCGCGGTATCGACAAGCCCAGTCACACTTTCGGGTTCCCAGTCGTTTACAGCCGGCCCCACAAACCTTAAGTCCGTCTCGAAGTCAGCTAACTTCGTTGCGGGTCTACTTTAAGGGGTGGCCCCCTGAAATATTTCTGAATCTTGTGATTGCTCTGTCGTGAAGACCTCGTTGGGTTTTGATTTGGTTTTTCCGAGGTTGATCGTGTGTGTGTTGCTATTTGTGCACCCCGGCCGGGTTAAAACTTTCTGAAAGCCGTGTCCGCGGTTATGGACGACTTGGAGCACAGTATCTCGATCATAGACAACTATAACTAAAGTTTACTGTTATAAATTGACTTGTATCTGATATGACTAGCTTCAACTACCACGGAATGGCTAAATAAAACTGCCAACAATTGCTTGTTTGATTTGTCGCCTGCGACAATTGTATCTGACTAGTAAGTATTGCAACTACAACAGAATGGCTGAATAAAAGTACCAACAACTGCTGGGTTTTTGGGATATCTCATGCTATTTGTATCTGATTAGTAAGTGTCGCAACTACAACGGAATGGTTAATTAAAAGTGCCCACTGCTTAATTTATCAGGATGATCATCTATACTTGACTAGTAATTGCTGCAACGATAACCGAATAAATAAAAATGCCAACTGTGTGAGTTCCTCGGTTGACTTCCTCGATCGGTGTCGAGGGGGAAACGCCAGGACGGGTTTGATTGGTGGTAGTATCAGGTTGGTTCCGAATAGGTCTTTCTTACCCCTCTCTGATTGCCGGAAGTTGTATCGAGTCTCTATAGGTTGTTTAGTGCATGCTGCCGCTGCCGCTTCAGTCCACCATACCTATGTAGGCGAGGACCGCCGAATTCTAGTCTCGCCGTGTACTGGCCTCAGTACTGACGCTCCTATTTTTCCTTTGCCCTTTGTCGGCACCCCTTTTGTTTAAGTAGGTTTTGAGATCGTCGTCGATAGCAGGGTTACCCTTCCGGCTTGGCCTGGGCAGGGTTATGGACGCCATTGTTTATTCTACAGGGCTCTTAGCCCCATTTGCATCTTGTCCGTAGTCGGACGCCCTATCATTTTCAAGGTGATTTGGATCTTTGTATATTATATCTGTATTCTTGACTCATGGAGTCGTGTTGTATATATCTCTGTTTGTGGGTCCCGTCGAGGACTGTTGTGTAATGTTATTACTTTGTTTTCCACCCGCACGAAAGTTCCTGGTGGGCACCTTTGAATCGTTTCTATGCGGGTTTGGCGGGAATCGCTGAAACTTGCATAGGTCCGATTCTGAGGGTGTTACACACTTAGTCTAAACTTTACAAATTCTGTTGTAGATGGCACCACCTGCTTTTAATTTCAATGTGTTCATGGAGAAAGAGAAACTAGCAACGAACGGTAGCAACTTTACCGAATGGGCCATGAATTTGAGGATTCTCCTCTCTGCTGCACAAAAGCAATATGTGCTAGAAGCGCCGTTAGGCCCCCCACCTTTAGATGATGCCCCTGACGAGGAGAAGAATGTCTATCAGACTCGTCAGGAGGACCACAACTTAGTTCATTGCGGCATATTGTATGGGCTAGAGCCAGAACTTCGAAAGAGTTTCGAAAACGGCAATGCATTTGATACAATGGGTGAGTTGAAAATGATTTTCGACACACATGCTGCTGTAGAGAGCTACAACGCTTCAGAAAAGTTCTTTAGCTGCATGATGGAAGAGCACAGCTCCATTAGTGTGCATGTACTCAAGATGTCGGGTTACGCCGATAAGCTTGTGTCCTTGGGAATATCGATTCCCATTGACTTAGGCATCCATCGTGTTCTGCAGTCTCTGCCACCTAGCTATAAGAGCTTCGTGATGAACTATAATATGCAAGGCATGAAGAAGTCTCTCCCCGAGCTTCTGTCAATGCTTAAAACTGCAGAAGTGGAGATAAAAAAGGAACATCAAGTGTTGATGATCAATAGGAACACTGGTTTCAAGAAAGAAAAGAAGGGAAAACGGAAGGGAAGTAAGGGCGGCAAGCCTGTTGCCGCGCCTGAAAAGAAACCCCGAGTTGGACCTAAGTCTGATTCTGAGTGCTACTATTGTAAGGGGACTGGCCACTGGAAGCGCAACTGCCCCAAGTATCTGGCAGACAAGAAGGCCGGCAAGGCAAACAAAGGTATATATGATATACATGATATTGATGTGTACTTGACTAGTGCTCGCAGTAGCACCTGGGTATTTGATACCGGTTCAGTTGCTAATATTTGTAACTCGAATCAGGGGCTGCGGAACAAGCGACCGCTAGCAAGGGGTAAGGTCAAGATGCGTGTCGGCAATGGATCAAGCGTTGATGTGATCGCCGTCGGAACGCTGCCTCTCCACTTGCCGTCGGGATTAGTTATAAACTTGAATAAATGTTATCTGGTGCCTGCATTGAGCATGAACATTGTATCTGGATCATGTTTGATGCGAAGTGGTTATTCATTTAAATCCGAGAACAATGGTTGTTCCATTTATATGAATGAAATCTTTTATGGTCATGCACCGATGATGAATGGTTTATTTCTATTAGATCTCGATGATAATGTTACACATATTCATAATGTTGATGCTAAAAGGATTAAACTTAATGATGATATATCCGCATATATGTGGCACTACCGTCTAGGTCATATTGGCGTTGAACGCATGAAGAAGCTCCATTCGGATGGACTTTTGGAATCACTTGATTATGAATCATTTGATACATGTGAGCCATGCCTTATGAGCAAGATGACTAGAACGCCGTTTTCCGGTTCAATGGAACGAGCAACCGATTTATTGGAAATGATACATTCTGATGTATGTGGTCCAATGAGTGTGTCGGCGCGAGGTGGATATCGTTATTTTGTTACTTTCACGGATGATTTGAGTAGATACGGTTATATCTACTTGATGAAACACAAGTCTGAAACCTTTGAAAAGTTCAAGGAATTTCAGAATGAAGTGGAAAATCATCGTAATAGAAAGATCAAATTTCTATGGTCCGACCATGGAGGTGAGTATCTAAGTTACGAGTTTAGCACTCACATGAATGAGTGTGGAATTGTTTCACAACTCACACTTGCCGGAACACCACAGCGAAATGGTGTGTCCGAACGTCGTAATCGTACTTTATTAGATATGGTTCGATCTATGATGTCTCTGACGGACTTGCCGTTGTCATTTTGGGGTTATGCACTAGAAACTGCTGCATTCGCTTTAAATCGGGCACCATCTAAATCCGTTGAAAAGACACCGTATGAATTATGGTTTGGAAACAAACCTAAGCTGTCATTTCTTAAAGTTTGGGGATGCAATGTTTATGTGAAGAAACTTCAACCGGATAAACTCGAACCCAAAGCGGAAAAATGCGTCTTCATAGGATACCCTAAAGAAACTATTGGGTATTCCTTCTATCACAGATCCGAGGGCAAGGTTTTTGTTGCCAAGAATGGATCCTTTCTAGAGAAAGAGTTTCTCGCGAAAGGTGTGAGTAGTCGGAAGGTAGAACTCGAAGAGGTTGTGGAACCTTATCTTCAAAGTATGGCGAGTAGTGCAGCGCCGGAAGTTGTTCCGGAGTTGGATCCACCTGTTGAAGAGGGAACTAATGATAATGATCATGAAACTCCGAAAGAGAGTACTACCGAACCTCGCAGGTCAAACAGGACGCGTGCAGCTCCCGAGCTGTACGGAAATCCTGTCATGAATTTCATGGTTGATGAAAATGATGACCCTGCGACGTATGAAGAAGCGATGATGAGCCCGGATTCCAACAAATGGTTAGAAGCCATGAAATCCGAGATGGAATCCATGTATGAAAATCAAGTTTGGAACTTGGTGGAATTACCTCACGACCGAAAGGCCGTGGAGAACAAATGGATTTTCAAAAGGAAAACTGATGCTGATGGTAATGTGACCGTCTATAAAGCTCGACTTGTCGCAAAGGGGTTTCGACAAATTCAAGGAGTTGACTACGATGAGACTTTCTCTCCCATAGCGATGCTAAAGTCAGTTAGGATTATGTTAGCAATTGCTGCATATTTTGATTATGAGATATGGCAGATGGATGTCAAAACCGCGTTTCTCAATGGTAATATTGAAGAAGAGTTGTATATGATACAACCAAAGGGTTTTGTCGATCCTAAGGATGCTAACAAGGTGTGCAAGCTTCAGCGATCCATCTATGGATTGAAGCAAGCATCACGAAGATGGAATCTCCGCTTTGATGAGGTGATCAAAGAGTTTGGATTTGTACAAACTTATGGAGAAGCTTGTATTTACAAGAAAGTGAGTGGGAGCAATGTGGCATTTCTGATATTATATGTGGATGACATATTATTGATCAGAAATGATATAGATCTTTTAAACAGTGTTAAAAGTTATCTAAACAGCAAATTTTCAATGAAGGACCTAGGTGAAGCGTCATACATATTAGGCATAAAGATCTATAGAGATAGATCTAGGCGCCTAATAGGGCTATCGCAAAGTACATACCTTGATAAGATTTTAAAGAAGTTTAAAATGGACGGAAGTAAGAAGGGGTTCTTACCTATGTTGCAAGGCAAGACATTGAGTAAGACTCAAAGTCCGGCTTCGGCGGAAGAAAGAGAGATAATGGACAAAGTCCCCTATGCTTCAGCCATAGGCTATATAATGTACGCCATGCTATGTACAAGATCGGATGTGGCACATGCTATTAGTTTGACTAGTAGGTACCAATCGGATCCAGGTTCGGAACACTGGATAGCGGTCAAGAATATCCTTAAGTACTTACGAAGAACTAAGGATATGTTTCTTGTATACGGAGGTGAAGAAGAGCTCGTCGCTAAGTGTTATGTCGACGCTAGCTTTGACACCGATACGGATGACTCTAAGTCTCAGTCCGGATACGTATTTCTCATGAATGGCGGAGCGGTTAGTTGGAGGAGCTCCAAACAACCTGTGGTAGCGGGATCAACAACGGAGACCGAATATGTTGCTGCTTCAGAAGCGGCTCAGGAAGCAGTTTGGATGAAGGAGTTCATATCCGAAATAGGAGTGGTGGCAAACGCGTTGGACCCAATGGTGATCTATTGTGACAACAATGGTGCCATTGCCAATGCCAAAGAGCCAAGGTCTCACAAGCATTCCAAGCATATTAAGCGCCGGTTTCACTCCATCCGCGAGCATGTCAAGGATGGAGATATAAAGATTTGTAAAGTACATACGGATCTCAATGTAGCAGATCCGTTGACTAAAACTCTCCCTAGAGCAAAACATGATCAACACCAGAACTCAATGGGTGTTAGATTTATCACTATGTAACTAGATTATTGTCTCTAGTGCAAGTGGGAGACTGAAGGGAATATGCCCTGAGAGGCAATAATAAAGTGTTTATTATGTGTATTCCAAGTATATGATAGATGTTTATTTTGCATGCTATAATTGTATTAATACGGAAACGTTAATACATGTGTGTTTAATAAACAAACAGAAAGTTCCTAGTTATGCCTCTCTCATAAACTAGCTCGTTGATTAACAAGATGATCAAGGTTTCCTGATCATGGACATTGGATGTTGTTAATAACGGGATCACAACATTAGTGTAATGGTGTGATGAACATTCATCCGAAATATAGCATTACGATCAAAGTCATTGAGTTTATATTGCTATAACAACTTATGAAGTGATCCTAATCCTTAGACCATGAGATCATGTCAATCACTAACACCGGAAGAGTTTCTTGATAACATCAAACGTCACACCGTAACAGGGTGATTATAAAGATGGATACAGAACTAATAAAGTGTTATGTTGAGGCTCATGGATCGAGAGTGGAATTTGTTCATCCCGATGACGGATAGATATACTATGGGCCCTCTCGGTGATATCACATTGATTAGCTTGGAAGCAAGTGATTTGATCACTAGAATGTTATATCACAGGAACGAGAAAAGAGTGCATGTCGGTAACGAGATCAAACTAGGTATGGAGATACCGATGATCGAATCTCGGACATGTAATATATCGTGAAACAAAGGGATTAAGATACTAGCGTAAAAGGTTCCGACGATCACAAGAAAGTCATCGTTGAATGTGTGGGAGTCAGTATGGGTCTCCAGATCCCGCTTCTGATTATTGATCCGAGAGGGGTCTCGATCATGTCCGCATTATTCACGAATCGTAGGGTGACACACTTAAGAGACACCGACATCCAATTGGAGCAAATGTTTCATGCCGAAAGAATGAACAAGCGCAGGAATTTATTTCACTAGATACCGAAACAGGTTTTCGGGTGAAATTGCATAAAGTGGTTATGCATGTGAAATAGAATTCTAGCAAGGGGTTATTTTTGAATGTTTGTCATTAAAGTAATTGACAAAATTCTGAATAAAATAAAAGAGTTTTATTTAATGAGAGTTTGCATTAAATTTGGTGGAAATTTAATGGGAATTTGAGTGGACTTTTGAGTGGAGGGAATTTAAAGGAGATTTGTGAGTGGAGTGTCCACCCACATGAAGAGGGGAGGGCAAGGGGGCAGCCCCCATGTGCCGGCCACCCCCTTGGGATTCCCCCCTCCTCCTATAAAAGGAGCCCCCCTCCTCACTTGTCTCTCACACCTCCTCGTGAAGGATCTCTCTCCCCCTCTAGAATTTATCCCCCATGGTCTCGGACTAGCGAGATACATGTTCCCGGTGGCTATTCGGCAAGAAAGAGTTGTGCTTCCGCTGCATCGCTGGAGCGAGGAGGCGGAGGTTGCTCGGTGCCTCGAACGTGTGTGCGAGCACGGATGCGCTGCTGATTTGCGGCGCTAGGACTTCCTCTCGATCTTGAGATCGGCAAGAGATCGTCTACATCAACCACGAGTTGAACTCGTTAAGCTTTATCGGTCTTTAAGGGTATGTTCTCTACGGATATACATCCGCCCGTTGTTTGTATCTAGTAGATAGATCTTGGTATATAGTTCACATCATAGGAAATTTTTTGTTTTCTATGCTGCGAACCCTACAGGTGTCACTGTCGTTTCTTTGAGGATTAGTTCTCTGTAGCGGGACTTTTCTTTTTTGTAAATTTTTTTCTTTTTTCTGAGTTGTGTGCATCCGTAGAGCCGCTAGGGCATTGCGTTGTTGTAGAGGATGGGTGTAATTAGTGTCCTTGTGATATTAATATATGCTCTTTTCCAAAAAAAATCTTCCGTAGATCCATCCGGGTAATAGTGGAGGCACTAGTCATGGCCGCCAACAGCGAAGGTTGACGACTGTGAAGGCTGTGATCGGAGATCTTGAACAGGTGCTCTGCCTACTCTGACTCTAGTGTGCATGTCGATGCGCTCAGGAGGATCGACATTAGGAGTTCTTGGTAAGAGTTGTGGAAAAAAAGTGTATCTATCCTGTCCTAGGGCGGATTGATTCTTGAGGTGATTTCTTTCTCTCTTTCCTTTCCAGACAACCGAAATTGCAATAGGTGGTGATGGTGATGGTCCATAAGAGAATCTCCACTCATTGGTCGAACCCAGGCCAAAATCTAGACCAAACTTTGGCCGGACGGCACAAGTTTTCGGCCTGCGTACGCCCAGTTTTCCACTCGCGTATCCAGGCCAAGTTCCCGGGTCGCCCGTTTCCGCTCAAATTCGGCTCAAGTTCGTCCAGATTTCGGCATAGTTCGTCATGCAATGAATACAGAACATTTTAAGACCAAATTTCAGCGAAATTTTAAACAGAGTATGGCGTAAATGTAAACATAGTTTGGCCTACAATAAAAGTACAACATATATTTGCCAAGTTCGACCAGTTCATGCTCGACATCTACGTCGTGTTGCCCCTGTGTATCCATAGGTGCTCGACAAGATCATCCTGCAGCTGTTGATGCATCGCCGGATCTCGGATCTCCTGACGCATTGCGATGAATGCAACCCATGTTGGAGGCACCTGATGATCAGGCTCGGCAAGAGGACCCTGTCTATAGTATGGCTCGTCCTCCTCGAGCAAACTCACTGGATCATTTCTCTCATCCTCAATAATCATGTTGTGCAAGGTCACACAACAGTTCATCACTTTCCACATCTGATCTTTCGACCATGTCATAGCAGGAAACCGGACATCTGCAAAATTCTGCTGGAGGACACCAAATTCCCGCTCCACGTCCTTCCTGCAAGCTTCCTGTTCCTTGGCAAAGTGAGAATGCTTGGGGAGCATTGGGCTTGATATAGTCTTCACAAATGTTGGCCATCTTGTATAGATGCCATCTGCTAGATAGTATCCCTTGTTGTAGTGGTGCCCACCGATCTCAAATTCCACGGGGAGCATGACCCTCAACAATCTTGGAAAATACAGTTGAGGAGTTGAGGACGTTGATGTCGTTGTTCGATCCTGCCATGCCAAAGAAGGAGTGCCAGATCCAAAGATCATGTGTAGCAACTGCCTCAAGTATCACAATGCATCCTCCTTTGTGGCCTTTATACATTCCTTGCCATTAAAATGGACAGTTCTTCCACTCCCAATGCATGCAATCTATGCTTCCAAGCATACCAGGAAATCCTCTACTTTCATTGACTGCGAGGATCCGAGCAGTGCCTTCAACAGTGGGTGATCTCAAGTACTATCCCCCGAACACTGCAATCATTGCCCTGCAGAACCTGTATAAGCAATCAAGGGCGGTGGACTCAGCGATGCGGAGATAGTCATCGGCACTGTCATCCGGCGCTCCATATGCAAGCAACCTTATCGCCACGGTGCACTTCTGAAGTGAGGAAAACCCAACCAAGCTGGTGCAGTCCTTCTTGCAAAGGAAATATGGGTCGAACTCCTGGATGGCATGCACGATCTTGAGGAAGAGCTTCCGGCTCATCCTGAAACGTCGGCGAAACACGTCCTCTCTATGGAGTGGCTGGTCGGCGAAGTAGTCGGCGTACAACATGCATTAGCCCTCTATCCTTTGTCTTGCCTTGCACTTCCGGTGACCTGGCGCCGAACCACCGCGCTTCGGCTTCGCCATCTGCATGTACAGCTGGGCGAGTGATGCGAGGATCTACAAGTTCTGTTCACCTTCAGCGACCTCAACGCTCTCCTCCTCCAGGAGTACGGCGAGCATCTCCTCGTCGTCGGAGTCCATGGCGAGTATCTCGTCCTCGCCGGAGTCAACGGCGAGCATCTCCTCGCCGTAGGAGTCCATGGCCGTATCCGGCCAATTGCCAAACACTTGGTGGGCGTGGTGGTGGGAGCACGTAGCGAAGCAGAGCTACGCCGATGCTAGGTCGGCGATATCGGCGGCGATGAAGGCGTGGTTGTGGGCGGCAACTACGGCGAGCGTAGCTAGAGGCGTGGGCATGCCTCGGCGCGTAGGAGCTCCGCCGGCGAAGTCATGGCGACAGGAGGCGCTGGGAGCTCTTCGCGGCAGCCTGGGCGAGTGGAGTGGGTAGGAATGGGAATGTCTCGCCGACTGAGCTGGTCCACGCCCTTTTTTTGCGGCGTCCAGCATCCCCAGGGCGTACCCGGGAACCTGAGTTCGGCCTGGGTAGGTCGGACCAAAATACGCCGAAATCCGGACGAAAACAGGTCCCTGAGTATGCGACTGGGCCGATTTTTGGCGTTCGGACCGAATTTCGGCGTGCTGATCGGCGTCGTGTACAGTAACGGACCAAAAAACAATTTAAAGCCCGGACAAACTACATATTTAAAATCTAAAATTACTATTTTTTATCAAATTTTTATTGAAATACACTACATTGACCGGCGCCCGGACGGCCTTGCGTCCGCCACTAGTCGTGGGTAGGCGAGTGAAGATGCTCTAAGTCCGTAGACGGTGATGGACACCATGTCGCACGTATAGAGTCTGTTGAGATCACGTATAGGGTCTGTTCAGATCATGTCGGAATCAGATTCCGTTACGGTACGAACACGATTCATGCAGACCCAGGACAACGTGCCAGTCCTTAAGCAAGATATGTACGGTTGTGAAAAATTCAAACCTCTTAATCGATACGGAGTGCAGGCCCAGTAGGAGTCGGATCCCGAAGCCGACTGCGACTCGCAGCAGGCCGGTAGTTAGGCCTACGAGCTAGCCGTCTATATAAAGTAAGCAACCGAACGTTTGGGAGGCAAAGAAGACGACACGATCGGATCCAACCACAACCACATATTCTGGCCGGCTGGTTATCCGGAGATCCATCGTCTTCTTCCTTCTACACGCTAGGTAGACAAGCAGGAGAAAGGGGCGATCGGTGGAGGCAGCATGAAGATAGGACCCATGTCGAAAGCAGCGAGGACGGCCGCCGCCGTCCGTGACCTATTAGCGCTGCTGGCCAAGGCGACGCACCTAACAGACCAGCAGAAGCTGGCACGGCTGCAGGAGCGGTTGGCGTTTAGTAAGGCGGTGCGCGCAGACATCAAGTGCTACAGTGCCATGGAGGAGGAGGAGGTGGTGGAGGAGTACAGGCGAGCGGGGAAGCTCCACAACTATGATCAAGACAAGGAGTGGAAGAAACGCTTCGCCAGGGTCGCCAAACTCCACCCGTGTCATTGGGGAAAGCAGATGATGGCAGACATCCAAGAATATACGTATTAACTGGAGGAGGACGAGGACGACTTCAAGATAGGCCTTTATTCATTAATCGGGGATGAAATCTTAGGTTAACTAGATGTCCGCACTATTTGGTTCGTATCTGTTAAGTTGGTTAATCTATTATTGTTATACAACAAATTACAACCGGCAAAAGGCAACGGCATCCTACAACTATCATCTTAGGTGCACATTAGTCCTACAACTATCACACCTTAAGAGCATCTCTAACTTATACCCTTCTTGCGCTGTCATCCCTTTATTTGCTCCTCTAAATGTCGAAGGCAGCTCTAACCACAACCGCAAAAACGATTAGAAAAGAAAATATGTGATGTCGACTCCTATAATCTCCCCCGCTCTCCCAAATTTGCTCGGTCGCCAACTCAACTCCTAAATCCCCCCCCCCCGCCCAAAATCGCCGGAAGTCGTCGCTAGCGCCGAGATTCTCCTCTCCCCCGGCCGGAATGTCACCGGAGCTCGGTTCCATAGCCCCGCCGACACGACGCCGCCGGAAACGACCCCCGCGACGGCTCTGATGCCGCAGAAACGGTTTGGCACCAGCGGCGTGGCGCGGTCAACGGTAGCGGCTGCCAAGATGACCTCCAAGGCCGCCATAGAGACGTCGGGGAAGCTAGGTCGGCCGCCCCTTGCAGTGGTGCTGAGCGGGCCACGGGCGTGGAAGCCAACGAAGGCCATGAAACCCATTCGCAAGCTGATGGCAGTGAGATTCCATATAGTTTTTATGGTTTTTATTGATGGTTTTTGTCTGGATTTGATGGTTTTCTAGCTATACCTAACACTAATGCTTTGGTAGAGAAGAAAACTTGGTTTTTAATGTGTGTTTCAGGTTCTGAACATCAACAGGAGGTTTTAACAACATAAACATAATATTCAGACGAAAACAAGCAAGTCTCTTTTTGGAAGCAAACGAGAAAGACATACATTAGCTTTAACGAGCAACTATACGACGGGACCATTTTCTCCGATCGTATAGTTCCCGCCATATATTTGCCACCGCCTTTGTCTTTTCAAAAGGGACAACTTTCATGAAGGGGTCAAAGACGAAAATAGAACACAACAGCCGTCGTTCCATCCAGAAGGGAGAAAGAAGAGATCCTGAGAAGAAGCAGAAGACGTTCTTCATCTCGCTCCACGATCTTCGACCTCCTATCCACCACACCCCCCATAGCCATTACTTGTACTTGAGAGAGAGATCTTCACCTTGCAAGACTAGGGTTTGAGATTGTTTCTTCCTATCTTGAATTGTGTTGGATTACTTTTCTATTTTTATTGTGGAAACGGTAGTGCACCATCGCGCGTGGCGCGGTCGACGATAGAGGCCGCCAAGACGACCTCCAAGGCAATAGAGATGTCGGGGAAGCTAGGTCGGCCGCCCCTTCCACCGGTGCTGAGCGGGCCACGGGCTCAGAAGCCGACAAAGGCCATGGTAACCCATTCATAAGAGGTAGAGGACAAGAAAAAGAGGAAGGCCGCTGCGGCCTCCACACCCAATCCGACGACCAAGACGACAAGGGGAAAGCCCAAGCCGACCTCCAAGACCACTTTGTCTTCCTCCTCACTAGCCACCGTCGCACCTCAACAAGGCGCCCGCGAGGTGATCGATGAAATACTCGGTCTGACTCCGAGTGCCACCGAGGTGAGCGTCGCCGAGTTCATGTCCCAACTTGATCATTCTCACCATCAAGGCCTGGACGACCTCAACTTTAGCAATAACGATGAGGTGGGCGACAAGGATGCCACCGAGGAGGCCGGGGAAGAGGAGGCCACCGAGGATGCCACCGAGGAGGCCGAAGAAGGGTTGACCAAGGTGGGAAAGAATAAGAGAAAGGAAAGAACACGCCCAAGGCTCCGGACAAGAGATCCGCTAACTATAGCGAGGATGATGTTGCTTTGTGCCACGCTTGGATGAATATCTCGCTCGATGCTTCGATGGAGGAGCGCATCATTACACTCAAAGGAGAGAGGGTGACGAAGGAGAAGAATCTAGAGGAGGAGATGCTAGCACTTGAGAGAGAGAAGTTGGCCAAAGAGAGGGAGGATGCCAACCGCAACATCATGTTCATGAACCCAAGCACATTGGATGACAAGGCTAGGGCATATTTGGAGATTGCTCATGCGAGGATCTTGGCCCGAGAGTAGGTGGTGTTGGAATTATGCCCTAGAGGCAATAATAAAGATGTTATTATTATAATTCTTGTTCATGATAAAGTTTATCCATGCTAGAATTGTATTAAGCGGAAACTTTAATACTTGTGTGGTTTGTGAACAACACCGTGTCCCTAGTACGCCTCTATGGACTAGCTCATTGATCAATGATGGTTAAGGTTTCCTAACCATAGACATGAGTTGTCAATTGATAATGAGATCATATCATTGGGAGAATGATATGGTGGATAGACCCAAACAAAGCAGAGCAATTAGATCGTGTCATCGTGTTCGTCTTTGCGAAGCTTTTCCTATGTCAAATATTGTATTCCTTAGACCATGAGATAATGCAACTCCCTGGTATCGGAAGAAAGCTTTGAGTTCATCAAACGTCATCCTATGAGAGGGTGATCATAAAGGTGTCTCTCAGGTGATCGGAAAGTATCTGTTGGGTTGTATGTATCGAGATGGAATTTGTCCCTCCCAAGTCGGAGATATATACTTCGGGCCCACTCGGTAATCGATATCAACACCGCTTGCAAGCATGTGGTTAAGGAGTTAATCACAAAGTGATATCGGATTACGGAACGAGTAAAGTACTTGCTGTGAACGAGATTGAACTAGGTATGACGGTACCGACGATCGAATCTCGGGCAAGTAAAATATCGCGAGACGAAGGGAATATATATGGGATTGATTGAATCCTGGCATCGTGGTTCATCCGATATGATCATCGATGAATGTGTGGGAGTCAATATGGGTGCCCAGACCCCGCTGTTGATTATTGATAGAAGATCATGTCTGCATATTCTCGAACCCGCAGGGTCACACACTTAACGTGTCTCGACGCTAGGATAGATTGGATAATTGGTTTATGAATTTTTGTTCGGAGTCTCGGATGGGATCCGGGATATCACGAGAGGTTCCGGAATGGTCCGGATAATAAGATTCATATAAGGCAGTGCAGTTTTTGGAGTTCGGAATTGTTCCGGGTTAATCGGTATTGTACCGGAAGCTTCTAGAACCTTCCGGAAGGGGACCAACGTGGCCCCACCTTCCGGGAGGGGGCATGGGCCTATGAGGGAGTGTCCTGGCCACATTGGGCCAGGGGCACAAGGCCCCATAGGGCCCAGCCGATTCTAGAGAGATTTGACTCGTTTAAATCTCGGGATAGAATTTCTAGATAAGGGAGAGTTTAAATTGTTTAAACTAGAGATAGGCTTGGAGGAGGGGCAAGGGCTGGCCGCCCCCCCTCTATATATAGAGGGGTGGTGCGCCCCCTCCCCCCACACACACCTTCCTCCAAGCCCTAGCAGCCTTGCTACCTTCCTCTCTCCCTCCCGACTGTTTGTAGGCGAAGCCCTGCAGCCGAAATTCTCCACCATATACACCACGCCGTCGTGTTGTAGATCCAATCTATCTCTCCACCATACTCGCTGGTCCGAGGAAGGAGGAGACGTCGAGGTGCTGCACGTGTGCATCTCACGGAGGCACCGCCACTTGTGGTGCTAGATCGGATCGGATCGCGAGGAGGAGAAGCGAGTACGACTACATCACCCACGTTCCGACGAACGTTCCGCTGTGCGAATCTTCAAGGGTATGAAGATCTAATCCAATCTCTCTTGTTGTTTGCATCTCCTAGATTAGATCTTGGCTTTCCCTCTGTTCGCTCCGTAGAAAATTTTGATTTACTATGCCGCGAAACCCTTTCAGTGGTATCAGAGCTAGATCTATGCGTAGATGTGTTTCACGAGTAGAACGCAACATGGTTGTTGCGGGCGTTGATGTTTTCTGTTGCAAGCCTCTTGTTTGTGTTCTTCTTATGACGCGGGATAGTGAGATTGAAGCGGTCCAGGCCAACCTTACGCGACGTCGCTCGCGAGACCGGCTCCGCACTTGACGTGTGGCTTGTTCCACACATGCGGCTGGTGGATGTCAGTTTCTCTCACTATAGTTGTCATGGGATTAACACCGGAGTTTGGCAACCATAATATCACCGTTGTGGCTTTCCGTAGGTAAGAATCGTTCTTAGCATCTACTCCCATAAGCCACGTAAAACATGCAACAACAAAGTAGAGGCGTCTAACTTGTTTTTGCAGGGAGTGTTTTCTGTGATATGGTATGTCCCAAGATGTGATGTGTATATTGTATGCGATGATCATGTTTTGTAATGTTTCACGACTTGCATGTCGATGAGTACACAACCGGCAGGAGCCATATGGTTGTCTTTATAATTGTGTATGACCTGCGAGTCAACTTCTTATACGCAAAATGTAATAGCTTTACTTTATCGCTAAGTAGTTAGCAATAGTTGTAGTTGCTATTCGTGGTGGAGGCAATCATGGTGGAGTGATGGAGATCATGCCGGAACGCACAAGATGGAGATCATTGCGCGAAGATTGGCTATACCATGTCACATAAAGTTATATGCATGTGATGTTTATCCTTTTATGTATCTTATCATGCTTAGATCGCGACGGTAGCATTATAAGATGATTCCTCACTTAAAGATCAAGATAAAAACTGTGTTCTCCCCAAGTATGCACCGTTGCGAAAGTTCGTTGTGTCCAAACATCACGTGATGATCGGGTGCTATAGACTCTACGCTCACATACAACGGGTGCAAGCCAGTTTTTGCACACGCGGAAATACTTGGGTCTAACTTGACGAGCCTAGCATGTACAGACATGGCCTCGGAACACAAGAACCGAAAGGTTAAGCATGAGTCATATGAATGATATGATCGACACTTCGTTGTCCACCATTGAAACCACATCTCTTCTCGTGATGATCGGATTAGGTGTGGTGAATTTGGATCGTGTTCACTAAACAACTTGAGGGATGTTGAATTTAGTGGGAGTTCATCTAGTAATTTGATTAAGTTGAACTATTTATCATGAACATAGTCTAAATTGTACTTGCAAATACTGTAGATCCAATGGCCAAGTCCAACTTCAACTTCAACGTTTTTGCTGAGAAAGAAAAGCTTAGAAACAATGGGTCTAACTTCACCAATTGGTTCCGCAATCTAAGAATCATTCTGTCTGGCGGACAAAAGGACTATGTCCTTGGTAAAGCGTTAGGTGACCCCCCTGCTGCAACTGCGCCGGCTGATGAGAAAGCTGTCTATCAGTCGCGCAAAGATGATTATGGTGTGATTAAGAGCACCATGTTGTTTGCTATGGAACCGGAGCTTCAAAATCGTTTTGAAACCTATTCCGGGCCCTTTGAGATTCTCGAGGAGCTGAAAACCATGTTTCAGACTCAAGCCCTTTCTGAGAGATATGAGATCTCTGAGAAGTTCTTTAACTGCAAGATGGAGGAAGGGAGTTCCGTTAGTGAGCACGCCATAAAGATGTCGGGCTACACTCAACGCCTTGAGAAACTGGAATGCACGATTCCAGAGGAGCTCAAGATTGACAGGGTTCTACAATCACTCCCTCCCAGCTACAAAAGTTTTGTAGTGACTCATAATCAGATTGGTTCCACTGATACGATCACCGAGCTCTTCGCAAAGCTGAAGGCTGCGGAAGTGGACATCAAGAAGGATAATCATGTGTTGATGGTCAACAAGCCCTCCTTTAAGAAAGGTAAGGGAGCAAAGAAGCCCTTCAAGAAGGGTGGCGACAAGCACAATGCCCCTGCTGAGAAGAAGCTCAGGTCTGGTCCTAAGCCGGACACTGAGTGCTTCTATTGCAAGGACAGGGGTCACTGGAAGCACAACTGTCCGAAGTACTTAGCGGACAAGAAGGCTGGCACCATCAAAGGTATATTTGATATACATGTTATTGATGTTTTCCTTACTAGCCCTCGTTGTAGTGCCTGGGTATTTGATACCGGTTCAGTTGCTAATATTTGTAACTCGAAACAGGAGCTACGGAATAGACGGCGGCTTGCGAGGGATGAGGTGACGATGCGCGTTGGCAACGGATCAAGAGTTGATGTGATGGCCGTCGGCACGCTCTCCTTAGTTTTACCTTCGGGATTAGTTTTAAACCTTAATAAATGTTATTATGTGCCTGCGTTGAGCATGAACATCATTTCCGGATCGTGTTTATTGCAAGACGGTTATTCATTTAAATCGGAGAATAATGGTTGTTCTATTTATATGAGTAACATCTTTTATGGTCATGCACCTCTTGTGAATGGTTTATTTCTTCTAAATCTCGAAAGGGATGAAACACACATCCATAACATTGAGGCTAAGAGATGCAAAGTAGATAGTGATAATACTACTTATTTGTGGCACTATCGTCTAGGTCATATTGGAGTAAAGCGCATGAAGAAACTCCATTCTGATGGACTTTTGGAGTCTCTTGATTTTGAATCATTTGACACATGCGAACCATGCCTCATGGGCAAGATGATCAAAACCCCGTTCTCCGGAATGATGGAGCGAGCAACGGACTTGTTGGAAATCATACATACCGATGTATGCAGACCGATGAGTATTTCGACGCGCGGTGGATATCGCTATTTCCTTACTTTTACCGATGACTTAAGTAGATATGGGTATATCTATTTAATGAAACATAAATCTGAAACATTTGAAAAGTTCAAGGAATTTCATAATGAAGTGGAGAACCATCATAACAGAAAGATTAAGTTTCTATGATCCGATCGTGGGGGCGAATATTTGAGTTATGATTTTCTCACGCATCTTAAAGCAAGCGGAATTGTTTCGCAACTCATGCCACCCGGAACACCACAACGCAATGGTGTGTCTGAACGCCGGAATCGAACCCTATTAGATATGGTCCGATCGATGATGTCTCTTACTGATTTGCCGTTATCATTTTGGGGTTATGCATTAGAAACCGCTGCATTCACTTTAAATAGGGCTCCATCTAAATCCGTTGAGACGACACCGTATGAACTGTGGTTTGGTGCTAAACCTAAGTTGTCGTTTCTTAAAGTTTGGGGATGCGAAGCTTACATCAAGAAGTTGATGCCAGACAAGCTCGAACCCAAAGCGGAGAAATGCGTCTTCATAGGATACCCTAAGGAAACTATTGGGTATACCTTCTATCATAGAACCGAAGGCAAAGTGTTTGTCACAAAGAACGGTTCCTTTCTTGAGAAGGAGTTTCTCTCGAAAGAAGTGAGTGGGAGGAAAGTAGAGCTAGACGAGGTTATTGAACCTTCTCTTGAATTGGAGAGTAGCGCAGCACCTGAAATTGTTCCAGTGCCGCCTGCACCAACAATAGAGGAAGCTAATGACAAGGATCATGAAGCTTCGGACGATGCTGCTACTGAACGTCGCAGGTCGACAAGGTCGCGTGCCCCTCCTGAGTGGTACGGCAACCCTGTCTTGACTGTCTTGTTGGTAGAAGACAGTGAACCTACGAACTATGAGGAAGCGATGATGAGCCCAGACTCTGAGAAATGGCTGGAAGCCATGAAATCCGAATTGGGATCCATGAGCGAAAACCAAGTATGGACTTTGGTGGATCCTCCTAGCGACCGAAAGGCCGTTGAGTGCAAATGGATATTCAAGAAGAAAACGGACGCGGATGGTAATGTTACCGTCTATAAAGCACGGCTTGTCGCAAAAGGTTTTCGACAAGTTCAAGGTGTTGACTACGATGAGACTTTCTCTCCCGTAGCGATGTTTAAGTCCATTCGGATTTTATTAGCAATTGCTGCGTTTCATGATTATGAAATATGGCAGATGGATGTCAAGACTGCTTTCCTCAATGGCAACATTGATGAAGAGTTGTATATGATGCAACCCGAGGGTTTTGTCGATCCTAAGGATGCTAGTAAAGTATGCAAACTTCAGCGTTCCATTTATGGACTGAAGCAAGCATCTCGGAGTTGGAACCTTCGTTTTGATCAAGTGATCAAGAGCTTTGGATTTGTTCCAAATTGCTACGAAGCTTGCATCTACAAGAAAGTGAGTGGGAGCTCGGTGACGTTTCTGGTACTGTATGTGGATGACATATTGATTATCGGAAATGACATCAACATGCTTAACGATGTGAAGAGTTATTTGAACAAGTGTTTTTCAATAAAAGACCTAGGTGAAGCTGCTTATATATTGGGCATCAAAATCTATAGAGATAGACAAAGACGCCTGATAGCTTTAAGCCAAAGTACATACCTAGACAAAGTTCTGAAAAGGTTCAGAATGGATAAGGCAAAGAAAGGTTCAGTGCCTATGTTGTCAGGTAAGATATTGAGCGAGGCTCAGTGTCCAGCTACGGTAAATGATAGGGAAGCTATGAGCAAAGTGTCTTATGCCTCGGCCATAGGTTCCATCATGTATGCCATGCTGTGTACTAGACCGGATGTGTCCAATGCTCTTAGTTTGACGAGCAGATATCAAAGTGATCCAGGAGTGGAACACTGGACAGCCGTGAAGAACATCCTAAAGTACCTAAATAGAACTAAAGAAATGTTCTTAGTCTATGGGGGTGATGAACAGCTTGTCGTAAAAGGTTACGTCGATGCTAGTTTCGACACCGACAAGGATGATTCTAAATCTCAGACAGGATACGTTTATATTTTGAATGGATGAGCTGTGAGATGGAGAAGCTGCAAGCAAAGTGTGATCGCGGGATCTACAGTAGAAGCGGAATACATGGCTACTGCAGAAGCGTCAAGTGAAGGAGTTTGGATCAGAAACTTCATCACTGAGCTTGGCATGGTTCCAAGTGCATTGGACCCACGGGAGATATTGTGTGACAACACTGGCGCCATAGCACTCGCTAAGGAACCAAGATATCATCCAAAGACCAAGCATATCAACCGCAAGTTTCATATAATCCGAGATTATATAGCAGATGGAGATCTGAAGATTAGCAAAGTACATACGGATCTGAATGTCGCAGATCCATTGACTAAACCTCTTCCACGTGTAAAACATGATCAACACCTCAGTGCCATGGGTGTGAGATTGTTGCCAGATGTAAACTAGATTATTGACTCTAGTGCAAGTGGGAGACTGTTGGAATTATGCCCTAGAGGCGATAATAAAGATGTTATTATTATAATTCTTGTTCATGATAAAGTTTATATTCCATGCTAGAATTGTATTAAGCGGAAACTTTAAGACTTGTGTGGTTTGTGAACAACACCGTGTCCCTAGTACGCCTCTATGGACTAGCTCATTGATCAATGATGGTTAAGGTTTCCTAACCATCGACATGAGTTGTCAATTGATAATGAGATCATATCATTGGGAGAATGATATGGTGGATAGACCCAAACAAAGCAGAGCAATTAGATCGTGTCATCGTGTTCGTCTTTGCGAAGCTTTTCCTATGTCAAATATTGTATTCCTTAGACCATGAGATAATGCAACTCCCTGGTATCGGAAGAAAGCTTTGAGTTCATCAAACTTCATCCTATGAGAGGGTGATCATAAAGGTGTCTCTCAGGTGATCGGAAAGTATCTGTTGGGTTGTATGTATCGAGATGGAATTTGTCCCTCCCAAGTCGGAGAGATATACTTCGGGCCCACTCGGTAATCGATATCAACACCGCTTGCAAGCATGTGGTTAAGGATTTAATCACAAAGTGATATCGGATTACGGAACGAGTAAAGTACTTGCTGTGAACGAGATTGAACTAGGTATGACGGTACCGACGATCGAATCTCGGGCAAGTAAAATATCGCGAGACGAAGGGAATATATATATGGTATTGATTGAATCCTGGCATCGTGGTTCATCCGATATGATCATCGATGAATGTGTGGGAGTCAATATGGGTTCCCAGACCCCGCTGTTGATTATTGATAGAAGATCATGTCTGCATATTCTCGAACCCGCAGGGTCACACACTTAACGTGTCTCGACGCTAGGATAGATTGGATAATTGGTTTATGAATTTTTGTTCGGAGTCTCGGATGGGATCCGGGATATCACGAGAGGTTCCAGAATGGTCCGGAGAATAAGATTCATATAAGGCAGTGCAGTTTTTGGAGTTCGGAATTGTTCCGGGTTAATCGGTATTGTACCGGAAGCTTCTAGAACCTTCCGGAAGGGGACCAACGTGGCCCCACCTTCCGGGAGGGGGCATGGGCCTATGAGGGAGTGTCCTGGCCGCATTGGGCCAGGGGAACAAGGCCCCATAGGGCCCAGCCGATTCTAGAGAGATTTGACTCGTTTAAATCTCGGGATAGAATTTCTAGATAAGGGAGAGTTTAAATTGTTTAAACTAGAGATAGGCTTGGAGGAGGGGCAAGGGCTGGCCGCCCCCCTCTATATATAGAGGGGTGGTGCGCCCCCTCCCCCCCACACACACCTTCCTCCAAGCCCTAGCAGCCTTGCTACCTTCCTCTCTCCCTCCCGACTGTTTGTAGGCGAAGCCCTGCAGCAGAAATTCTCCACCATATACACCACGCCGTCGTGTTGTAGATCCAATCTATCTCTCCACCATACTCGCTGGTCCGAGGAAGGAGGAGACGTCGAGGTGCCGCACGTGTGCATTTCACGGAGGCACCGCCACTTGTGGTGCTAGATCGGATCGGATCGCGAGGAGGAGAAGCGAGTAAGACTACATCACCCACGTTCCGTCGAACGTTCCGCTGTGCGAATCTTCAAGGGTATGAAGATCTAATCCAATCTCTCTCGTTGTTTGCATCTCCTAGATTAGATCTTGGCTTTCCTTCTGTTCGCTCCGTAGAAAATTTTGATTTACTATGCCGCGAAACCCTACAGGTGGTGGTGGTGATGGTGGTAATGGTGGCCGAGGTGCTCCTTGAGGTGGCCGAGATGGTGGAAGAGGTGCCCGATCTGGTGAAGGTCTCACTTTTGGATCTAACATGATCGATTTAATGTATTTTGGATAATATTTATGCATGTTTGTAATATGGATACTTGACATGTGGTGTGGAGATTTGAAAATTGAGATGAAATTTTTTTACTCCTCTAAGTTTTTGGGGATTGAAACCGACAGACGAAGTTTAGAGGAGCAAAGATAGTCATCTAAGTTTTTGGGATCCTTTTTCTCTTCTAAAGGAAAGGGGCTGGGTTAGAGATGCTCTAAAGTCGCGGTCCTAAACCTTGCATGCCGGACTGATTGTTGGTCCTAGCTACTCTGGAGGCTGGCAGAAGGGCGCCATCTCTCTCATGCATTTTTGCAAAAAACACCTCATTCTAATTCCTCTCTAAGTGGGTGTCTAATGAGTGCATATTTGCATCATGTTTTAGATTATTATTTTGCATTTTAGATGTAGGATTTTGGTATTTTACGGCATCCGCACACACTTTTTATGTTTATTTTCACCAGGATCAGATCAGATGATCGATTCAATGGACACAACTCTTGGAGGAGTTGTACTTTAGATAAAAGGAGCCAAAAACTACGTAAATCGCTTATTTGGGAAATATTAATAATACCAGAAGAAAACCCGAAGCGAGAAACGGAGACAGAAGAGTTGACGACCAACTATACAATTGGCCACCGTATAGTGGGCGCCGCCTCTGCCTCCTCAAATAGTTTCACCCCGTGCAACTGGTTCAGAGAGACGACATACAGAACACCCAGAAATCGCCGAAACCTAACCTTCGGAAGGCATCTGAAGGGGGAACTTGCCCTAGGGATCCATCTTCGCCCTACGCAGATCTAGGAGGCCAAGACATCGATCTCCATCTTCATCAACCGTTGCATCTTCATCACCACCATCATCTCCATCCATCCCATCTAGATCTTGTTGTAATTCTTGCACTCGTTGTGGATTTATATAAATAATATTCATCGATTATCGTTTCCATTACCATGATGCTGTTTGCCTCCATGTCTGAGTAGATCATTAGTTCTTGGGGAGATGGAGAAACCCCAGCATGAGACTGAAATAAGATAAAGTTTATTATGATATTCATCGCTGTGACCATGTGTTAGATTGTCTACATCTTGATGTTGGGAGAAGTCGACATCTCCAATATTTTTCTCTTGTGGGGACTTGGTGTAGGGAACTACTTGTTGGTAGACGGAGGTATGTTAGCACTTACAATGACTATAAAGCTATTGGCACCCCTTACGTATCAACTTGGGAGTCGAGGAATCTCACAAAACACTATCCATGCCATGGGATACGTCATGCGGGATTATGTCTCTTAATAGTGTGGTAATTCAATTGATGTTGATTGATGTCTGCTGCGGTTATGAGTATGATTTAAGCAGTGGTTGCTGCCTCCTTGTCCAAATACGGAGTTCCTCCCACACATACATAGTTGAGAATGTTCATGATAATAATCTTTACCTTATCCCTTTATAATGCTAGTGGCGAATATGCTAATTCCTGAGAACGTTTTTTCCCTCTGAAGTTTCAAATCTCTTTTACATACATGATACTTATCTTCTCTATTCAGTTTTGTTTACTTTACGCATTGTTCTCTTATACCAAAAACCCCCAAACACCTTTTTACATATTATTCGCATTTTATCTTGTAACTTAGAACTTCATTTAGCAATTCTATTTTTAGTTTTTACTTCAAGAATTCTTAGACTTTAGACTCATGCTCTCTGTGGGATCGATATCTTTATTTCGAAACTAGCTACATCTGACCTGTGCACTTGCAGTCATCAAGTTATTTTCTGGCGCAATTGCCGGGGAGCTAAGCTCTGTAGGTCTTTTAGTTTTTGCTTATTTACTTTAGTTTTGTTAAGTTTTGTTTTGAGTTACAGGTTTCCACCAACATGATGGAGTTTGAGCATATGAATTGTGCTAACCCACTCAATCACTTTGGGAAGCCCTATGATATTTATAAAAGATACAACTCCAACAAGAAGATAATGGGGTTTGAAATAAATCTTCTACTACTTGGTATTTACATAAGAAGCAATTTACTGGAGATGAAGAAGATCCTGATCTATATGAGCATATTGTATGTTTCAAAGATATATGTGGCACGTTCAAATTAACGGGGTATACCGCCGATGAGGTAAGGGTTAAATTTTTTAGTCAAACTTTGACAAGTACAACTCTCTCATGGTATAGATCTCTACCCTCAGAAGCCACTACTACTTGGGATAATTTAGCTTGTGAATTCCTATCTAAATATTACCCATTATCAAATTATTTTAGAATCAGGCGTCTTATAATGACCTGGAAGAACCGTCGCAATGAAGGACTAGTAAGAGCTTATATAAGAATGAAAGATTTACTTAGAAAATGTCCTCATCATGATTTACTTGAATGGTATTTATTGCATATCTTTTATAGCGGTTTAATTGAACCTAATAAAATTAAACTAGACTCTTGCGCGAGAGGAGATTTTATGGATTTACATATAACTAAATCTTGGACTTTACTTAATAGAATTCACGATCATAGAGTTTCATAGAATTTTGGTCTAGGAAGTGAAGGAGGCACAGAAATAGATCATGAATGTATTCACGACCATAATAAAAAAGGCCATGTTAATGAATTATCTAAACAGCTTTATTTAGATTCAGATCTTGTGTTGCAAGTTGTTAAAGCTTTTACTGAACACATCGAATCTTCGAAGAGGGTTCAGTCAAGTTTGATCCACCACCTGAACCTGAGAAGAAAATAGAAGTCAAAGCAACATTGGCCTCCCTAGAACCAATGCATGTGATACGTCGGAAACGTATCAATAATTTTTGATGCTTCATGCTTGTTTAGTATCTACTTTGCTTTTCTTTGTCTACACTTTGAGGTGCTTTTTACATGTTTTCTGGTACTAACATATTAACAAGTTTCCACAGTGCCGGTTGCCTGTTTTCTGCTGTTTTTGGTTTCAGAAAAGCTAGTAAGGAAATATTCTCGGAATTGGACGGGACAAACGTCAAAGACAATAACTTTCCATGGGGAACAAGAAGTCCAGAGGAGAGACAGAGAGGCATGCCAGGGAAGCCACACCCCCCTAGGCGCGGGTGGGCCCTGCCCTGCACCTAGGCAAGGTGTGGGGCCCCTGACCACTGCCTTGGCCTCCCCCTTCGCCTATAAGAAGTCCCCGATGCAGAAACCCTAAGTACCCGATCAATATTCCACGAAACCTTCTGTAGCCGCCGCCACCATCTTCCCTAGATCGGGGGGATCTGAAGTTCTTCCCGGCACCCTGCCGGAGGGGAGATCATCCCGGAGGCCTTCTCTCCGGTATGATGCGTGAGTAGTTCCACCTTGGACTATGTAGGGTTCGCAACATAGAAAACAAAAATTTTCCTACGATGGGAACAACTCTGTACCAAGATCTATCTACTAGATACAAACAACGAGCGGATGTATATCCGTAGAGAACATACCCTTGAAGACCGACAAAGCTTAACGAGTCCAACTCGTGGTTGATGTAGACGATCTCTTGTCGATCTCAAGATCGAGAGGAAGTCCAAGCACCGCAAAACAACAGCGCATCCGTTCTCGCACACACGTTCGAGGCACCGAGCAACCTCCGCCTCCTCGCTCCAGCGATGCAGCGGAAGCACAACTCTTTCTTGCCGAATAGCCACCGGGAACATGTATCTCTCTAGTCCGAGACCATGGGGGATAAATTCTAGAGGGGGAGAGAGATCCTTCACGAGGACGTGTGAGTGAGAAGTGAGAGGAGGGGCTCCTTATATAGGGGAGGGGGCAGCCTAAGGGGGCATGGCCGCCGGCCATGGAGGGTGCCCCCACCTCTCCCTCATTCATGTGGGTGGACACTCCACTCACAAAATGGCCCTTCAATTTTCTCCACTCAAAAACCCACTCAAATTCCCATTAAATTTCCACAAAATTTAATGCAAACTCTCATTAAATAATACTCTTTTATTTTATTCAGAATTTTGTCAATTACTTTAATGACAAACATTCACAAATAACCGCTTGCTAGAATTCTATTTCACATGCATAACCACTTTATGCAATTTCACCCGAAAACCTGTTTCGGTATCTAGTGAAATAAATTCCTGCGCTTGTTCATTCTTTCGGCATGAAACTTTTGCTCCAATTGGATGTCAGTGTCTCTTAAGTGTGTCACCCTACGGTTCATGAATAATGCGGACATGATCGAGACCCCTCTCGGATTAATAATCAGAAGCGGGATCTGGAGACCCATACTGACTCCCACACATTCAACGATGACTTTCTTGTGATCGTCGGAACCTTTTTACGCTAGTAATACCTTTGTTTCACGATATATTACATGTCCGAGATTCGATCATCGGTATCTCCATACCTAGTTTGATCTCGTTACTGACATGCACTCTTTTTTTGTTACCGTGATATAACATTCTAGTGATCAAATCACTTGCTTGCAAGCTTACCAATGTGATATCACCAAGAGGGACCAGAGCATATCTATCCGTCATCGGGATGAACAAATTATACTCTTGATCCATGAGCCTCAACATAACACTTTATTAGTTCTGAATCCATCTTTATAATCACCCTATTACGGTGTGACGTTTGATGTTATCAAGAAACTCTTCCGGTGTTAGTGATTGACATGATCTCATGGTCTAAGGATTAGGATCACTTCGTAAGTTGTTACAGCAATATAAACTCAATGACTTTGATCGTAATGCTATACTTCGGATGAATGTTCATCACACCATTACACTAATGTTGTGACCTCGTTATTAACAACATCCAATGTCCATGATCAGGAAACCTATGATCATCTTGTTAATCAACGGGCTAGTTTATAAGAGAAGCATAACTAGGAACTTCCTTTTGTTTATTAAACACACATGTATTAATGTTTCCGTATTAATACAATTATAGCATGTAAAATAAACATTTATCATAAACAAGGAATACGATAATAACCACTTTATTATTGCCTCTCGGGCATATTCCCTTCAGTCTCCCACTTGCACTAGAGACAATAATCTAGTTTGAAAACTTTGCGTATTGAACACTTATGGATTTCCGGTGTTCAATATACGCGATTGTAAGTGGTTAACATAATCTACGGATCTGACACTTTCAGGTCCGTGTGTATTTGCATATATTTGCGTCTCCACGGATAACTCATTCTCCAATGAGATGGCATTGTATAAATGTGGTTTTTCGGTGAGACCTTTAGTTCCGTGGGGTTAAACCATGTAGATACTATTGTCATACAATATATCTTTAGTGTTAGCCCGTTGCGAACCACACCTTAGTTTGATTTCAAACTACTTGACACAAATTCCCTCCTTTGCTGCTACTATAGCAGTCATATACTTAGCCTTTTGTTGTAGTATTCGTCACAATATCTTAACTATGGATTTCATCCAAATCCATCATGGAATCTCCTTTCCATTACATTGTGCCACCCATAGTTTAAATTGAGATAAACTTAATTTGTATCTTGTGACAAAACTAGTATCAATGTAACGCTTTACAATGAACTATTTATAATTGTTTGTCACCTCTACACAAATATATTCTTAGTTCTTCCAAAAGATCATAATAATATCCTTACTATCGTCCAATGATCATTTTATGATTCATTCTGGTATATGCTCATAGCACTTAGAGCATAGGACATATCTGGATGTGTACATATCATGGTATGATTGATCAAAACATTCTCGTGATTTCACTCATCAAGTGTCAAAGCACTTGAATCTTGATTCACTTATCAAGTGTCGATACACTTGAATCTTGATTCAATTCCTTTCCATGCGACAAGAATCTTTTCTTGTCGTTTCTATATTGAACTCCTTCAATATCTTATATATGTACGTTTGGCCCAACCATATTAGCGTCACTGTCTATCCACTATAGACATTCATGCTAATATTCGGGTTTTGCCTAAGTCTTTCATCAAAATGATATCCTTAACCTTTTTCAATAAAAGATACATCATTTCTAATCAACAGGATGTCCTCCACATAATGTATTAGAAATATTTCTCAGCGCTCCCACTTAATTTCTTGCAAATGCAAGCATCTTCATCGTCTCCAGATGAAAACTGCTTTTTCATCACGGTGAAGATTCCAACTCCGCGATGCTTACTTCAACCATTGAAGTTTGCATGCCCTTTTAGCATCATTTGAATTTAACAAAACCCTTTGGACCGTGTCTTGTACACGTCCTAGGTAACCATTCTATTAGAAGAATTTTGTTTTGTTTATTCATCTACCATATACCAAATTATATGTAGTGGTTGCTACTTTAATCCATCCAGACTAAATATCGCTATGAAAGATCCAATCTTGTCATAGTCAACTCCTTTGAACATTGTCATAAAATAATTTACAACATGTTGACTATTTCATAGATGTGAAACATCCATGTCTGTTTCTTTATAGATCCAAATACGACCGATAGGTTTTTACACCTTTCCGGAGGGTCTTCCAAGTTCAAAACTTGATTTCTCGTGGATGGAACTATCACGGATTTTATGGCTTCAAGCCATTTGACGGAGTCAGGGCCCATCATCGCTTCTTTGCATGTAGTCGGTTCGTCATTGTCAAACAATAATGATTTACTCTCAAATCTCAGTATTTGATTGTTTATCCGACCAACTTGGTTCAATAAGAACTTAGACCTCCGTGACCACAACATTTGAGGCACGTGAGCCATGAGCATTCTGGCTGCCTCCGAAACATTTTCCGGAACTGCGCAACTCAGCATATATAGCTAAGGTTCGTTAACCTTATCAAAGTTCTATTGTCCTCCCACTAAACATTTACGAAAAATTCCTTTTTCAAGAAACTTCACCTTTCAAGCGTCAAACCCTTTTGTCCTTGGTGTTATGGAGGAATAACCAATTGTTATTCGAAATAACCTACAAAGACATGCTCATCCGACTTTGGTTGTCAACATCTTACTTATGTTTAGCATACCAAAATTTAAGAAAGGACAATGTGGGTTTTACCCCAAACCATAACTCATATGGTGTCATTTAAACGGATCAAGATGGAGCTCTTTTCAGCCTAAAAGCGGTAGTCTCTAAAGCTTTAATCTTTGAAAACATAATGGCAGTTTTATAAATAACACCTTTGATCCAACCATGTCAAACAAGGTTTTATTACAAATCTCAAACACTCCATACTCCTATGGTGTTTTGGGAGATGTAAATCTAGGTGTTTTGCTAAACTCATAACTCAAATAAATCCCTTTATGATAAATCATAATTCATTTATTTTTCTTGTTACACTTGTAACTCAAAAAAATCCCTTATGATAAAATCATAAACCATTTTATTTTCTTGTTACAATGATTTTTCACTTCATCTTGAAAGTCTTCGAAACATTTGCAAATATTTCATACTTCTTTCTCATTAAGTGAATATTCACTCAAATTTCCGAAGAAAGCATATGAAGTTGAAACCCATCGCTTACGACTACACATAATGGACTACATACATCGATATGTATAAATTCCAATATTTTAGTCGTTCGTTCTTCTTTGGCCTTTGAACGAAGTTTTAATTATCTCGAGGAAAGTCTCACAAGCGTCACTTGATCAAATCAAAGACTCCAAAAATCCATGAATATGGAGATTCTTCATGTTTTCTTTTCAATATAATTTAAACGGTGATGTCACTTCGTAAGTGATCTTCCAATCATTTGTCTTGCGACATTTTAGCATTAGCTTTATGGATGTGATTTCTTCTACTAGATTTGTAAATCATCCATCTTATATGGAATACGGTAATTATTTGAACAACCTTTGTTCTCATAATACCTGATTTAAATAACTATTATTAAAACAAATCTTGAAGGCAAGCTTTGGTGTCAACGAGAAATACAAACAACAGTTTGTTTGTTTTCGATGAACATCAACACATATTCTCTTGCTTGTTACTTAGGCCATTGTGGTTCATGAATTGCGTCGTTCCATATGAAATTTCATACCAACCAATTCGGTATCCAATACCCAAGAACCACATTGTTTAACAAGCAAAGAATACAACCATAACATGTATATCATCTATATACCTAAATTGGATATTTCCAATCTTTTCTTTTCTGCGAAATATATTTTATAGTTTCTCTTTCAGCATTTCCTTTTCCTTTTAAAAGAATCTATCAACATCAAAAGTGGTGCCATATACATGACACATAGTCCAAAGCGTGTATATTCAAATAATAATACCTTTGGACTTGCACTTTGAAGTAGATCACCATCATCAAAATGATCGGCATTCTTTCAAAATCCATTCTTTAGTAATCTTTTAGTGTAGTAAACATTTTACATACATCTTCTATTCATCCTTATCATGACGACTTTCATGATCAAGCTACTATAGCTTATAAAGGAGAATCGTGAGTATAACGTTACTTTCCAAAACCCTTTTAGATGATTAGGATGTCTAGCATCTCTAACCTTTGCAAATTCTCATCCAATATGAGAACATATATTATACTCTATCATATTGCAACCAAAACATTGTTTCAGATATCTTTATATCTGCCACACATGATGGTTTCTGTAACTACCTCGGTAAATTACGCTCCTAGTTACAAGCCTGGATGAGCGGAAATGGTTGAAATAGTACGGTGGGGCCCAAATGCCACTCACAGGTAGACCTTTCGGCCGTCCCAACCATTTCCAAACATCGGGACAAGAACGGGCGGCGTAATCGGCAGGCGAAGGGATCAACTACATACACAAATGAGTATGTATGCAAGCCACCATACAACAGTACATCAGAGCCATTCCATCTAAAATAAATAGAAATATTGCAACGCCATACAGCAAGATCCAAATATCCTAGATAGATATAATAGTTTAGGATATCTCCTCATACATCAAACATCAGAGTATCAGGCGGAAGCGGCAAACAAGATCCGAGTACGGATAAGAAGCAAATCGGTATAAGATGCCCCATAATAAACACATCCCGCCCACAGATCTCACGGATCCCTGTTCCTGGAATCTCTACACCGAATGATCGTTGCCCACATCGTCCGTCTCCTCCACCCAGTATCCATCTTGCGAGTGCACCTGTTCATCTGAATCAAATAATTTATCGTGTGAGACCCTAGGGGTGCTCAGCAAGTCTTTATGACTCTAAAGGGGACACAACCTGGGTGGCGCAATTGCAGCAAAATATAATATCTAACAATTCTATAGATACTCGCTAACCATCCGCCTAACCAAATATAGACGGATGTCCGTGAATTAATGACAACAGTTATAACAATAATATCAACAGATCCATCCTCCTCCTCGCTTACCAACGAGGAAGCGGACGAACACCCCCATCCGTTGGCAGTTTTATTATCCATTCCATGAGTGTTGCACTATTTACTAGTCAGTTACTTAGTCAAATTAAAGCGGTACTTTAGTTATGCTTGTCTATGATCGAGAAACTGTGCTCCAAGTCGTCCATAACCGCGGATACGACTTTCAGAAAGTTTTACCCTGCAGGGGTGCACAAATAGCAACACACACTCAATCAACCTCGGAAAAACCAAATCAAAACCCAACGAGGCATTCACGACAAAGAAATCACCAGATTCAGAAATATTTCAGGGGGCCACCCCATTAAGCTACCCGCAACGAAGTTAGCCAACTCCGAGACGGACTCAAGGTTTGCGTCAGTGGCTGTAAACGACTGGGAACCCGAAAATGTGACTGGGCTTGTCGATACCTCGAAAACACTCCGCTTCCCTAAACAGTACAGGTGCAGTACCTCGCACAATTTAAATTAAGCAGTAAAGCATGGCATAAGTACATAATAGTAATAAAGCCCCAAACTACTTTGTGGCCCCAAGAAATAAGAATGAATCAATCTCTGGCTCAAGGGGGTCCCATAAGCCTCCCGGATGTGGATAGCGCGAATATTCAAGGAACAAGAATCAAGTACTCGGGGTCCTACGGGACACAAGTGAGCATGAAAAACCAAATAGCCGATATTGCTCACCGGTGCCACTTTCATTAGTTATCCCATTACTACTCAGGTTAAGTTGTTTAGGTACCTCGTTATCCATCAGACACTCACATACCCTACACATGCTGTTCTACGACTCGCATGGCTCAAACAACTCCTGTAGTAATGTCTCATGGGATGGAGGAACAAGTTTCGGTGGGGCTTAAAAGTAAAGGCTATGCAATACTTGGGATTCAGATTAATGCGTTCGCGACTCAATGATGCAAGAATAAGATAGAGGCAATAGGTAGTATATGTATGCAAGCATGTGGTAGTGCTTGCCTGGCAGCTCAGTTGAAGCGAGAGAAGGATCTGGGTAGTGCTCCTGGGTTTCTTGATATATCCCTTGCTCAGCGTCTATTCGAAGAAGAACCAAACAAACAAGGGCCAACATAAATAAAGTGCACAAGCATATGAATAAGATGCGTCAAGCAAACAATCATGCCATGATGAATGATGCACAATTTGCATGGCAATAAAGTAGCATGGCATGGGTGAGGTGTGGAATACAAGAAATAAGCATTTAATTGAGCTTTGGTCACATTTTATACTCCAATAAGTTGTTGTATACTTTATATTTATATGATGCATGCTGCAAAACAGAACAAAGAATGCATAAACAGAAAGGTCTCGTCGAGCTAATCATTTTAGACATATTATTTGTCAAATTCGGAGTTATAAAACAAAAGTTATTAATTAATTAAGGCAAAGGGCATTTTATTGTAATTTTGATCAACTCGAAATTTAAAGTGTCCAAAATATATTTTGAATGGCATATTTGAATTCCTCACATTTTTCTGATCTCAAAACATATATCATTTGTATCATTTGGTTTTAGAATTCAAAAGTTATTAAAAACAGATTTAAATTTATATTAAAACATATACTGAAATCATTTTATTAAAACAGAAAAGCAGGCGACCCTTTTCTACTCAGTCGCACCTAGCCCCAGTCACTGATGGGTGGGCCAGTGCTGACTGGGCAGACAACGGCGCGTGGCGGTCTTTCTGCACCACGAGCTCAGCTAGCCCAGGTGACTGGCGAGTGGGTCCAGCGGCGCGCAGGCCCACACGACAACGAGCGAACTAGAGGATGCCACGTAGGGGATCTAGGGGCCGCGGGTTGACAAAAAGGAAGGTTGGGTCCCTTTTTGCAAAAACGTCACGGAAGGCTGACAAGCGGGCCTAGAGGGAGCGCGGGTTGAGGAATCAAAAAGGAAGGGGTGTTTTCCGAGAAAAAACCACGCGGTACTGTTTTTCTTCCTGGGTTGTCTGACGAAACTGAAGACGCGGAACTAGGCGTGGCGGGGCTCGATCTGGCGACCTCGCGCGCGCGTGCGCGGCGGCGGCTACCGCTGCGGTGGCTTGGTTTGATGCTAGGAAACGACAGCGCGGCCAGATGAAGGCTTACTGCGGCGCAACAGCGGAAACGCGAACGGCGAGCAGCGCGCCCAGAGAGTGTTCGGCGAAAGGATCTACGTGTCCAGGAAGCACGAGGCCGAGAGAGGTTGTCCGGGGGAACCAGGGGCTCACCGGGAGTGCGTCGGTGGGGTTGGTGCGACCGGGGAAGCAGCGGATCGGCGGCGTTGCTGGCGCACCCAGGGTTTCGGGTCGGCGTCGTGGACGTGCAGGGGTCCTGGGCCTCCTCCTCCCCGTCTGCGGCACAGGGGCGTTGCAGAGGCCGCCCCGGTCTTCCTCGACACCCAGAGCACCGCGCCCGCCGCCTGTTTCGAGGAGGTGGTGGTAGACACCGACGGTGGACACCGGGGTGGAGAGGAGGTAGAAGGGGGAGGGAAGGGGAGGTGCAGGGGCCAGGGGAGATCTGGGCAAAGCCAGGCAGAGAAGAGGGAGCAGATAGGAACGAGAGGGGAGGAGGGGATGCCGTGGGGAGGCTCGGGGTGGAAAAGGTGGATTCGGCCACTTTTTCTTCTCCTCCTCCTCACGTGCTCGACGCTGGCTCGGTTTGAGCAGGGTAGGGGGCAGGTAGGGTGGAGCCAAGGCGAGGCCAAGGTGGCTGGCTCGGGTGTGGGGTCGGCCTGGCAGGGAGAGAGAGGGAGAGGGGGTGTGGCATGGAGCTAGGGTTGGAGGGATGGGGTGGCTCGAGTTAGGGATGGTTAGATGGGGTAAGGCTTCGGCCTGGGGTAGGTTAGGGCTGGCAGGGATAGAGAGGGAGATGGCTTAGGGTAGGGGTGATGACTCGGCAAGGTGAGGGTGAGGTGGTAGGGTTGGGTTTTCTCTCACATAATCATGCATGGGAGCATACACATGTGAGGGTGAGGCTTGTGATGCACATGCCCAGGAAAACTGGACCAAGATGAGGAGGGTTTAGGGTTTGAACATGATCCACTCAAAACCAAAGAAAAACCAAAGGAGATCAAAAGATGGTGATGGTTGCATGGCCCATGCAAATGCATTAAATGCCATGTTTTAATCTTGTGAAAACAAAATACTTATTCTTGGCATTTATACATATGCATTTCAAAAATATGGAATAAGCCAAGCTAAAAGGATTAAAAGGAAGCCCCATGTGGAGTAGATGGAGATGACCATATTTGAATAAAGATGGGACATGCTAGTGTGTATGTGCCACTAGATATTTAGTAAGCCCAAAATATCCCAAGATGATAATAACCCCAAGACAACCCATATGGAAGCTAGAAAAGGGTTCCACTCACAAGGCATGCAAAGGTGGCCATGTGGCTCTCATAAACCAATAATGTGGAAACAATATGGTGCATATATGAGAGCATGTGGAGATAGAATTGGATCCATCCCAACCCACATGAGCTAGAAGTAAAACCAAATAAGTTGCAATGCTCATATATGGTGGAATGGTGGAATGATGGGGTGATGACAAGAAAGGTGGTGGAGTGGAATAAAATATATGCCCCCAACTCATCTTGGGCATTTACACAATATATCAAGAACCAAATACAATATCAAGAGGCAAATACAATTTACAATGCATATGAGAGAAGAACCAAATCAAAAGGGTTTTATATCATGCTCAAATGCAAGGTGGCATGATGACATGAGCATGATATAATGATGATGCAACAATTGTATATATGAAGTAGCCATTATATTACTAGACCAAGTAGCATTACAATTGTTAGACAAATGGGATGCTACAACTCTCCCCCACTAAACATGAATCTCGCCCCGAGATTCTAGGAAGAAGAAGAAGACTCAAAGAGGGTAGGATAGTTGGCACGGAGGTCATCTTCACGCTCCCAAGTGGCTTCATCAACGGAATGGTGCGACCACTGCACCTTGCAGAACTTGATGGACTTGTTGCGAGTCCTTCTTTCTGCGATCTCAAGGATTTTTGTGGGGTGTTCTTGATAAGACAGGTCTTCTTGGAGATTGATAAGCTCATGATCCACAGTCCTGCCGGGATCCTTGAAGCACTTCTTGAGTTGAGAGATGTGGAAAACATGATGGACCTTGAGTTTTTCCGGGAGCTCAAGAGCATAAGCAACTTCTCCTCTTCTTCCACGAATTTTGAAAGGACCGATGTATCTAGGAGCCAGCTTTCCTTTGATACCAAAACGGTGCGTGCCTCTCATGGGAGTGACACGAAGGTAAACAAGATCACCAGGGACATACTCCATGTCCGTGTGCTTCCTGTCGTAATTGCTCTTCTGGCGACTTTGAGCAATCTCCAGATTTTCAAGAATGATATGCACCTTCTCCTCCGCTTGAGTTACAATGTCAGGGCCAAACCAAATTCTTTCTCCTGCACCTGACCAACCAATCGGAGTTCTGCATTTGCGGCCATAGAGAGCCTCAAATGGTGCCATATTTAGACTTTTCTGGAAGCTGTTGTTGTAAGAGAATTCAGCATAAGGAAGACATTCTTCCCACTTCATGCCAAAAGAGATGACGCAAGCACGAAGCATATCCTCCAGAATCTGATTGATCCTTTCAACTTGTCCTTGCGACTGAGGGTGGTAAGCTGTGCTGAAGTTCAATTTTGTTCCCAAAGCATTTTGGAAACTTTCCCAGAACTTGGAAGTGAAGATGCTCCGACGGTCTGAACTGATCTCAAGCGGAACCCCATACAGAGAGACAATTCTGTTGATATAGAGCTCAGCCAACTGAATTCCAGAAATTGTTTCCTTGACGGGGAAGAAGTGAGCCACTTTAGAAAGCCTGTCAATGACAACAAAGATTGCATTATTGCCCTTCTGCGACCTTGGAAAACCAGTTATGAAGTCCATCTCTACTTTCTCCCATTTCCATTCCGGGGGTTTCAATGGCTGTAGAAGACCGTAAGGTTTCTGATGGACAACTTTCACTCTGCGGCAGACATCGCACTCCGAGACATACTTGGCACAATATCGTTTCAATCCCGGCCACCAATATTGTGTTTTCAATTCCATGTACATCTTTGTGCTGCCAGGGTGGATAGAAAGAACAGAATCATGCGCCTCCTTGAGAACTTGCTCTCTCAAACCCGGGTAGTTCGGAACAAACATCCGGTGTTCAAAGAAAAGCGTGCCTTGATCATCGACGTGAAATGACTCATACTTTGGAAGCTGAAGTTTGGAGATGATCTTTCTGGTGTGCGGATCACCAAGATGAATGGAGCGAACCTTTTCTTCCAAGAGAGGAGTAGCCAGAAGGTTCAGGAGATGCCCTTGTTCCACAATTTCAAGGTTGAGCTGACGGAATTCCTCGCACAAGAGAGGCTGTTGTTCTTCCATCATGAGGTTATTAACATAAGCTTTGCGGCTGAGAGCATCGGCCATGACATTAGCTTTGCCCGGAGTGTAGTTGATGGTCAAATCGAAGTCATCGATTGCTTCAATCCACCTCCTTTGCCGAAGGTTGAGATCAGGCTGAGTGAAGATAACTTCAGACTCTTGTGATCAGAAAAGATTTCACAACGGTTGCCCAGCAAGTAATGCCTCCATAGTTTCAAAGCAAAGACAACTGCTGCGAGCTCGAGGTCATGTGTAGGATAGTTGATCTCATGCGTCTTTAACTGTCGAGAGGCATAAGCAACAACTTGTTTTTCTTGCATAAGGACCGCACCCAGTCCTTGCAAAGAGGCGTCACAGAATATCTGGAAAGGCTTAGATGTATCCGGAGGAACCAAGACTGGTGTGGAAGTGAGCTTCTCTTTGAGTGTCTCAAAGCTTACTTGACATGCAGGAGTCCAAAGGTATCTCTTTCCTTTCTTGAGGAGATCGGTAAGAGGCTTCGCTATCTTCGAAAAGTTCTGAACGAAGCGACGGCAATAACTAGCCAAACCAAGGAAACTCCGCACTTCTTTGACATTTACAGGAGGAAGCCATTCAACAATTGTCTTTACAGTTTCCGGGTTGACTGCAATGCCCTTGGCAGAGATGACGTGACCAAGATAGGTTACTTGAGGCAGCCAAAACTCACACTTGGAGAACTTTGCATACAGGCGGTTCTCACGAAGCTTGTTTAGGACACACCGAAGGTGTTCTTCATGCTCTTCCTTTGACTTAGAATAGACTAGGATGTCATCCAGATAGACCACAACGAACTTATTAAGATACTCCATGTAAACCGAGTTCATGAGCCTCGAGAAGGTGGCAGGTGCGTTGGTGAGACCGAAAGACATGACCGTGTACTCATACAGGCCATAGCAGGTGGTGAAAGCTGTTTTAGGAACATCTTCCTTGCGAATTTTGATTTGGTGATAACCACTTCTCAAGTCAAGCTTAGAGAACACCACAGCTCCAGCTAGCTGATCGAAGAGATCATTAATCCGCGAAAGGGGATATTTATTCTTGATGGTTTTAGCATTGAGAGCCCGATAGTCAACACAAAGTCTATCAGTCCTGTCTCGCTTCCTCACAAAGATTGTTGGGCTACCCCAAGAAGAAGTACTGTGTTGAATGAAACCCAACTTCTCTTGTTCATCAAGCTGACGTTTGAGTTCAGCCAACTCAGAAGGACCCATTTTATAAGGCCGCTTGGAGATAGGAGCCGTTCCAGGTTCAAGCTCAATTACAAACTCAACCTCACGATCCGGAGGCATACCCGGAAACTCTTCAGGAAAGACATCTGGGAACTCACAGACCACCGGAACACTCTGAATAGCTTCCATAGCATCATCATTCAGAGCCGCCAAAGAGAAAAGCTGGATAGCAGGAGTCAGACTTGGAGAAAAGACTATATGGCCTTCAGGAATCTTCAGAGAAACCGAGCGTTCAGCATAATCAATCACAGCTGCATTTGCTGTCAACCAATCCATGCCCAAGATGACATCAATGTCAGAATTGCCCAGAACAATTAAGGACGCCGAGAACGAAGAGCCACCGATCTCAATTTGATTGCCATGGCTGATTTTAGAAGCTGCCATCTTTGCTCCAGGAGAAAGGACCATTAACCGCTCGAGGAGAGGATCCAACGCTAACTCATTCTCATTTGCAAACTTGTGAGAAACAAAAGAATGCGATGCACCAGAATCAAACAAAACTCGTGCAGGGACTGAATTAACGGATAACATACCCATCACAACTCTAGGTGCATGCTCAGCTTGAGCGGCGTTGACACAGTTGGCATGAGCAACAGTAGGCCCGGGCTTGGTGTTGATGTTGAGAGCCCGAGGTGGTGGTGCACGAACCAAAGGAGAGCTTGCCGCAGATCTTGGAGGTGGTGGAGGAAGAGCTTTGTTTTTCATCGGACAGTTCCAGTACTGATGCCCAGTGTCTCCGCAAGTGAAACAAGCACCAGGTGGACGTGGAGCAACGTAGCCAGGGACTCCGCCAGGCGCTCCAGGGTAGTGGTGGTTGTAGCCCCTGGGAGCAGCAGTGAGGAAGTTTGGTGGCCTTGCCGCGTAGCTTGCAGGTCTTGGTGGAGCCGAGAGCGACGGTGGGGTGTTAGGAACCCAAACACGACGCTTAGAAGGAGTTGACATAGCTAAAGAGCTTGCTGCATCACGGTTGTGTTTCTTTGACTCCTCAAACACTTGCTTACTTGCTTCTTCCTGCAGAGCTGTATGCTGAAGTTCCAGAAAAGACGCCGGCCTTGCATGTGTGATTGCATATTTAATCGATGCATTGAGCCCTTGCCGGAACCTCTTTTGCTTCTTATTGTCATCAGAGATCTCATCGCCACCATAACGAGAAAGGTTCATGAAGTTCCTGATGTAGGTATTGACATTGTCATTTCCCTGCTTGAGGTTGAGAAACACTTCCTTCATCCTCTCCATGACAATTTCTGACAGGTACTGCTCTTTGAACGCTCCAGTGAACTGTTCCCAAGTAGGCTGAAAATTAGTGCGGTTTGCCTTCAGGTAATTCTCCCACCAGAGAGCTGCATCTCCCTTCAGAAGGTGAGTGGCACACTTTACCCATTCTTGCTCAGGAACATCAGCAGTCGTCAGTAGCCTTGACATCTCACGCAACCAATCATCAGCATCAAGTGGTTGATCAGAAACATCAAATTGGCGTGGGTTGAACTTCAGGAAGCTTTTGATGTCTCCTCGCTTGGGAGGTGGAGGTAGCGGAGCAAACTCATTCCTCCGAACACTCTCTTCAAAACGCTGCTGGTTCTGTTGCATTGCTGCCAAGGCATTGGCGATGTTTGACAACGCGGACCCCAGTTCAGGTGGAATGTCCTCATCAGAACGGCGTGGTGGTGCCATCCTGTGATTACAAACTCAACCTCACGATCCGGAGGCATACCCGAAAACTCTTCAGGAAAGACATCTGGGAACTCACAGACCACCGAAACACTCTGAATAGCTTCCATAGCATCATCATTCAGAGCCGCCAAAGAGAAAAGCTGGATAGCAGGAGTCAGACTTGGAGAAAAGACTATATGGCCTTCAGGAATCTTCAGAGAAACCGAGCGTTCAGCACAATCAATCACAGCTGCATTTGCTGTCAACCAATCCATGCCCAAGATGACATCAATGTCAGAATTGCCCAGAACAATTAAGGACGCCGAGAACGAAGAGCCACCAATCTCAATTTGATTGCCCATGGCTGATTTTAGAAGCTGCCATCTTTGCTCCAGGAGAAAGGACCATTAACCGCTCGAGGAGAGGATCCAACACTAACTCATTCTCATTTGTAAACTTGTGAGAAACAAAAGAATGCGATGCACCAGAATCAAACAAAACTCGTGCAGGGACTGAATTAACGGATAGCATACCCATCACAACTCCAGGTGCATGCTCAGCTTGAGCGGCGTTGACACAGTTGGCACGAGCAACAGTAGACCCGGGCTTGGTGTTGATGTTGAGAGCCCGAGGTGGTGGTGCACGAACCAAAGGAGAGCTTGCCGCAGATCTTGGAGGTGGTGGAGGAAGAGCTTTGTTTTTCATCGGACAGTTCCAGTACTGATGCCCAGTGTCTCCGCAAGTGAAACAAGCACCAGGTGGACGTGGAGCAACGTAGCCAGGGACTCCGCCAGGCGCTCCAGGGTAGTGGTGGTTGTAGCCCCTGGGAGAAGCAGTGAGGAAGTTTGGTGGCCTTGCCGCGTAGCTTGCATGTCTTGGTGGAGCCGGGAGCGACGGTGGGGTGTTAGGAACCCAAACACGACGCTTAGAAGGAGTTGACATAGCTGAAGAGCTTGTTGTATCACGGTTGTGTTTCTTTGACTCCTCAAACACTTGCTTACTTGCTTCTTCCTGCAGAGCTGTATGCTGAAGTTCCAGAAAAGACGCCGGCCTTGCATGTGTGATTGCATATTTAATCGATGCATTGAGCCCTTGCCGGAACCTCTTTTGCTTCTTATTGTCATCAGAGATCTCATCGCCACCATAACGAGAAAGGTTCATGAAGTTCCTGATGTAGGTATTGACATTGTCATTTCCCTGCTTGAGGTTGAGAAACACTTCCTTCATCCTCTCCATGACAATTTCTGACAGGTACTGCTCTTTGAACGCTCCAGTGAACTGTTCCCAAGTAGGCTGAAAATTAGTGCGGTTTGCCTTCAGGTAATTCTCCCACCAGAGAGCTGCATCTCCCTTCAGAAGGTGAGTGGCACACTTTACCCATTCTTGCTCAGGAACATCAGCAGTCGTCAGTAGCCTTGACATCTCACGCAACCAATCATCAGCATCAAGTGGTTGATCAGAAACATCAAATTGGCGTGGGTTGAACTTCAGGAAGCTTTTGATGTCTCCTCGCTTGGGAGGCGGAGGTAGCGGAGCAAACTCATTCCTCCGAACACTCTCTTCAAAACGCTGCTGGTTCTGTTGCATTGCTGCCAAGGCATTGGCGATGTTTGACAACGCGGACCCTAGTTCAGGTGGAATGTCCTCATCAGAACGGCGTGGTGGTGCCATCCTGTGATTGATATAAAACACAAGTCAGTACTATAATGGAGAATAATAATAATCCAAAATAGTACCAAGATGGAATTAACCAAGATTAAAGGATACAATTTACTAAGATGATATTAAAATATCAACAAAGTTCATAGCACCTAGAGGATATTAAGCATATCGCACACGACTGAAAAGGAGTGTGGTACACAGATATATCAAAGAATTTTTTTCGCAAATTTCGGCATTAAAATACCATTAGATGCACAAAATCACTTAACGAATCAAGATTAGTGACTTTACCAATTCAATATACAAAAGCGAATGATAAGAGTAGTGGTATGGTCGCGACTCCATCCCGCACTCAAATCATTACTCTGCACATGAATAAGTAGAACACATATCCTAACCCCTTCTTCTCACGATGAACCTAAAGATTGGTAAGTACGGAACGAGCACCCCAAACAAGATAACGTCGGATAACAAAGAGTAAGACAGATCGCGGCGGTATACAACGAATCAGATAGATCGCGTCGGTTTGCAAAAGCCTGTCGGTATGGAATGTACCAACAGTTGATAACCAAAAGGCCGATTGTGATAACAACTTGGATGCAACAGATAGACAAGGAATTACACACACACACACACACTTTCTATGGTACTACGAAAACCCAGAACACGTGAATCCTAGTTTGAATTTTAAGAAGAGGATTGAAAACGTTACACTTCCTTACCAGAAAAGGGTGGGTGGGTAATAAGAAAAGTGGAAGCAGTCCTACTCTCGCGTTTTGTTTTTCCCTAGTATACATAGCTACCAAAAATATTTGCTAGACTGACAACGACCATTTGGCTGAGACCCTGAAGGGCGGGATGGCTCTGATACCAATTGTAACTACCTCGGTAAATTACGCTCCTAGTTACAAGCCTGGATGAGCGGAAATGGTTGAAATAGTACGGTGGGGCCCAAATGCCACTCACAGGTAGACCTTTCGGCCGTCCCAACCATTTCCAAACATCGGGACAAGAACGGGCGGCGTAATCGGCAGGTGAAGGGATCAACTACATACACAAATGAGTATGTATGCAAGCCACCATACAACAGTACATCAGAGCCATTCCATCTAAAAGAAATAGAAATATTGCAACGCCATACGGCAAGATCCAAATATCCTAGATAGATATAATAGTTTAGGATATCTCCTCATACATCAAACATCAGAGTATCAGGCGGAAGCGGTAAACAAGATCCGAGTACGGATAAGAAGCAAATCGGCATAAGATGCCCCATAATAAACACATCCCGCCCACAGATCTCACGGATCCCCATTCCCGGAATCTCTACACCGAATGATCGTTGACCACATGGTCCGTCTCCTCCACCCAGTATCCATCTTGCGAGTGCACCTGTTCATCTGAATCAAATAATTTATCGTGTGAGACCCTAGGGGTGCTCAGCAAGTCTTTATGCCTCTAAAGAGGACACAACCTGGGTGACGCAATTGCAGCAAAAGATAATATCTAACAATTCTATAGATACTCGCTAACTATCCGCCTAACCAAAGATAGACGGATGTCCGTGAATTAATGACAACAGTTATAACAGTAATATCAACAGATCCATCCTCCTCCTCGCTTACCAACGAGGAAGCGGACGAACACCCCCATCCGTTGGCAGTTTTATTATCCATTCCATGAGTGTTGCACTATTTACTAGTCAGTTACTTAGTCAAATTAAAGCGGTACTTTAGTTATGCTTGTCTATGATCGAGAAACTGTGCTCCAAGTCGTCCATAACCGCGGACACGGCTTTCAGAAAGTTTTACCCTGCAGGGGTGCACAAATAGCAACACACACTCGATCAACCTCGGAAAAACCAAATCAAAACCCAACAAGGCATTCACGACAAAGCAATCACCAGATTCAGAAATATTTCAGGGGGCCACCCCATTAAGCTACCCGCAACGAAGTTAGCCGACTCCGAGACGGACTCAAGGTTTGCGTCAGTGGCTGTAAACGACTGGGAACCCGAAAATGTGACTGGGCTTGTCGATACCGCGAAAACACTCCGCTTCCCTAAACAGTACAGGTGCAGTACCTCGCACAATTTAAATTAAGCAGTAAAGCATGGCATAAGTACATAATAGTAATAAAGCCCCAAACTACTTTGTGGCCCCAAGAAATAAGAATGAATCAAGCTCTGGCTCAAGGGGGTCCCATAAGCCTCCCGGATGTGGATAGCGCGAATATTCAAGGAACAGGAATCAAGTACTCGGGGTCCTACGGGACACAAGTGAGCATGAAAAACCAAATAGCCGATATTGCTCACCGGTGCCACTTTCATTAGTTATCCCATTACTACTCAGGTTAAGTTGTTTAGGTACCTCGTTATCCATCAGACACTCACATACCCTACACATGCTGTTCTACGACTCGCATGGCTCAAACAACTCCTGTAGTAATGGCTCATGGGATGGAGGAACAAGTTTCGGTGGGGCTTAAAAGTAAAGGCTATGCAATACTTGGGATTCAGATTAATGCGTTTACCGACTCAATGATGCAAGAATAAGATAGAGGCAATAGGTACTATATGTATGCAAGCATGTGGTAGTGCTTGCCTGGCAGCTCAGTTGAAGCGAGAGAAGGATCTGGGTAGTGCTCCTGGGTTTCTTGATATATCCCTTGCTCAGCGTCTATTCGAAGAAGAACCAAACAAACAAGGGCCAACATAAATAAAATGCACAAGCATATGAATAAGATGCGTCAAGCAAACAATCATGCCATGATGAATGATGCACAATTTGCATGGCAATAAAGTAGCATGGCATGGGTGAGGTGTGGAATACAAGAAATAAGCATTTAATTGAGCTTTGGTCACATTTTATACTCCAATAAGTTGCTGTAAACTTTATATTTATATGATGCATGCTGCAAAACAGAACAAAGAATGCATAAACAGAAAGGTGTCGTCGAGCTAATCATTTTAGACACATTATTTGTCAAATTCGGAGTTATAAAACAAAAGTTATTAATTAATTAAGGCAAAGGGCATTTTATTGTAATTTTGATCAACTCGAAATTTAAAGTGTCCAAAATATATTTTGAATGGCATATTTGAATTCCTCACATTTTTATGATCTCAAAACATATATCATTTGTATCATTTGGTTTTAGAATTCAAAAGTTATTAAAAACAGATTTAAATTTATATTAAAACATATACTGAAATCATTTTATTAAAACAGAAAAGCAGGCGGCCCTTTTCTACTCAGCCGCACCTAGCCCCAGTCACTGATGGGTGGGCCAGTGCTGACTGGGCAGACAACGGCGCGTGGCGGTCTTTCTGCACCACGAGCTCAGCTAGCCCAGGTGACTAGCGAGTGGGTCCAGCGGCGCGCAGGCCCACACGACAGCGAGCGAACTAGAGGATGCCACGTAGGGGATCTAGGGGCCGCGGGTTGACGAAAAGGAAGGCTGGGTCCCTTTTTTTCAAAAACGCCACGGGAGGCTGACAAGCGGGCCTAGAGGGAGCGCGGGTTGAGGAATCAAAAAGGAAGGGGGGTTTTCCGAGAAAAAACCACGCGGTACTGTTTTTCTTCCTAGGTTGTCTGACGAAACTGAAGACGCGGAACTAGGCGCGGCGGGGCTCGATCTGGCGACCTCGCGCGCGCGTGCGCGGCGACGGCTACCGCTGCGGTGGCTTGGTTTGATGCTAGGAAACGATAGCGCGACCAGATGAAGGCTTACTGCGGCGCAACAGCGGAAACGCGAACGGCGAGCAGCGCGCCCAGAGAGTGTTCGGCGAAAGGATCTACGTGTCCAGGAAGCACGAGGCCGAGAGAGGTTGTCCGGGGGAACCAGGGGCTCACCGGGAGTGCGTCGGTGGGGTTGGTGCGACCGGGGAAGCAGCGGATCGGCGGCGTTGCTGGCGCACCCAGGGTTAGGGTTTCGGGTCGGCGTCGTGGACGTGCAGGGGTCCTGGGCCTCCTCCTCCCCGTCTGCGGCACAGGGGCGTTGCAGAGGCCGCCCCGGTCTTCCTCGACACCCAGAGCACCGCGCCCGCCGCCTGTTTCGAGGAGGTGGTGGTAGACACCGACGGTGGACACCGGGGTGGAGAGGAGGTAGCAGGGGGAGGGAAGGGGAGGTGCAGGGGCCAGGGGAGATCTGGGCGAAGCCAGGCAGAGAAGAGGGAGCAGATAGGAACGAGAGGGGAGGAGGGGATGCCGTGGGGAGGCTCGGGGTGGAAAAGGTGGCTTCGGCCACTTTTTCTTCTCCTCCTCCTCACGTGCTCGACGCTGGCTCGGTTTGAGCAGGGTAGGGGGCAGGTAGGGTGGAGCCAAGGCGAGGCCAAGGTGGCTGGCTCGGGTGTGGGGTCGGCCTGGCAGGGAGAGAAAGGGAGAGGGGGTGTGGCATGGAGCTAGGGTTGGAGGGATGGGGTGGCTCGGGTTAGGGCTGGTTAGATGGGGTAAGGCTTCGGCCTGGGGTAGGTTAGGGCTGGCAGGGAGAGAGAGGGAGATGGCTTAGGGTAGGGGTGATGACTCGGCAAGGTGAGGGTGAGGTGGTAGGGTTGGGTTTTCTCTCACATGATCATGCATGGGAGCATACACATGTGAGGGTGAGGCTTGTGATGCACATGGCCAGGAAAACTGGACCAAGATGAGGAGGGTTTAGGGTTTGAACATGATCCACTCAAAACCAAAGAAAAACCAAAGGAGATCAAAAGATGGTGATGGTTGCATGGCCCATGCAAATGCATTAAATGCCATGTTTTAATCTTGTGAAAACAAAATACTTATTCTTGGCATTTATACATATGCATTCCAAAAATATGGAATAAGCCAAGCTAAAAGGATTAAAAGGAAGCCCCATGTGGAGTAGATGGAGATGGCCATATTTGAATAAAGATGGGACATGCTAGTGTGTATGTGCCACTAGATATTTAGTAAGCCCAAAATATCCCAACATGATAATAACCCCAAGACAACCCATATGGAAGCTAGAAAAGGGTTCCACTCACAAGGCATGCAAAGGTGGCCATGTGGCTCTCATAAACCAATAATGTGGAAACAATATGGTGCATATATGAGAGCATGTGGAGATAGAATTGGATCCATCCCAACCCACATGAGCTAGAGGTAAAACCAAATAAGTTGCAATGCTCATATATGGTGGAATGGTGGAATGATGGGGTGATGACAAGAAAGGTGGTGGAGTGGAATAAAAGATATGCCCCCAACTCATCTTGGGCATTTACACAATATATCAAGAACCAAATACAATATCAAGAGGCAAATACAATTTACAATGCATATGAGAGAAGAACCAAATCAAAAGGGTTTTATATGATGCTCAAATGCAAGGTGGCATGATGACATGAGCATGATATAATGATGATGCAACAATTGTATATATGAAGTAGCCATTATATTACTAGACCAAGTAGCATTACAATTGTTAGACAAATGGGATGCTATAGTTTCTGAAACAATTCTTTCAGCTCCTAGATAAACTTGATATTTTAAAACAATCAAGAATCATGGAGGCAAACATGATACTTAAGATACTAACACTGGAATTGTTACTCTCGATTTAATACCAACTATTAAATTTCACGGAGTAAATAGAGTTTGCTAAAAGTTTGCAATAGGACTTTAAACTTTGATTGACACTCAACACAATACGATACCAGTTCGTAAAGTAAATATCCAGAATTCTATAGTTCTATTATCTCAATTAGAACTAAGCATAAAGTGGTGAACGAATGCCAATGACTACACCAAATTATGCAAATTCACTTTGATTTAATTTATGATAAATTGAGTTCTACTAATCCAAATTAGAAATAAACTCCCACTCAAAAACGACATCCCTCATTCCTTTTTGGTGATTACATGAACCAAATCCACTACACCAAGTCCGATCATCACGTGAGTCGGTGTAGCTTCAAAGGCGAGCATCCATATGGTCATCATATCAAAACATATGACTCATGCTTAACCTTTCGGTCCGTGTTCCGAGGCCATGTCTGTACATGCTAGGCTCGCCAAGTAAGAACCTTAGTATTCGCGTGTGTAACTGTCTTACACCCGAGATATGCTCGTGGATTCAAGTACACCCGATCATCACGTGATGTATTGAAGCGACGAAACATTTTTGGTGCATACTTAAGGAAGAACACATTTTTATCTTGATATCTAAATGAGGGATCATCTTATTATGCTAATAAAACGCCAAACAAGCAATATAAGATGCAATAAACATCACATGTTAATAAGTGAAATGATATGGTTCCCGCACTTTATCTCCATCATGTGCATCGTGGTATGATCTCTATCATACCTCTATGTGTAAGGCCAAGGTCTATGGAACCTACACGTTATGTGTTGTAAGAGTATCATCTTATACTTCTACTTACAACATCACCATATCATAACACTAGCCCAGCAACAATCTAAACTAGACGCCTCTAATTTATCCATTGCAAGTTTTACGTGGCTTAGGTCTTTCGAAGATAGAACCGTTCTTACCTATGAACATGAACCACAACAAGGATAACCAAATTGTTGACAACTCGTTGCAAATTAGATATTGACTATAGTAGGAGAGACAGACACCCGCTAGCCACTTATGCAAAACTAGTTGCATGTCAAGCGTGGAACAGGTCTCATGTGCGAGGACATGTAAAGTTTGTCCAGGCCGCTTCATCCCACTATGCCACCAATATCCAAAGTACAACTAAGAAGCAATAAAATGATCATCATCGCCCACATACTCATATGTGTACTACCCGTGCAAAGTATCTACGCATAGATCCGGCTCTGATACCACTGTAGGGTTCGCAACATAGAAAACAAAAAATTCCTACGATGGGAACAACTATGTACCAAGATCTATCTACTAGATACAAACAACGGGCGGATGTATATCCGTAGAGAACATACCCTTGAAGACCGACAAAGCTTAACGAGTCCAAACTCGTGGTTGATGTAGACGATCTCTTGCCGATCTCAAGATCGAGAGGAAGTCCTAGCGGCGCAAAACAACAGCACATCCGTGCTCGCACACACGTTCGAGGCACCGAGCAACCTCCGCCTCCTCGCTCCAGCGATGCAGCGGAATCACAACTCTTTCTTGCCGAATAGCCACCGGGAACATGTATCTCGCTAGTCCGAGACCATGGGGGATAAATTCTAGAGGGGGAGAGAGATCCTTCACGAGGAGGTGTGAGTGAGAAGTGAGAGGAGGGGCTCCTTATATAGGGGAGGGGGGCAGCCTAAGGGGGCATGGCCGACAGCCATGGAGGGTGCCCCCACCTCTCCCTCATTCATGTGGGTGGAAACTCCACTCACAAAATGGCCCTTCAATTTTCTCCACTCAAAAACCCACTCAAATTCCCATTAAATTTCCACCAAATTTAATGCAAACTCTCATTAAATAAATCTCTTTTATTTTATTCAGAATTTTGTCAATTACTTTAATGTCAAACATTCACAAATAACCCCTTGATATAATTCTATTTCACATGCATAACCACTTTATGCAATTTCACCCGAAAACCTGTTTCGGTATCTAGTGAAATAAATTCCTGCGCTTGTTCATTCTTTCGGCATGAAACTTTTGCTCGAATTGGATGTCGGTGTCTCTTAAGTGTGTCACCCTACGGTTCGTGAATAATGCGGACATGATCGAGACCCCTCTCGGATCAATAATCAGAAGCGGGATCTGGAGACCCATACTGACTCCCACACATTCAACGATGACTTTCTTGTGATCGTCGGAACCTTTTAACGCTAGTATCTTAATCCCTTTGTTTCACGATATATTACATGTCCGATATTCGATCATCGGTATCTCCATACCTAGTTTGATCTCGTTACTGACATGCACTCTTTTTTCGTTACCATGATATAACATTCTAGTGATCAAATCACTTGCTTGCAAGCTAACCAATGTGATATCACCGAGAGGGCCCAGAGCATATCTATCCGTCATCGAGATGAACAAATTCCACTCTTGATCCATGAGCCTCAACATAACACTTTATTAGTTCTGAATCCATCTTTATAATCACCCTGTTACGGTGTGACGTTTGATGTTATCAAGAAACTCTTCCGGTGTTAGTGATTGACATGATCTCATGGTCTAAGGATTAGGATCACTTCGTAAGTTGTTATAGCAATATAAACTCAATGACTTTTATCGTAATGCTATACTTCGGATGAATGTTCATCACACCATTACACTAATGTTGTGACCTCGTTATTAACAACATCCAATGTCCATGATTAGGAAACCTATGATCATCTTGTTAATCAACGAGCTAGTTTATAAGAGAGGCATAACTAGGAACTTCCTTTTGTTTATTAAACACACATGTATTAATGTTTCCGTATTAATACAATTATAGCATGTAAAATAAACATTTATCATAAACAAGGAATACGATAATAACCACTTTATTATTGCTCTCGAGCATATTCCCTTCAGACTATGGGTCCATGTAGTAGCTAGATGGTTGTACCTCCTCCTTGTGCTTTCATGTATAGATCTTGTGAGCTCCATTTATGATCAAAATCTAATCTATTTGTAATCATGCATGTTGTGTTTGCAGTGATCCGATGGATATTGAGATTATTATGTTGGTTTGATTAATGGTTTTGTCTTTATGATTCTATCATGTCTGTGTTGTTTTTGATCTTGCATGCTCTCTGTCGTTAGTAGCTATCTTGGCCAAGTAGTTGCTAGTGACTCTAAGAGGGGGTATTTATGCTCGATAGTGGGTTCATGCCTCTAGTTTACAAGGGAAGTGACAGAAATCTCTTTGGTTGTAGATGTTCTGTTGCTACTAGGGAGAAAACAATGGTCTCTTGTTGATGGAACATGTGGACTGTTTACCTTACACACTTTGCTTAAAGCAGTTGTCTGTTGCTTGCAACTTAATATAAGAGAGGGTCGGATGATTACCTGAAGGTGGACTTCTAGTCATAGATGCAGTTGGATGGCGGTCTATGTATCTTGTTGTATTGCCCAATCGAATCTCATAGGATCTTTCTGACTAGTAATTGCATTGTTATGCCTTGCTCAGTTCCTGTCAATTGCCCTGCTGTAATTTGTTTACCCTTCATGCCATGTTGTTTATCTAAGGAGAGCACCTCTAGTGAACTATGGACCCCGGTCCAATCTTTACAATTGATAAATCTTCCAATGTTACTTGTTTAATTGATGCAAACCACCATTACTTTCCACACCATACGTTTAATCCTTTGTTACAGCAAACCAGTGAGCTTGACAACCTCACTGATTCGTTGGGACAAAGTCTTGAGTTTGTGTTGTGCAGGTCTCCACGTTGTTTGCAACACCTGTGTGACGTTTCCTTCCTCCTAGTTCGATAACCTCGGTCTCAACTGAGGGAAAACTTGCTGCTGTGCTCTTCACACCCTACGCTTGGGGTTACCAACAAAGTGCTACATCGAGCACCGTCAAGTCTTTCTGGCGCCGTTGCCGGGGAGGTAAGGTAAAAGATACTCACATCCTCCGGTGTGAGTGCTCGAAGTTATTTACTTTAGATTCTGTAGTTTTGTCTTTTTGTTTCTTGTTTTCACTAGTTAGGCTTAATGGAAAACAACAACAAAATTAGAGAGCTTTTTAGTATTTTTCCGAAGTTAGAATTTGAGTGGTTTGAAAAGAAAATTAAAAAACCTATGGAACTTTGTTTGCATGCTAATAGCAATGTTATTAGTATGAATGTTTTGAACACCATTGTTACTAATGGTATGGAAAGTCTAAGCTTGGGGAAGCTAGTTTTTATGAGAAAGATCTTTTTAGTTCCCCAGCTTTAGGGAAGAAAATTTGCTCTGATGATACTTTATCTACCATATCTGGTAATTCTAATGATACTTGTGATATTTTAAATCCACATACTGAAAGTGTCCCTTTTAAAATACCTATTGAAATTGTTGAACGTGTTATGAATAACTGCTATTTTGGAGATGGAACTGTCCATCCTAGTGATCATTTACTCTTTATACATGAATTATGCGAGTTGTTCAAGTGTGCAGGTTTTCCCTTTCTCACTTAGGGACAAAGAAATGGAGTGGTATGAGCTACTAGATGATCCTCATCATCTGGAGTGGAAGGAACTTGAATCTCTCTTTTATTCTAAATTTTATCCTCCTCATGAAATTCATAAAGATAGGAATTATATTTATAATTTTCATCCTCATGAGGGAGAAAGTATTTCCCAAGCTTGGGGGAGATTGAAGTCACTAATGCTCAAATGTTCCATTCATGAGCTTCCCAGTAATGTTGTTATCAATAATTTTATGCAAGGCTTTCAGGACATTACAGGGACTATCTTACCTGTTTAGAGGGATCCTTCACAAGTAAGGAGGTCAAGGCTAAGTTAGATCTTCTTGAAACAATTCAAAGCAATACCGAAGGTTGGGATAACGACAAAGGTAAAAAACCAGGTATAAACTATGAGTATGATTGCATTAAGTATTTCGCTAAAACTGCTAATTTTCAAGAGCTTAGTTCTAGATATGGTATTTATCCTCAAATTCTTGTTAAATATTATAGAGGCTTTGCTTCCCATATTCATGCTCCTAATGAAGAGTGGGACATGTACCATGAACCTTTTAAAGACACTTGCATGGAAAATGAAAATGTTATTAATGATTGCAATAAACATGCTCAAACTTCTGAAAGTACTATTTCTTATAAGTATGTTAATTTGTGTGGTATGCATAGACCTTGTGAGAAGAATCAAATAGAAGAATAATATTGTATCACACACTGGAATGAAAAAAACAGAAAGTGGTATAAGGCTCTAAATGATCTTGGTAAAAAAAATTGTGCCCTCTATCCTTTTATTTGTGAACTCTTCTATGAAGTGGGTCATTTCAATTTTCAATGCTCAGGTCATACTAATGACCTTTCTAATCCAATGAGTACTGCAAGCTTGTATTGTGATAACGCAATCACTGATAATCAACATGATGAACTTACATTCTCAAAAAAAACATGATGAACTTACATTGTTTTTGGGGTGTGAAGAGTTATCAAGAAAAACTTCTTTGGTAGACATGAGTGCTTTTGGTATGAATTGAGTCCTGCATGGGTGTCATATTTATTGTGTTGATAATTGCCACGCGAATACTTATATACAAAATCTTATAAAAGATGATATTTTACCAAAATATGACAGGACTGATATGAGTTTTGTTCTTATTAATGAGAAGGAGGAATCCTCCAAAGTTTCTTCTATTGTCTCTAACAATAAACCAGGGTATGTGGAGAAGCTTCCTTTCAAGCCTCTCCCTCCTAAAGAGGAGAATAAGAAGAAGAAGATGAAGAAGAGTATAAGGAGAGAGGAAACGGTATCTTCCCCTAAGAATGTTGCTCCTATCATAGTTTTTGCTGATGAGTCTGAACTTGATGATGTTCCTATGACTGTTACCTATATTAGTGATCATGATTGGGAAAAGTACACTACTTTTGATATTGAAAATCTCTTTGGCACCAATTCCGAAAATGATAATATTAATAATTGTTATGATATTAGTGCTATCCATGTTCCTTCCAATGATGATATGTTTCCAAATGAACACACTTTGGAAGATAGCTATTTTGTTGAATTTGCTCCCACTACAGTTAATAAGAATGGCTATTCTTATGTGGAGAGTAATAATCATTTTATGCATGTGGCTCATGATAAGAATGTTTTATGTGATAGTTATATTGTTAATTTTATTCATGATTCTACTGAAAGTTATTATGAGAGAGGGAAATATGGTTTTATGTATCTCAACAATATTAAGTTTCCCCTCTTTATGTTGAAAGTCTTGAAGTTGCACTTGTTTTGCTTCCCTATGCTTGTTGCTTTGTGCTTTCATGACTTTTTTTTACAAGATTCCTATGCATAGTAAGTGGGTTAGACTTAAATGTGTTTTGAATTTGGTTCTTGATGCTCTCTTTTACTTCAATTCATATTTCTTATGTGAGCATCTTCTCAAACTATCAAGCCTAACTTAAAGGCGTTAAAGAAAAGTACTTGTTAGGAGATAACCGAAGAGTTTTCTTGAGTTTTGAAAGTTATTAATTCTGTAATGACCTCTCCTTATTCTTTTTGTTTGCTTTTTGTGCCAAGAATAACCTCTAATGATAGGAAAGTAAGATTTGGGGAGTTCCTGTCCTAAAACAAATTTTTGTCCTCCACCATAAATATTCGTGAGGAGTCTCTGTAAGTTGGATTGATTTGAAAATTTACAAATAAATCCCCCAGTATGTTAGATAACTTTTTTTAGTTCAACACTTTTTGATTTGAGAAACATATGGTCTTCTAAAAAAATCGGTTTCTGCCTTCTGGTCTGTTTTGACAGATTTCTGCCATTATTTTTATTTGCTTCTTATTGATTCCTTTTTGGGTTATTTTTGGGAAATTGAGCTTTTTGAGGGAATTGATACAGTAGCTTCTGTTTTTAGTGAAAGTTTTGCTGTTCCTAAACTAAACCCCAAGGTCTATTATCTTTTGAATACACTAATGTTGCTAATGAAGATTGTGTGAAGTTTTGTATGAAGGAAAAATTTCAGGTGTAGAGAAAGAATGATGTAATGAGATGAAGAATGGACAAAAGCTCAAGCTTGGGGATGCCACCCCGTGTCACCCCAAGAAATATTCAAGAGGTACAAGCGTCAAAGGTTAGGGATGTCCAAGGCATCCCCTTCTTCATCAATAAAAATCTCAGGTCTTTCTAGACACTTCGTTTTTATTGTTTCATGCATTGTTGTGTTGTTCTTGGAGCGTATTAGTTTTTGTTTTTGGTTTTCGTTTGCTTAGTTTGATTGATTAAGTTGGTTGGTTACACCACACTTCTTTTGGAGAGAGACACACTCTGTTTCCATTGCCTAGAACACTCTAGTTTTCACTCTTATTGTTTTGTGAGTGTTCACTTTTGCTAGCACTGCGTTCAGCCTTAGTTTTCTTGTGCTTTCAGCTTAGAACTTTTTAGTTCTTCTTTGTGGATTTGTAAGACAAGATCACTGATCTTTATTGATTATTTTCTTTGTGAGTTGTTTCAAATGAGTCGATTGGTGTTGGAAAAGAGTAGAAAGTTTCATGCTTATAGTGGTACAAAAGGGAGCTTGTTTTGACTATGAATTAGACTTTATCATGTCATGCTAGAAGTTGTTTTGACCTTATGCTTAGTGATTATTGTTGTAGCATGTCTTGTTCCAAACAATTGGGATTGCTTAGTGTGCCTTGAAAAAATTATGCGTTGTTTTAGCATGCAAAAGCATATTATTGTGGTATTCTCCTTTGATGCTTTGCTTGGGTTGACTTGGCACATGCTCACACCATGTTATGACTATGACAAGTCACCATAGCCTCTATGATCATTTAGTCCTTGACTTGTAGTACCACTCTATGCTTTGATTAGTAATTCTTTGTTGCTCTACATGATTATGGCCATTATTGCTCTCTTAGTTGGTTTCTCCCAGTCTTTTGCTAGCCTCCACTTGTATGAGTAAGCTCTACTCATGCTTCCAACTCCTAAGAAACCAAGTTATTCCAAAGTGTCCACTATAAACTCCTATGCATGTTGTGTTACACCATTCCAAGTATATTCTTGTTTTCAGCTATCTTCCAATTAAAAACTATTTTGTGATGTGAAAACTTAGTGATTAAAGCCCTCACAAACTTGATGGCACACTTTATATTCTTTTCCCCTAATAAATTTGAACCATTGTGTCATCTATGTTGTATATGCTTGCACTTATAAGTTGTAATTAGCAGAACCGTGCTGTAACGGGGAAGGTTTTCAACATTGCACTTGTACTTTGTGCTCAGTTGATATCATGCTCTTTTGTTTATGGATGTCACCAGTGTAAAATAAAGAGGGAACTTGTAAGTCCATGGAGTTTGTATTCTATGTTAGAGAAACACCTGGGCCATAGTGAGCTATCTATGAAGCCATGCCTAATCATGGTGGAAACTTGCAGCATCACCATAGTGAGCTATCTATGAAGCATCCTCAATAAAAATCTATGTATATGGTAAATAAAAACATTGCTGAGATGCTCATTGTCTGCTTGCCTTGTCATTTTGGTTATGGGAAAGCTCTTGTACCATGTGCAATGGGTACCCCGTTGGCGGTTCTCAATGATATGCAAATACTTACAATGACAAGAACCTACAGGTGACTAAAGTTGAGTAGCATGAGGTGTGGCCCTCGTATTCAAGGGACTTGAGATTGCCAACTTATACTTCGTCAAGCATATACGCCATAGTTTGTTCACTTTAACCTTAGTCACTTCAAGATGCTTATGATAGGGGCAATGAGGGCTGAAAGCTAACAAGTTCCATAATTTTTGGATGCTCTTTTTGAAACTTGAAATCCATGCTTCCTTTATAAAAGGCATTTCTTCCACCATTATGTTGAGTCTCCACCTTCTACCTTTAGGCACCCTTAATAGAGCATAGTTGTCATTCTGTGTGCAGTGTTCCAAAGCTTATTGATTGATGTATATTGTGATATTACTTGTTCTTGTGCTATTTGTTTCTAGTCACCCTTGTGAACTTTGAAGGTGTCCTATGCATCTATTTGCTACTCTATGAGGGACAAGATGGTTACCACTATGCTATGTTTTCTGTATGTGAAACAAACAAATGTTTTTCAATGCACGTTATTCATGATCTTTGTTTGTAGCCTTTCATGTTGCATGCATAGTTACTATGTCCTATTGTTAGAACTCCATATTTCATGCACATGTTTAGAGTTCTCTGATCCCATCTCTCAATGCTTGAAAATGGTTAGATCTTTATTGTGAGGGTGCATGTCACCTCAAAAATTATTCTTTTTATCACTTACCTACTCGAGGACGAGCAGGAGTTAAGATTGGGGATGCTTGATACGTTTGGAAACGTATCTATAATTTTTGATGCTCCATGCTTGTTTACTATCTACTTTGCTTTGCTCTGTGTACACTTTGATGTACTTTTTACATGTTTTCTGGTACTAACCTATTAACAAGTTCTTCCTGGCACCCTGCCACGAAACCTTCTATAGCCACCGCCACCGTCGTCCCTAGATCGGGGGGATCTGAAGTTCTTCCTGGCACCCTGCCGGAGGGGAGATCATCCCGGAGGCCTTCTCTCCGGTATGATGCATGAGTAGTTCCACCTTGGACTATGGGTCCATGTAGTATCTAGATGGTTGTATCTCCTCCTTGTGCTTTCATGTATAGATCTTGTGAGCTCCGTTCATGATCAAGATCTAATCTATTTGTAATCATGCATGTTGTGTTTGCAGGGATCCGATGGATATTGAGATAATGATGTTGGTTTGATTAATGGTTTTGTCTTTATGATTCTATCATGTCTGTGTTGTTTGTGATCTTGCATGCTCTTCGTTGTTAGTAGCTATCTTGGCCAAGTAGTTGCTAGTGACTCCAAGAGGGGGTATTTATGCTCGATAGTGGGTTCATGCCTCTAGTTTCCAAGGGAAGTGACAGAAATCTCTTTGGTTGTAGATGTGTTGTTGCTACTAGGGAGAAAACAACGGTCTCTTGTTTATGGAACATGTAGACTGTTTACCTTACACACTTTGCTTAAAGCAGTTGTCTGTTGCTTGCAACTTAATATTGGAGGGGGTTCGGATAATAACCTGAAGGTGGACTTCTAGTAATAGATGCAGTTGGATGGCGGTCTATGTATCTTGTTGTATTGCCCAATCGAATCTCATAGGATCTTTTTGACTAGTAATTGCGTTGTTATGCCTTGCTCAGTTCCTGTCAATTGCCCTGTTGTAGTTTGTTTACCCTTCATGCCATGTTGTTTATCTAAGGAGATCACCTCTAGTGAACTATGGACCCCGGTCCAATCTTTACCATTTATAAATCTTCCACTGTTACTTGTTTACTTGCTGCAAACCACCATTACTTTCCACACCATATGTTTAATCATTTGTTACAGCAAACCGGTGAGCTTGAAAACCTCACTGATTCGTTGGGACAACGTCTTGAGTTTGTGTTGTGTAGGTATCCACGTTGTTTGCAACACCTGTGTGATGTTTCCTTCCTCCTTCTGGTTCGATAACCTCGGTCTCAACTGAGGGAAAACTTGCTGCTGTTCTCTTCACACCCTGCGCTTGGGGTTACCAACAAAGTGCTACGTCGAGCACCATCAGTATCAGATACCTTTCCCTAACACGACACAAAAGCATAATTTGGAATATGGACAGGTCAAAGCAGTACAGGAGGTGAATGATACGCCCAATTTGCATCACCATTCTATATCATAATCTACCTCTATTCATTGATATTTGTCTTATTATGAGGTATTACTTATGTCTTTTTCATCTGTTTATGCATGTTGGATGATTCTTGGAGGATGGACTGCCGGAGTCTGGACTCTGATGGAAAAGAGGGTGTTTTGATGCAATTTCGCGAAGATCAGAAAAATACCAGAAGAATATGGGAAAATATTAGTTTTCCAGAAGATTGAGGAAGCCATAAGGTGGAGCGAAGAAGGGCCACAGGGGGGCCCACACCCCCTAGGCGCGGGCCCACCCTGGGTCGTGCCTAAGGCAGGTGTGGCCCACCTTCCCGGCTCCCGACTCTGACCCTTCGCCTATATCTTCCCTACGAAACCCTAAGGCCAGGGGGCGACCACAGATAGATTTCCGCCGCCTCTAGGGGGCGGAAAACACCGAGAGAGAAAGATCACTCCGACAGACAGATTTCTGCCGGGGGAATTCCTTCCCAGAGAGGGAATATCGTCGCTATCAACACTGTCATCAAGCTAGGCTTCATCGGGGTAATAATCATCATCCACACCATCATCTCCACCAGCACCATCATTACCACTCCGTCCCGCTATAACAATTGTGTTGGATATTACTTTAGTTCTTAGGGGAAACTTTCCCGGTGTTAATTACTATTGTAGTTGATGCTTGTGAGTGGAACCATTGGATTATTGTTTATGTTCAGATTGCTATCCATTATCATATCATCTTTGATCTTGATCCATATGATGTCCTGTGAGTAGTTCGTTTAGTTCTTGACGACATGGGAGAAGTCATGTTGTTATTAGTGGATTTGTGTTGAGTTAATATTCAATGGTTTAGTATTTAAGTTGTGGTTCTATTCTTCTAGTGGTGTCATGTGAACGTCGACTACATGATACTTCACCATTTATGGGCCTAGGGGAATGCATTGTGTATTTGGCTACTAATTGTGGGGTTGCCGGAGTGACAGAAACCTAAACCCCCGTTAGAACACCTTTGCACAAGGGAGTGTAGGATCTCAGAGTTTAAGGCTGAGTTTAGATTTATATCTTAATTACTTTCCTATAGTTACGGATGTTTGCAGGGGGTTTAATCACAAGTATGTATTAGTCCAAGTACGGTCGGTACATTAGCACAGGTTCACCCACACAACACTTACAACACCAAAGAAGAGTAATCAGCTATATGAAGCGAAAGCACTTGACAGAATTCCCATGTGTCCTCGAGAACGTTTGTTCCTTATAAGTATTTCCACCGGCTTGTCCTTTGCTAAGAACGGATTGGGCCACTTGCTACGTTTATTCTTTGTTACTTGCACTTCGTTTTGTTGCCTTATCAGAAAACCACTAAAAATTTGTTTGCTAAGTATTCACAGGGATTTCCTGCTCTATACCACTGTTCAACACCTTCTGCTCCTCATTGGGATCTTCACTCCTATTTATCGAAAGTACTGCGATACACCCCCTATACTTGTGGGTCATCAAGACTATTTTTTGGCGCCGTTGCCGGGGAGTGAAGCGCTATTGAAGAGTGGAACTGGTAAAGTAAACTTCTACTATGGGTATTTCTTTTGTTACTGCTTGTTACTTTGTTTCCAATATGGATAACCCACTTGGTTTTCTGTTTGGGAAAACTACTACCACTGCTAGGGTAGTAGATGAACCACCACCTGTTAAGACACCTACAAGTATTGTTAATCGTGTTATGGATAATTATTATTTAGGGAATGGAACAGTCCATCCTGGTGATCACTTGCTCTTTATCCATGAATTATGCGGGTTGTTTAAGTGTGCAGGTATCACAACTGAACATGTGACGAAGAAGTTACTCTCCATATCCTTAAAAGGGAGAGCTGAAGAATGGTATAAGCTATGAAGAATGGAAAATACATGGAATGGGAGGAGATGGCATCTCTCTTTTACTCTAAATTCTATCCTCCCAGTGAAATTCATAAGGATAGAAATCTGATATATAACTTTTGGCCTCTTGATGGAGAGAGTACATCTCAACCTTGGGGTAGATTGAAGTTACTAATGCTTAAATGTCCTATTCATGAACTCCCTAACAATATTATTACCAATAACTTTTATGCTAGGCTTTCTCTTCATGATAAAGATTTACTAGATGCTTCTTGTGCTGGATCATTCACACGTATGAAGGAAGAAGCTAAATGGCATCTACTAGAACGTATTCAAGATAACACTGAAGCTTGGGAGAATGACAAAGGAAGAAAGTCAGGTATAAACTATGATTATGAATGCATTAAATATTTTATTGGAACTGATGGCTTCCGTGATATTAGTAATGAGTTTGGTCTTGATTTCCAAAGTATTGCCAACTGTTTTAAGGCCTTTGCCTCTTACATAGAAATTCCCAAAAAGAAGTGGAACAAGTACCATGCTCCTTATAAAGATGTTGTTAGTCATGTTCCTGTTAGAAGTGCTAAAGTTTGTACTACTAATCATATTGTGCCTGAACCTCATTTTGAGAAAGTTCCTTTCCCAGCTAAGGTAAAGGAGTATTCCATGATTATTAGTGCAAATAATAAAGGTACAATTAAAACTGTGGAGCCTAATGAGCAATTGAATATTGAACCAGTGGTAGATATTGTGAAAGATCTTGTCACTAGAAATATAGAGGATGAGCATATTTTCTTATGTGAAGACGCTTCTAATATTATCTGTCATCCTAATAAAGCTAGAAAATCTAGTGTTCCTGTGCTTTTTGTTAAAATTGGTGATCATAGCTACTATGGTTTATGTGATATTGGTGCTAGTTATAGTGTTATTCCTAATGAGATTTATAGGGAAATTATGCATGAAATTGGTCCTTGTGAGATTGAGGACATTGATGTGGTTATTCACCTTGATAATAAGGAAACCATATGCCCTATTGGTATTGTAAGAGATGTGGAGGTTCTGTGTGGTAAGATTAAGTATCCTGCTGATTTTCTAGTGCTTAACTCAGCAACTAGCAAAACTTGTCCTATCATTTTTGGTAAACCTTTCTTGAACACTTGTGGAGCCATTATTGATTGTAAGAAGGAAAAAGTTTTAACTAAGTTTGATGGAGAGTCTTATGTGCTTAACTTTTCGAAATTTTCTAAAGCTCCTTGTGAAAACAGCTTGCCTAATAAAGATTTCAGGATGGAACAACTTGCTTCTATTGATCCGGTTTATGACCTTGGACCTCTTTTTGGTGACTGTAAGTATGATTATTTTGATGATAAAGTTGTTGACAGTGACAGTTATATTGTCAAATTTATTCAAAGTGCTACTGAGACTTATTATAAGAGAGGGAAACATGGTTTTATGCATCTCATTAATATTAAGTTTCCCCATTTTATGTTGAAATCTTTGAAGTTGCATTTGTTTTGTCTTCCTATGATTGTGGGTTTTTGTTTCAACAATTTGTTTTCTCATGATACTCCCATGCATATGAAGTGGGTTAGACTCAAGTGTTTTGGTTATTTGCTTATTGATGCTCTTTTTCACTCCAGATATATATCTCCTAAGTGAGCATCTTTGGAAGTTTCAAGCCTAACTTAAAGGCATACAAGAAAAGCACTTGTTGGGAGATAACCCAAGAGTTTGGTTGAGTCTTGGAAGTTATTACCTCAGTAATAACCTCTCCTTATCCTTTTTGTTTTGGTTTTTGTGTCAAGTCCAACTACTTTTGTGAAGTAGAGGAGTTGTGAAAAGTGGCTGTCCTGGGACAGATTTTTGTACTGCATTGTAAAAATTTGTGAGGTAGATCAGTACGTCATATGAAGCTGTATTTTTCTGAGCTTGTTCTCCAAGTTGTTACCCAACTTTCATTAGTTCTGCACTTTTTGATTTCGGCAACAGAAGGTTTTCAAAAAAATCAATCTTTACCTGCTGGTCTATTTTGACAGATTTATGCTATCATTTGCATTTGCCTCTTATAGAAGCTTTCGTTTTAATGGATTTCAGTTGAAGTGTGGACCTAAAGGTTAATTGTTTTTTCTTACACTAATGTTTCCATTGAAGTTTGTGTGAGACCTTGTAGGAAAGTAAATTCCAGGAGAAGGAGAAAAGGAGTCTGTAGAATTCGTCTTTGAATAGGTAAAAGTGGTGAAAACAGAAGGTTCGTAAAAATCCAATCTTAATATATTTTTGATGTTTATAATACATAAAGAATACTATGAGACGGAACAGAGGAGGAACCGGATTCCGGGGTGGACAAACCCACCCCAGGCGTGGGCCCTAGCTGGTCGCGCCTGGAGGGGGTTTGACTCCCCCGAACTCCGCCTCCGTCTCGTTTCCGTGTCAAAACCTTCCTTATGCATTGAAACTTCATAATATATAACCCTCTGGATCCCCCGAGGTTCGTGCATCGTGTTCTCATCATGTTTTCGTTTCGATCTATTTCTGTCAGGAAATCTTCTCAAGTTTAGAGCACCATGGTCTCCGCCAACGACAAAGGCAACAAGCCCGAGGAAGATGATCCTCAAAATCCCATGGAGGAGGAGATTTGGTAGGGGATGAAGAAGACATGGAGGAGGATAAGAAACCGGACACCCGCACTACCGTCGCAAGCATCGGAGTGGTGGCAAAACCTACCAAGCTTAGGAGGACAACACATATGTCTACAGGAGGGAAACCTCCGCGTCTTGTCTACAATCCACGGTCATCTCCTCCACGCACCAATAGACCTTTCCATACTCTTATACATGAGCATCAATATCAACATGTGCCCAAAGGGAACTTGCCCTCGATGTGGGATATGCCTCGTTCTAACCATGCAGGGGAGGAACACATTAAGAAGGAAGAGTGGGGAAAGAATAATAAGGACTGGAATTCTCAGTCCGATATGATCATGAACTGCATTGAGCAAAACTCGGAGTTGATTCGTACTCTAACCTTTGAGATTGAGGAGTTAAGGAAGCTGATTGAGGAGCTTAGCAAGAGAACACCACCACCACCGAACGAGTAATTCATCATCAGGTTTGGCATCCCCTTGGCTTGTTCCAATCTTGGGGGAGTGCCGCGGTATCACCACCATTATCTTTTATCTTTTACCTTTTTAGTGGATTCATATCTTTGGTAGAGAGGTTATCTTATAGTTTGGTTTGCATGTGGAAGTATCTCTCCTTTAGTTGATTATCTATGTATCCCTTGGTGTGAGTGCCTTTATTGGAATATTAATGAGAAGTCTCATCTTTTACTTTTTGCACTTCTTATTTTAGTTTGCAATCTCTATTATATGATGGATCTTGTTAATCAGTATTGGCATCACTTTGGGAGCATCACGTGGATCTAAATTGGTTTTGGCAAACCGAGTTTTGGTCAGTAGAAATACTTTTTGAAGTTTGAAAGAAAAAGAGAAAAAGCTTGCAGGTATTTTGTATCATTTGTTTTCATGCTTGTTGGCTATTTAAGCTTAGTATTCTTTAGTTAAGATCTTTTGTGTCTTCAAGGAAGATTGCATGTTTGGCTTTATTACTTGTATGTTTGCTTGTTTCTTTGAACTCTCTTGCTTGCTACCCAGCCTTGCTAGCCAAAAACCTGTTTTGAGAAGGCATACTTCTCATGTTTCCAATCCCTTTGAACCAAAACTTTTGCCACTTGTGTCCACCATATCTACCTAGTAGCATTATTGCTATTCCAAGCAAATTCTCAAGCTTCATATACCTTTCGAATTAAAAAGTATTTTGTTATGTGAAAACTAGTTAGTAAAGATCTCACCAACTTGATGGTACACTTTATTTTCTTGCTCCTAATAGACTTGAACCATTGTGCCATCGAAGTTGTATATGCTTGCATCTATACGTTGAATTAGTAGAACCGTGCTGTCACGGGGAACGTTTTCAACATTGCACATGTACTTTGTACTCAGTTGATATCGTGCTCTTTTGTCTATGGATGTAAACGGTGTGAAATAAAGAGGGAACTTGTAAGTCCATGGAGTCTGTATTTTGTGTTAGAGAACGTCTGGGCCGCTAGTCTAAGCCATGCCTAATCATGGTGGAAACTTGCAGCATCACCGTAGTGAGCTATCTATGAAGCATCCTCAATAAAAAAAAGCTATGCACATAGTAAATAAAAAGATCGCTGAGATGCTCATTGTCTGCTTGCCTTGTCATTTTGGTTATGGGATAGCTCCTGTACCATGTGCAAGGGGTACCCCGTTGGCGGTTCTCTATGATACACATGTACTTACAATGACAAGAACTTACTGGTGACCAAATTTGAGTAGCATGAGTAGTGCCCCTAATATTCAAGGGACATGAGATTTCCAACTTATATTTCGTCAAGAATATACTCCATCTTTGTGCACTTTAACCTTAATCATCTCAAGATTCCTATGATAGGGGCAATGAGGGCTAAAATCTAGTAAGTACCATAATCTTTTGAAAGCTCTTTATGACTTGTAATCCCTGCTTCCCTCTATGAAGGGACCTTTCTCCTATTTACCAAGTTGAGTCAGTAAACCTACTTCCTCTCTATCTCCAGCAAGCATTTGAGTTGTTGTGTTTCAAGCATCCATATGGTGATTTATTCAATCATGTTCTTTATCTTCCTTGTTTGCACAAGACTCTTGTCTATTGAGTATTACTTTGAAAGCCTTCATTGAAAAACCTTTTTGAGCAAAGAGTGCTCCTGTTGTGAGACCTTCTACGAAAAGCTTTCTGTGAAACTATTTGCCAGGTGTTCTTTGACCAAGAACAAGTTCGACAATTCCAATTATGATTTATCTTTATGCATCTCTTTTGTGACTGCTGTACTTGGTTGCAAGCTAAGTTATATAATGGTGAGTTGCTTTCTTCTATGAGTTGTGTAATGGTAAGTGTGATGCTTCTTGTTCGTATTCTTTTATCGACACTTCAGTCCATAAACCTGTGGACATGTTTACTGAGATCAGTTTTCGCTTGGGGACAAGCGAATTTCTAAGCTTGGGGGAGTTGATACGCCCAATTTGCATCACCATTCTATATCATAATCTAGCTCTATTCATTGATATTTGTCTTATTATGAGGTATTACTTATGTATTTTTCATCTGTTTATACATGTTGGATGATTCTTGGAGGATGGACTGCCGGAGTCTGGATTCTGATGGAAAAGAGGGCGTTTTGATGCAATTTCGTGAAGATCAGAAAAATACCAGAAAAATATTATTTTTCCAGAAGATTGAGGAAGCCAAAGGAGGAGTGAAGAAGGGCCGTAGGGGGCCCACACCCCCTAGGCACGGGCCCACCCTGGGCCACGCCTAGGGCAGGTGTGGCCCACCTGCCCGGCTCCCGACTCTGCCCCTTCGCCTATATCTTCCCTACGAAACCCTAAGGCTAGGGGGCGACCACAGATAGATTTCCGCCGCCTCTAGGGGGGCGGAAAACACCAAGAGAGAGATCTCTCCGGGGGAATTCCTTCCCAGAGAGGGAAGATCGTTGCCATCAACACCGTCATCAAACTAGGCTTCATCGGCATCATCATCATCATCATCATCCACACCATCATCTCCACCAGCACCATCATCACCACTCCGTCCCACTATAACAATTGTGTTGGATATTACTTTAGTTCTTAGGGGAAACTTTCCCGGTGTTAATTACTATTGTAGTTGATGCTTGTGAGTGGAATGTAGCATCCCGGGAAAATCCACTACTAGAAAATCGCTGTTGTTTTTATTATGTGCATCATCATGACATCATGCATCACCATCATGTTCATCATGCCACCTTGCATGGAACATATAATTAAACCATTGAATTTAAATTATCTTACTTGTTTTTGGTTCTTGATATTTTAATTTGAGCCTTGGTTTGCATCCCTTTATTTTGCTTGCTCTATTATATTCTAGTTGGTGCCATGTGCGATGGAACCATAATGTCTAAGTTGTTTTTATTTGAATCTTGATAGTTTATTTTGTCAAATGCCCAAATTGAGTTGGGGGCATCATCTCTTATTATTTCCACTCTATCTTGTGCCTCACTCATGTCCATATGATCCTCTTGCTAATCCCTACCACGTATATGACACATGTGCTCCTTTTGCTTGTTTTTAACTCGTACCCATATTCTCATGTGTGGATCACTCTATCTAAATTTACCATTTCCAAACTCTAGTGTCTTAGCACACTCTTCTACCATCTACATGCATCTGTCTTTTTCTCCTTGTATTTTAAATTCAAGTAATATATTTGCCGGTCCATGTATAACATAAAAAGGTTTGCTTATTTTAATATTATTAAAATAGGCAAAATGTCGTCTAAAGTTTTGACCCAAAACTAGCTCCATCTAGTCTATTTTAGACTATATAAATAGTCCATTCCTCCTTTTCTTTTTACCCAAACCATAATCCCACATCTGAGATAGAGATCAAGAAATTCCCCTTTCTCCATGACCTTCGGCCACCAAAGCAACCATCATCCTTTTTTTTCAACCGAAGTTTCAATTCTAAACCAATCCAGCTAACCAACGAAGAAGCCCAAGTCCTTGGCATCCATCGGTTTTCAGCCCATCTCCAAGGATTCCTGTTTGTCGTCTTCCACCTCTACGCACGCATAATGCGTGTTTTCCTTCCTCGTCAACGTCATGCACCATCTCCACCACATGCGGCCTCCCCCTCCTTATCCCCATCAAACGGATCCCCCTCAAACCCTAGTCCCATTCCTCCTCACTGCCGCCGCCTCCCTCCCCCTCGGCCTCGCTCGTTGGCGAGAACCTACGTGTCCTACTTGCTCCAGTCTGTCGCCCCACGGCCACCGCTACCTATCGACGTCCTGGAGCGCACCAAGGCCAGCAACCAGTACCAGCGTGGTCTCCTGCATCTCCTTCGTTGTTCTGGACCAAAGGCCGCCACCGGAGCTCGTCGGAAGATTGTCGTCGCCGCCATACCCATGAGCATCTGCAAGCATCTGGTCGCGAGCTCCTCTCGTGGTCGCCTCCTCCTCTGCTAGCTGGGCTAGACCAGAGAAGGCAAGGTGAGATTCTGCGTCTCCTAGACATACCCATGCATCATGCCCTTCCCTATCGCTGGAGTGCATTCTACCGAACACCCTATGCGCGCCGGTGTCCGCCACCGTATCGTGCAGTTGCTCGTTGTTCCCATCAACGCCGTCCTCTCCCATGATGTCCACGTGTTGCGCCTGAGCGTCCTATGTCTCCTCATTGTTTTTCCTGCGACAAAGAATTAAAGGAGGTCGTCGGCGTCTTTCCTCTCGCCGTCGTTCCGCGTGCCGCCTTGTTTCTGATTTCCTTTCGCAGGCATGTACAGCTCATGTTCCGGCGTCCTAGGCCTCAACCAGAACTGCAGCTCGAGCTGTTTGTACCAGCTCCAGATTGCACCATCCAGATCCCCAGTTCGAGTGCAGATCGCGATGACATCATCCTCTGAACCTCGTAGTTTTTACTTGGTATTCTGACAGCGTCGTGCAAAATTCAGTAAACATTCTTCAGTTACTAGCCCAAAAACCAACCCTTCGTCTACAATCAGCCCATTCTCCTCTGCCTAATCCATTTCTTTTTATCTCTTTCATACATTTGTCTATTTCATATCTTTTTATCAATAACTCCTATTGCAAAGTGTTGTATATAAAATTTTATAAAAAAAATGAATGGAACATTAATATGCCATCCACATCCCTAATTGCATCATGTATCATGTGGTTTTGGGGGTATTATGCCGATTCATCTTATAATAAAATATGGAGGCCATATGCTGGTGAATCTAGTCTAATATTGGTCCCATTTAAATTTGTGCATCGAACCGGTGATATAATTTTGCCTCGTTAAGACAACATTTAAATTGCGGGTATCTAAACAACATGAACTTAATAATTGTCGGGACCCCGGTTCCTCTTAATATGGCCTAATCGCATCGCATCTTTGCCATGTCATCACTACTAGAGAAAAGTCTATAGGAGACATGCTTATGCGAGGCACATTTAGCATATGCGCCTCCTATAAAAATAGGCGAGGCGCACTTTAAGATATGCGCCTCTAGTATAAAAATAGGCGAGGCGCATATGGACAGAATGCGCCTCGCATATTTTGTGTGGCCCGCGTGTTGGTAGGTGCACGAATATGCGAGGCGCATATGGCTATATGCGCCTTCTATATTTGATAATATGCGAGGCGCATATGACCAGAATGCGCCTCGCATATTCTGTGTGGGCCCGCGTGTTGGTAGGTGCACGAATATGCGAGGCGCATATGGCTATATGCGCCTCCTATATTGGACAATATGCGAGGCGCATATGGCCATATGCGCCTCAAGTAACTCATGCGGGCCTGGGCGCTGGTAGGTGGCCGCATATGCGACGCATATCGCAATATGCGCCTCGCATAAGCTGCACCACTTTTTTTCCAGCTTTTTGCACATGGAGGCAACTAGCACCCCACTCACTTGTGTCACTTCTTCCTCCTCCACCAAACAAATCTGGTCGCCCCCCTCCTCCTCCCCACCTCATTTCCCCCATTGATTCACCTTCGAATCTTGCTCAACATCCATTGGTTGACACCCATATGTAAGTGAAGTCTCTTGCTCCTCTAGATCTACAACATGTCCATTTACTTCTCCTCCGGCTCTCTTGCGCAAGTCGTTGTTGGAGGAAGCGTGAAGGCGTTGCTTGCATGTATGCGCGTTGTCGGAGACACCGACTATATGATTGTGTTGTGGTGCTACTTTTTTTGCAGGGATTTCATTTGAGATGCCAATGTTTCGCCGGAATGTCGATTTATTTCTTTTCCGGCGAATTTCTGGCACTCGCGGATGTCCTCTTTTTAGGGGAGGTCATGCCGAATTTTTCCGGCGATCCACGTCCATATATGCTCTAATTATTCTCTTGCTCTTTGTACCACACAGGCGGCCATGGTCCGACCACTGATCAACAAAGCCCGCGTGGATAGGTGGATGACATGCGCGAGGGCCGACATGGAACGTGCAAACAAGACAGAGATAAGATGTCCATGTCGGGACTGCAAGCTGATGTATCTGATAAGGCATGATTCCGGAATGCTGGAGTCGCACCTGCTTCGACGTAGTTTCATGGATGGCTACACTCGATGGATACGTGATGATCACGAAGATCAAGATGCCAGTGATGATCACGAAGATCAAGACGCCAGTCACGATCACGAAGATCAGGGTGGTGGCACTGGACATGGACACGAAGATGATCAAGGTGGCGTCGGGCATGGACACGAAGATGATCAAGGTGGTGCCGACCATGATTCGAGCTGGTTGCGAGACCCTCATGTCCAAGATCTGCTTCTCAAGGAGACGAGTAACGCCAGAGCCGCCGGTAGAGAGAAGGCTAAACTGGAGCAAATGGAGAAAGACGCGGTCACTCCATTGTTTGACGGATGCAACGACGGGGATACCCGTCTAAATGTAACGCTTAGGGCTCTAGAGATGAAGGCGAAACACAAAATGACCGACGAATGTTTCGACGACAACATTGTATTCTGGCACGATATTCTTCCCAAGAAGGGGAACACATGTCCGACTAGTATCGCTGAGGCGAAGAAAGTCGTGTGTCCTCTCAATCTACCGCACGTGAAATACCACGTCTGCATAAACGATTGCATCATCTACCGGGGCGAGGACACGGAGAAGACCACGTGTCCGGTGTGCAAGACCTCTCGATACAAGAGAGGGACCAAGAAAGCTCCTAGGAAGGTGGTGTGGTACTTTCCTCTAACTCCTCGTTTGCAGCGGTATTTCGCAGACCCTAAGGAAGCACAGCTCATGCGCTGGCACGCGGAAAGAAAGAGGCCGGAAGACAATGATCCGGAGAAGTAGGAAATGTTGAGGCACCCTTCGGATGCTTGCCAGTGGAAGGCGTTGGACCTACAATATTACCAACATTTTGGGAAAGAGTCAAGGAACCTCAGGCTGGGCGTGAGCACTGACGGACTCAATCCGTTTGGAAGCCAGAGCAGCACACACAGCACCTGGCCCGTGTTTGTATGGATCTACAACCTCCCTCCCTGGTTGTGCATGAAGAAGAAGTACGTAACCATGAGTATGCTCGTTCAAGGGCCAAAACAACCTGGTACAGACATCAATCTGTATCTCACGTTGTTGAAAGAGGAGTTGGCCACGTTATGGGAAGAAGGAGCCCGTACATGGGACGCCTCGAGACAAGAGTACTTTGACATGAGAGCGGCGGTGATCACGACGGTGCAAGACTATCCTGGTTACGGATACTTCTCGGGGCAGGTGGTCCAAGGATTCTATGGGTGCGTTAGGTGCAAGGATAATACAACGTACCACCAGCTACAGAAAGATCCCGGGTCCGGGAAAACCGTGTTCCTTGGGGCTCGGAGGTGGCTTCCCAAGAATCACGCCTGGAGAAAGCTAGGACATCTGTTCAATGGGACGATCGAGCTCCGAGGAATCCCACACCAGAAGATTGGCGCGGAAATCTACAAGCTGTTGAATAACTGGAAGGAGTGCCATGCGCCAGGAAAGACCCAGAAGAAGCCAGAGCCGTTGCTGAAGGTATGGAAGGCGAGGTCTGTTTTCTGGGACTTGCCATACTGGAAGATCCTCCGCGTGCCTCATAGCCTTGATCTCATGCATATCACGAAGAACGTGGGCGAGAGTCTGCTTGCCACCCTCCTTAACACCGACAAGACCAAAGATGGGCCGAAGGCAAGGAACGACTTGAAGCATATGGGCATCAGGGATGAACTTCAACCACCACCTAGCGATGATGAGGAGGAGGACGAGGTGGAGGAGACAGAAACACAGAATAGCCGTCGTCGCAAGGGGAAAAAGGTTAAGAAGGGAGAGGTCAAGCTCAAGGCCTCATGCTTCACTCTGAGTAAGAAGGAGGCCATACAGTTTATGAAGTACCTCCTCGGAGTCAAATTTCCGAACGGCTACGCGGGGAAGATAAGCAAATGGCTAGACGAGGCGAAGCAGCGCTTCAGCGGGATGAAGTCTCACGACGTCGCCGTGCTAATGACGCAGGTACTCCCGGTCGCGATCCGAGGTATAATGGACAAGCACATCCGTGAAACACTGTTTGGCCTCTGCAACTTTTTTGACGTCATCTCTCGGAAGTCGATAGGCATTAAGCAGCTCACGAGGCTACAGGACGAGATCGTGGTGATAATGTGCGAGCTCGAGATCTATTTCCCCCCCGCTTTCTTCGACATCATGCTTCATCTACTTCTCCATGTCGTGGAGGATATCGTCCAGCTCGGTCCTGCGTTTCTGCGAAGCATGATGCCGTTCGAAAGGCTCAATGGACACATCAAGGGATACGTTAAGAACATGTCCCGTCCAGATGGAAGCATAGCAAACGGCTTCCTGCCGAAGAGTGCATCTCTTTCTGCTCGAACTTTCTACAAACCGAGACCCCTCTTGGTATGCCATTCAACAAGCACCTCGGGAGGCTCGCTGGATGGGGTCACCGCGAGGGTCGACGTGCAAAGCATGTCGACATGGAGGGCCGAACCAAGGACTTTGAAAGAGCAAACCTGGTCGCGCTGCAACACCTGCAGGTGGTTGATCCATACATACATGAGCACAAAGAGTTTATCAAGAAGAATTACGCTGATCAGGGGCGCCAGGTCCCGAGGGAGGAAGATGTTATCAAGGAGCACAACTCCGGTTTCACGCGGTGGTTTAGGGAGAAGGTCATAGCTAATCCACCGCAGGGCGAGTACTCGGAGGAAGATAAACTCATATTCTCATTGTCACAGGGCGCCTCGCACAACCTCATGACCTATCAGGCTTACGATATCAACGGATACACGTTCTACACAGAGGAAAAAGACAATAACTGCGATTACCAGAACTCAGGGGTAACATGGATATTCTACACCGGCGACATCCCGGAAAGATACTACGGAAGGATCGAGGAGATTTGGGAGCTCGACTATGTTACGGAGAAGGTGCCGATGTTCCGTGTCAGGTGGGCCAAGAGCATCGAGAAAGAAGACCGGTATTTCACCACGATGGTTATACCGTCAAAGACCACCAGCGCGAACGCACCCGCAAGAAATGAGACTTGGGTTTTGGCTAGCAAAGTCGACCAATGCTGGTACATCAAAGACCCGTCAAAGCCTAGCCGGGTTGTCGTCAGGAGAGGCAAAAGGAACATTATCGGAATGGACGGAGTCGCCAACGAGCAAGACTTTGACTAGAACGGCGACCCGAAGATAGAAGACGGGTATGGCAACCAAACACCGTACACCACAACCCTACCTAAGAAAGGACTTCCGTTCAAGAGAAGTAGTGAAGACGTCCCGGACCTAACCTATGCAACCGCGACAAAGAAGGGCAAGAAGACGACCATTGTCAAGAAACGCTAGCGCGCTCCGACCATTGTCAAGAACCGTCGTGTGTGTGGTCTACTATTATGTATCAAAACATTCTTAATTTTCATTATGTGTGTGTTATAATAATATTGCATTGAGAATATTATGTATCGACAAGACACATTCATTGAGAATACTCACTTTTGTTGTTTTAGCAATATTTGAATATTTAAAATATTTGTAGTATATTTTATAGTTCATATTTGTATGCTTTTACATGAAAATTGGCCTTTAAAATTTTTTTCCAAAAAATTGGCCCCCTTAGGATCCGAACTTGGGTGGCCAGCAGTGAAGGACAAGGCATGCTACCACTAGGCTGCTGTGTGATAGTTGATAGAAACATGCGCACTGCCCTATTTGTCTAGGAGTGCATATTATGCGAGGCGCATTTAGCCCAGATGCGCCTCGCGTAATATTATACGAGGCGCACTTTGCGATATGCGCCTCGCATAACCGGCAGCCATCGAACTTTTTTTTATACGCACGCAGACCACTCTCCTCGCTGCCGCCCCTTCCCCCATCTCACCTCACCTCACCCCCCAACGTCTCTCTCCCCAGATCGCCTCCTCGACTTCGCCTCCGTCCCCGTGAAGGAGGAGCCCGACGCCGCCGTCCCCGTGGAGGAGGAGCCCGACGCCGCCGTCCCCGTGGAGGAGGAGCCCGACGCCGCCGTCCTCGTGAAGGAGGAGCTCGCCGCAGTCCCCGTGGAGGAGGAGCCCGACGCCGCCCCGTGGAGGAGCTCGTGGAGGACCGACTGTTGCTGCGCTCCGTCCTCAGCACCCCAAGGTGAGCACCAATCCCCCTTCTCCCTTACCCCTCGTAATCCTCAAGATCCGGAGGCCCCGATCTTGCCGTCCAATGATTTCCTCTCCTTGGATTTTCTCTAGTGTTAAACTCGTTCGATTCGATCTTTAAGTGGTCCAGGTGCGTGTCTGGCCTTGTTCCTCTGCGTGATTAACGCAATAAAACTTTGGCTATCTAATAATTTGGTGCAGGTGCAAATATACTTATTTTGGGAGTCATATTAGCTTGAAGAAAGAAGCTTTCCTAAAAAATAGGTAGCACAATTAAAGCCAGTACTGAGATTGGAAGTATCTCAGGTCTGTAGGTCAGAATCACCATTTGAAGTGACGTTCAAAGTTTAGTTGCCGCAGTATAACTTCTTTCATCATAATAAAACATAGAGTATAAGCTAGCAATATTAGTTCTGTAGCTCAGTTCCACTTTGACCCTTATTGAGTTATTCTTGCAGACACTGTTTCTTATTCATTGATGTCTGTTTGTGTCCTTAAAAATTTACTGTCTTCCTATTTGGCATGCTTCTTAAATTTTTTATGATTTTCCTATCATTCATACATACTTTTTTCTGTGCAAATGCTTCTTACTTTCAGATGACTAGTTATACTATTTTATGTGCATGAAAATTGATGTAGTCTGAATGGAAAATGCATGGAATTTGGTGTAATATGTTAGTTGCTTTGTTTCGAGATTTGATCATGTTCTGAGCTGTGTTCATTGAAGTTACGCACAGATACAGATTCAGTATGCCAAATGCATTTTAAATCTGTCAAAATCATTGTTGAACTTCAGTTGCTGGGGCCTTTGAGCATAGATGACATTCTAGGATTTTTAAGTGATAATTTCTTTTATTCCAATCTAAAATACGACAGAATCCTGAATGGTTGCATATTATTGTACTCTTGCACCTGATATTACAAGGGTGATATTTTTCCTTGTTTTTATTGCCACCTAGTCAATTTCTAGTCCAATTCTTTTTTTTTGACAGAATTTCTAGTCCAATTCTTGGATGTAAGTTTGGCTTTTTTTTTCTAAGCGACTAGATAGTAATAAAAACATGGAACATATGACCTCTGTAATATCAGGCATGTCACAGAAGAACAAATGCACACTTGGCTTTAAGCATTGGGACGAAAAGCCTCAACTAGTGAACTCTTATATTTGAACATATGAGTAGTACTGGCGTGACTTATCTATTTCTTCTTGTATTAGCACTCATTATCAGAATCGTAGAAAAAAAATGACCTAGTCATCTTGTTTATCTTGTTAGTGCATGAACTGCATTGGACAACCCTTAATGTAGATGCTCTCCGAAATTTAAAGAAAAGAAAAAAAATGGCCTGGTTTTTGTTTACTTTGTATCTCTCTTTTGAGGTCACACAAATTGTTTATAATTGTTTACTTGACACTCCTTTCTTTCTTCTTTTGTCCATTTATGTCCATAATTTCATTTTTGTATGCTAAGAATGATAATTCCATATCTACTAATTTTCATTTCTTAGACTATGTCCATTGTTATCCATCTTGGACTGCTGCTGTGATGATGATTAGTTGATGAATAGCAGATATGTAAAATAGCAGAAAAGTAGTCATGCACAGAAACGGGTTTCGACTGCACAATACCCTGGTCCGGCTGTTCTCCCTCAATATGGCCATGGAGATCACCAGAGACAAGATCCCGGGCATCCAGATAGTGGATCCCTACTTCATGCGTGACGCCGTACTGAAAGATGCTGAGGCCATAGATCTGGCGACCGACTACCTCTCAAACTTCCTGCAAATGTACTCGGACAAGGATGTGATTCTCCTTCCCTACCATCCCATCACGGAGGATGATCAGACAGGCTGTGTGCTCATAAGCTTGAATTTGAAACACTCAACAGCCTTGTACCTCGACTCAAACAGTGCGATCCAAAAAAACTACACCAATATCAAGAAAATTCTTGATGGCGCTCTCACCGGCTACGTCGCAGCGGGAGGCGTCAAACCGGCAAGGCCACATGTAAAGTTCGGCGCGCACGTGTTCCGCCACACGACGAAGTTTGCCTGCGTCAAGCAGCCGCCTGGCAGTGGGAAGGATGCCTTCTACGCCATTTACCACATGAAGGCGTTCTTCAATGACATGGAGACCAAAACGCTGCCATCTGACCTCGTGAAGTGGGCTGAAAAGCTTGCATGCATACAGGCTCGCAACCTCAGGCAACACTTCTTCAACATCCAGGAGGAGATCGCGACAATCGTGTACCAGGGAGTCATAAAAGCCGGAGGCACCTTCCACGGCGGCTATACACCGTCCAACAGGGAGATAGACGAACGCTTAGCGCAGCAGGGTGACGGCAGGATGTTCATGCAAATGGCGAAAACTCGGTCGGGCTTCATCAATGCCCCCCCAAAGCCGACTCAAGAGCCGAAGAAGACTTCATGATTGCATTGCCTGGGTACCTAGCTGTTAGTTCTGAACTCGTGTTGTAACCTCTTATCACTGTGTTAAACTTGCCTAGCAAAACCTCTAGAATGTTTTGTCAACCGTTGAACTTGATTGTGAGAGACACTAGCTAGTTATTTGTGTTACGAACTATTTTAAGTGCTTGTTGCTTTTCATTTGTCATTGCTTCCCTACTTTCTTGTGGTTTGCTTTCTTTGTCTTTCTTCGAAATGCCGATGATTAGAACGTGTTGTGGTGTCACGTGTATGACTATGCCGCTGTTTGATCTTGTGTGCCAAGTAGACTAGTAATTTGGGCATATACTCTACTTGCCGCACAAGATCAAACAGTGAGCATTGTTATTTCCGTGCCCAATCTAAGTATGAGGCACTAATCCATGTCATTCTTGGTTTGCTTTCTTTTGGTATTTCTTCGAAATACCGATGATTAGAACGTGTTGTGGTGTCACGTGTATGACTATGCCGCTGTTCGATCTTGTGTGCCAAGTAGACTAGTAATTTGGGCATATACTCTACTTGCCGCATGAGATCGAACAACGAGCATTGTTATTTCCGTGCCCAATCTAAGTATGAGGCACTAATCCAAGTCATTCTTGGTTTGATTTTTTTTGGTCTTTCTTCGAAATGCCGATGATTCTATCTTTGTGAACTGCTAGCTATTGCTTTCCACTGACATAAGTAATATCATCTTTAAAATGTGTAGGAGATGCCGAGGTGTTATGTCGTGTACGTCGGTCGGGTTCCAGGTGTGTACGAGGAGTGGAAAGACTGCCAGAAGCAAGTGAACAACTTCTCGGGCAACAACTACCAAGGCTATGAGAGTAGAGAGGTGGCGGAAGAGAAGTGGAGGAGGCATGGAAGGAAGAAATGGAGGAACTTCCTCGTGATCACCACCTTGTTGCTCTTCATTGTAGGTTGTGTTCTACTTCATCTAGGTAGAGCTACATCGTTGGAGTTGTAATGTGAATTGTGAACTTGTACTCGAAGGTGTAATGTGATTGTGAACTTGTACCGATCGGAGGTGTGAACTTGTGGCACAAACACTTGATGTATGAACTTGTATGTCATGATTGATGTGTATTCATGTTGGTTCTATTATGCTTTGGCAAAATGCAAGTTTCTGAAAAATTATGTGGACTATATTGTATATTTGAATATCTGTATATTATTTATATATAGTGGTCTGTAAAACTTGAATTTCGAAAATATTACCGGAGGCGCATATAGGATACTATTGGAGGCGCATATACTATAAATACCCGAGGCGCATATACTATAAATACCCGAGGCGCATTCTGAAACATATGCGAGGCGCATATACTATAAATACCCGAGGCGCATTCTGAAACATATGCGAGGCGCATCAGATATGCGCCTCCTATACTTCACATATGCGAGGCGCATATCGATATGCGCCTCGCATATGTGAAGTATAGGAGGCGCATATCAGATGCGCCTCGCATAAGAAATACCCGAGGCTTGAAGCTAGAGGCACATGTGATATGCGCCTCGGATAGGATTTTTGGTGCGTCTCGGATAGGCTTTTCTCTAGTAGTGCATACATCATACATGCGTCATGCCTGGTATTCTGCCGTAATATTAAATAGTGCATCCGGTGTTTCTTATAGTGCTTTGCTTCTTCGCGGATTAGGCCGATGAGTTGATGCGAGTGTCGACCAGATCTTTGGATGAATCTGCGGCAATGTTTTCAGGCGAGCATTCTCCCCCTTTCTACCTATTTTACTTTTATAGTCTTTATTTCCTCCTGTTGATCTATTGCTATCTGTGTTGTGATGCTCTAGTTTTCGTACCCGTGATATCCCTTGCAGCCTTATATTGCCTTGGACACATCCTATTACCTGTTGTTTGGTAGATAGTGGGACTTGCGTGTCGTAGTTGCTTGCTCAAGTGTTGTTGCGTGTCATCAAGTACCACAGTTGTTGGAGTATTGCCGTATGTTTAATGTTAGAGATGATCATGGCTTTAATTACTGTTTAATAACTAAAATTGAAAGTAGGTAAATAATGCAGAGGCACCGGTGGGTAATAGACAATATTTGGATTTTAACCGCTCACTGGCGTCCCGTAGGACCCCGAGTTCTTGACACTTGTTCCGAGATCGAGCGCGCTAACCATAGGTGGGGTGTGTGGGCACCCCCATCGATTTAGTACCTGATTTCAAAGTACTGTACTGGAGGCCACAAAGTAGTTTGGGGCTTTATTACTATCCTGTACTTATGCCATGCTTTACCGCTTTATTTACGATTGCGCGTGGAGCGCCTGTACTGTTTAGGAACCCCGTGATACGTTTTCGCTGTATCGACAAGCCCAGTCACACTTTCAGGTTCCCAGTCGTTTACAGCCGTCGACACAAACCCTGGGTCCGTCTCGGAGACCGGCCGACTTCGTTACGGGTAGCTTAGTGGGGTGGCCCCCCCGTGCTTGCTTTGGGTCTGGGAAACGTCGTGTCCGAAACCCCGTCGACATACCGTTGGGTGTATGTTTTGTGATCTTGTACCTACCTGATCTGACAACAAGGGTGTAGGTGCGTGTGGAAACTTTGGTGCACCCCTGCAGGGTTAAATCTTTTCAAGAAGCCGTGTCCGCGGTTATGGACGACTTGGAGCACAGTTCTCGATCATAGACAACTATAACTAAAGTTTACCGTTATAAGACTTGTATCCGATATGACTAGTAATCAGCTTCACTACAACGGAATGGCTAAATAAAAGAACCAACAACTGCTGGGTTTGGGATATCTCATGCTAATTGTATCTGACTAGTAAGTGTTGCAACTACAACGGAATGGTTAACTAAAAGTGCCCACTGCTTATTATATCAGGATGACTATCTATACCTGACTAGTAATTGCTGCAACGATAACTGAATAAATAAAACTGCCAACGGTGTGAGTTCCTCGGTTGACTTCCTCGTTTGGTCTCGAGGGGGAAACACCAGGATGGGTATGTTTGGTGGTAGTATCAGGTTGGTTCCGAATAGGTCTTTCTTACCCCTCTCTGATAGCCGCTATTTGTATCGAGTCTCTATAGGTTGTTTAGTGCATGCTGCGCTGCCGCTTCAGTCCACCATACCTATGTAGGCGAGGACCGCCGAATTCTAGTCTCGCCGTGTACTGGCCTCAGTACTGACCGCTCTCTTTTTCCTTTGCCCTTTTGTCGGCACCCCTTTTGTTTTTAGCAGGTTTTGAGATCGACGTCGTTAGCAGGGTTACCCTTCCGGCTTGGCCTGGGCAGGGTTATGGACGCCATTGGTTATTCTTCAGGGCTCTTAGCCCCATTTGCATCTTGTCCGTACTCGGACGCTGTATTGTTTTCAAGGTGATTTGGATCTTTGTACTGTATATCTGTATTCTTGACTCTTTGAGTCGCTGTTGTATATATATGTTTTGTGGGTTCCATCGAGGGCTATTGTGTAATGATATTACTTCGTTTTCCACCCGCACGCAAGTGCCTGGTGGGCACCTTTGAATCGTTTCTATGCGGGTTTAGCGGAAAGCGCTGAAACTTGCATAGGGCCGATTTCGAGGGTGTTACATGGAACCATTGGATTATTGTTTATGTTCTGATTGTTATCCATTATCATATCATCTTTGATCTTGATCCATATGATGTCTTGTGAGTAGTTCATTTAGTTCTTGAGGACATGGGAGAAGTCATGTTGTTATTATTGGATTTGTGTTGAGTTATTATTCAATGGTTTAGTATTTAAGTTATGGTGCTATTCTTCTAGTGGTGTCATGTGAACGTCGAATACATGATACTTCACCATTTATGGGCCTAGGGGAATCCATTGTGTATTTGGATACAAATTGTGGGGTTGCCGGAGTGACAGAAACCTAAACCCCCGTTAGGACACCTTTGCACAAGGAAGTGTAGGATCTCAGAGTTTAAGGCTGTGGTTAGATTTATATCTTAATTACTTTCATGTAATTACAGATGTTTGCAGAGGGTTTAATCACAAGTATGTATTAATCCAAGTACGGTCGGTACATTAGCACAGGTTCACCAACACAACACTTACAACACCAAAGAAGAGTACTCAGCTATATGAAGCGAAAGCACTTGACAGAATTCCCATGTGTCCTCGAGAACGTTTGTTCCTTATAAGTATTTCCACCGACTTGTCCTTTGCTAAGAAAGGATTGGGCCACTTGCTGCGTTTGTTATTTGTTACTTGCACTGAGTTTTGTTGCCTTATCAGAAAACCACTAAAAATCCGTTTGCTAAGTATTCACAGGGATTTTCTGCTCTGTACCACTGTTCAGCACCTTCTGCTCCTTGTTGGGATCGACACTCCTATTTATCGAAAGTACTGCGATACACCCCCTATACTTATGGGTCATCAGTGAAAGAAAAGGAAAGCGTGCCAATAATTGAAGAACATCTAGATGAAACCAAAGACGAAGAGGTAACCATGGAAGCAATCATGGCTTTGTACATTGTAACATACTTGAACTTGATGAAGAGACTTCTATATTGGTTGAAGGTAAAATTAAGGTAAAAGATGTGGGTAAGCCTATTCTTCCCTACATATTTAAAAAAAAACCTCACATTATGGTTTATGTGATCTTGGCACCAAAGTTAATGTTATATCTTATGGTTTTTATCTAGAAATAAAAGAAGATATAGCACCGGCTACAATATAAAATACTGATATGACAATCATGTTAGCAAATAAAAATCTTAGAATTCCAATGGGAGTAGTTGACGATGCAATTATCACAATTAACAATAAAAATTTCCTTATTGATTTTGTAGTTTTTGATATGCCAATTGACACTCTTTGCCCAATTATATTTGAAAGAAACTTTTTGAGTGATATAGGTGCCACAGTTGACTTCAAAAAGGACGTTGTATCCCTTAAGCTTGGGAAAGCGGAAAAATAATTCCACTTTTCCAAATTTAAAGACAAACCTCTATTCATAAAAGAAGAAGATAAGGATAAAACTATTGAAGAAATGGCAGCTCTCTTCTTAAATAATCAAGACGAAGGAATAAATGAAGACCCAAATTGTGGAGAAATAATTATGGAGGATAGAACTCTAGAATAATTAGAAAATGAATTTGATTCAATTCCCAATGAAGAACCTCCAACTGATGAAGCTTTTGAAGAGCTAGAAAAGAGAAGGGATGAAGTATTACCACCCCAGAATTAAAAACTCTACCGGATAATCTTAAGTATAGATTCTTAGATAATACTAATAAATTCCCTATTATTATTAGTGCTAAACTTTCAGGAGACGACGAAGAAGAACTTATGAAGGTACTAAAGGAGCATCGCAAGGCCATGGTACGCAATGGATGAATTTAAGGGTATTAGTCCCATGATAGCCTCCCATCGGATATTCATGGAGGAAGGTGCTAAACTAGTTGCGGAATTTAACAGAAGACTGAAGCCTGAAATGAAGGAAGTGGTAAGAAAAGAAATAGTATGCCTACTTGATGCAAGTATAATCTATCATGTAAAAGAAAGTGATTGGGTAAGTCCTGTTTAGGGGGTTCCTAAGAAAGACGGCTTTACTATTGTTCCTAATGAAAACATGAATTGATACCTACTAGAACTGTTGTTGGACATAGGATGTGCGTAGATTTCAAAAAATTGAATAAGGAGACTAGGAAAGATCACTATCCTTTACCATTCATAGATCAAACCTTAGAGAGGTTAGCAAACCACACTCATTTTTGGTATTTAGCTGTTCATCCTGAAGACCAACTTAAAATAACTTTCATTAGTCCTTAAGGTTTACATGCTTACCAATATATGCCTTTTGGTCCATGTAATGATCCAGCTACTTTTAAAAGATGCATGACTACTATATTTGCAGATTTTATAAAACTGATAATGGAAGTATTTATGGATAATTTTTCTATCTATGAAACTTCGTTTACTAGTTGCTTGGAACTAAGCATGTTGGCGGCAGATAGCAGCTCGTGGCTGGGCCTTGGGCCACCGCTGAGCGAGCTGGCTATTCATTGTCCTCCGCGCGCGGCACATACTCATGGGCTGCTTACACTATAGGCCCAATAGGACGTGACAGACATAGTTTTCCTTTTTTTTGCAGAAGCTTTTTAAACAGTTTTTATTATTTGTTTTTGATTGTTTTTGCAAAGTGTTTTCTATAGAAAAATTATCCAACTAAATTTTGTCTAGAAAATAATAAAGTAACAGTAAATTTTCTGTAAAGATGTAAAGTTGATGAATATTCATGTCTTCCGCTGCAAATAGTCAAAAGGGCTCTTTTAAAAATTTAATAAAGGTAAAGGAGATTATTAAATTTTTAGAGCATGTTAAAGTTATATTCTGGTCATATTCATGTTATTTTTCTAACCAACATTGTAAATAGCATGATTGTGATTAGTGTCTTATTTCAAAGTAATTAAAGTCATGTGCTGTTGATTCTATGTTCTTCCCAACGGTGATGTAGAATTATTTGCATAAACATTTGTATGTCTTAATTTTGACCACGTTGGATTAATACATGCAATTGTTACTGTTCTCACTTCTTTGTGGTTTTCAGGAGGGTATTACTTGATGAGATATATCAAGGATGTCCCCACACTGAGAGGTGACAATTACTCTGAGTGGAGAAAGAAGATGGAATTAGCCTTCATATGCACTGAGGTGGATTGGGTTCTCGAGACCAAGCCACCTCCCAAGCCAACAGAGCCAATCTGAGAGGCCGCTGATGATGATGAGGCATGGGAGAAAATGCAAAGGGATTATGCTCCACTGGAGATGTCCTATACATTAGAGAACAGAAAGTGGCAGAATGCCAAAAAGAAATGCATGACATTTATAAAGAACATGATCGAGCAAGCCATTGTTGGATCCATCGTAGAGTGTACTTCTGTTGTGGAGTACTTAGAAAAGATAAAAAGCCAGTTCACTGGTTCTTCAAAGACATGCAACCCAGCTGCTGAAGCAACTGGTGACAGAAAAGTACACCGGCGGTGGACATGACATCAGGGAGCATATACTCCGGATGAGCAACATGGATGCCAAACTGAAGCCCATGGATGCTGATCTGGAGCTAAAGCCTGCTCTGCTTGTTCACTTGGTGAAGGCATCACTGCCTCAAAAGTTTGACAACTTCATTGTCAATTACAACATGGCCCTGAAAAATGGGACATAGAAAAGAACGTCACCATGTGCGCTCAAGAAGAGAAGAGGCTCAAAGCCCATAATGATGGTTCATTGAACCTGGTGAAGGACAACAAGAAAAGGCCCTTCACTCACAACAAGCATGGATACCCTTCTAAGCCACACGGGAAAGCTCACATGCACCATCAGCCTTAGTATATGCCTGCCCTCCCAGTGAACAAAGATGCTTGTCTTCACTGCGGCAAGAAAGGGCACTTCAAGAAAGATTGCTCTGTTTTTCTAAAGGATCTAATGTCAAGGAAAGATACCAATATAGTTTAATTTTTAAATGAATCCTTGTATACATAGTTTTCAAAATCTACTTGGTGGATTGACTCAGGGGCAACTATTCTTGTTGCAAATTCTTTACAAGGATTCCATTTGACGAGGACTATGCAAATAAACAAAGGATGCGTTGAAGTCACAAATGGAGTACAAGTGGATGTTGAGGCCGTTGGTGACATCTCCTGGGAGCTTGCTAATGGATCAATGATCTTGCTTTCAGATGTTCTCTATGTTCCCTCTTTGCATAGAAATTTAATAAGTGTGTCGCGTTTGGACAAAGTAAACTATCAATGTCATTTTGGACATGGCCAGTGTGCCATTTATTGTAATAAAGATTGTGTTGATATTGCTTTCCTTCATAATGAGATTTATTTATTATCCACTCGCGAGAAAGTTAATTCTGTATGTAAAGTGAAAGAGAATGTTTCCTTGTCAAATAACGAACGAAACAAAAGAAAGAGAACTCAACATCGTCGAAATTATGGCACTATCATTTAGGCCATATTTCGAGGGGGAGAATAGAAAGACTAGTTAAAATCGATATTCTTCCTCCATTAGAGTTCTTTGACATAGACCAATGCATCGATTGTGTTAAAGGATAATATGTAAAGAAAATCTAAAAGGGTGCAAATTGAAGCACCGAAACACTTGAAATTATTCACATCGACATTTGTGGATAGTTTCTAGTGAAAAGTGTGGATGGTTATGACTCATTCATAACATTCACAGACGATTACTCTCGATATGGTTATATTTATCCAATTAAAGAACGATCGGAAGCATTGGATAAATTTAAGATATTCAAAGCCGAGGTTGAGAACCAACATAGTAAAACAATAAAGATAGTAAGGTCTGACCATGGACGGAAGTACTACGGTCGACACACCCCATATGGCCAAGTCCCTGGACCTTTTGCAAGGTTCTTACAAGAGACTGGCATAGTAGCCCAGTATTCGATGTCGGGCGAGCCTCAGCAAAATGGAGTAGATGAAAGGCGCAACCATACCCTTATGGATATGGTGCGCAGCATGATGAGTTACTCCACATTGCCATTGGGATTGTGGATGGAGGCGTTAAAAACCTCCATTCATATTCTCAACAGAGTACCAAGCAAGTCAGTGCCCAAAACACCGTATGAGCTATGGACAGGAAGAGTTCCCTCACTACAACACCTAAGGGTGTGGGGAGCCTGGCTGAGGCAAAAGTGTTCAATCCAAATATAGCAAAGCTTGACCCTAAAACAGTCAGATGCCATTTCATTGTCTATCCTGAAAAGTCAAAAGGTTTTCGTTTCTACTGTCGAGACAGATACACAAAGTTTGTAGAAACGAGACACACCGTATTCTTAGAAGCCGAAATGATGAGGGGGAGCATGGTAACTCGGAAAATTAATTTGGTGCATGCACCTAATCCGATGATTCAGGAGCCATTCTTCTTGCTACCTGTTGTTCCTGCATCGACAACCCCAGAGGTTGAAGGGAATATGCCCTGAGAGGCAATAATAAAGTGTTTATTATGTGTATTCCAAGTATATGATAGATGTTTATTTTTCATGCTATAATTGTATTAATACGGAAACGTTAATACATGTGTGTTTAATAAACAAACAGAAAGTTCCTAGTTATGCCTCTCTCATAAACTAGCTCGTTGATTAACAAGATGATCAAGGTTTCCTGATCATGGACATTGGATGTTGTTAATAACGGGATCACAACATTAGTGTAATGGTGTGGTGAACATTCATCCGAAGTATAACATTACGATCAAAGTCATTGAGTTTATATTGCTATAACAACTTACGAAGTGATCCTAATCCTTAGACCATGAGATCATGTCAATCACTAACACCGGAAGAGTTTCTTGATAACATCAAACGTCACACCGTAACAGGGTGATTATAAAGATGGATTCAGAACTAATAAAGTGTTATGTTGAGGCTCATGGATCGAGAGTGGAATTTGTTCATCCCTATGATGGATAGATATACTCTGGGCCCTCTCGGTGATATCATATTGATTAGCTTGCAAGCAAGTGATTTGATCACTAGAATGTTATATCACAGGAACGAGAAAAGAGTGCATGTTGGTAACGAGATCAAACTAGGTATGGAGATACCGATGATCGAATCTCGGACATGTAATATATCGTGAAACAAAGGGATTAAGATACTAGCGTAAAAGGTTCCGACGATCACAAGAAAGTCATCGTTGAATGTGTGGGAGTCAGTATGGGTCTCCAGATCCCGCTTCTAATTATTGATCCGAGAGGGGTCTCGATCATGTCCGCATTATTCACGAACCGTAGGGTGACACACTTAAGAGACACCGACATCCAATTGGAGCAAATGTTTCATGCCGAAAGAATGAACAAGCGCAGGAATTTATTTCACTAGATACCGAAACAGGTTTTCGGGTGAAATTGCATAAAGTGGTTATGCATGTGAAATAGAATTCTAGCAAGGGGTTATTTGTGAATGTTTGTCATTAAAGTAATTGAAAAAATTCTGAATAAAATAAAAGAGTTTTATTTAATGAGAGTTTGCATTAAATTTGGTGGAAATTTAATGGGAATTTGAGTGGACTTTTGAGTGGAGGGATTTTAAAGGGCATTTTGTGAGTGGAGTGTCCACCCACATGAATGAAGGAGGGGAGGGGGCAGCCCCCATGGCCGGCGGCCACCCCCTTGGGTGCCCCCCTCCTCCTATAAAAGGAGCCCCCCTCCTCACTTGTCTCTCACACCTCCTCGTGAAGGATCTCTCTCCCCTCTAGAATTTATCCCCCATGGTCTCGGACTAGCGAGATACATGTTCCCGGTGGCTATTCGACAAGAAAGAGTTGTGCTTCCGCTGCATCGCTGGAGCGAGGAGGCGGAGGTAGCTCGGTGCCTCGAACGTGTGTGCGAGCACGGATGCGCTGCTGATTTGCGGCGCTAGGACTTCCTCTCGATCTTGAGATCGGCAAGAGATCGTCTACATCAACCACGAGTTGAACTCGTTAAGCTTTGTCGGTCTTCAAGGGTATGTTCTCTATGGATATATATCCGCCCATTTTTTGTATCTAGTAGATAGATCTTGGTATATAGTTCACATCGTAGGAATTTTTTTGTTTTCTATGCTGCGAACCCTACAGAGGTTGTGGTGCAATCACCTGTTGTGACTCCACCCATGACAACAGTGAGTGAGGATCCAGAACTAGTCCGTCAGGAGCCGACCAAACCCACTATAGAGCATGAAAGGGAGCACCAACAGCCACCTCCAGCGGATACGCCACATGTTGAGAGACATGATGAGCCAGTTCATGAGGCCCTAGAAGGCCTCAAAGATCTAGAAAGTCAGCAATTTCTAAAGATTATAAAGTTTATAACACAAAAAGAGTTCAAATGGAGAATTATCCCACTACATTTGAAGAATCCATGATTATCCCTCACTCATCAAAGTGGCTAGAAGCCATGGAAGATGAGATGAGGTCGATGAGTTCCAATGAAGTTTGGGACTTAGAGGAAATTCCCAAAGGAGCCAAAATAGTAGGCTATAAATGGGTCCACAAAACAAAGTATGACTCTAGAGGGAATGTGGAGAAATACAAAGCATGACTTGTGGCAAAAGGATTCACTCAAAGAGAAGGAGTATATTACAATGAGACATTTTCTCCAGTCTCATGTAAGGATTCCTTTAGAATCATAATGGTACTAGTTGCACATTTTAATTTAGAGCTGCATCAAATGGATGTAAACACGACATTTCTAAATGGGGATTCAGAAGACAGAGTCTACATGAAACAACCGAAGGGTTTTGTCATGGAAGGCAAGGAAAATAAGGGATGTCGCTTAAAGAAATCCATTTATGGATTAAAGAAGGCTTCACGATAGTGGTATCTAAAGTTTAATGAGACCATTAAGAAATTTGTATTTAAAGAGAATGATGAGGACAACTACGTTTACGCAAAGTTCAAAAGTGGGAGATATATCTTCCTAATTCTGTATGTGGATGATATCTTGCTTGCTAGCAGCGATGTCAGTCTACTACTGGAGACAAATAAGTTCTTGTCCTCAAACTTCGACATGAAAGATCTTGGTGAAGCTTCATATGTTTGGGCATTGAAATTCACCGACATAGAGCAAATGGGGTCCTAGGACTATCACAAAAGGCATACCTAGAGAAGATCCTAAAGAATTATAGTATGCATGCGTGCAATACCACACCTGCTCGAATAGTCAAGGGCGACCGTCTTGGGAAATTTCAATGTCCCAAAAGTCAATATGAGATCAATTAAATAAAATCAGTACCATATGCTTTGGCCATTGGAAGCTTATAGTATGCACAAGTGTGTAATCGCCATGACTTAGCTTTTATCACCGGGGTACTCGGTAGATATCAAGAGAATCCAAGCATAAAGCACTAGAAAATGGTAAAGAAAGATTTGCGTTATGCGCAAGGCACAAAAGACCCCATGCTAACATATAGAAGGCCTGATTCCCTAGAGATAAGAGTGTATTCAGATGCTAATTTTGCGGGAGACAAATATGATCAAAAATCCACGACAGAATACGTCTTTACTCTCGCGGGAGGGGCTATTTCGTTAAGAAGCTCCAAACAGTCAATAGTTGCATCATCCATGATGTATGCAGAATTTATAGCATGCTATGAGGCCACGAGGCAGGCGATATGGTTAAAGAAATTTATACCCGACTTGAAAATGGTAGATTGCATTAGCAAGCTACTAAATATGTATTGTGACAACGAGCCCGCAGTATTTTATGCTCACAACAACAAGTCGAGTACTTCTTCCAAACCAATAGAGATAAAGTATTATGTTGTGAAAGATAAGATCCAGGATCACACTATAAGACTCAAGCATTTAAGGATAAAGGAAATGCTAGCGGATCCGCTAACGAAAGGCTTACCACCCAATGTGTTCAAGGAGCACTTAGCCGGCATGGGTTTAAGGGAAAGCCAATGATTCCTGGATCATAAGAGGCCCAAAAGTAAAGAGTTTCTTATTTTAAAACAAGAGGTATATTGTAGCTACATGATTCTATCGACAATTGAGCTGTGACAATGAAACATGCTCTATGTACCGAACAATGATGAAACGAGTAAAGTATAAAATAAAAAAGTAAAGTCGAGATCAAGGGGGAGACTGTTAGCTTGCTCTCTCCCGGTCGATCCCAACGGATCGACCGACCCTTTGATCGCGCCCTGGTCGGGGGCGCCCAACCAAGCAATGTTTGGTGGGCCCCTGTGGCAGCACTATAAAGAGGAGGTAGGGACCGGGGTACAGAGTACAAGGTTCAATGATGCCGCCGCTCCCCCTACCTACATCCCTACCGATCTAGGGTTAGCGCTAGCTACGGGAAGTTCCACCACCGCTGCCTCCACTTAGCCCTAGCCCTCCCCGCTCTCGCCGTCGACCCCATGGCCAACGGCTTGAGCTCGTCGAGCACCAGTGAAGGTAATATCCTTCTCTCTCTTTCTCTCTTGGCTCTACCAAGCATTCACAGTAGGCTCTACCGAATCGATCTATAGCTAGCAGATCAAACACTAAGTTCCTGTTGACACTTCGTGTCGTGGGAATGGTCACATCAGGTGCTGCAATCGGCAGTGAGTAGTAGAACGAGGGGCAAGGGCGGCCAGCCATCTGCGGTGCGAGATGAGGGCGGAGACACAGGGTTTTACCCAGGTTCGCCCCCCCGGAGGGTAAAGACCTACTCCTGCTAGATTGTATTATGATGGTGGTACAATGGGCGAGCTCGGCGGCGAGTCGCTTGGGTGTATGATGGCACATATCTCTACACGCCCTGCAGGGAGGTTTATATAGGCTCACCTCCCCTAGGGTTTACATATCTCAACCGAATCAGTTAAGGCTTCGGTACTCGTTTAACCTAATCCGACTAGGCCTATCTACTCGCCTGGGCCTTTAGCTTCTAGTCGCTTGGATCCACACCGGGCCTCGATCCAGTCGCCGTCTTGCAGGCCCACTCGCCAATTCCTGGGCCAGTCGGAAACGTCCTGCTGGGTATACCACGGTAGGCACATCCCCATCAGTAGTCCCCGAGGCCGTCGTCGATTGGGCGTAGGTGGCTGCTGGCAGTCGGAGTATACGGCTTCAGAGTAGACATCTAGTCGAATCGTCGGCGGGCTCCTGTATAAAGGAGAAAACTAGTCATTCTGATCGCAGCTCTTGGCGAGTCGGCGAAATACTCAGTCACTGTCGTAGTGACCGGATCGGCAAGCCGAGTGGCTGAAGTTGGACCGTTAAACGTGGTCAAACTAGCCGTTGGGGTAATCCAACGGTAACTTTTGGCGTAATCACCGCGTAGTAACGGCTCCCTGATTTGGCGGGTAACAACCGCTATATAAGGGGATTGGCAGGCGATCAGAGAACCATCTTCTCGCCATTTCCTCCGATTGCACGCACTTTCGCCTTCCTTCGCATCGCGATCCAACCGACCCGAAATCCTCCGACCCCCCACAAATCCTTCCGCCATGGCCCTCTCCACCGAGCCTTGGGGTAGATCTAAGTGTACCAGGGCGCAACTGGCGTCCTTCAAGGAGGCCGGGATCCTGCACGCCGGCTGTTGGCACATCCCCGCGGTCGGAGAGGTGACCCCGAACCCGCGTGAGGGAGAATTCATCTGCTTCACCAGCCACCTAGAACGGGGGCTAGGATTCCCTACGTCCCTGTTCTTCCGGCGCTTCTACGCCTACTACGGGATCCAACCGTCGGACCTGGGTCCACATAGCATCGAGCAGCTCGCCATCTTCATGGCGTTCTGCGAGTGCTACTTGGGCTGCCGGCCCTACTTCCCTCTATGGCAAGATCTGTTCCACGGACGGATCAGCCGCGAGGAAGCGGGCGGCCCAATGCTTGCCGCGGGCGGCCTAACATTCCAGCTGAAGTCGAAGGCTTCGTTCTTTGACTTGATGCTGCCCGCCAAGGCGGCGAGCGACTGGAAGAAGTCTTGGTTCTACGTTGCCGAGGCGACCCCGGAGGGCGAGACGGCGATCCCACGATACTCTGCCAACCGGTCCGAACCGCGCCGACTTCAAGTCGGCAAGCTCCCCAACGACCAGCGGATGGTCGTGGACGAAATGCTTCAAACCATCCGCAGTCTGAAGAAGAAGGGCCTCCAGACGATCAACTTATACAACTGTTGGCTCGGGCGGCGGCTCGTCCCTCTGGCTTGGCGCGACCATTACATGTACCAATACACGGGCCGGGAGGACTCGACGAAGTCCTGCCTAGCCGAGTGGAAGCTCGAGGACTACACCCCAGCACTGAAGAAGATCACCCAAGCGGTGTACCTGGACGCAAAGGCTGGGGTCGCCCCCTACACCACAAAGCATCCAGGCCCAACGGTAAGTCACCTCGCATCGTTCGCAGTCGCAGTTTATGCAGTCGTGGTCATTCTAATTTCGTCTAGTGCTCATTGCAGCTATTCCAAGTGGTGGAAGGATGGCTCCCGCCTTCAGATGACGAAAACTCGAGATCGTCCGTCCAGGACATGGGCGAGTCACCTCCCGCCAAGGGCGACACCGAGAGCGACGAAAGCAACGGCGACGACAAATTCGAGGAGGAGGTCGCCCCGCTGGTCCGCAAGACCCGCGGGCAACGTCAGCGTGAGCTTGAGGCGAGTAAAAGCCTCGAGCGTCACGATGATGATGACGAACTTCCGAAGACCACCTCGCGCCGCCAGGCTACTCCGTCGAAGAAGAATAAGAAGGAGAAGGAGGCGAAGGCCCCTCCGAAGAAGAAGACGAAGCCGACGAGGCCGGCCTCGCCACCGCACTCGGCGAGCAGCTCCGACGCCCCCAGCCCGGCCAAGGATGAGGCGCCGCCGACGGCAGCCGCGCTGGACACGGCCACTGTCCTGAGCGAAGTGCCACTGGCCTCGATGCCTCCGCCATTCGCCCCAGTCTCTGGGCTAGGGGTCGCTCCGTTCGCGACGGCTTCACCTCGAAGGGAAGCTCCCGCTGAAGATGTCCCAGAAGCTCCCGTTGCAGCCTCGACGACGAAGAAGCCGTCCGTGTCTTGGGCACGCGACGTCCTGGAGATGGGACTTAGTCGCCGACTGGGCCCCGAACTGGAGAAGCCAGCCGGCATCCGCACGGGGCTACGCTTCATTCCAGTCGCCAAGTGAGTTCGCTCACCTGCTTTTGTCTTTCATTGTACTTGAATTATCTTGCTCACGCAATCGATTTGTAGGACTGGAGCGAAGAAGATAGGCCATCCAACCGTGGCTAAGGTGCCACCCGTCGTCAGCGAAGAGGATCCCTCCCGGAAGAGGAAGGCGGACGAAGTCGTCGTCCCTGCAGATGGCGCCAAGAAGGCCAAGGGTGACGATGTCGTCACGATCTCCGACGACACGGCGGTCGCGCCGAATGAACCCGCAATGGAGGCGGCCGTACCCACGAAGGAGGGTGCTCCCTCTCCTGGGGTGACAGAGCCGGCCTCCTTTGGTGCCGGTTCCTCCATCGCAACGTTCCCGCGCTTCATGGCCAGATCGGCTACAGCGAGTGGGACCTCGCCCTCGAGCCGTGCACCTGGGGTCGCCGACGCGGAGGTCGAGCAGCGTCGTGGGCACACGCCGGCTCTCCTTGCGTTCGTGGATGCGATACAACTTCACGGCATGCTCGACAGAGCCATCCAGGTATGTCCAGTCCCCGAGGATCAGGCCGGTGTGTTACAACGGTCTAATTCTTTTAGTGTCTTGTTGGTATTTTTCGCGTCCAGTCCCTGAGTGCGCACTGGCTGAATTTCAGCGGGTGGGCACTTAGGATTTTTTGATCGCCAGTCCCCGAGTGCGCACTCGCTGAATTTCAGCGGGTGGGCACTTAGGATTTCTTGATTGTCAGTCCCCGAGTGCGCACTCGCTGAATTTCAGCGGGTGGGCACTTAGGATTTCTTGATTGCCAGTCCCCGAATGCGCACTTGCTGAATTTCAGCGGGTGGGCACTTAGGATTTCTTGATTGCCAGTCCCCGAGTGCGTACTCGCTGAATTTCAGCGGGTGGGCACTTAGGATATCGCTTTGGTTAACTGTTTGAATTGTGTGCAGGGTCTGCAACGTGAGTCAGCGGACCAATTTGGCAGCGAAACACCGCGCGGAGAAGGAACTGGCCACTGTACAAGAGGCGAATAAGGGGCTTTAGGCAGTTGCCGCGAAGGCAGAGGAGGCTCGCCAGGGACTTGTCCCCGCGGGTGAGTTGGTAGCGGCTCAATCGGCGCTGAGCTCGGCTGAGAAGCGGATCGCCGACCTCGAGCGCGAGCTGAGGGAGGAGAAAGAAGAGGCGAGTTCGGCGGATGGTCGAGCCAAGGCCGCTGTTACGGCCGCTGCGGAAGAACGTAAGGTTTCTGACGCCCTTGTTGCTGGGCTTCAGGATGATTACACTTCTCTTCAGAGCTTCATCATGGATCTCTCCCGTCCCTTGATTGGTGAGTGTGTCTGCCCCTGCCTATTGCATGTGCCTTTTTGTGATATCTGACGTACTCACTGTTCTCTTCTATTCGCAGGTCGCATCCTTGATAGCGCGGAAGAGGCGAGCTCGTTCGACGCGCGGCAATGTGTGGCCATGCTCGTTGACTCGGCGACGTTGTCGGCGACATGCTTTCGAGCCTACCTCCAGGAGATATCGCCCACGGAAGTAATTCCCAGCGACCTCGTCGAGGTGTGGAAGTAATTGGAGAAGGAGCCGTCGGTCGTTGAGTTCATGACGCGATCGGCGTTCCGGCGCGGAGCGGAGACGGCGCTTAGCCTTGGGCTTGCTCATTTTCCAGAAGATTTCGATCTGGACGACGTGACGAGTGGCTACCCGTCGTCGACTGGCGAGGTGGAGATCTCCGAGGTGCTCAAGTTGACGGGTCGCGCCGCGGTGTACTCCGAGCGTGTCTGGGCGATGGGCGACCTCCTTCCTTACCAGGAAACGGTCGTCGCGCCCAACGACCCCGAGCTGCAGCACCGGGACTTCAAGGTCGAGCAGCCGTTCCGCGCGGCGATGGCGGGTGAGCTGACGACGTACCCGTAAAACCTGTGCACGCCGTTCATCCGCAATCGGTAGGGTGCTGGCGAGTCGTTGTCGAAGCCTGCGGAATAGAATAGTTTGCCCTGGGGCGTTAGTAGCAGATCTGCCGTTTGGGCATATTTTGTATTCTGAGATGATTGCAACATGCTATTAATGAGATATCGTGTTTGTTTTGTGACTTGTCATGTTTTTTCCGATTGAGGTTTGAACGAGTCCCCGAGCGTGTCCGCCCTTTTGTGGGGTTTACCTCGTGTGTGATGTGTTTGTGGTTTTTGAATGTTTTGTTATTGTGGTCGACTCGCCCGGATTCGAAGAGCCAGTCGCAAGGCGACTCCCTTGAGTGCTCTGTACTTCACCGTTTTCCCTTGCGCGAACGAGGTCGGGTGGCCGAGTCCCCGAGTGTGGTACTTGGTTGTTCTAGGCGCGACTCGAGGGTGGGTGAGGACTTGGCGCGTTAGTTTGAGCGCATCACTCATGCCTGGCCAATTGGGTCAGTCGCGTGGCGAGTCCTGGGCATGCTCTCATACTTGGCGTTTTCCCGAGCCGCTCGCGATGAACTGGTCGTCAGTCCCCGGGCGTGGTACTTGGCCATTCGAGTCGCTATGTCGAGGATGCGGAGGATCATGGTCGCTGTGAGAAGCGAAGGCAGTTGTCTTGGCTCGTAGAGCAAGTCGGGCTAGGCGACTCCAATGGGGCTCCGGGTAGGCGTTTTTTGTGGACGATGCAAGACCTAGGGTGACCCAGTGCTCTTGCACCGCACTACTTGGCCGTGCCGATCGCTGTACCAAAGGTTGACTTCTGCGGTTAGATTGAAGCTGTTATTACGAGTGCGAGTGGCACAAGATACGGAGAGTAGGCGCAATTTGCGGTAACCGATTCTTTTTATTTCATAGCAACTGTAGGGTACATATGTGGGGTTCTAGGAGTAGAACTTCCGTAGGAGGTTTACATTCCATGGTCGCTTGACGTCGAGTTCGCCGTCCCCGCGGACGTCGATGAGGTAGTAGGCGTCGTTGACGAGTACTCGCCCGATAGCGAATGGGCCCTCCCACGGAGGGGAAAGCTTGTGCATGCCCTTCTTGTCCTGGATGAGGCGCAACACCAGGTCGCCTTCTTGGAAGGTGCCAGTTTTCACCCGCCGGCTGTGGTAGCGGCGGAGTCCCTGCTGGTAGATGGCGGTGCGTGACCGAGCGAGGTCGCGTGCCTCGTCGAGTTGATCGACTCCATCCTGGCGGGTGAGTTCGTTTGCAGCCTCCGTGTAGTGAACGACCCGCGGCGAGTCGTGCTCGAGGTCGGTGGGCATGACTGCCTCGGTGCCGTACACAATGAAGAAGGGGGTGAATCCTGTCGACCTGTTGACCGAGGTGCGGATGCCCCAGATGACGGAGGGTAGCTCCTCGACCCAGAACCCGGCGGTGCGCTCGAGTGGTACTTGGAGTCGCGGCTTCAGGCCATGGAGGATGCTTTGATTGGCCCCTTCCGCCTGGCCGTTGGATTCCGGGTGGGCGACTGACGCGAGGTCGAGCCGGATGTGGTGTTCTTCGCAGAATTCGGCCATGGCTCCTTTGGCGAAGTTGGTGCCGTTGTCCGTGATGATGCTGTTTGGGAACCCGTAGCGATATATGAGCTCGCGTAGGAATTTAGTGGCGGTCTTCCCGTCGCATTTCCGGACTGGCTTGGCCTCCACCCACTTTGTGAATTTTTCGACCACGACCAGGAGGTGGGTGTAGCCGGAGGGGGCCTTTTTGAAGGGGCCTACCATATCCATGCCCCACACGGCGAATGGCCAGGTGATGGGGATTGTCTTCAGAGCCGAGCTCGGCACGTGCGTCTGGTTGGCGTACTTCTGGCACCCGGCGCACCGCTGGACGATGTCGACAGCATCGGCGTGTGCGGTGGGCCAGTAGAAGCCATGCCGCATAGCCTTGGCGACCAGGGAGCGAAGAAGCACACTTGAAGAGCGCAGTACAACGGCGCCTCGGGTGAACAGTGCTTCGTTGAAGGACAAGCCGTGGTGAATTTATCCAGTGGGAATTCATGAGGCTAGCCCCCCCCCCCCTGAATGAAGAAGTAGTGGGGCCCCCCTCCCAGCCCCAAAGGAAAAGCCCTGATCATTTGAAAAAAAAGATGCGTCAGCACAGGCGTGGTGGCCGCAATCGCCGGAGTGGATGTCGTGGAGGATCTTGCGTCCTTCGACCGGTTGGACGCAGCGTTGGAACACGCCGGTGACACTTCGCTTGTGGAGCTCGCCGTCGATGATGGTGAAGGATTTGCATCGGCGTGCAATCATCCGGGTGTCCGTCTTGTCTGCCGGCAAGGTGCCGGCCTCCAGGTAGGCAACGTAGGGCTTGGTCCAGTCGTCTGGCTCGGTGACGAGTGCGACCAGGGCTGCCTCCGGTTGTAACGGGACTCCGATGTCGATCTCCCTTGGGAGGGGGGGAGACTGATGGCTTGGTGATCATGTCGAGGAAGACGCCGGCGGGTGGTGTGAGTCAAGCCGACCCAATGCGAGAGAGTGTGTCGGCCTCCTAGTTCTTCCGCCTGTCAATCCACTCGACGGAGTAGCCTGCGAAGTGTCCGCCCAGCTTGTCCACTGCTTGGCGATATGCCGCCATGGTGGGGGAGACGGCGTCGCAGGTGCCAGCGACTTGCCCAGCGACGAGGTCGGAGTCGCCGTAGCAGCGTAGGCGGTTGACGTTCATCTCCCTGGCAGCTCGCATGCTGTGGAGTAAGGCCTCGTACTCGGCCATGTTGTTGGTGCAGGGGGTGAAGTCGAGGCAGAGGACGTAACGGAGCTTGTCTCCCTTCGGTGAAGTTAGCACGATCCCTTCTCCTGCGCCGTCCGCGTTCTTGGAGCCGTCGAAGTGCAGGCTCCAGTAATGGAGGTATGGCAGCTTCTCTGGCTGCTGGGCCTCTTCCCAGTCGGCGATGAAGTCCGCTAGAGCCTGCGACTTGATCGCCTTCCGTGGCTCGTATTTGATGTTGTGGACGCCGATCTCGACGGCCCACTTGGCGACCCGCCCGGTCGCCTCGCGGTTGCGGATGATGTCCTACAGCGGTGCTGAGGAGATGACCGTTATCGGGTGCTCCTGAAAGTAGTGCGGCAGGCGCCGCTGTGCTCTGAAGACCGCGTATACCAGTTTCTGGTACTGCGGGTATCGCTGGCGCGACTCGGTGAGGACCTCGCTGATGTAGTACACCGGTCGCTGTACTGGGCGCTCCTTTCCTTCCTCCGGCCATTCGACGACCATGACGGCGCTGACGACGCGCTCGGAGGCCGCGACGTAGACCCGCATGGGTTCTTTGTCGGCGGGGGCGGCGAGTAGCACCTTCTTGAGGTCGCGAAGCGCGTCATCCGCCTCCTTGTCCCACTGGAAGGTGGGGTTCTTGCGCATCAGACGGTATAGGGGCATCGCCTTTTCGCCCAGGCGGGGGATGAAGCGACTGAGAGCCGCTACTCTCCCGGCCAGCTTCTGGACGTCGTGCAGGCACTCGGGTTTGCCGAGACGGGCGATCGTGTCGATCTTGGTGGGGTTCGCCTCGATCCCTCGCTTGGAGACGACGTACCCCAGTAGTTGTCCTACTGGTACACCGAAGGTGCATTTGCCTGGGTTAAGCTTTATCTTGTATTTTCTCAAGTTGGCGAACGTTTCCGCCAGGTCGGCGAGTAGGTCACCCTGGCGAGCGGACTTTACGACCACATCATCGATGTAGACGTGGATGTTGCGGCCAATTTGGCTCGCGAGGCACTCTTGCATGCACCGCTGGTAGGTCGCCCCGACGTTCTTGAGGCCGAAGGTCATGGCGGTGTAGCAGAAGGCTCCGAATGGCGTGATGAACGCCGTCTTCTCCTCGTCCTCGACAGCCATTTTGATCTGGTTGTATCCTGAGTAGGCGTTGAGGAAACATAGTGACTCTGAGCCCACGGTGGAGTCGATTATTTGGTTGATCCGCGGGAGGACGAACTGCTCCTTTGGGCAGGCGCTATTCAAGTTTGTGTAGTCGATACACATCCTCCAGGTCCCGTTCTTCTTCTCGGCCAGGACTGGGTTTGCCAGCCACTTGGAGTACTTGATTGGCCGGATGAAGCCTGCAGCGAGTAGACGCTGCACTTCCTCGGCGATGGCTCGGCGGCGCTCTTAATTGAAGGGCCGCAGCGACTGTTTGACGGGTCGCACTTTGAGGTCGGCGTTTAGCTTGTGCTCAGCGAGCTCCCTAGGGACACCAGGCATGTCGGAGGGCTTCCATGCGAAGATGTCCCTGTTCTCACGGAGGAACTCGATGAGCGCGCCTTCCTAGGCTGGGCTCATGCCCGTCCCGATCGTCACCGTCTGGCTGGAGTCGCCTGGGACCAGCTCGACGGTGCGAGTGTGCGTCGTTGCCTTGAAGGTTGAGGTGTTTGCGCCCTCCGAGTTGGGCTTCTTGAGTATGGTGGGGTCGTCATTGTTGACCCCGCTCGCGTACTTGGCGAGCTCATCGGCGTGGTTGGTTTCTGCCGCGATGACGGCGTCGGCGAGTTCTGCTCCTTTGGCCTCGCACTCGGCGGCCATGTCTGGGTCGCCGTTGATGGTGATGACGCCGCACGGCCCAGGGAGCTTCATCGCGTTGTACGCGTAATGTGGCGCTGCCATGAACTTGGCGAACGCCTGGCGCCCCAGGATGCAGTGGTAGGGGCTGTCGAAGGGAACCAGCTCGAAGACGATCCGCTCGGTGCAGAAGTTTGCTGGTGTGCCGAAGGTGACTGGCAGCGTGACCTTGCCGATCGGGTATGCCTTCCGACCGGGGACGATGCCGTGGAACGTGGTGTGAGTTGTCTCGATCATCGACTGCGGAAGCCGCAACCGCCTGAAGGTGTCCAGGTACAGGATGTTGATGGAGCTGCCGCCGTCCATCAATGTCTTGGGGAGCCAGTAGTCGCCGACCTTAGTCTTGACCACCAGGGCGACTCGACCTGGGTACTCGATGCGTGGCGAGTGGTCCTGGCGGCTCCAGGTGATGGGCTGCTCCAACTAGTTGAGGAACTGGGGAATGTCCACCTGAGCCACCGCGTTGACGGTGACGGCGCGGGTGATGACATTCTTCTCGCGCTTCGTGTTGAAGCCTGTGAAGGTATGGAGCGAGCCGGCCACTTTGCCGAATTTTCCGCCGTTTGGCGGGTCGTTGTCGGGGTCCTCCCGTGCTCGCCGTGCCTTCTCGATCTCCCTGAGGGTGTGGCAGTCGGCGGTTGTGTGCGTTGCGGGCTTCCCTTCCCTGCTATGAAACGCACAAGGTTGGTTAAGGAGGGCCGCGGGGTCGAACCTTGGCTTGGCCTTGTAGTTGCCGCCGTCGCGGCGTTGTCCTCCGTCGCGGCGGAAGCTTTTGGGCTCGCATTGTGCGTGCCCAGCGTAGGCGACAAAGTCGACTCGCCCGTCACTGCGGCGTTTGCCGGTGAGGCGAGTGTTGCTGTAGCGTAGGTCGGACCGTCGTCCGCTGTCGTTGCCGCTCGTGCGGCGTTGACCTCCCGACTCGTCGTCGGTTTCCTGGTTTGGATCTTCCTCCGCGTACCGTTTGGCGATCTCGAGGAGGTCCGGTATGTTGTCTAGTGTGCGAGAGTGTCGCTTGAGCTTGGCGACCAAAGGCTCGTAGCGGCACGAGGTCTTGAAGCAATGGATCGCGGTGTCCGGGTGGATGCCGACCGCGTTGTACCAGAGTTCTTGCCACCGCTGGACCCAGTTGCGGGTCGACTCACGAGGTCCCTGGACGCATCACTCCAGGTCCTCGATGGTGGTGGCACGGGTGTAGGAGCACTCGAAGTGCCTGACGAAGGCGTCGCGCATCTCCTCCCAGGAGTCAATACTATCCTGGGGGAGGGTGTTGATCCACTGCCTGCACGTCCCCTCCATCACTAGGGGGAGGTAATGGGCGTATAGCAGGTCGGTGTGGCCTGCGATCCCCATCGCCATGAGGTATGTATCGAGCCAGACGGCGGGGTCGTACGAGGGGTCGTACTTTTCTATCTCCTTCGGCGCCTTGAAGTTCGGCGGGTACTTCTCGCCTCGGATCATCGGTCCGAAGCACTTGGGGCCGAGTCGACTTAGCGACCCCATTGGCTCGCCGTCGCGGCGATTGGTTAGGGTGTGTTGCAGGTCGTCGGGCTGGCGTGCGCGCCTGCTTTAGTTGTTGATGATGTGGGTGCGGGCATTGATGGGTTGACCGTTGGCGGCGACGAAGTTGGTCGCTGGCCTGGGGTCGTTGGTGGAGAGTGCCGCGTCCGCGGGTCGGTGTTGGAGCTGCAGTGGCTCTGGTGGCGGGCAGTTGAGGGTGTTTGACGCCATTGGGCGGCCGCTCGAGGCCGCTCTGCTTCCCGAAGAACGCGAGTACACTCGACCCTGCGAGTCGGCGCCTGCGTTTTGCTGCTCGACGGCCTTTGCGAGCAGGGCCCTGACGTACTGGATCTGTAGGGCACCGTCGCCGGTGGCCGTGATGTTGTTGGCTGCTGCTCGGCCCGTCACGAGGTTGTCCATCGGGGTGGAGAATAGTGGGAGGCCGTTCGCATCTCGCACCCGTGAGGAGACTACTATCCGCGGCTGATCCCTAGGGGGTGTGCGGTTGGGTGGAGGTGGGGCGCCCATCGCCATCGACCCTGGAGGGGGCCGGGCGCTTCCTCCTGGTGGCGCGTTCTCGCAGATCGCGCGCTCGGCCACGCGGGCCGGGTCGTTTTCGTCGTCGAAGTTCAGGGCGCGTCCCTGGACGGTGGGGTTCAGGCGCGACCTGATTCGCTGCTGGTGGTAGCGCGATAGCTCCTGCGCCGTCACCTGTTCGAGGCGAAAATTTTCGCGCTCGGCTTGCTCCTTACGCACTGCCTCTGCCAGCTTCAGGCGGAGTTCCTCGACCTCCGTTGCCGTGGCATTAGGAGGGATCGGGGTGGATAAGGGATCCTCCGGCGGATCGGTGCCGGTCGCCATGTAGGTCGCGGCGTGGCGACCGGTCCCGTCGCGGAGGTCGGCGGAATTTTCCGATCCGGAGTCGAAGTCGAAGATCCCAAGGATGGAGGGGTCCTCGAAGTCTCCCACGTTGGAGACCTGGGTGATGGAGCCCGCGGGTGAAGCCGCGGTGATGGATCCGGCGAATGACGCCGGGGTCGCCGAGTCGGCGTCGTCGTTGAGGGTCGCGTCTTCTGCGGCCGCTGAGTTTTCGGCCACGTTGCTGTGGGCCGAGTTATACTCTTAGGCGAGGCGATGGATCGTGCGGATCTGGCTCTCGGAGAGCCGATCGCGTGGCGGCGACTCGCGGATGCGAGCCGAGTCCTCCGAGACAATGACGTCGGTGAGGCCGACGAAGAGGCTGATCGTGCCGACCGGAAGAATCACGCTGTGTGTGACGGGTCGCGCCGCCGGGACGTAGCTGCTCGGCAAGATTTGGAGCATCTCGCCGATCGCTATCATGCGGCCGGTGGCGACCGTCTCGTTGATGGGCAGATTGGATCTCGCCGCAGAACACCGGCCAGACCGGCCAGGCCCCACGGTGGGCGCCACTGTCGTGGGAATGGTCACGGCAGATGCTGCAATCGGCAGCGAGTAGTAGAACGAGGGGCAAGGGCGGCCAGCCATCTGCGATGCGAGATGAGGGCGGAGACACAGGGTTTTACCCAGGTTCGGCCCCTCGGAGGGTAAAGACCTACTCCTGCTAGATTGTATTATGATGGTGGTACAATGGGCGAGCTCGGCGGCTAGGCGACGAGTCACTTGGGTGTATGATGCAACGTATCTGTACACGCCCTGCAGGGAGGTTTATATAGGCTCACCTCCCCAAGGGTTTACATATCTCAACCGAATCAGTTAAGGCTTCGGTACTCGTTTAACCTAATCCGACTTGGCCTATCTACTCGCCTGGGCCTTCAGCTTCTAGTCGCTTGGATCCACACCGGGCCTCGATCCAGTCGCCGTCTTGCAGGCCCACTCGCCAATTCCTGGGCCAGTCGGAAACTTCCTGCTGGGTATACCCCGGTAGCCACATCCCCATCACTTCACAAAATCTCGGGATCGCTCTGATATGAACCGATATGGCTATGAAAATTCGGCTAGCGCCCGCTCGTAACGTCTCCGTTGTACGTGCCCTTAAAAGGTGCTTTTAGCTTGAATAGAGAGACAAGGATCGCAACACACGTTGGGGACTTGGGGTGTGTACACATGTACAACACATCTCGGGAGTAACTAAGCCGACTAGTAATCATGAAGCTAGGTTACACAACAGTTACTGACATCTCTAGCAAATCCTAAAAATGCATACCTAAAAATGTGTTGAGGTAGGTAAATTGTAAACTGTTTTTGCGGCGTGAAACATGCTCTGATAAAACAGGTGCTAAAAAAATGCACTGGGAAAGATCAAATACGTCCGAACATAATGTTTACACGACGAGAGGGAAACACTCCCGCGCGCCGCGGGGAGGAGGCTTCTAGGTGCTCGTGGATGCGCTGGATGACGATGTAAAGAGCCGAGAGTAGGATTATAAGCCACTATCCCAATCTTTGCCAGAATTATGAATGGACCATATATTTTGGATGTTAGTTTGAGTGCATTTCTAAAAACCCAAGGTTGTCTCCCTGTATGGCAGCAGTTTTGGATACACCATTTCTCATACTTCAAAGCTTCTCGCAGTTCTATTTGTATCAGCAAACTTCTTCATCTTATTATGGGCTTCATCTTCATGTTTTCAAGCCGGCGCTAGAGCCGCCACTACAGCCACTGCCCCACCGAACGATTCGTATGTCCACTGCACGAGATAGGGCTATAGTGCAGGGACAATGATGATTGAGTCGGTACACGAGTGTGAGTGATAGTCGATGGTGATATACGTAATTGATAGGGAGACGACTTCTCGTGGTGGGACACACAACTCAGAGATACATGTTTGACCAGTTAGCTCCACGCAAACGGCCCGAAACAATCACGCCACAAACTTAAATGCCTCCATTCCTATGGCGCAGAATTACCGACCATCGTTATTGTGTGCAATCTACGGTGGCACACGGATATACCGCCATCGTGTCTGCCGTGGGGTAAAAGTGGCTTCCGCGGAAAAATGTTGCCGTTATTGCTCATTCGCCGTGTAACCAACTTTTACAGGTACTTTTTTGTTTTTGCTGCTACAAAAAAACTGTCGGGCACGGGAGAGGTAATTTTATAGTGAATATGGGCTTGTGCTTGGCCTTATTTCCTTATGTTTTCAGTGTTTCTTTGATTAATCCTTCCACAATATCCTTTTGTTTGTGAGGCATTCTGTAGGGCCTAATATTAGATGGGGTAGCTCACTCTTTCAATAGTATTTTGTGATCACAACTTCTTGGAGGGGTCGACCCACCGGTGCATATATAGAATTGGTTTAAGATTTGTTGGATGGGGTAGTGCCTTTCTTTAAGATATTGTTGCAGATCTTGTGGGATATCATGTTTTCCCATGGAGGAATAAATAATCACTGAATGCAATTTCTTCTATGCCATCAGTTATATTATAGAGGCTTGCTTTGGTATCCCCCTAGGAAACCTTTGATGGAAAAACCGGCTTTTTTTTTTAGGGTGGGTTTCGGTTAGATTAGGAACCGGTCTAGTCCTGTTATTTTTTTTACTAGTGTGCGTATAGGAGGTGTTATGTCGTGAGTAGGGAACGAAAGGATTTGTTGGTCCCGCGCGCGGTTCTGAAGCAAATGCCGTTCCACGTCGCATCTCGATCGTCACGGATACCGTATGAAGACGTGGATGGAAGGAGGACGAGCGGTGACCTCCTCTCGTGTAGTCGAAGTAGATCGGAGAAGATTTGTTACGCGTGGGAGGTGGACTGTTAGTTGGGTGAGTTTGGACGCTAGGGTTTGGGTCCTCCGTGATCGGTCAGACTCAATTCCGGTGTTATTTAGCGCCGGATGAATGTAACATTCGGCCTGCGGACGTCTAGTTTTTCACTCACGTTCCAAGACCGAGTTCCCAGTTTTGGCTAAATTTCGAACAAACTCGGCGAAAATTAGACGATTTTGTTTAAACATAAACGAGTTCATACATATACTCGAAATTTTACCGGATTAGGCTAAAGAAAAGTAAAAAAAACATAATAATAACTACTAGGCAATGCTAATGCCGATGTAGATGCCGATGGCGCCGGGCGCACCGCTCACATGACAAAATGGCGGTAGAAGCATGTGTAGTCGGCGTCCTGGGTCCCGTCATCGTCGCTCGGCGGCTGCGCGTGACCTCGTCCTCGGCGGCGAGCGCACCCACAACTCCACCTCCAGCTTCACCAGTCGGAGCGAAGGCGTGGCGACTGTGCCGACGCCAAGCCGGACGAGCACGACGTCGAGGACGAGGAACTAAGGCCTCCCATCCTCCTCCGAAGCCAGTTTGCCACCAAACGGTGTCGGGCGACCAGCAGCAGCGACCGGGGAGGGTAGCCCAGCTTGGGGCGGTCTCCGGGAGCGATGTGCTCGAGGACGGCCACAATCATCCGTCCTAGAGCACTCCACCACCGACAGCGCGCCACGACGTTGTGCCGCTTTGGCGGCGTGCTGACGCTGTCGTGCGTGGCTAGTTGCTGGTTCTGACGTTCGGCAAAGAAAGTCTCCCACTACGGCAAGTTGCCCTGGCGACGGCGTCGGGTCCTCCATGGCCACGATGGCGGCCTGGATCTCCTCCACCATGTCGGCGCCCTCAGACTAACCCGAGTGGCACATAGTCGGTAGCATGGCTCTTATCCGACTAACCCGGGTGGCCCATAGTCGGTAGCATGGCCTATGGCCTGCTGGGCGTCCCAGTTAGGTGGATCCAGAAGGGAGGCCCATGCCGGATAAAGGAAGGCTACGGTGGAGTCACCAGCGTACCCGGAGCCTTGGAGTGCAAGATACACAAGACTTGTAATAGACGGTGTAGGACTCTGTAACCTGTCCGGCTAGGACTTTTCCCTGTAACCATAGGACCTGACAACTATATAAGCCGGGCCTATGGGAGCCTTTAGGGCACGATAACTTAGACTTTATAGTCACCTCGCACAGCGAACCTAATCTCTGTAACTCGGCGTATTGTCATTATAGTGATTTATAGCAGGAGTAGGATTCCGCCACCGTTGTGGGATCTGAACCTGGGTAAGCTGTGTTACCTCGTACCCGTCAACCGTCCGCCTTACCCCACGTCTCTAAACACGCACTGTGAGGACCCCTCCATGGCGTACTCGTCGGCAATACCACGACAGTTGGCGCCCACCGTGGGGCAAGAGGCGCTTCAGGCTCTTCAGCGGGCGAGGACCAAGATCTTCGTGGGAATCGGCGAAACAGTAGCCATCGGTTGTGTTCTCTTCTCCGGCAACGTTCTGATCGTCCCACCCGAAGAGTTCTGGATCCCGGCGAAGATGAACCCTACGCGGTGTTCGATCGTTCCTATCGGAGACATCCACCTCTTCATCGGCGAAACCGACTCGGGCACTAGTTCCCTGGGAGTCGGAGGATCATCAAGACCCGCACGGACCGCCTACGGGCAGGATACGTTCGCGAAAGGATCGATGTCGGACTTCTCCTCGGAGTTTGCCAACAGAGATCGGAAAAATTCAAGGCCCACCCAAACCGCCCCTGTGCAGGATATAAAGGTGGAAGATCACTGCAAATCCGCCGGCTTCGCCCGTGCGTCTGGACAGCAGAGATCCAAGTTCGTCGGCATGGTTACCATCTTCAATCTGGCACGCTGCGTTCAGAGAGAGGGTGAGAACCCCCGCGACTACCTCGCCAGGTGGCTCCATATACGGGCCGACCTGGCCAATTACCCCAATGATGATGCCATCTATCACTTTGTGGAAGGACTGGACCACGGCACGCTTCTCCGACATTCTCTAAGACGGCAACAGGCGTCAGGACGCCTCACCTTCGAAGGCATGGTGAACACCGTCAACAACTTCGCGAAGGCTGAAGCGGCAGCTCAGACAACGCATGCGCTCATTGACAGAGCACCTCCGATTTAGCCACCACCACCGCCTCCGGCCGCCATCGTCGCAGCAGCACCGCGACCTCCAGTCATCGTCGAGGCCGTTGCACCTCCACCGCCCGTCATCGAGGAAGTCCTGGCACCCTCCGACTCTTTCATTGACGTGCTTTATGCTGATTTCAGTGCAGATTCCGAGGAAATAGACTTCAGTCCAGAAGAGTTAGACTCCGCTATGCAGGAGATAGAGGAGGATTACTCGCGCGACGAACAAGACAATAACACCGTCATGTCCCGAGGGGTGTTCATCACCATTGGGACAGCGATGGATGAAGACCAACCCGGGCAAGCTTCGCCTACGGCGCTGGATAAGGGGAAGGGGCCACTTATTGCTGCTGACGATGATCGCGCAAGGGTCATGCCTCCTCCGCCTAAACCAGTGCAGCAGCCGCAGGAACTCGGCACCGGTCCAAGCAACAACAACACCGCAAACTTGCTGCCTCCAGCATCTACTCGGCAGCAGCACATGTTACCCCAGCTGATAGGGTGATGTACGCCAACCTCCTCGACAACCACTAACTGTTGATCATATCCGGAACGTGACTCAGCTTGACGAGAAGCGCCGGCAACTACTGGAGGAAGCGCAAGCCATCGCGGAGCAAGGCGCTAAACTAGATCGAGATCTGGTCAACGCGCAGAAGTCCATAGAGAAAGCAAGAGCAATGGAGGCCGATTATAAGACTCTGCTACAGCAGCAGAAGGCTAAGAAAGCTCCGGCTCGCGTTATCAACGATCGTGGTGTACGGCGCAACCTAGGATGGGCTCCCTCGAAGCCGGCACAGTCCAAGCCATACATTGACAGCGAAGGCAAGCAGGTGATGCCCACCCCACTCCTCAACCTCGCCGTTGCCAAGACCCTTCTGGAGTAGGATAGATCACCTGAGGTAGTGGAACAGGTCTACGACCTAGTGTCCAAGGCGGTAAAGCAGCAGGAAAAGGCCACCTCTCAGAGGCTTTAGTCTGACCCAGCGCTCTGCTGATCTAGCCAGTACAGACGGCCAAGGGACAGATCTCCTCAGGATGTCGGATCGCGGACGGGTTCATCAGAACAAAGACGGAGGGATGCGCGTGACAGGAAGGATGCTATCCCCATATCCTCCGACCACGGAGAAAGAGCCCAACCTCGCCGCCCATCGCCACCGCCCCGATCCCCCCGACGTCACGAAGACTACAAGGCTTACCATCGTACGGATATGCCCCCACCAAAGAAGTGCGGCATCGTCATCCGTGACAACACGGAGCAGACCCGTCATGAAGGAAAGCACAACAAAGGACACAAGAGCAGGTCACGCCATGACCCTCCGCGTCCGACAAGCAACCGTGATAGGCGTGAGGCGTCGCAGGAGGGTAACAGCAAGAAGGCTAACCCACCGCCACCTCCGCCTCCGTCGCCGCCAAGCAGTCACCATGGTGGAGGAGGCCCGCGTGGTTCACGCAACCCATCCCCTGTTGACAAAAATAAGAAGAACCCGGAGCCATACGATGCACGTTCGCGGATCTATAAGATCCATGAGGCCCGGGAAGGACCATACCTGGGACCACGTTGCTTTGGACCTGTGATACGGACCGCAACTTACCCCAAAGGTTTCCGGATTGACAAGACCATCAAGCCCTATGATGGCACCGCCAAGCCTGCCACATGGCTGCAGGACTACGACAACACGGTGGAGATTGCAGGAGGCAACCCCAACGTCGCTGTCAAGTACCTCCCGTTAATGTTGGCGGGCACGACCCGTCAATGGATCGCCGACTTGCCGGAAAAATCTGTCTACAACTGGTTCGACAAACTTTGAGGGTACATACAAGCGTCCCTGCATCGTGGGCGATCTGCAGCGGTGCGTGCAAGAGAAAGACGAGACATCTTGCGCCTACCTCTCTGTAGGGTTTCATAACATGGAAAACAAAAAAATTCTACCGCATACAAACAAACAAGCCAAGATCTATCTACTAGATTGTAGCAACGAGTCGATGGAATAACTCACCCTCAAAGATTCCAAAGTGTTTAACGAGAGCGGGTTCTCGTGGGTGATGTAGTCGTACTCTTCCCGATCTCAAGATCGCGTAGACGATCCTTCCGGCGCTGCGTTCCGGCAGCGCTCCCGCAGTCGGTCACACGTTCGGTACTCGACGAAGACCTTCCTCTCCCTTGTTCCAGCAGGCAGCGGAGGTTGTAGCACTCTCCTCGTGATTCCGGCATCACAACGGCGTGGTACCGGAAGTAGAGGGGAGATCTCGCAGGGCTTCGCCTTAAGCCGGAGCGAGTATGGTGGACTATGAGAGAGCCCTCGGTGATCTAGGGTTTAGACACACCAAGGAGGGGCAAGCCGGCAGCTAGGGTTTAGCTAGGCGGCGGCGGTTTGCCCTAGGCGGCAGCAGCAGGAGGTGGCGGCGCCGGGGCTACGGTTTTGGGTGGAGATCTTGTGTGCTAGGAGGGGCAGCCCTGTCCCTCCTTATATAGGTGGAGGGGCCGCTCCATGGGAGGGGAGTCCCTCCCCAACTCGGTTTCCCAAGGGGGCCGGCGGTGGAGGGGAGGAACTCCTCCCCAACTCGGTTTCCACCTTCCCCTCCACTTCCCAAAATAGCCATTTGACTTTTCAAATTGGCGTTTGACTTTTCAAACTAGGATTTGATTAAACCCTTTATTTTGTTCAGCGATGACACCTAGTACATGATGCAATCATTCCAACTTGGTATGACACATTCATGTACCCTTCCCCTTCGGAGTGCCGGACATTCCGGAACCTTCTAGAACATTCCCGATGAAAACACCGAAACCATTCTCCAACCCCGAAACAGGACTTTCCTTATATGAATCTTATTCTCCGGACCATTCCGGATCTCCTCGTGATATCCCGAATCCCATCCGAGACTCCGAAAAACATTCGGTCTCTTACCCATCATTCCATAACTACTCAAACAATGTCGAATCCTTAAGTGTGTCTCCCTACGGTTCGTGAATTATGCGGACATGATCGAGACACTTCTCCGAACAATAACCAATAGAGGAATCTGGAAATTCATATGGCTCCCACATATTTCTACGATTACTTTGCGATCGAATGAACCACTTACATATGATACCAATTTCCCTTTGTCTCACGATAGTTTACTTATCCGAGGTTATGATCGTCGGTATCTCTGCATACCTAGTTCAACCTCGTTACTGATAAGTACTCTTTTCTCGTTCCCGTGATATGTGATCCCTTGTGAGCCAGTCACATGCTTGCAAGCTAATTGGATGACATTTCACCGAGAGGGCCCAGAGTATATCTATCCGTCATATGGATGGACAAATCCCACTCTTGATCCATGTGTCTCAACCAATACTTTCCGAACACTTAATGCCACCTTTATAGCCACCCAGTTACGGTGTGGTGTTTGATGTCATCAAAGCATCCATCCGGTAAAGGTGATATGCATGATCTCATGGTCGAAGGAATTAGGTTACTATGTATCAGAAAGCATATAGCAATTGAACTATTAAAATGACTTGATCTTTATGCTACGCTTATCTATAGGAGTATGTCCACCATATCATTCTCCTAACGATATGATCTTGTTGTTAATAACATCTCAATGTTCATGATAGGGAAACCACAATCATTTATTAACCAACAAGCTAGTATTATAAAGAGGCTTTACTAGGGACTCTATTTTAGTTTACAAATCACACAAGTATTAATGTTTCCTTGTTAATACTATTATAGCATGAATGTAAACATTTATCATAAACACAAAGATATAATAATAACTACATTTATTATTGCCTCTAGGGCATATCTCCAACACTCTCCCGCTGGCTGGATATGAAGAATTCGTGCGCAGGAGTGCACGCCCAGATCGCCATGGCCGCCTTCATCGATGGGTTGGAAAGAGGCACGTTACTCCGACATAAGCTAAAGCGCTTGGAGGACAATCATCAGCTTGACTTGAATCAGATGATTCAGTTAGCTAGTGAGTTCGCAGCTGCCGACGACGATGCTCGTGGCTCTTTGTTGGCAACGTCCGTTCCAACTCAAGCTTGGAGGAACAGCAGTACAAAGCGGAAAACCGCTCCAGAAGAAAAGCAATCTACCGACATGGTCGCCATGAATTTGCAGGACGAGGAGAGGGCGGATAACGTGGCCGAGGAAGGGGAGCAGGCCGTGGGCAGCAGCGAGGAAGCGAAAACAACTCGGCGCCGCTCCGCATTCCCCAAACCTACAAAGAGTACCGCGATATGCCGTGCCTCGTACACCTCGACGCCAACGGCAAGGCCACCCATACCAATCGACACTACAAGTTCGTCAACGACCTCAAGGAAGACCCGGAGTCCGGCTACAATCGAAGTCGGAAGAACAGACCGCGAGGCAAGGGCAAGGGGAAGAAAAAGGAGGAGTCCAAGGATTCAAGTGACATGGACGAAGACGTTGACCCCAAGCACGCCGCCAAGAGAGACGACAAGGGCAAGAACCCCTTCGCAAAGAAGGCCCCAGTCTACCACACTTTCCTTGGAACCCCCACCGTCCGACAACAAAAGACCTCTCTAAGGATCCTGATGGCTACTCTCCCCCTAGTCCCCCAATACCTGCGCTGGTCGGAGGTTCCAATCACTTGGGACAGGACGGACCACCCAGACCTCGCGCCCACGGAGAACCAGTACGCCATGGTCTTCAACCCATTGATTGACGGCGTGGAGTTCACCAAGTGCATGGTGGATAGTGGCAGCAGCATCAACATCATGTACCTAGATACACTGCAAAAGATGAACTTGACGGAGGCAAACCTAAGGCGGACCAACACCGTATTCCATGGCGTAGTACCTGGTCGGGAGGCTCGGTCCCTTGGGTGCATCACACTTCAGGTAGCCTTTGGCGACGTTAATAATTACCGCCAAGAGCGCATGACCTTTGAGGTGGTCCCCTTCAAGAGCGTGTACTACGTCATATTTGGCCGCGACATATTCCACACGTTCATGGCCAAGCCATGCTTCGTCTACAACAATCTCAAGATACCCGGACCAAACGGTGTCATCACCGTATCCGGAAGCTTTACCAAGGGAAGGGACTGCGAGATCAATGAAGCAGCCGTTGCAGAAGCTGTCCTCTACAGCGAAGAATTCAAGGAGATCCAGAGCAAGGTAAATGACTCAGAGATGCCCGCGTCGAAGAAGCAAATCTCTGACTCCGCTCCTGCGTTCAAGGCCACCATCGACACCAAGCCGGTGGAACTTGTGGTAGGCGATGCCTGCAAGGTCACCGCCATTGGGACGAACCTGGATCCCAAATAGGAAAGCGCGCTCGTCGAGTTCCTCCGTGAGAATAGGGACATCTTTGCCTGGCAACCTGCCGACATGAAAGGTGTACCTAGGGAACTTGCCGAGCCCATCCTAAACATAGATCCAAAATGTAAACCAGTGAAACAACCTCTACGACGCTTCGGAGATGAGAAGAGACGCGCCATTGGCAAAGAGATGGCTAGGTTACTTAAGGCTGAGTTTATCCAAGAAGTCCTTCACACCCGATGGGTGGCCAATCCTGTACTTGTCCCCAAAAAGGGAACCAATGAATTAAGAATGTGCATTGATTACACCGGCTTAAACAAAGCATGTCCCAAAGATCTGTTTGCTTTGCCTCGCATTGACCAAGTCATTGACTCGACGTCTGGCTCGGAACTTTTGTGTTTTCTTGATGCATACTCAGGATACCACCAAATCAAGATGAGGAAGTCGGACCAATTGTCCACTTCGTTCACTACCCCTTACGACACGTTTTGCTATGTCACGATGCCCTTTGGGCAAAACGCAGGTGCTACCTACCAGCGGACAATACAACGTTGCCTTCACGATCAAATTGGTCGGAACATTCACGCCTATGTGGACGATATCGCGGTGATGTCTAAAAAGTCAAATGACTTAATCTCCGACTTAAAAGAAACCTTTGATAATCTTCGGAAATACAACATGATGCTCAACCCCAAGAAGTGCGTCTTCGGGGTTCCAGCCGGCAAATTGTTGGGCTTCATCGTTTCCCAGTGCGGAATCGAGGTCAACCCGGAGAAAATCAAAGCCATCTTAAACATAAACCGTCCGACATGTCTAAAAGACATCCAACGACTAACAGGTTGTGTTGCAGCGGTTAGTCGGTTCATCAGCCGACTTGGAGAGAAGGCTCTGCCGCTGTACAAGTTGCTGAAGAAGGCGAACAAATTCACATGGACGGATGAAGCAGATGCAACATTGAAGCAGCCCAAGGAGATTCTTTCCTCAGCGCCCATCCTTGCAGCACCCGAGCCTGTCGAGCCCCTGTTGATTTACATGGAGGCAACCAACCGGGTTATCAGCATCGTTGTCGTGGTAGAGCGGAAGGAACCAGGCTATGAGCACGGAGTTCAACAACCAGTTTACTATGTAAGCGAGGTCTTGACGGAGTCCAAGCAGTGTTACCCGCACTACCAAAAGATAGCTCCTTGCTTCTCGGAAGCTGAGGCATTACTTTCAGGAGCACCCAATCACAGTGGTGAGAAAGACTCCACTGTCTGACATCAGCATAACAACGATGCTACAGGAAGGGTCGCGAAGTGGGGCATAGAACTTGCCGCCTTAGAGATCACCTACAAGAGACGCGACGCTATCAAGTCACAAGCCTTGGCGGATTTTATTGCAGATTGGACGGAGATGCTGAATGCCACTCCGTTGCCAGAACCAGAGTACTGGGTGATGCACTTTGACGGATCAAAGCTGCTCAAAGGCTCGGGGGCTGGTGTATTGCTGCAGTCACCAAAAGGAGACAAGCTACACTACGTTCTGCAGATCTACTTCGAGGCTACAAACAACATGGTGGAGTACGAAGCACTCATCCACGGACTACGTGTAGCCAAGGATATTGGCATCAAGCGCATAGTTTGCTGTGGAGATTCCGACATGGTTGCCCATCAGGTGGCTGGCACCTGGAATGCGCGGAACCCTATGATGGCGGCATATCGAGACGAAGTGGACGAGATAGCCAAGAGCTTCTTGGGCTACGAAGTCAAGTATGTACCTAGGGAGCAAAACGAGGCGGCTGATCTATTGTCTAAACTTGGATCAGGGCACAAGCAAAATCCGCCAGGAGTTTTCCTAGAGCATCTACGCACACCATCCGTGAAGGGCGCTGACGTCGACAACCCGGATAGAGCTGATTCTTTCGTCAACATGGTGATAAAGACCCCTCCGGCTTGGACTAAACCGTTCATAGAATATCTCGAACACGGAACTTTTACCGACGACGAGGTCGAACGATGACAGATAGTACGACGAACAAAGGGTTATACCATAATCAATGGGAAACTCTACAAAAGGATCACTACTGGTGTATACCTAAAGTGTGTTTCCCGTCTAGAAGGTATGGACATCCTACGCAAAATCCATCTTGGAGATTGCGGGCATCACGCCGCTCCTCGATCGTTGGTCGCGAAAACCTTCCGGCAAGGATTCTACTGGCTGACCGCGAAGGCGGACGCCGACAAGCTGGTTGAGACATGTACAGGATGCCAGTATTATGCCCGACAACCACATGTTCCTGCTGAAGAATTGCGAACAATACCAATAACTTGGCCGTTTGCAGTCTGGGGGCTAGACATGGTGGGGCCATTACAAACGGCACCATGTGGATTCATGCATCTGCTTGTAGCAGTTGACAAATTCACCAAGTGGATAGAAGCTAAACCCATTAGAAAGCTTGACGGGGCAACTGCCCTCAGGTTTGTCCGGGATCTGGTGGTGAGATTTGGTCTCCCACATAGCATCATCACCGACAATGGAAGCAACTTGTCACTCGGAGAAGTGGAGGCTTATTGCTGGGACAAAGGCATCCGACTTGACCTTGCATCTGTGGCACACCCACAATCCAATGGTAAAGTTGAGCGAGCCAATGGATTAATTCTGCAGGGAATCAAGCCACGTCTTGAGGCACCGCTACATAGAGCAGCAGGAGCCTGGGCGGAAGAATTGCCATCTGTGCTATGGAGTTTACGAACTACACCCAAAAGATCCACCGGCTACACCCCTTATTTCATGGTATATGGAGCAGAAGCTATCCTACCTTCCGACATCCTCCACGATGCACCAAGAGTTGCCGCCTACGACGAAGATGACGCTGTAGAATCCAGACGCCTAGATGTGGACCTTCTCGAGAAGGAGCGCGTTTTGGCATGCCAAAGATCCGCCATCTACCAGCAGAAGCTATGCAGCTACCATAGTCGCCGCGTCCGTCATCATCCATGTTGGGGATACCAGATGTCACCGTGTCGATGTCGGCACCTTCATAGTGTGCCTTCACCATGGACAACGCCATCCTTGCGCCAGCCCGTGCACATGAAGCTTTCCAGCTTGCAACACGCTCGGGGGCTCGGCGCAGAATCTTCGAGTACTTCACCATGGAGTCCGAAGCCTTGGTGTAAATCTGCAGGGGTGTGGCGATCTCCTTGGCCTGGGTGATGGCGGTATTTATGAAGTTGCCGGCAAGAATCATGCATTCCTTGTTCTAAGGAGGCGAGTGGGTTAAACCCAAGGGCGCTGAAAATTCCGACAATGATTGCATGAGTTCAAAAATTCTAAGTACCAGATTACAGAGATACAAGGCGGAGGATACTTACTGAAGATGCTGGCCTTAGCCTGCCAGACGACGTCCGCCAAGGATTCTTTCTCTTGTTGGAGGAGCTTAAATGCCTCGCTATGGCAAAGGTTTTTTTCATCGTCAGCTTGCTTCTGATCCTTTAGGATCGCAAGCTCCTCCTTCAAGCAATTGATCTCAGCCGAGGCGTAGTCCTGCAGGGCTTTCATGGAATCCTCGTGCATCTTCAGCATTTGTTCCCTCTCCTTCTTAAGGATCTTGTTCTCGCTGTCCAGCTGCTGGATATGCTTGGACTGCTCGACAATATCCTTGGCCTTGGCTACATGCACTGCAGGTCGGAGAAAACAAAGTACACCGTGAGTACTCGAAGAAGGAAGGCACAAAAGTAAGATGGAAATGCGCGAAAAGAAAACAGACTCTTGTTTTTGATGATCTGTTCCTTCAAGATGGCGGTTTTACCCTTTTCAGCTTCAAGGTCCGCGCGCATCTTCTGGTACTTGTCATTGGCCATGCCCCTCCGAGCATTCTCGTTCTGTGGAAACAAATACAAAGTCAAATCGTTGTTCAGTCTACTTGGACCCCCTAGTTGGAGGTTTTCCATCTAGGCGCTCGGGGGCTACAGCGAGAGTTTTTAACTTAGCAATATGCTTAGCTTTTCTTTAAGAATCTAGTCGGAGCTAATTTAGTTCTCAACTAGAAGCTTGTGGGCTATAGTATAAAGTTTTAAATCGGAAAATGCTTAGCTTTTCTTTAAGTATCTAGTCGGAACTAATTCAGTTACAACTAGAGGCTTGGGGGCTACAGCACTTAAAATTATCAACACTGTGTATGCTACTCTTAAAGCATCTAGTCGAAATAATTAATTCCATCTAAATGCTTGGGGGCTACAGTGAGAATTTTTTCTAACTTAATCACTCTTAGAGCATATAGATGCAAAACCAATGGTTTTCCGTCTACATCCTCGGGGGCTACAGTGGGATACTCATATGAAATGCAAAAGGTAAAGAAAAACTTACAAGTGTGATGATCTTGACGTTCGTAGCACTCTCGGCCAGCAGCTTGCCAAAAGAAACGATGTTGCTTCACAAGATGTCTGCTTATCGGAGTAGCTCCTCAAGACCGCACGTCGGAGATGACGGCACTCCTCTAGGAACCGTAGTTGTGCTGCCCGGTGTAAGCAACGGGAAGATGTTCTTTGGCAGTTCTAAGGGTTTCTGGGGAGCAGAGGCGCTGCCTTCGGCAGATGTACCAGCAACCATCACCTTGCTGCTACCAATGGCATCCTTAGCCGGAGCTTCAGCCATTTGAAGAGCAGTGCTCTCCTGTGTCGCCTGCTCGCCGACAACTGCGAGTTCGGTAGAGGCTCCAGAATCCACTTCCATGGCGGAAGGGCCTGGTGCCTCCTGGGCTTGAGAGCTTGTCGGAGCGGAGGAGGGCTTGACGGCAGGAGTAGCAGGGGCGATGGCGGGGGAAGAGTCGCGGTGCAACATATCTTTAATATTTCTAGAAGCCCCAAGGGTCTTGGAGGACTTCTTGAGGCTGGTTGTGGCTTTCTTCCTGAAACATGCAAAATGCGTAAGTACAGGAATAGGACAAATAAACATGACAATGTCGGAGAATGAGAAGCTTACACTAGGGGGAGCTTTGGCAAACATCCCGGTGGCTTTCTTCTTTTCTGCCTCCTGGGCGGCAGTACTCTTTTTGGAGGCTCCACCCTCCGTCTTCTTTTTCTTGCCTCCGTCGGCAGCGTCAGAGGTGGAGCTCTTCCGCTTTCGCGCCAACGGGGCGTCATCGTCGGACATGACCGTGACTTCCTTCATCTTGGGATCGTAGATTTGGGCAGCCAGGTTATCCTCCTCTAGATCGCTAAGCTGTTAAGTGAGAAATCACCGTGTTAGACAAGATGACATTAGCAAGACGGAAAAACTAGAGCGATGTCATACACGGAAAATAAATACCTACCTTTCGGCACTTTCCGTTTACGAACATGTCGTAGGTAAGGGTGAAGCCACGCTTCTTGTCCTTCACCTTGACGATGTCCTTAAGACGGAACTTGACGGAGTCGCTCGAGAAGTTGTCCTCGGAGATCCGGAGGGTATCCCTTCGGTCGCCGGTGTACTCGTGCATGACCTTCGTACGGTGCTGTAGAGGTTGGATCCTCCTGATGAACTAGCACATGGCTAGGTCCAAGCCGGTCAGACCCGTATCTACAAACCATTCGATCCGCCTTATTGCGCGAGAAGCGTTGAGGTCGGAAGGGAGGCATGGGACCACCATGTGGAGACTTCAGCGGCGGCTCCATCCATCAAGTCCGGGTACGTTGCTTCTCGGCCCGACAAAGGAATGTCGGGGCCATAGAAGTACGTCCGCTGCCAGTTCTTACACGAATCGTGGCCGACAATGTCGGGGAACCGCCGGCCAGGTCGGATCTTGAAGCTTATGGTGCCGCAGTTTCTAAGCTCATCCTTGCTGTGTCCAGCTTCACGTTTGACGGTGAAGAAGTAGACAAACAAATCTAACCTAGGCCTAATCCCTAGGTAACCCTCACTAAGTGCCGCGAAGTTGCTAAGCACTAGGATGCTATTGGGGGAGAGGTTGTGGGGTTGGACCTGGAAGCGATTTAAGACGGACATGAAGAAGTGGGAGATGGGCAAAGAAATGCCGCGTACCAGTTGCGCCTTAAGGTACACCTTCTCTCCGACTTGGGGAGAAGGGGTCACCTCGCCGGCCGGTGCCGCCCGCCAGGCGAGCCCCTCCGTCGCAGGGAGGTAGCCTTCGGCGACCATCTCCTGGATGTCGCGCGTGGTGATATCCGACCCGCGCCAATCGCCTTTGTGCGAGTCAGGCTCCTCTTCCAGGGGCTCCAGCGCCGCCAAGTTATGGTCACCGCCGGTGGTTTCTATCACCGCCGATGCGGGGATGACCAGCCCTTCTAGGGGCATGGCGACGGAGCTCGCCGGCTTCGCCGCGGCTTCGCTCGATGCCGCCATTGAGGGTGATGAGCTGCTGCTGGCCATGGAGGAGGGAAAAGGACACGGCTGGTGCAGGCAAGGGGCTAGGGTTTCTCGAGGTTTTCACGGAGAGCTCGAGGAGGCGCGCGACTGGAGGAAGAAGACGATGACGCGAGGGAATGAGGTGAAAAAGTGGCAAGTGTCCCACGGACGCTATTTATCTTACTCTTCGTCAAGATTCGTGCAGCTAATCGGACGGTTGTCGCGTAGACGACGTGTTCGTGAACGTGCGCGGTAATTTCGCCACGTCTCCAACCGTCGCTGCCAACGGTTCGCATCGCTCGGGCAGGAAAATCGGCTATGATTACGTTCTCTGCATGTGTGAGTTACGAGGCGTCGCTGACCTACAGCCTACGTCATCATAACCGACAAGTAGATGAGCCGTCCCATCGAAGATTCTGGAATGGACGGATTTAATCCGACAACGGAAGCATACAATGGAAGATTCAACATTTCTCCGACTTACTCGTAGAAGACGGAGAAAACCTTGCAGGGTTCTTTGGGAGGACTACAAGATATTGCTTGACGATTTGCCGACATCCATCTAGACGGAGCATTCCACGGGAAAAGGCAAGACGGCGCAAGATCTCAGAGTTCTCCGGGGGCTACTCTTGGGGATATGCTATATGGCTACTCCACGCAGAGCCTCCAAGGTCCATGCAGGTCCACACCTTTCCGTTGTTGCAAGCCCTCACTGCGTTCCTTCACTACAGAGGGAGGCTGACACTGCTACAGGAGACGGACAAATCTGCTGCAAGCTTGAACGCCATGTCCGCCGCTCCTGCAAGTCCTCAAGGCCGTCTACAAAACCTAGCCTCTGATTTTGCTACATTGATATATTTTTTTTGCTGTCTCAGTTTTTTTGTTTTGCTACAATACCATAAATTTTTTGCTATAAGTTCTCCGACGAGGTCTTCCGGCTAAATTCTTCATAAGCAACATGGCCCGAACCCTCCAACTCGGCCCTATTTATGGTGTGCGAGACGAATTAGTCTGGATTGGGGAGGCTTGTAGGGTTCGCAGCATAGAAAACAAAAAATTTCCTACGATGGGAACTATGTACCAAGATCTATCTACTAGATACAAACAATGGGCGGATGTATATCCGTAGAGAACATACCCTTGAACACCGACAAAGCTTAACGAGTCCAAACTCGTGGTTGATGTAGACGATCTCTTGCCGATCTCAAGATCGAGAGGATGTCCTAGCGCCGCAAAACAGCAGCGCATCCGTGCTCGCACACACGTTCGAGGCACCGAGCAACCTCCGCCTCCTCGCTCCAGCGATGCAGCGGAAGCACAACTCTTTCTTGCCGAAAAGCCACCGGGAACATGTATCTCGCTAGTCCGAGACCATGGGGAATAAATTCTAGAGGGGGAGAGAGATCCTTCACGAGGAGGTGTGAGTGAGAGAGAGGGAGGGGGCTCCTTTTATAGGGAGAGGGGGGCACCCAAGGGGCCATGCGCCCAGCCATGGGGCTGCCCCCACCTCTTCCACATTCATGTGGGTGGACACTCCACTCACTCAAATGCCTTTCAATTCCCTCCACTCAAAAACCCACTCAAATTCCCATTAAATTTCCACCAAATTTAATGCAAACTCTCATTAAATAAAACTCCTTTTATTTATTCAGAATTTTGTCAATTACTTTAATGACAAACATTCACATAAAACCCCTTGCTAGTATTTCATTTCACATGCAGAAACACTTTCTACAATTTCACCCGAAAACCCGTTTCGGTATCTAGTGAAATAAATTCCTGCGCTTGTTATTCTTTTCGGCATGAAACTTTTGCTCCAAATGGATGTCGGTGTCTCTTAAGTGTGTCACCCTACGGTTCGAGAATAATGCGGACATGATCGAGACTCCTCTCATATCAATAATCAGAAGCGGGATCTGGAGACCCATACTGACTCCCACACATTCAACGATGACTTTCTTGTGATCGTCGGAACCTTTTACGCTAGTATCTTAATCCCTTTGTTTCACGATATATTACATGTCCGAGATTCGATCATCGGTATCTCCATACCTAGTTTGATCTCTTTACCGACATGCACTCTTTTCTCGTTCCCGTGATATAACATTCTAGTGATCAAATCACTTGCTTGCAAGCTAATCAATGTGATATCACCGAGAGGGCCCAGAGTATATCTATCCGTCATCGGGATGAACAAATTCCACTCTCGATCCATGGGCCTCAACATAACACTTTAGTAGTTCTGAATCCATCTTTATAATCACCCTGTTACGGTGTGACGTTTGATGTTATCAAGAAACTCTTCCGGTGTTAGTGATTGACATGATCTCATGGTCTAAGGATTAGGATCACTTCGTAAGTTGTTATAGCAACATAAACTCAATGACTTTGATCGTAATGCTATACTTCGGATGAATGTTCATCACATCATTACACTAATGTTGTGACCTCGTTATTAACAACATCCAATGTCCATGATCAGGAAACTTTGATCATCATGTTAATCAACGAGCTAGTTTATAAGAGAGGCATAACTACGAACTTCCTTTTTGTTTATTAAACACACATGTATTAACGTTTCCGTATTAATACAATTATAGCATGTAAAATAAACATTTATCATAAATAAGGAATACGATAATAACCACTTTATTATTGCCTCTCGGGCATATTCCCTTCAGTCTCCCACTTGCACTAGAGACAATAATCTAGTTTGAAAAACTTTGCGTATTGAACACCTATGGCTTTCCGGTGTTCCATATACGCAACTGCAAGTGGTTAACATAATCTACGGATCTGACGCTTCAGGTCCGTGTGTATTTGCATGTCTTTGCGTCTCCACGCGTCACTCATTCTCCAATGAGATGGCATTGTATAAATTTGGTCTTTCGGTGAGACGTTTAGTTCCTTGGGGTTAAAACACGTCGATACTATTGTCATACAATATATCTTTAGTGTTAGCCCGTTGCGAACCACACCTTAGTTTGATAACAAACTTCTTGACACAAATTCCCTCCTTTGCTACTACTATAGCAGTCATATACTTAGACTTTTTGTTGTAGTATTCGTCACAATGTCTCAACTATGGATTTCATCCAAATCCATCATGGAATCTCCTTTCCATTACATTATGCCACCCATAGTTTAAATTGAGATAAACTTAATTTGTATCTTGTGACAAAACTAGTATCAATGTAACGCTTTACAATGAACTATTTGTAATTGTTTGTCACCTCTACACAAATATATTCTTAGTTCTTCCAAAAGATCATAAGAATATCCTCACTATCGTCCAATGATCATTTTATGATTCATTCTGGTATATGCTCATAACACTTAGAGCATATGACATATCTGGATGTGTACATATCATGGTATGATTGATCAAAGCATCCTTGTGATTTCACTCATCAAGTGTCAAAGCACTTGAATCTTGTTTCACTTATCAAGTGTCGATACACTTGAATCTTGATTCAATTACTTTCCATGCAACAAGAACTGTTTCTTGTCGTTTCTATATTGAACTCCTTCAATATCTCATATATGTATATTTGGAACAACCATATTGGCGTCACAGTCTATCCACTATAGACATTCACGCTAAATATTCGGGTTTTGCCTAAGTATTTCATCGAAATGAAATTCTTAACCTTTGTCAATAAAAGATACATCATTTCCAATCAAAAAGATGTCCTCCACATAATGTATTAGAAATATGTCTCAGCACTCCCACTTAATTTCTTGCAAATGCAAGCATCTTCATTGTCTCCTGATGAAAAACTCATTTTTCATCATGGTGAAGATTCCAACTCCGCGATGCTTACTTCAACCATTGAAGTTTGCATGCCCTTTTAGCATCCTTTGAATTTAACAAAACCCTTTGGAACGTGTCATGTACACGTCCTAGGTAACCATTCTATTAGAAGAACTTTGTTTTGTTTATTCATCTACCATATACCAAATTATATGTAGTGGTTGCTACTTTAATCCGTCCAGACTAAATATCGCTATGAAAGATTAAATCTTGTCATAGTCAACTCCTTGAACATTGTCGTAAAATACTTTACGACATGTCGACTATTTCATAGATGTGAAACATCCATGTCTGTTTCTTTATAGATCCAAATATGACCGATAGGTTTTTACACCTTTCCGGAGGGTCTTCCAAGTTCAAAACTTGATTTCTCGTGTATGGAACTATCACGGATTTTATGGCTTCAAGCCATTTGACGTAGTCAGGGCCCATCATCGCTTCTTTGCATGTAGTCGGTTCATCATTGTCAGACAATAATGATTTACTCTCAAATCTTAGCATTTGATTGTTTAACCGACCTTCTTGGTTCAATAGGAACTTAGATCTCCATGACCAAAACCTTTGAGGCACATAAGCTATGAGCATTATGGCAGCCTTCGGAACGATTTCCGTCGCTGCGCAACTCAGCTCATATAGCTAAGGTTCGTTAACCTTATCAAAGTTCTATTGTCCTTCCACTTAACTTTTACGAAAAATTCCTTCTTCAAGAAACTTCATATTTCAAGCAACAAACCCCTTTGTCCTTGGTGTTATGGAGGAATAACCAATTGTTATTCGAAATAACCTACAAAGACATGCTCATCCGACTTCGGTTGTAAACATCTTACTTATGTTTAGCATACCAAAATTTAAGAAATGACAACTTGGGTTTTACCCCAAACCATAACTTCCATGGTGTCATTTCAACGGATCGATATGGAGCTCTTTTCAGTGTAAAAGCGGTAGTCTCTAAAGCTTTAATCTTTTAAAACATAATGACAGTTTTATAAATAACACCTTTGATCCTACCATGTCAAACAAGGTTTCATTACAAATCTCAAACATTCCATACTCCTATGGTGTTCCGGGATATGTAAATCTAGGTGTTTTGCTAAACTTGCAACTCAAATAAATCCCTTCATGATAAAATCATAATTTATTTATTTTATTGTTACACTTGTAACTCAAATAAATCCCTTACGATAAAATCATAAACCATTTATTTTCTTGTCACAATGATTTTCACTTCATCTTGAAATTCTTTGAACGTTTTCAAATATTTCATACTTCTTTCTCATTAAGTGAACATTCACTCAAATTTCCGGAGAAAGTATATGAAGTTGAAACCCATCGCTTACGACTATACATAATGGACTACATACATCAATATGTATAAATTCCAATATTTTAGTCGATCGTTCTTCTTTGACCTTTGAACGAAGTTTTAATTATCCCGAGGAAAGTCTCACAAGCGTCACTTGATCAAATCAAAGACTCCAAAAATCCATGAAAATGGAGTTTCTTCATGTTTTATTTCCAATATAATTTAAACAGCGATGTCACTTCATAAGTGATTTCAATCATTTGTCTTGCGACATTTTAGCATTAGGTTTTATGGATGTGATTTCTCCAACTAGATTTGTAAATCATCCATCTTATATAGAATACGGTAATTATTTGAACAACCTTTGTTCTCATAATACCAGATTTAAAAAACAATTATTAAAACAAATCTTAAAGTCAAGCTTTGATATCAACGAGAAATACAAACAACAGTTTGTTTGTTTTCAATGAACATCATCACATATTCTCTTGCTAGTTACTTAGGCCATTGTGGTTCATGAATTGCGTTGTTCCGTATGAAATTTCATACCAACCAATTCGGTATCCAATACCCAAGAACCACATTGTTTAACAAGCAAAGAATACAACCATAACATGTATATCATATATATACCTAAATTGGATATTTCCAATCTTTTCTTTTCTGCCAAATATATTTTATAGATTCTCTTTTAGCATTTCCTTTTCCTTTTTAAAAGAATCTATCAACATCAAAAGTGGCGACATATACATGACACATAGTCCAAAGCGTGTATATTCAAATAATAATACCTTTGGACTTGCACTTTGAAGTAGATCACCATCATCAAAATGATCGGTATTCTTTCAAAATCCATTCTTTAGTAATCTTTTAGTGTAGTAAAAATTTTACATACATTTTCTATTCACCCTTATCATGACGACTTTCATGATCAAGCTACAGTAGCTTATAAAGGCGAATCGTGAGTATAACATTACTTTCCAAAACCCTTTTGGATGATTAGGATGTCTAGCATCTCCAACCTTCGTAAATTCTCATCCAATATGAGAACATATATTATACTCTATCATATTGCAACCAAAAAATTGATTCAGATATCGTTATACCTGCCACACATGATGGTTTCTGAAACAATTCTTTCAGCTCCTAGATAAACTTGATATTAAAACAATCAAGAATCATGGAGGCAAACATGATACTTAAGATACTAACACTGGAATTGTTACTCTCGATTTTATACCAATTATTAAATTTTACAGAGTAAACAGAGTTTGCTGAAAGTTTGCAATAGGACTTTAAACTTTAGATTGACACTCAACACAATACGATACCAGCTCGTAAAGTATATATCCAGAATTCTATAGTTCTATTATCTCAATTACAACTATGCATAAGGTGGTGAACGAATGCCAATGACTACAACAAATTATGCAAATTCACTTTGATTTAATTTTATGATAAATTGAGTTCTACTAATCCAAATTAGAAATGAACTCCCACTCAAAAACGACATCCCTCGTGTCTTTTTGGTGATTACATGAACCAAATCCACTACACCAAGTCTGATCATCACGTGAGTCGGTGTAGCTTCAAAGGCGAGCATCCATATGGTCATCATATCAAAAACATATGACTCATGCTTAACCTTTCGGTCCGTGTTCCGAGGCCATGTCTGTACATGCTAGGCTCGCCAAGTAAGAACCTTAGTATTCGCGTGTGTAACTGTCTTACACCCGAGATATGCTCGTGGATTCAAGTACACCCGATCATCACGTGATGTCTTGAAGCGACAAAACATTGTCGGTGCATACTTAAGGAAGAACACATTCTTATCTTGATATCTAAATGAGGGATCATCTTATTATGCTAATAAAACGCTAAACAAGCAATATAAGATGCAATCAAACATCACATGTTTATAAGTGAAATGATATGGTTCCCGCATATGATCTCCATCATGTGCACCATAATATGATCTCTATCATACCTTTATGTGTAAGGCCAAGGTCTATGGAACTTACACGCTATGTGTGTTGTAAGAGTATCATCTCATACTTCTACTTACAACATCACCATATCATAACACTAGCCCAGCAACAATCTAAACTAGACGCCTCTAATTTATCCATTGCAAGTTTTACGTGGCTTAGGGCTTTCGAAGATAGAACCGTTCTTACCTACGAACACGAACCACAACGAGGATAACCAAATTGTTGACAACTCGTTGCAAATTAGATATTGACTATAGTGGGAGAGACAGACACCCGCTAGCCACTTATGCAAAACTAGTTGCATGTCAAGCGTGGAACAGGTCTCATGTGCGAGGACATGTAAAGTTTGTCCGGGCCGCTTCATCCCACTATGCCACCAATATCCAAAGTACAACTAAGAAGCAATAAAATGATCATCATCGCCCACATACTCATATGTGTACTACCCGTGCAAAGTATCTACGCATAGACCTGGCTCTGATACCACTGTAGGGTTCGCAGCATAGAAAACAAAAAATTTCCTACGATGGGAACTATGTACCAAGATCTATCTACTAGATACAAACAACGGGCGGATGTATATCCGTAGAGAACATACCCTTGAAGACTGACAAAGCTTAACGAGTCCAAACTCGTGGTTGATGTAGACGATCTCTTGCCGATCTCAAGATCAAGAGGAAGTCCTAGCGCCGCAAAACAGCAGCGCATCCGTGCTCGCACACACGTTCGAGGCATCGAGCAACCTCCGCCTCCTCGCTCCAGCGATGCAGCGGAAGCACAACTCTTTCTTGCCGAAAAGCCACCGGGAACATGTATCTCGCTAGTCCGAGACCATGGGGAATAAATTCTAGAGGGGGAGAGAGATCCTTCACGAGGAGGTGTGAGTGAGAGAGAGGGAGGGGGCTCCTTTTATAGGGAGAGGGGGGCACCCAAGGGGCCATGCGCCCAGCCATGGGGCTGCCCCCACCTCTTCCACATTCATGTGGGTGGACACTCCACTCACTCAAATGCCTTTCAATTCCCTCCACTCAAAAACCCACTCAAATTCCCATTAAATTTCCACCAAATTTAATGCAAACTCTCATTAAATAAAACTCCTTTTATTTATTCAGAATTTTGTCAATTACTTTAATGACAAACATTCACATAAAACCCCTTGCTAGTATTTCATTTCACATGCAGAAACACTTTCTACAATTTCACCCGAAAACCCGTTTCGGTATCTAGTGAAATAAATTCCTGCGCTTGTTATTCTTTTCGGCATGAAACTTTTGCTCCAAATGGATGTCGGTGTCTCTTAAGTGTGTCACCCTACGGTTCGAGAATAATGCGGACATGATCGAGACTCCTCTCATATCAATAATCAGAAGCGGGATCTGGAGACCCATACTGACTCCCACACATTCAACGATGACTTTCTTGTGATCGTCGGAACCTTTTACGCTAGTATCTTAATCCCTTTGTTTCACGATATATTACATGTCCGAGATTCGATCATCGGTATCTCCATACCTAGTTTGATCTCTTTACCGACATGCACTCTTTTCTCGTTCCCGTGATATAACATTCTAGTGATCAAATCACTTGCTTGCAAGCTAATCAATGTGATATCACCGAGAGGGCCCAGAGTATATCTATCCGTCATCGGGATGAACAAATTCCACTCTCGATCCATGGGCCTCAACATAACACTTTAGTAGTTCTGAATCCATCTTTATAATCACCCTGTTACGGTGTGACGTTTGATGTTATCAAGAAACTCTTCCGGTGTTAGTGATTGACATGATCTCATGGTCTAAGGATTAGGATCACTTCGTAAGTTGTTATAGCAACATAAACTCAATGACTTTGATCGTAATGCTATACTTCGGATGAATGTTCATCACATCATTACACTAATGTTGTGACCTCGTTATTAACAACATCCAATGTCCATGATCAGGAAACTTTGATCATCATGTTAATCAACGAGCTAGTTTATAAGAGAGGCATAACTAGGAACTTCCTTTTTGTTTATTAAACACACATGTATTAACGTTTCCGTATTAATACAATTATAGCATGTAAAATAAACATTTATCATAAATAAGGAATACGATAATAACCACTTTATTATTGCCTCTCGGGCATATTCCCTTCAAGGCTTTTCGTGCGTGTCAGCCTTCACACATGCTTCTCCATCAGCACCAGAACGACCCCTGCGTCTTCCTTGGTATCTTCCGTAGAACCGTCCGGGTAATAGTGAAGACACCAGTCATGGCCGCCAACAGCGAAGGTTGACGACTGTGAAGGCTGTGATCGGAGATCTTGAACAGGTGCTCTTCCTGCTGTGACTCCGTTGTGCACGTCGATGCGCTCAGGAGGATCGACATTAGGAGTTCTTGGTAAGAGTTGTGTAAAAAAGTGTATCTATCCCCAGGTTTTGGTTCCTGGTACGAAAAAAATCCCGAGGGTGGTCTGGATTTCCGGTTACCGCGGTTACCGAGAAATCCCGACCGGTTACCGAACGAATTTAAATTTCAAAATTCGAATTCAAAGTCTTCGTATGACTATTTATATTGGTTTTTTGTTAAAATTCATAAATTTCATACAATTCAAATAAATTCGGGATTTTTTATGCGATTTTCCGAGGGTGGTCGGGATATCCGGTTACCGACCGGTAACCGGATTTTCCGACCAGTAACCAAAACGCTGATCTATCCTGTCCTGGGGCGGATTGATACTTAAGGTGATTTCTTTTTCTCTTTCCTTTCCAGACAACCCAAATTGCAATAGGTGGTGATGGTGATTGCCCAGAATTCCGTGTACGTGATGGACACCAATGTCGCACGTATAGAGTGTTGAGAACTTGAGATCACGTGCAGGGTCTGTTGCTGAGATCACGTAAGAGAGTTTCCCTTACGTACGGTACGTAGTGCATTCATGCAGACCCAAGACCATGTACCAGTCCTTAAAGCAAGATATGTACAGTAATGAAAAATTCAAACCTCTCAATCGATACAAACACGATCCGTTACGGAGTGGAGACCTAGTAGGAGTCCGAACCCGAAACCGACTGCGACTCCCATATAATAAGGCGCAGCGCAGGCCTACGAGCCGTCTATATAAAGTAAGCAACCGAACGTTTGGGAGGCAGAGAAGACGACACGATCGGATCCAACCACAACCAACCGTACCACAACCACCTATACAGGCAGGCAGGGCTGGTTTTCCGTAGATCCATCGCCTTCTTTCTTCTACACGGTAGGTAGACAAGCAGGAGAAAGGGGCGATCGATCGATCGAGGCAGCATGAAGATCGGAGCCAGCTCGAGAGCAGCCAGGACGGCCGCCGCCGTCCGTAACCTAAAAGAGCAGCTGGCCAAGGCGACGCACCTGACGGAAGAGCAGAAGGTGTCGCGGCTGCAGGCGCTGTTAGCGTTTAGCGAGGCGGCGGACGCGGAAACGGATCGCTATATGAAAATGGAGCAGAAGGACGAGGTGGAGGAGTACCGGCTAGCGGGGAAACTCCACAATTACGACCACGACAAGGAGTGGAAGAAACGCTTTGCCAGGGTCGCCAAACTCAACCCGTGTCCGTGGGGAAAGCAGATGATGGCTGACATCAAAGAATATATGTATTACCTGGAGGAGGACGAGGACGACTTCAAAATAGGGCTTTATTCGTTCATTGGGGATGAATCCTGGTCCGGTTAATTAGATGTACCTGCCGTTATATGTGTGTATCCTGTTATTGCTGTTTTCGTCAGTATTTGTCGGATTCATATTCATTTAGTCGGTTAATTTTCTCCTTAATTTGGTTATTCTTGTTAATTGATACATAATAGTTGATGGGGCGCCCTGAGCGTCCCCTGGATGATCCCGCGTCTGATCCCCCGCCTTTTAGACATTTAGATTGAAGTGCTCTACTCCGTCCGTTGCCTTTCGATATGTACGGTCTTCGTCTCTCCCGCAGAAACTGTCGCCCTCGCATCCTAGTAAATTCCCCATCCTTGGCCGCATCTAAGTAAAATAACCAGTGAAATCTTCTGGCCACTCGCCGGAGACCATTCCCTGTTGACCACCAGATGGGCAAATAACCACCCATCTAAGAAAAGAAGTTCGGGACCGACCCCCTCGGTCGCCTGATGGCGCCCGGTGTTGACGAGAGAGCGCTTTGTTGGAAACTCCAAGAGCAAGGTGTGATGAGCACAGCAGCAAGTCTTCCCTCAGTAAGAAACCGAAGTTATCGAACCATTAGGAGGAAGGAAATGTTTTAAAGGTGTTGCAAGCAACGTGGAAACCTGCACAACAAAAACTTAAGACTTTGCCCCAACAAACAGTGAGGTTGTCAATCTCGCCGGTTGCTGTAACAAAGGATTAACTGTATGGTGTGGAAGTTGATGATAGTTTGCAGCAAGTAAACAGTAACAGTGGAAGATGTATCAATGGTAAAGATTGGACCGGGGTCCATAGTTCACTAGATGTTCTCTACTTAGATAAACAAACATGGCATGCAGGATAAAAAAAATTACAACAGGGAAATTGACAGGACTGAGTAAGGCATAACAATGTAATACTAGACATAAAGATCCTATGAGATTTGATTGCGCCGCCGCTTCAGTCCACCATACCTATGTAGGCGAGGACCGCCGAATTCTAAGATTCGCCGTGTACTGGCCTTAGTACTGACCGCTCTTTTTTTCCTTTGCCCTTTATCGACAGCCCTTTTGTTTAAGCAGGTCTTGAGATCAACGTCGTTAGCAGGGTTACCCTTCTGGCTTGGCCTGGGTAGGGTTATGGACACCATTAGTTATTCTTCAGGGCTCTTAGCACAATTTGGATCTTGTCCGTACTCGGACGCTGTATCGTTTTCAAGGTGATTTGGATCTTTGTACTGTATATCGGTATTCTTGACTCATGGAGTCGTTGTTGTATATATCTGTTTTGTGGGTTCCATTGTGTACTAATGTGTAATGATATTACTTTGTTTTCCACCCACACAAAAGTACCTGCTGGGCATCTTTGAATCGTTTCTATGCGGGTTTGGCAGGAATCCCTAAAACTTGTATAGGGTCGATCCGAGGGTGTTACAGAGTGGTATCAGAGCTCAGCAGTTACGATACCCCACTGGTCCAGCCTGTAGGATAACCTAGCTAACGGCCGATGTAGAGTGTCAAAACTATTTTGGAAAATCGGTTGGATAGATCTGATTAGGTCTGCTTTTACTCCTTACCCCCTCTACTATTCTCCTCTTACCTTTATGTGTTTTGAATCTACCCTCTTATCTTTTTTTCGAGTCCAGGAATTCTTGTGGTTGGGTTTCCATCGTACCTTCAGGGTTCGTTTCCGCCTCTTGTAACGATGCTTCGACATCCGACCTTCATGCTATCTGATGAATCTTTCATCTGTTGTACCTTTCAATGGACCAAAAATTCACTAATTTTTCTTCTTTGTATCTTCTGGTGTTCTCTTTCGCGATGACCTCTTCTACGTCAGATCTGATGAGAATCTACATCCCTCCTTTGTTTTCGAACCTCGCTTGTCAAGATCTTCAGTCTGAATTCCGAGAGTTGGTTGCATAATTCTCCTATTCATATGTAGAGTAATGCTTTGGGTGCGCGATGGACTGAATCGGTGGATCAAGCAATTATATTCCGTCCGCAGAAGTTAGAGGTGGCCTTACCTTTTGAGACCTCTGCCTTCGTCTATGTTTTGCCGACGTGTTCTCCCGACGAACGTGAGCAACAGACCTTGTTGGTGGTGTCGAAAATTTCAAGACGGATAAAGATCCATTGTTAGTGATGTCGCGAAGATCTATACAAAGCGGGAAGGATCAGATCATCAGCCTTCTTCCCCGTACCATGAGGTGGATCTCTAGGGCGAGATACATTGTTAGTGGTGTCGAATTGTAGAACCCGGGTAAAACCACTACTAGAAAATCGTCTGCATTTACCTTTGTGCATCATCATGTCATCAGCATGCATCTATTTGCCTAAAAACTATTTTATAAAGCCTATATTTGTTTTCTAAATACCCCCCTCTCGACTTCAAACATAAACCCTCGGTCCGCCCGGATCCTTTATTTGTCTAAAACTAATTATAAAAGAATATTTAAAAACTAAATAAAAATCTAAATTATTTTAGTGGGGGACGCCGCCACCGGCCAGGCCCAAAAGGCCCAACCGGCAGCCACCTACGACCCCAAACCCTAGAATCTACCTAACCGTAAAAATCTAACACCCCACCTAACCAAACCCTCAAACCCACTCCCGTCGCCGCCACCCTCTCTCACCCGCTCGTCCCGTACACACACACAACATGCACGCAACACATGCACATGCTCCCGCACCTGCCCGACATGCTCACGATCGCCCACTCCCGATTCGTTTTTTTCTCTGCGAGCCCTGGCCCACCATGTCTCCCCCACAACCCCGTCACCCCGTGCCTCTCGCTCGTGATCCTCTCCTCGTCCCGCACGCCGCCATCGCCTCCCTCCATCGCAGTGCTCCTGCCTCGATACCTCCTCTCCCTCTCCCTCGTTGTAGAGCCCTCCCTAACGGTGCCCCTGCCAGGTTCTTCTCCACCGCCTCCCAATTCCGCACCTCCCCGCCTCCTCAGAGAACTTCGCCGTCGTCCTCAGGCCTTTCCGCCGCCAGTGACCTGGGCCCGGCCCCGCGCGTCTCCCGTGGCCTCCCTTCCTCAATGCGTCGCCACCAGCGAGCCCTCTGGCACCCTTTCCTCTCCCCCGCAGAGCTCCGGCCTCCCCACATCTTCTTTATCTCGTCTCCAGTGGCACACCACCGTGCAGTTACCTCCACCCCGACCACCTCCCGAGCTTCCTATAGCAAGTCGCCGCATCTGCCCGTCGAGGACTTCCTCGCGAGCTCGCCTCCCCATGCCGTGGGCCACCAATAGGCCACTCGCTGCCTCGCCACCCCAACGCATGCCCGCGCTATCGACCTGGCGCCCCGCACCGAGTACTGCAGCGCCGCTTGACCATGTTGGTGCCCTGGTCAGCGTGCCGCTGGCCAACAGAGAGGTCGCGCCTGTCGTGAACTCGTGTGTGCCTTCTGGATCAGCCGCGTGAGTTGCTTGTGTTGCCGATGCGTGTGAAGTCGTGGTGACAACCATGTGAATATTGGGTGTTGAGGTTGGTTCCTATACAAAACCCGCGACAAGATCGCCGACATGGAACCTCAGGATCCCGGCCGAACCCGATGAACCATCAGAGTCAGAACCTCATGATCTACTTCATGGATCCAATGTCCCGAAGACCAAACCCCTTTGCACGACATGATCTTCCTCATGGGCGTCGAGATCCCGTTCCCGAAGGCAAAGCCCGAACCCCGTTGAAACACCGAACCAAGATCGTCGAGCCCCCCTATGTGTGAACCTTTCCGAGCCCTTATTTTTATTAAATACTATATACTTGTTGCATATAAATTGTACATGTTTGCATGCATATTATGGGTGTTTGGGGCTATGTCCACGATTCACCTAAATTAAATATGGAGACCATATACGGGCGAATCTAGCCTAATACTGACTCCATTTAAATTTGTGTAGCGAACTGATGCTATGTTTTCCCATGTTAAGACAACATTTAAAATGCGGGGTAGCTAAACAACTTGATCCACCTAATTAATTTTCGGGACCGCCCGGTTCCGCTTAATTTTCCTAATTGCATCGCACCTTTGCCATGTCATATATCATACATTAATCATGCCTGATCTTCTGCCGTAGTATTAAACATTGCATCCAGTGTTTGTGCTAGTGCTTTGCTTCTTCATGGGTTAGGCCGATGAGTTGATGCGAGTGACGACCCGATCTTCGGATGAACCTTCGACAATGTTTTCAGACGAGCATTCTCCCCTTTCTACCTATCTTACTTTTATAGTCTTTATTTCCTCCTGTTGATCTATTGCCATTTGTGATGCGATGCTCTAGTTTTCGTACCCGTGTTATCCCTTGCAGCCATTATACTGCCTTGGACACCTCCTATTACCTATTGTTTGGTAGATAGTCGGTCTTGCGAGTCGTAGTTGCTTGCTCAGGTGTTGTTTCGATGTCGTCAAGTACCACCGCTGTTGGAGAAACGCCTCATGCTTTATGTTGGAGATGATTATGGCTTCAATTACAGTTTAACAACTAATATTGAAAATAGGTAAATCATGCAGAGGCATAGGTGGGCAATAGATGTTATTTGGTTTTTAACCGTCCACTTGTGTCCCGTAGGACCCCGAGTACTTGATACCTGTTCCTTGACTATTCGCACTATCCGCATGTGGGACCATGAATCCCCTTAGCATGAGCTTGAGTCATATCTTATTTCTTGGGGCCACAAAGTAGTTTGGGGCTTTATTACTATACTGTACTTATGCCATGATTATGTCATGCTTTACTGCTTTATTTACTATTGTGCATGGAGCGCCCGTATTGTTTTGGAACCCTGTGCCACGTTTTCGCGGTATCGACAAGCCCAGTCACACTTTTGGGTTCCCAGGCGTTTACAGCCGTCGTCACAAACCTCTGGGTCTGTCTCGGAGCCGGCCAACTTCGTAGTGGGTAGCTTGGTGGGGTGGCCCCCTGAAATATTATATGAATCTTGCGATTTCTTTGTCGTGATGCCTCGTTGGGTTTTCATTTGGTTTTTCCGAGGTTGATCGTGCTCGTGTTGCTATTTGTGCCCCCATGTAGGGTAAAACTTTCTGAGAGCCGTGTCCGCGGTTATGGACGAACTGGATCACAGTATCTCGATCATAGACAACTATAACTAAAGTAGTGCTATAAATTTGACTTTGAAATGACTAGTAATCAGCTTCCGTACAACGGAATGGCTAAATAAAAGTACCAACAACTGCCGGGTTTTTGAATGTCTCATGGTATATGTATCTGACTAATAAGTATTACAACTACAACAGAATGGTTAACTAAAACTGCCCACTGCTTGTTATATCAGGATGACTCATGCTATCTATATCTGACTAGTAATTGCCGCAACCATAATGGAATGAATAAAACCGCCAACTATGTGAGCTCCTCGGTCTGATTTCCTCATTTGGTCTCGAGGGGGATACGCCAGGATGGGTATGCTTGGTGATAGTTTCAGGTTGGATGCGGTGACCCAGCATACCACTTCATGTGTAGTACACTATAGTCATTGACATGACATCCACAGAACACCGTTCTGTAAATATCACATCCCTCAGAGTGGTACAACAGAAACATTGCGGGTCCTTATTACAAACATACACACGTTATTATTACAATACCGAAAGTACAAGACTTCCAAAAGATTCAACTTACAAACCAAAATATAAGTGTTTTAGCGGAAGTTTCAAATTTAAAACTTAAACCCCAAATTGAGCTCAAAAACTTATTGCTATATATTGTCCATGTTTCTCGGCTCAAGTGGCTACTCGAACTATAGTAATTATTCAGACTCTTTGAACTCTCCTCCATAGACGATGTCGTAGTCCTCCCCTTCTATGGCTCCATACAGGTTGGGCTCTTAATAGAAGACCTCCTCCTGACTCTCAGATGCATACATTGGAGTATCTTCGGGATTCTCAGAGTCTAAGCAAGGATTCAAAGGAAAGGATGAGTAACAACATTACCCAGAAAATTCATTATATGAAAGGTAGGAAGTTTGATGCTCTATCTACCACCTCGGACTATCAGTCTTTGGCACTAAGCAATTTTCATAAATCTTTCTTCAAAGGTTGATTTTATTATAAAAATCTATGACCATCAGCCTTCACAGGTTGACTAGTACTTTCATGGAGTTCCTTTCCTGCCGCGTTCGTAGCTCCTTCTCGGAACAGGGAGTAACAAGTTGCAGTTCTTATAACCTGCAGAGGTGCGTTACTTTTCCCATGAGAGATCAACTCCTTGTTGCACAACTGGGCATACTTTCCCATCCACAATTCCATGATGTGGGGCCCAGTAGGTGGTCCAAGCCAATCACTGCCCTCTCCGCGACCTCATATATCTGCACGATCCTTCGGGGCTGTCTCACCTTCGTTAAGCCCCCTTTCGGGCAGGCTAAAACCCTGATGAGTTCCCGAAGACTATGACCTAGTCATGCCCGGAATAGTACCATTTACATGGAATATATCTCTAAACACCATTCATAGATAATCTAGACACCAAAAATGTGGGGCGTAAGGGTGCCCACCCATATGTTGGATCCGCACAAGGAATCACAACGTCACGTTAAGGTTGTCTTGCCTCCATACAAGAGGAAAAGGATACAACTGACTTCTCCGTCCCATTCCAAATCTCATGGTTAACGCGTAATATACGGCGCTAGAATCACTGATGTCATGGGTTATTAATCCCTAATTGTTCATCATTATTGCAATTAGAACCCTAAGTTCTATTGCTTCATCATATCAACACTTAGGATGATATCTAAGATTTAGTATCTTGAGAAAATAATGTTTTCTTTTTCTATAATATAAATGATAACACAAAATTTTCAAATACTTTGATAAAGACTCTTAAAAGGACATGGGCAAGTGATGAACTTGCCTTGTGATGGCAAGGTAGTGAAGTCTGATGCTTGCACTAGACCTTGAGCTTCTATGTCTACAAAAACATCATTATTGCCCGGTAAGGACAATATTTAAAGAAGCAAAATGATTATGCAAAGTAATGTAATGCATTATTTAATTTTATGTGTATTCTCCCCATTATTTAAATTATAAAAATTCTTTTTAATAATAAAGTATTTATAAATATTAATTTTTAATATTTATTGAATATTGTATTCTTTTATTTTATTTCCTTTTATTTGAAGTTTATTAATTTAATAATTCCTTTAAGAATTATCATTTAAATACCAAAAATTGTTATTAAATATTTGTTTAGTATTTTTCTAAAATACTACAATATTAATATATAACGAAAGTGATTCTTATTTATTTTTATCATCTTTCAATAATTTTGTAAAATTCCATAAGGAATATATATATTACAAAATTCTTAATAAAATTTTATTTCTTAATTTATTTGGATAGTTTGGATTATTGTGAACCCAAAAATATTTTATTTATAATTTTTGGATTTTTATTTTATTTTATAGAATTTATTTAAATTCAAGGGCATTTTGGTTTTTTTCCATTTATTAAAACAGGCTCTAAATGATTTGGGCTGACTGTTTGGGTTTATTGGGCCCTTGTGGCCCAGTAGGGCAAAGTCAAAACAACACCCCGAAGGGTTTTTGGCCCAGTCCAGACCACACTCTATGTCTCTCGTTCGACCTTATCCTTCTCTCCCCCTCCTTGACCCCATGGTCGATGGCGCCGCCGCCGTGCTCTGCTCGCTGCCGTGGTCCTCCCTGTCCGCTGCCGTGATGCAGGGCGAGGTTGTCGACCACGCGCTACCCTTCTGTCTAAATCGATTTGGCATAGGAGATTTCCCGTGGCCAGTCTAGCCTCATCCCGAACCCTAGGGTTTGGGTAATCCGGTTGATGTCGCCGTCGTTGCTGCCGTGTGCTGTGGTGGTACTCCTCGCCTCCAGGAGAGACTATGGTCGCCGCTGTGGCGTTATGTGGGTCGCAGCGCCCCCTTGGGGGTGCTCCCCATGCCGCCAGGTTCGTCGGCCTTCTCTGCTTCCTCTTCTAATCTACAGCGAGGACCTTCGGTAAGTTGTTACCCTCCCTCTCGTGCTCTCTGTTCTAGGCCATCCCATGTTAGCTGTTGGTAGTGGCATTTCCTGGTTAGTGTCCTGTCCTGATTAAGATGGTTTGTTCTGCATAAGGTTTATACCCCTCTATGGAGTAGATTCTGATGAGTTGGATCAAGTTTTGATGGTCCCTAAGCATGCTAAGTGGTTGTTAGCTGTGGCTTGTTGCTTATGATTAGCTGTGGTGATGCTAGTGGTTTACCAGATGATGCTATGGATTAATTTTTATATGATTCAGATGTTAAAGTTTCTCTTGAAGCAATACTTGGGAAATCTAGTGGTTTTAATAGCTTACCACTGTCATTACTTGGTTAATGACAGTGAGTGTTGTGTGATGAAGTCACTGTGTTAGTACTATTGGCTTAAGAATTCATATATAGCTTGAGATCAAATGGTCTCTTACAGTGAAGATATGTATATGGATTTTCCTGATTATGATTCTTGTAATGTCAAGAAAATGATTTATAGTGGATTGGTTGTATCTTTGGAGATTGGATGCTTAACCTGCTTAGTTTAGAACTATTCATGTGACACCATCCTTGTATGGCACACAAGATTAGATTCTATTACTTGGTTTGATTTTGTTCAAGCTTAAAATTAGCTTGTTATTATATATAAGTGGAATTATCTTTCCTTGCATCCCTATAACCCATGATGTTGGTCTGAGGTTTAGGGATTGAGCCTTTGTCTTGTTGTTTCTCAAGGATTGGTTCTGGTAGTGATACTAGCTACTGTTTCTTGAATCAAAGTTGGTAAAAATTGATTGTAGGCTTGATAACTTATATAGATCCATGAGATTAAATTCTAAGGTGCTACTCATATTTAAGAGATGTGCCTAGAAGTTTAAATCTTGGCTATATTCATTCTTGAATTGAAATATAGCTTGATATCTTAGATCAATGATGTTGTTCTGATATCTTAGTTGGATCCTCATAGTTTTCAGATTGCTTTTAGTGTTTAAAAGTTCAGTGATGGATTCACCCCACTTGGGTGTTTTCTGAGAATTTGAGTAAAAGACAAATCATGAATACTTGTCTAATCTTAGACAGATAGATCATGTGATGGTCTATTTTACTCACCACTCTCACATGATGTTGGGGTTTTCAGTGGTTGATCTTGTGGTAATTTGATCTGGTGCTCTCCTGGTATTTCTAGCTCCTAGCTTGTCCTTGATCTAGCCCTTCACCTCCTGGTCCGGATGGCTTGATCTTGGTCTTGCTATCCACCTGATCCACCCCTCCTTATGTCACCATTCTGGTGATGTGATCCAGGGTTTTGATTGGTGTGATCTTGTTTGGCTTTGGCTTGGTTTAGCTACTGGGCTGCTGTGCTTGGTATGTAAGAACAAGAAACTAGTGTGGGGTTGCTTCCCACGGCTGTGTTGAGCAATTTTGTGTGATTGAGCTGTTGTTGTGGTGCTGACAGCACACACACCATGCAGTTTGGTGTGTGTGTGCTGCATGTGTGTCTGCAGCACAGCTTGTGGATATGTTCTGAATTGAATGTTACTTTTATCAGGTTACCTTTTACTTGGCTGGTGAAACTTGCCCCTCCTTGCTGTTTATTTGACTTATGGCTTAAAATTATGAAAGATATATTCTTTCATATTGGTGAAACTTTCCCCTTTGAAAAATTACTCAATGATGAACCTTGATCAGTGCACTTCACTGTCAAGTCTGAGAGTAAAATAATTCTAATCCTTAACTTTTCTTTCTTTTTGTTTGTGTTTGTTTTGCAGGTACCAGACTTGGGAATTCAAGATTTTAGTTTAGGTTTTTATTTTTCTTTATAGGATAGTCACTTGTAATATCGTCTTATTCAATTGTAATCCTTTTTTATTCTTTTGTACTTGTTATTTTTATTCTTTTGTAATACAGATTGTACTATTATTCAATAAAGAAATATTATTATTCTATTTAATTACTATTGTAAAGATTATTGCTCCTTTCCATAAGTTTCATTTTTTTTGTAACTTATTTATTTATGGAATAAATAGTCATTTTATTTATTATGTTATTTATTTAAGGTTTGAGCTATTCATCATCATCTCTTGACTAATTCAAAATACTCAAACATAATCCTAAATTCTTTTGAATTATAATTCAAATACTCAAGTTTTAAATTCAAATTTCATTTCCCAAAACACTCTAATCCACAAAGATCATATCAAAGTCTATAACAATCATCCTTCAAGACTATACCTAATATCAAAGCATGAAAGAAACTTTGATCACTTTAAGTTTTTATTTGGCAAAAAATTTACCCACATTTTCACAGATGAATGCATGCAACATCACAAATTCCTAAATCTACCCTTCGTTGGTTCCTAATGCTTACATTGGATCCGAATAGGTCTTTCTTATCCCTCTCTGATAGTCGGCAGTTGTATCGAGTCTCTATAGGTTGTTTAGTGCATGCTGCGCTACCGCTTCATTCCACCGTACCTATGCAGGCGCGGACCACTGAATTCTAAGACTCGCCGTGTACTGGCCTCAGTACTGACCGCTCTTTTTTTTCCTTTGCCCTTTATCGGCACCCCTTTTGTTTAAGCAGGTCTTTAGATCAACGTCGTTAGCAGGGTTAGCCTTCTGGCTTGGCCTGGGTAGGGTTATGGACGCCATTGGCTATTCTTCAGGCCTCTTAGATCAATTTGCATCTTCTCCGTACTCGGACATGGTATCGTTTTCAAGGTGATTTGGATCTTTGTACTGTATATCGGTATTCTTGACTCATGGAGTCGTTGTTGTATATATCTATTTTGTGGGTTCCATCGTGGACTAATGTGTAATGATATTATTTCGTTTTCCACCCGCATGAAAGTGCCTGGTGGGCACCTTTGAATCGTTTCTATGTGGGTTTATCAGGAATCGCTAAAACTTGCATAGGGACGATCTGAGGGTGTTACACGCGGGGAGTTTCAGTTCATGGTGATAGTGAATGTGCCGGGTGAATGAGTGATCAGTGTAACAATTATAATCTTATAAGTATGTGTTTAGACGAGCAACCCATAATTAGCCGGAACTCCTCTTTGTAGATTTCATCCCAACTTCAATAATCCTGCTAGCCTGTTTACCACGACCATGGTCAGTCACTGGACGATTAAGATCCTTCATGTTGCTTAGCAATTAAGCTCCTTGGATCGGACTAATACAATAAGATCGGTGGTTCCTCGTTATCCTCGAGTCAAACTAGTTTCCCATTGATATCCCCGTGTCAATCGGGGGTCGCCGGCCTGCTAATAAACAAGATCCTATCTATGTAGAACAAAGCATCATGTGTCTGGGCCCTTAATTCATTAAGCATCCCACAGATAGTCAAGCACACATAACATAGTAATTAAAATCAACCACAAACTTAATGGAAATTATATAGGCACATCACATATCACCAATCCCCTACATCTCCCAAGCCCACGAGAACTTACTCACACATGAGAGAAGAAAGCATCATCGATATAATTAAATAAAGTGAGTTCTTCTGGATATTACCGTGGAGATCCAGAATAAGAAATAGAAATAGATCCAATACAATTCAAGATAGGAAGAACAATCTCAAACCCTAATCTTGTAAGGTGGAGATCTCTCTCTCTCAAGTACAAGTAATGGCTATGGAGGTGTGGTGGCTAGGAGATCGAAGATCGTGGAGCGAGATGAAGAACGTATATAATAATGGCTATGAAGGTGTGGTGGCCACTACAACCACTTCCCCACCGAACGATTCGTATGTCCACTGCACGAGATAGGGCTATAGTGCTGGGACAATGATGATTGAGTCGGTACACAAGTGTGAGTGATAGTCGACGGTGATATACGTAATTGATAGGAAGACGACTGCTCGTGGTGGGACACACAAATCAGAGATACATGCTTGACCAGTTAGCTCCACGCAAACAGCCAGAAAGAATCACGCCACAAACTTAAATGCATTTATTCCTATGGCGCAGAATTACCGACCGCCGTTATCATGTACAATCTATGGTGGCACTACGATATGCCGCCATCGTGTCTGCCGCGAGGTAAAAGTGGATTCCGCGGAAAAATGTTGCCATGATTGTTCATCCGCCGTGTAACCAACTTTTGTAGGTACTTTTTGTTTTTGCTTCTCCAAAAAAACTATCGGGCACGGGAGAGGTATTTTTATAGTGAATATGGGCTTGCGCTTGGCCTTATTTCTTTATTTTTTAGTGTTTCTTTGATTAATCCTTTCACAATATCCTTTTGTTTGTGAGACATTCTGTAGGGCCTAATATTAGGTGGGGTAGCTCACTCTTTCAATAGTATTTTGTGATCACAACTTCGTGGAGAGGGTAGACTCACTAGTGCTTCGAACAAATCATAGAACTGGTTTAAGATTTGTTGACGGAATTCTGGGAATATCCTCTTATCATTGTGTTCAGCTAGTTTGTCTGGTTGGACCAGGAATATTTGCAGCATAAATCTACTAGTGCAGTTCTTCAAGATATTGTTGCAGCTCTTGTGTGATATCATGTTTGCCCATGGAGGAATAAATGATCACTGAATGCAATTTCTTCTATGCCATCGGTTATATTATATGCTCTGATAAAACATACAGCTCCTTGATGACAGTGAGGACGCATTTGATAGTGAGACGATCGTAAGAAACATGGCTCGAACCCTCGAACTCGGCCATGTTTATGGTGTGTGAGACGAATTAGTCTGGATTGGGGAGGTTTTCCGTGCGTGTCAGCCTTCACACATCCGTCTCCATCAGCACCAGAACGACCGTTGCGTCGTCCTTGGTATATTCCATAGATCCGTCCGGGTAATAGTGGAGGCACCAGTCATGGTCGCCAACAGCAAAGGTTGATGACTGTGAAGGCTATGATCGGAGATCTTCAATAGGTGCTCCCCCTGCTCTGACTCCGTTGTGCACATCGATGCGCTCAGGAGGATCGACATCAGGAGTTCTTGGTAAGGGGCTTATAGCTCCCATGCGACATCTTTACGCGGAATTGGAAGGAACACGACATCATTGAAAATAATAGCTTGCATGCGACGCTTGTGAGGCAGCTAATAGCCCAGGGCCACACGGGCCATCAAACGGTCGTTAAGGACGCATTTAACTTTGTTCCAAGATTAGGGTTAAGACAAACCGGTCGGTTGGGACAGCCAGTCAAGCCAGTCAAACCAACCGCTTCCGACCGAGAGCGCGCGTCACACTGACTGTAGCTTCCCTGATGACGGCGGCGGACCTAACCCGTCGTTCTTGGCACCGGCGGTTACAGCAGGGCAATTATTTTAGGCGGTGGCGCTTTCGTTCGACGGCGAAGGTGGTGAGTTCCATTTGAAAGCTAATTCCTCTCCCATTCTTCTCAATTCGAGATCTGAGCGTGCCCATTAATGCTAGATTGTGGAGGCCAGGGTGTGCTGAACGGGGCGAGGGTTACAAGATGGAGCATGGAGAGGGGACTTCTAATCGGTATATCCCGTATCTCTGCACTTAATTTCTCTAAGGTTGATATCTTTGTTCGCTTCCGCTAGCTCATAGTGCCCGCCAAAAATAGGGGAGACGATGTTGCGCGCCAAACCTTCGAATTTTGCATCAATTTCTTTCCCTCTAGGGCTGTTTTAGTTGATGGCAGCATGCAGATCATTGAGAGAGACACGGTTGTTAAATGGGAGGTGGAATTAGAACATGTTGATCCCCAAGAGCAAATAAACATGGGAGAGAAGGTGGTGAGGAAAATGGTGGAAAAAATTGGGGACAGTGTGGTTTGGGGGCCAGAGCAAGAAGTTTCTTTGTTACAATTTGATGATTGTAAATTTGACTATGTTAGGATTGAGACAGGGTGCGGTGACCCAGCATACCACTGCATGTTTAGTACACTATAGTCATTGACATGACACTCACAGAACACCGTTCTGTAAATATCACATCCCTCAGAGTGGTACAACAGAAACATTGCGGGTCCACATTACAAACATTCACACATTATTATTATTACAATACCAGAAGTTCAAGACTTCAAAAGGTTCAACTTGCAAACCAAAATATAAAGTGTTTCAGCGGAATTTAAAAGTAGCAACTCTAACTGGGAGTTGAGCTCTGTCGTGGTGGTGTGACGGCAGATGCCATGGGTAGGCTAAAGTATGGGGCCAATGGATGCTAGAGGGATCCGGGGAGGGAAGATGTAGTGATTTCTACACTCGTGTCCTGTAAGCAGATCTCTATTCCTCTTCTCAAGAAATAAAAGTGCTCCTAGAGCTGGATCATAGAGAGGAAGAACACTAATACACGAGCCTTATGGCGTGGAATGAATCGATCCCCCCTCAGGATCCCGCGTCCCCCCTTATAAAGGGGTGCATTGGTTCCTTCTAGGGATGACGTGGCAAGCATATCCTTGGAATATGCTTCTTCGAATATGGTAACTCGGTGGCCTCCTTTCTGTGTGCCCCTTCTATCGGCGGCAATGTTCCAGAAACCCTCACATGCGTGCCTCGGGCTTCCTCACTGTCACCTCCGTGACGTTCGTCTGCCCTTCTGCTGCTCTGCTCCTTGTCCTTTGCGCTTGGCTCTGTCTAGATTCCTCCTACCCAGTGACTACGGTTTGACTATAGGCACCTCCTCCTCCTGCAAGCTTTGCGTTATTCGGCCTTGTCTCACTTAACTCGGCCCGGCCTTCACCTGTATTTGAGTTGGTCAGACTCATTCGGCCGACTTACTTCATATGTCGGTCGGATAAGGCGTTACTCATTCTACATTTGCTACGGACCTACTTATATCGGCTGAATCTTACATGATTCGGCCGACACAATCAGTAATTTGGCTTACGATGAGGGAAATTCCTTTCGTCTTTCCCCTGTCTTGACCCTATCCGGGGTCACCCCCCAACATTAGTCCCCGAAGATGGTGCGGTCCCGCCGGAAACCTCGGCTGGGCCACATCAGTTTCCCGACATTCTTCTCTCTTTCTTTCCGAAGTATCTCTTAGCCGGCGTTCTTTATTCGCCACACTCTTGCTCTTTTCATCTTTTTCCTTCCGTGGATTACTTTTCGAGCTACCCCTCTTCGAGGTGTTCGGGTGGCTTCTTGGGTAAGCCTCGTCCTACGTGTCTCAGTCATCATTGTTTTCTAGTTTTTTGTTCCTCTACAGTGGTCGCTAACAAGCTACAGTAATTACTGTGCATGTCGCGTCGGTGCAGGGACGCCTCGATTTCCGCATCGGTCAGAGGGCCCGATCCTCTCCTGCGCTGTGTGGCCTGAGGTGTGGCTTCACTAGCCGTGCACGGTTTCGCGATACACGCGATTATGTGGATATCGTGGCATAGCCACGATCCCACCATGGTTAGTGTGGCCCGGTTATAAAGAGGGGAGAGGGGTTTGGGCAGTTCACTTTTCCCCTTCCGCTCCCCCTCATCTTCTTCCTCGCGTCGCCGCTCTTCTACGTGTCCTGGTGCTTTCGCCATCGTCGTCCTCCTCGACGGTCACGCCGCCGTTCTCCGGCTCCTGCGACCTCACCGCCGTGCCCTCGTTCCGGTGCTCTCACCGGTGAGTTTTCCAACTGTACCGCCGCTAGGTCGCCGTGCTAGGAATCCCTGTTTTCTAGATTCCCCACGGATATTCTTCTTCTGTTCCGCCGACGTGCTTGTTGGAACCACGATGGGGCCCTGCATCTCTAGGCCTCTCCCCGCCGCTAGTCTCTCCTCCGTCGACTCCTCCGACGAGCCTATGTCTAGTTCTGCCAGAGGAGCCCTCGTTGAGGACGATGACTTTGCGTCCGGTCCAGAACGGGGTTCTTGGCAGGGTTCCACCGTTACTCGTCGCGAAGTAGAGTGGTTAATTAGGACGCGCCGGATTCCCGCCGAGGTAAGTTGTCGCTTGTCCGGCAAGGAATCCTCTCCCGTACTCAAAGAAGGCGAGTATGTAGTCTTCATGTCCCACTTTGCTCGTGGGTTTGGCCTCCCCCTTAGCGATTTCGCTAGGGGGTTCCTTGATTACTTCGGCCTCCAGCCGCATCACCTGACGGCCAATGCTATCGCCTCTTTGTCAGCTTTTATCTCGGCTTCGGAGGGGTACTTAGGCCTTTGGCCCTCCGTACATGTTTGGTCCAAATTCTTCCAAATCCGATCTAATGTTGTGCCGGACAAATCCCTTCATCCTTCTGAGAAATCTCTTACCCAATGCGGGGCTGCGTCCATTACACCTCGGAGAAACTCTGAGTTCCCCCGTGTCGCCGGCCTCGAGTCTTGTAAGAAATGGCATAGATCATTTTTCTATGTCAAAAATACTGAGAAGGAAGATAAGATTCGACTCCCCGCTTTTTCTATCGGACCCCTTCCAAGAAGAATTGGCACTACAATCCTAGGAAGAGCCATGCTCTGGCCGAGGCATTTGAGATTCGGCTCAAGGAGTTGATCCGCACCGGGCTCCGTGGTGAAGATCTGATGACCGCATTCATCAGCAGCCGAATCTTCCCTTTTCAGATTCGCTCTCACAAGCTTTATTACATGAGTGGTCCTCTCGATCCCAACCGAGTTTCTACGGTTGAGCTCGATGATTATCACATTTATAAGCATGTCCGAGCTATCTTCAAGACCGATATGCCGGCGGAATGGGAATGGGTACTGAAGCCATTCACTCGGGGGAATCCCCCTCCTCAGGTAAATTTACGCATTGGTGTTTGCTTCCGAGTCGCCTTTGTGATTGTTCTTTTGCTAATCCTACTCCGTTTTTTCTCTCGCAGAGGTTTATGGAGCAAAAGACAGAGGATGCCGAATTTTTGGCTCTTCTGTGGACTGCAGATCATAATATCCCGGACAATGGAGAACCTGACTCGAAGGAGTTTGTCCCTAAGTCGGATGTCGCTCCAGTTCGTGCCTGTGGCAAGACCTCGGCCCACGCGGATGAAGGTGACTCGGAAGACGTCCAAATTCTTGAGTTAGTTGCCGTGGTGCATATCTCTTACGCATTTCCGGCTCCCTCTTTCCCAGCTAATCCAACTGGTCAGGTGCACGACGCCTAACCTCTTGCTTCTCAAGATCCTGCTACTTCGAAGAAGCGCACCACTTCGGCCGATCCCTCCGGTGCGGCCCCCAAGAAGCGAGTGAAGAAGTCTTCGCAGCATATCCCGAGGCGTAAGACCATGCCTGCGGTTACTGGGTGAGTTTATTTTCATTTGTATTTCTTGTTTCTCTCTTTCTGTCTCTTGACTCGACTTTTTTGTATTTCGCAGAGCTCCTCTCTCTGCAAAGCTTAGCGGTCCGAGTATGATGAGCCATACTACTCGGCAGCCTTCTCCTCCTCCTCCAGAAGATACTCGGGTTCCCAGTCCCTCTCGTGTTGATTCTCCTCCTGCGACGACCCATATATCATTGACGATATGTGCCTATTGCCGACATAACCGCCACACCGGATCACCCGGTTGAGCCTGTTGCCCCTGTCAAGACCACCGAGGTTTCCCCCCATGATCCTTTGATCACAACAATCCTAGTTGCTACTCCAACTCCAACCGAGGATATCACCACCTCGGCCCCTTGGAAATTTTAGTTCCTCCTGCCCCCAAGGGCGTGATTCCTAGTGCTGAGGTTTCTGCCCCTGCCAAAGCCTCTACTAAAAGTAGGAAGATTGTTGTTACTAAACCTTCGTCCTCTCAGAAAGGGCCAGCTAGCTCTTCTCAGCCCAACATAGCTGATGCACTTCGCAAGGGAGCTTCCTCTTCTAAGCCTGGTGTCACCCTACTGCCGACACTCAAATTTATCTTCACAAGAGTACGTCGACGGCGGTGGTCACACAACGGGCCTGAGTTAAAGTGTTGACCCGCACTGAGAGCGGAAACAACCTCAGCTCTTTGGTGGAGTATGCCAATAACTGGAACGCCGAAACTTGAAGGAAATCCGAGTAGCCAACCATTTCATCTTTCCAACATCAACAATTGCTTGCACATGGCTGCTAAGATTATCCTTGATAGTGACAAGATGAATGAGGTAAGTGCTTTCGTTGATACTTTGTCTATCATTCAAATGGTATTATATACACACTAGTCCCCAAAGCTTGCAACCGGATAACTTGTTGTTCGTTTGGAAGCTTTGTCGGGCTTCAAATGCATTTCTTGCCAAGTCAACCCCCTTCGTGACTCGGATTAGCCGTGGTCCATGCATATCCGAGTCACACCTAGATCTTCTTTAACTTTGAATATCCAGCCACCTAGATCCGAGTCAAGTTTTGCTTGATTCGGATCTATTTTAGCTTTGAATATCCAGCCACCTAGATCCGAGTCAAGTTTTACTTGATTCGGATCTGCTTTAACTTTGAATATCCAGCCACCTAGATCCGAGTCAAGTTTTGCTTGATTTGGATCTATTTTAGCTTTGAATATCCAGCCACCTAGATCCGAGTCAAGTTTTACTTGATTCGGATCTTCTTTAACTTTGAATATCCAGCCACCTAGATCCGAGTCAAGTTTTCCTTGATTCGGATCTATTTTAGCTTTGAATATCCATCCACCTAGATCCGAGTCAAGTTTTACTTGATTCGGATCTGCTTTAACTTTGAATATCCAGCCACCTAGATCCGAGTCAAGTTTTACTTGATTTGGATCTGCTTTAACTTTGGATATCCAGCCACCTAGATCTGAGTCAAGTTTTGCTTGATCCGGATCTATTTTAGCTTTTAATATCCAGCCACCTAGATCCGAGTCAAGTTTTTCTTGATTCAGATCTATTTTAGCTTTCAATATCCAACCACCTAGATCCGAGTCAAGTTTTGCTTGATTTGGATCTATTTTAGCTTTGAATATCCAGTCTTGTAACCTTCTATTATATCTAGGTTGCCCATGATCGGCGGACAACCGAATTTCAAAGGTTGCTCTTCGCCCATAAGAAACTGCAGGAAAAACATGAGAAGGTTGTTCCTGTAGTGAAGAAAACTGGTAATTTAACAAATCTGTGTACTGTTCCTTAAGTTCGTAACATTTTTGGCTTGTCGTGCTAATTCACTCTTCGCTGGCGTGCAGCTAGTATCAAAAATCTGAATACCCGCCTTACCAAGAAGGTTGACGCTCTTGAAGGTTGGTTCCTCTTTTATGGTTTTTTATTTGCTAATTCTTGTCCGAGATAAATATTGGGTTTCTTACAACCTTCCGGATTTGGTATAGCCGAGTTACAAACACTTGCAGCATTGCATCAAGAATGCATACCTATGCCTGATATGATGCTGCATTTTTTAGAGCTAGCTGCCACTCATTCGGTGCAACTCAAAGAAAAGGACGATGCGATAACTCAGTTACGCGCCGAGGTTGAGTCTCTCAAGCTTTCCCAGAAGTCTGAATTAGAAAACGTTGATCAGGAATTCTCTAAAGAAAAGAATCGACTGAGCCTACAGTTGCAGAAAGATAAGGAACTTCTTGACGCTGTCGAGCTAAAGAACCGGGCGATGAGCGAGGAAATCACTCGTTTTGAGAAGAGTAGGGACGATTGGTCCCTGGATCTCCAGAAAATGTTGAGTTACATCCATCGTAAGTCTCCGCCCGTGGCCGAATTATTTTCTTCTCTTTCTTATTTTTAACTGATATGATTTCCTTTCGTGTAGATCATTTTCCCGAAGCGAAACCAGTGAGCTCTATGGCTGTGATTGCTGCTCGTGAGCACTGAGGTGTCCCCGTTGCTCCGAGTCAAGAATATTCGATGGAAGACTTACTGATTGCCGTCGGTGCTGCTATTGGACCAATGAAGATTATTGGAAGATATCTGGTGCAAGCAGCTATCCGGGCCTACCATGTTCTTTGGCCGAACACCTCTAGAATGCCTGAGATCGATGAAGTTGAAGTGCTTGTGTCGAGGCTGATGGCATCTCAAACCCAACTTAATCTCTGGAGGGAATCTGCTGGGAGGGCTGGTGCTGACATGGCCCTTACGGCCGTGTTGTCTTGGTATGAGGATATTTCCCTCGATACTCTAATGCATCTGCGCACTGGCTCTCCTTGGGTTGAAAATCCGGAGTTTGTTGCTCGCTGCCAAGATCGTGCCTTCCAGCTTATCGAGTATGATGACTTGCATAATTGGATCGAAGGGCCGAGTTTCCTTCCCAATTCGGCGGATGATGTCGAAGCTGAAGATGCATCAGGTGATGACTCGGCCGATCAGGATGAACCGGAGGGTGATTCGGATAACTCCCGCGATTCAAACGACAGCACGGATGGGGATGGCGACGCGCGATCGTCCTCTAAAGGGACTGAAAACTCTCGAGCTCAAGCTGATGTCTCTCAGCAGCCGTGGCTTGTCCCCGAGGTTACTATGGCTTCTGTTGAAACCGAGGTAACTTCGGCTGAGGCGCCAGCTACCTCGGAGTGCCCAGTTCCTGAAGATACCCTTCTGAAGGAGACCGAGGTCCCTCCGCCAGCGTCCAAGATACCCATGCCCGATGCTCCTGACAATGCTACTGCCCCTTAAGGGTGATTTGGCCCTTTTCGTTGTTTAGGTTAAAAAACTCTAAGTTGTTTTAAGTCCCCGGTATGTCGGGCGTATGATGTCTGTGAAACAATTGTCCGTCTTTTGGTGTGGTGTGAACCTTTTTGCCTTGTGCCGCTCAGGCATTGGTGATGGTAACTATTGTCATTTCGTCTAAGTAAATCTATCTACTTCATATCTTTGCTTTGCCCAACTTTAATTTCATAAAGCCGGATCGTATTCTCCCATGTGGCTGACCTTCGTTTGGCATTTATCTTGCTTACCCTTTGTAAACTTGGTTGTATAGCTGTTGTTTTCGCGATTTCTACTTGAAGTACATTGCTTTAACCTCATAGATCGGCTTGTATCCCTTATTATACTTCGACTTGCTGAGGTTGTTACCTCTAGAAATCATTAGTTGTTTTCTCCTTGTTATTCCTTTGTCGATCGAGGCAAGCTTAGATTGCATCTTATGAGTTATGATCAGCAAATTGGGTAGTCCCCGAGTTTCTGCTGAAGTTATCGAGCTCTTATGTGTATGTAAAAAATTAATGGGTAGCGTGAATCATTCCCGAGTTATCACTTGGGCTACTGAAGGTTCACATCTATTCAGAAAACATCGAATGACATGAAATAGTCCCTAAGTTATAATCTGGGTTGCCAAAATATAGTTCATAACTCAATGCAAAGAACATCACGGGGCAGTCCCCGAGTCACTGCTCGAGGTGCCGAGGTTTAATACATAATTCAAAACGAGAAACAATTATGGGGCAGTCCCCGAGTCACTGCTCGAGGTGCCAAGGTTTAATACATAGTTCAAAACGAGAAAAAATCATGGGGCAGTCCCCGAGTCACTGCTCGAGGTGCCGAGGTTTAATACATAGTTCAAAATAGGAAATAACATGGTGTAGTCCCCGAGTGACTGCTCGAGGTGCCGAAGTTTAATACATGCTTGATACTCCGACTTGATGTGTCATATCGCGACGTGCAATATACGGCTTCTAAGTGTAGAACGGGCGAAGTAAGGCTATGTTCCATGGTCTTTTTGATTCGTCTCCGGCTTTGTCTGCCTTGTTCTTTTCTGGTGATTCAGCATCGATCAGGTAATATGCATCATTGTGCAACACTTTACTCACGATGAATGGTCCTTCCCATGGGGGTGAGAGTTTGTGCATGCTGGGTGTGCGTTGCACTAGCCGAAGAACTAAGTCTCCTTCTTTAAAGACTCTCGGATTGACTTTTTTGCTGTGATATCGTCTAAGATCTTGCTGATAAATAGCTAATCTTGATAATGCCAATTCCCTAGCCTCTTCTAGCAGATCCACATCGTCGTGCCGCGATATTTCGTTTACCTTGGCGGTTGTGTATTGGATCACTCTTGGAGAGTCATGCATTATGTCTACTGGAAGCACAGCTTCTGCCCCATATACTAGAAAGAACAGGGTATGCCCTGTCGACCTGTTCGGTATGGTCCTGAGACTCCACAGTACTGCTGGAAGCTCCTCAATCCAACATCCTGCCGACCTTTGCAGTGGTTCGATAAGCCGGGGTTTTATTCCTGACAATACCAGTCCAGTTGATCTTTCTACTTGCCCATTCGATGCCGTGTGAGCCACCGAGGCAACATCTAGTCTTATGTGTTTTTCTTGGCAGAATCTAGCAAAGGCTCCTTCAGCAAAATTTGCGCCATTATCCGTGATAACACTGTGTGGATATCCATATATCAAGATAATATCTTTGAGGAATTTTACCGCTGTTGGTCCATCACATTTTCTTATTAGTTTCACCTCGATCCACTTTGTGAATTTGTCCACCATGACTAGAATGTGAGTCATTCCGCCTCAGGCCGGCTTGAACGGACCTACCATATCCAAGAACCACACAGAAAAATGGCCAAGTGATTAGTATCTTTTTAACTCGGACGAGGGCAGATGTATCTTGCTGGCGTATCTCTGGCAACCATTACATTTTTCTACTAACTCTTGCCTCCTTCAATGCCGTCGGCCAATAAAACCCATGCCTAAATGCTTTGGCTACTAAAGCTCTGGATGAGGTGTGATGCCCGCATTCTCCCTGATGTATATCCAGGAGTATCTCCCGCCCTTCTGTCGAGTCAACACATCTTTGCAGTACGCCCGTGACACTTCTCTTATACAGCTCATTGTTTATGATTGTATAAGCTTTTGCTCTTCTCACTATCTGTCTAGCCAGTACCTCATTACTCGGCAACATTGCCTCCTTAAGAAATGAGAATATGGGTTGCGCCCATATCGGCGTGATTTTCTCTGGGATAGTTTCACTATCGATTTCCATATTTTCCGCCGACATAACAGCTTTGGACTTTTCTGTGTTTGCTCGTGCGTCGGCCGGGTTCACCTTTAGAAATCCCGGGTCACATTCTTTGTCGATTTCCATTGGCACACTTCCTTCTATCAGTTCTGCCGAGATACGAATTGACTCGGATTCTGGTGATGGTGTAATCGATGGTTTTCTCAGGTGCTCTAGGGCAATTCCCTGGGGAATTGATTGCCTAGTTGATCCAAGTTTTGACAGTGTATCTGCAGCGTCATTTTCCGCCCAAGGTATATGGTGAAACTCGCACCCATCAAACTAACCACTGATTTTTTGCACATGAAATCTATATAGGGCCATATTCGCATCTAGTGCATCCCAATTGCCTCATACTTGCTGTACTACCAGGTATGAATCCCCATAGCATAGGATCCGACGTATACCAATCGCTTTTGCCATTTTTAACCCATGTACGAGTGCTTCATACTCGGCCACATTGTTTGATGCGGCGAAATGTATCTGCAGCACATATTTCAGCTGATCTTTTTTTGGCAAAGTTAATACTATTCCTGCCCCTAACCCATTTCTCAGCTTCGATCCGTCAAAATGCATTGTCCAATAATTCGGATCTAGTAATGGGGGCTCATATTGTACCTCGGCCCAATACACAAAGAAGTTGGCCACTGCCTGAGATTTGATTGCATCTCGCCTATCAAATTGCGGAACATAAGGTGATAACTCGATTGCCCATTTTGCTATTCGGCCACTTGCATCTTTATTTCTCAATATCTCGGCTATGGACGTTTCTCCTTCCCTCCGCCGGGTTATTGTTCTCATGATTTCCCCTTCCGAGGTCGCCGTGCCCTTTGTTTGCACGGCCGAGTTTCTAACTCCACTGTTACCTCGGCTGCCATTGCCTCTGTTCTCATTGACCTTTCTGGCTACTGCCGGATCATATGGAACAATTTGCTTATTTCTTTTTCCCGAGGTCACCGCTCTATCTTTCCGCGTGTTGTTTTCGGGCGAGGATGCTGCCACCGCAGATAGTGCGGGCGCTGCTCCTGCTGAATGAACCATGTGCGAAGCTCCCGGTCTTGCCGGGTCAGCCCTAAGCATTTCCTCATTCTGCTGGTTCGTAATGCGCACCAGCTCATTTACTCTTTCTTGCTGTTTTTGCTGGGCCTCCCCGCTTAATCCTTCCAGCTCCAAAGCAGCGGCATTTGCCGCCCTTAGGTTCTTTCCCAGGGTACTATACCTCGGCAAGCCTAGATCGACTGAATCACATTCACGAGCCTCATGCTCTTTGTTGATATCATTCATGAGGTTATTTCCTCTTAATCTCAATTCGTCTATCCGCTCGGGGGCCACATCCAGTTTGTTTGCCCTAGCATACTCTCGCAAGGTCCTGTTCAAGGACTCCCGCAAGGCCGACACCTTTTTTGCCTCTACAAGTACCTTTTGTCTAGTTCCTTCTAACTCCGCCTGTGCATTAGCCGGATCAAGTATCGGCGCGACAGGCGTGGTCAGATTATCTATAGTTGCATGAAGGATATTATCTGGCCTTTCCAGAGGTGGCCATCTTACCCTTGCCGCCTTCGGGGTCATCTCTTGCACCTCGGCTGACTTGGCCGCTGGTGGATCTACCTCGATGGGTGTGGAGCTGTCTGCTTCGTGGCCATCTGTCCTCCTGTCGCCGGGTCCTTGCTCGATCCGACGCCTGCTCCTTCCGCCGGTGCTGCGGCTGTCACCATCAACTCGACGCTACCAACGGGGCGTGCACCACGCGGACCGTTAGCAGCGTGAAGGGGAGTTTCTCCTGCTACAACAACTCGGTGAGGATAGACGCAGGACGTGTCGATGCCGATGTAGACCTTGTGTGCGCCCAGGTTGATGAAGACGCCGTTGCGTGGAGGCTCTTTCCTCCTGAAGCTACCCGTGTTATCGCTGACATAGTCCCAGAGATTAAATCTCTAGACTAAACCAGAGACAACCCGCTCGCCGGTGTGGATGAATTTTCCCGTCCGGATCTTGACTCCAGCTAGCACCGCTGCTGGCCCCACGGTGGGTGCCAACTGTCGTGGTGGTGGCACAACATATTCCATGGGTAGGCTAAAGTATGGGGCCAATGGATGCTAGAGGGATCCAGGGAGGGAAGATGTAGTGATTTCTACAGACAAGTGTCTTGTAAGCATATCTCTATTCCTCTTCTCAAGAAATACAAGTACTCCTAGAGCTGGATCATAGAGAGGAATAACACTAATACATGAGCCTGACGGCGTGGAATGAATCCATCCCCCCTCAGGAGCCCGCATCCCACCTTATAAAGGGGTGCATTGGTTCCTTCTAGGGCTGACGTGGCAAGCATATCCTTGGAATATGCTTGTCCCAATATGGTAACTTGGCGGCCTCCTTTCTGTCCCCCTTCTATCGGCGACAATGTTCCAGAAACCCTCACATGCGCGCCTCAGGCTTCCTCACTGTCATCTCCGTGACGTCTGTATGCCCTTCTGCTGCTCTGCTCCTTGTCCTTTGCCCTTGGCTCTGTCTAGATTCCTCCTAGCCAGTGACTAGGGTTTGACTATAGGCACCTCCTTCTCCTACAAGATTCGCATTATTCGGCCTTGTCTCGCTTAACTCGGCCCGGCCTTCACCTGTATTCGAGTTGGTCAGACTCATTCGGCCGACTTACTTCATATGTCGGCCGGATAAGGCGTTACTCATTCTACATTTGCCACGGCCCTGCTTATCTCGGTTGAATCTTACATGATTCGGCCGACACAATCAGTAATTTGGCTTACGATGAGGGAAATTCCTTTCGTCTTTCCCTGTCTTGACCCTATCCGGGGTCACCCCCCAACAAGCTCAGCAGCTTATTCTATAGAGTTCATGATGCTCGGCTCCATTGGTTAGTACTAATAGGATATTTAGTTGGATTCGTTATCGTCGACACCATAGAGGATTTCGTAATCCACTCCTTCAACACCTCCTGACAGGTCAGGCTCCTCGTAGAACACATCTTCTTGACATTCGGCTGCATACATTGGCACGTCTTCGGGATCGTCAGAGTCTAAGCAAGGGATCAAAGGAAAGGATGAGTAACAGTGTTACCCAACAAGTTCATTATATGCAAGGTGGGAAGTTTGATGCTCTAACTACCACGTCGTACTATAAATCCTTGGCACTGTGCATTTTTTGTAAATCTTTCTTCAAAGGTCGATTTTATTATGAAAGTCTATGACAATCAGCCTTCATAGGTTGACCAGAACTTTCATGGAGTTCCTTTCCTGCCGCATTCGTATCTCCTTCCCGCAATAGGGAGTAACAAGTTACAATTCTTACACTCTGCAGGGGTGCGTTACTTTACCCATGAGAGATCTACTCCTTGTTGCACAACCGGGCGTACTTTACCGTCCACAATTCCATGATGTGGGGCCCAGTAGTTGGTCCAAGCCAACCACTGCCCCCTTCATGACCTCGCATGCCTTCTTGGTGTACACCATGCCCACATAATGAATTACGACAATGGTTTGTACAAACCGTTAGATGCCAGAACTATCGTGGGATGATGAGGGTTCCCACCCATATGCTGCATATCCTCTACGAATTACCAATTAATATGCATGCTACGAGGATAACAGCCACGACCTGCACATTTGGCTTCATGCGAGAGGAAGAAGATACAGCTGACTTCTCTATCCCATTCAAAATATCATGGCTAACGCGTAATATACGGCGCTAGAATCACTGATGTCAGGGGTTATTAAGTCCTTAATTGATCATCATTGTTGCAAATAGAACCCTAAGTTCTATTGCTCCATTATATCATCACTTAGGATGATATCTATGATTTCTTTATTTGTGAAATTAATATTTTATTTATTTTAGAGTATATATGATAACACACAATTTGCAAATACTTTGATAAAGACTCTTCAAAGGATATGAGAAAGTGATGAACTTGCCTTGTGATGGCAAGGTACTGAAGTCTGATGCTTTCACTGGACCTTGAGATTCTATGTCTACAAAAACATCATTATTGCCCGGTAAGGACAATATTTAAAGAAGCAAAATGATTATGCAAGTAATGTAATGCATCATGTAATTTGATATGCATTTTCCCCATTATTATAAAAATTATTTTTAAATAATAAAGGAGGTATAAATATTAATTTTTTAATATTTATAATAGAATATAGTATTCTTTTATTTTAATTTTACTTTTATTTGGCTTTTATTGATTTAATAATTCTTTTAGGACTTATTACTTAAATATCAAAAATTGTTATTAAATATTTATTTAGTATTTTTCAAAAATACTATAATATTAATATATAATGTATGTGATTTTTATTTATTTTTATCATCTTTCAATAATTTTGTAAAATTCCATAAGGGATATATAAATTACAAAATTCTAAATAAAATTTAAATGTCTAAAATTTTATATCTTAATTTATTTGGATAGTTTGGATTTTTGTGAATCCAAAAATATTTTATTTATTATTTTTGGAGTTATATTTTATTTTCTAGAATTAAATTAAGTTCAGGGGCATTTTGGTCTTTTTTATTTATTAAAAACAGGCCTTAAAGGTTTTTTGGGCTGGCTTATTATTATTGGGCCCTTGTGGCCCATTAGGCATAGTCAAAATAGCCACCCTGAAGGGTTCTGGCCCACTCAGCCCACTCACGCGATGTCTCTCACCCTCGAGCTCACTCCTCTCCTCCTCCATCCCCGACCTTGTGGTCGGTGATGTCGCCGCCGACGATTCCCGCCGTCATGGACCATTCTGGTCGCTGCCGTGGTGCAGGAGGAGGTTGTCGACTATGCCCCTTCGTCATGTCCTACTGGATTTGATTCCGGGGCTACCCTATGGCCAGGTTCACCCCGTTCCCGAACCCTAGGTTTTGGGTTGGGTGCTGCTACCGCCTCCATGGACCCTCCTGTAGTGGTGTGGTAGTGTTCATGTGCTGCGATGGCCACCGCCGTGGCTGGTGCGGGTTGCAGCGCCCTCTGGGTGCTCCCCATGCCGCCGCGAGCACGTCGGCACTTCTGCTTCCTCTTCAATTCGTCATCGAGGACCCCGAGTAATTTGCCTCTGTGGATCTTAGTTTCATGCTATGATCATGAATCTCTCTGTGTGCATCTAGTGACTACCCTTGCGTAGTGCCTGCGTTCTGATTAGGGTTCATATCCTAATTAGGTTTTTTGTTCTGATTAGGGTTCATATCCCTCTGTTGATCATATCTGGATGAATTAGATCATGTGTTGATGGTCTCTAAGCATGTTGAATGATCATTAGCTTGAGGCTTGCTGCTTAAGATGAACTATAATGGTTCTGGTGGCTTATTAGATGATTTTATGTTTAGATTTCATATGATTCAGATGATATAGTTCCTCTGAAATCAATGCATGGTAAAGTTAGTGGTTTTGATAACTTACCACTCTCATTTCTTGGTTAATGATAATGGGTATGGTGTGATGAAATCACTGTCTTAGTGATGTTATCTTGAGAATTCATGTGTGGTTTGAGATCACAATGATCTCAAACAGTGAAGATATAAATAGGAATGTTCTAATTATGATTCTTGTAATGACAGGAAAATGATTGGTAGATTGATTGATTGAATCTGTGAAGATGGAATGTTTATTCTGATTCATGTAGAATTGTTCTTGTGACACCATCTTTGTATGGCACACAAGATTGATTCTAATCCATTGTTTGGGTTGGTTTAAGCTTAAGGCAAGCTTGGCATTAAAAGATAAGTAGAAATGTCCTTTTCTAAAATCCCTAAGACCAATGATGTTGGCCTGAGGCTTAGGGATTAGGCTTTATCTAGTTGATTCATATGGATAGTTCTGGTAGTGGTACCAGCTACGGTTTCTTGAATCAAAGCTTGGAAAAAATGATAGTAGGCTTCACTTATATGGATCCAAAAGATTAACTTCTAAGGTGCTACCCTTATCTTAGGGATGTGCCTAGAAGTTAAATCTTAGCTATATTTATTCTTGAATTGAAATATAGCTTGCTAGCCAAATCAATGATGTTGTTCTAAGTTTTGGTTGGATCTTTGTACTTTGGTGTTTGCTTTTAGAGTTTAAAACCTCAGTGATGGACCCCACTTGGGTGCTTTCTGAGAGTTTGAGTGTGATACAGATCATGTATGCTTGTCTAATCTTAGACAGATAGATCATGTGATGGTCTATGCACTCACCACTGTCACTTGATGTTGTGGTTGCTAGTGGTGGATCTTGTGGTAGCTTGATCTTGTGCTCCCCTGGTATATTTAGCTCCTGGCTTGTCCTTGATCTAGCCCATCATCTCCTGATCCTGATGGCTTGACCTTGGTCTTGCTATCCACCTGATCTTCCCCCTCCTTATGTCACCATCCTAGTGATGTGATCCTGGGCTTTGGTTGGTTTGGCTGCTAGCTTCTGTGCTTGGTTTAGCTGCTGAGCTTGATGTGTAAGAGCAAGAAGATGAGATTGTGTGCTTGCCTACGGCTGTGTTGATGGTTTTGTGTCGCTGGGCTGTTTCTAAGGTGCGGACAGCACACACCATGCAATTTTGTGTGTGTGTGTGCTGCTTGTGTGCTTGCTGCACAGATGTGGATATGTTCAGAATTTTGGGAAGTTATTCTTATCTGATTACTTTTACTTAGCTGGTGTAACTTGCCCCTCTTTGCTGTCATTTAACTTCTGGCTTAAAATTATGAAAGATACATTCTTTCATATTGGTGAAACTTGCCCCTTTTTATAGAATTACTCAATGATGAATCTTGTTCAGTGCACTTCACTCACAAGTCTGAGAGTAAAACATTACTAACCCTAACTTTCTTTATTTTTTTGTTTGTGTTTGTTTTGCAGGTACCAGACTTGGAAATTCAAGATTTTAGTTTAGGTTTTCTTCTTTATTTATAGAATAGTCAAATTTAATATTCTTTATTCTTTTGTAATTTTTATTTTATTATTGTGTAATAAATATTGTGCTATTATCAATTAAAGAAATATTATTCTTTATTTTATTTACTATTGTAAAAATTGTGGATGATTTTCATAAGTTACATCTTGTAACTTATTTATTGAACGAGATTATAAAATGGAAATTCTTATTATTAATTACTTTCTTTATACAAAGTTTGAGTTATTATTGGTTAAATTCTTAATTAAATCAAATACTCAAACATCATTCAAAATCCTTTTGAATTATAATTCAAACACTCAAGTTTTTTTTTAAATTCAAATTTCATTTCCCAAAACACATCAGTCCACAAAGATCATATCAACGTCTATAAAAATCATCCTTCAAGACTATACCTAATCTCAAAGTATGATAGAAACCTTGATCACTTTAGGTTTTTATTTGGCGAAAAATTTACCCACATTTTCATGGATGAATGCATGCAACATTCCAGATTCCTAAATCTACCCTTCATTAGTTCCTACATGCTGGGATGTTACAGACTTTCCCCCCTTAAATTAAACTTCGTCCCTAAGTTTGTTGAGATGTACCCGAATAGTTCTGGATAGGCTTTCCTTAAATCCTCTTCTTTCTCCCACATGGCTTCCCTTTCAGGGTGATGTTCCCACTGTACTTTGCAATATTTGATTGCTCTATTCCTTAACCTTTTCCAGTTTTCTTCCAAAATTTTACAAGGCTTTTCAATATAAGTCAAGTCTGCTTGTAGTTCTATCTCCTGATGTGTGATTGCATCATCTGGAACTTTCAAACATTTACGAAGTTGTGACACATGGAAAACATTGTGCACTTGAGCTAATCTTGATGGTAACTGTCACATCCCAAGATTTTCCAAATCTTGTAATGTGAAAAATAAATGAATAAAATAAAACTTTGTTTGATTTTCAGGGCCAGAAGAAACTTTTTGAATTCCAATGGGAATCTTCAAACCTATTTTGAACAATAAAATCCTAAAGGGATTTAAAAAGATAAACATTTTAAATAGAGGAAAATAAAATGTTTTGGAAATACCATTATTGATCTTTTAAATAAAAGATTTTGTTTTTAAAGGAAAAGGTGGATTTATAAATAAAAGTTATTTTATAAAGCCAAATTAAACCTTGGCCAAGATTTTGAAATAAAATGTTTTGTTTTGTTTAAAAATAGTAAAGGTTTATGTAAATAAAATAATAAGTAATTAATATCCAAATTTTATTCAAATAAAAGGTTTTACCGTTTTAATTAAAAACATCAAAACTTATTAAATTATTTAAAATAAGTTTTCCAAGTATTTCATATTCTCAAATAAAACCTACTGAAGTGTTTTGGTTTTATTTTAGATTTCAAAATAAATATTTAAATAAAACAAATCCTATTTGATTTAATAACTAAGGCCCATTTATTTAATTGTTAATGGACCATAAATAAAAATGTTATTTTGTTTTAAACATGTTTTCCAAATATCTTTATTTCCAAATGAAACCTACTGGTTTGGTTTTGAAAATATTTGGATTTCAAATTAGGATTCTATTAAATAAATCAAACCCTATTTTGATTAAATAAACAAAAGGTCCATTTTATTAAATAACGAATGGATCCTAAAATGAATAAAAATATTATTTTATTATGGAATTTTGGATTATGCTACTGAACAGAACCAAGTTCAAAAGTTGTGAAGTGTGGTGTTTGCTTGAATTGTTTTGGTTGATTGGATTGTTTGTTTGAAATTCAAATCAGTAAATAGAAATGGAAAAAGATAAATCAATCAGGAGAAAAAAATGTGAGAACAGTCGACCCAGCCCAGCCGGCCCAACTAACCCAGCAGCAACCCACCTAGCCCACCTCCTCTTATTCCCCGAACCGTTTTTCTTCACCGCAGAAGAAACCCACTAAGTCACTGACCGGTGGACCCTCCCCCTCACTCCCTCTCTCGCTGCCAGAGGACCCCACAGACACGCTGTCATCTTCCCCACCCCCACGACCTGTTCTTCCTCCCCCGTCACCGTTGCAGGCTTTGATTTCGCGGCATGAATTCGTCTTAACGCGGCCACCGTTACTCGCAGCGACCATGCACATTTAAACGCCGGCGCATGCTCTCTCGTTCCCCTCTGACTCCTCCCTCAAGCACGCCCCCAGGCTGACAAATTTTGCTCAACAACCCCTCTGACTCCGGCGAGCTCCACGGGAAATTCCGGCCATGCCTCGCCACCCCTCAACTCCCTCTGCACGCGAGCTTGTTCTGCATCGCCTGGCATACCTCCCCGCGTCAACTACTTGGCCGCGGACACTCCAGACGCTCGGCTTTGTCAAACATCTGAGCACCACCGTCGGCGCGTCTACTCCGGCGAAACCTCCCCGGTAAACCAGACTACCCCGACCCCTCTCGTTCACGCGCCCACCTTCGCTGTGTCCTTGCGCGCCTAACTATGTGTTTCGTTTGTCTCCGGGTGATCCACAGCTCCGTCCTCGACGACGACTGAGCTTGGCCGAGGCGTAGCTCCACTCCGGCGAGAAATTATCACTACCCTCATGCGCCCCCTGCTTCCCCGAGAGCACGTTGAGTATCAGCATCGTTCAGCGAACCAGGTGAGCACCCTCTCCCTCCTTGCTTCCTGCAACGCCGGTGACGCCACTGACAAGCCGCGCGCCAGAGACCAGCGCCGCCAGTCTTAGGTCATTAGATCAGGACCGTTGCATATGGATCCTAAGGCTTAGATAGGATCACTTAAAACCGAAAGGGTATGCGTTCTATGCCACACGATCTGACTTGATCTAACGCGCCAGGGCAGTCGATCCAACCGAAAGGGTATGGGCGAATCAGAAAAAGCCACGTGGCCAGGTTCTGATTAAAACAGATTTTGAAACCAGATTTAAATACCATTTTGAAACCCTTGTAACTTTCAAACCACACGTCCAAAAATTACAAATTTTATATCAATGGATTCAGTGGAACAAGCCCTAACCAACCATGCCCTTAGTTTAGCAAATAGTATCTGTTAGCTTGTTTGAATTTGCAGAATCATTTGTATGCTTGATAAGGATGTAAAAATTGTTTAAAAATGAATTTGGGGTTAAAATCTTTTGCAATTGGACTTCTTTGAACCTACTGACCCTAGGAAACACTTTGTGGATTCAAAAATGTATTTGGTAAAACAAAATAAAGATTCTTTGATTTAAAACCATTTCTAGTCAAATAGAAATGTAGATTATTTATTGAAAATGATTTTGAAGGAAAACCTTTGGGAAATGGTTGTTGTAAACTCACTGACCCTAGGAACCAACCCATAGTTTGTAAAATGGATTTGGTAAAGTTTAGGATGGAAAACTTGATTTAGTCATTTCTAGCCAAATGAAAATAATGGTTTTGTTATGAAAATGATTTTGAGTAAAAACTTTGGGAAAATGGTTTAGACCAAACCTAATGACCCAAAACACCAAGTTTTGCAATAGCAACTCATTTGGTGAAAAACATAAAGTTTTGCTTTGATAAAAATAATTTTCACCACATAAAATAATGATTAGATTTAAAAATGGTTTATGGACCAAAACCCTTTTTCAAATGAATTTGCCACTTTGGAAAAAGACCACTTTTGACTTTACAAAGTTTAGAAGCCTAGTGGAGACCACCTTTGCAATTAGAACCATCTTTTGCATGCTTACATGCATTACTTTGACTTTGTCATTTTATGTGTTGTTTTGCTTGATTGGTAGATTGAGTTTGTGCCTTGCTTGATTGATTTGTAGTGACTTGAAGAGTGTGATTGTTGCAAGGACAAGGAGTGAACCTATACCCTCTACCAAAAAGGCAAGTGATGCTTCATACTTTTTGTCCCATTACTTTCACTATGCATTAGTGATTTTGCTAAGTAAAACTTGCATGGATTTTGCTAAGTATAGACCTTACTATAGGAAAACCTAGTAGATGAAACCTTAGTGGAAATCTTCCTAAGTTAAGATTCCTACTACTATCAAGCTTAGCCTAGCTAATAGAAAACATGGGTGGAATATATATTCACACTATGGAAAAATATTCTAAGTCTGAGGACTTGTGTTTTGTATAATAAAACAACTAAGTTAATGAATCACCTGGGTGGAATGGGACTTGCTTGGTGGTTTTTGGTTGAGTGGTTCACAAGGCCCATGTTTATGTTTTACCTTGTGTATCTCACTTGTGGATGGCCACCCAGGAACAAAGAGATTTGAGATGTCAAATGTTGAGAAGCTTCAAGTGCAACCACTTGGCAATATGGGCTCTGCCATGATCATATAGGTTGCAAGAACTTAGCCATATGGACAGAGGGTGGTAGTGTTTGATAGGTTGGAACGCGTCCATTTTTGGTCTAAGGGAAGGCTTCTGAAAGATCTTGTCTTGGGAAACCAAGTCTTGTGGGGAAAGTGCACCACCTCTGCAGAGTGTAAAATCTAAGTACTTAGCCATGTCCCTGGTAAAGGACAATTTGAGCATCAAGACATGGAAGCAATCAAGAATCTCATCATTCAAATTTCTAAGTTAAAACTTGTGGTTTGAACAAGGGTTGTTTGAAATCTTCAATCTTTGATGGAGAGATGCCTTGGTAAAAGGATCTTCAAATCTTTGATTGAGAAAGATGATTTTGCCAAGCAAAAACTTAGTATTTTCAAATGTTAAGGAAAAATCTATTTTGAGCAATGCAAGCCTCAACTCCACTTAGCCAAATGCATATAGATGATAGACTCCACTAAACTACCATAGTATCACTTGCCAATACAATTCAAATGTATTGACCTTTTGTGGCTGTAACTTGTATGTTGCAGGTATGATTGATTTTAGTGAAGATTGATTGATTAGGATTACAAAGTCTACAACCAACATCTGCCTGTGGCACTTTGAAGATGAAGGACCCCATGACTATAGTTATTCCGCTGCAATGTAATGTAATAGCCAAATGTGTTATGTAATGATGTAATAAAACTATGTTATTCCTGGTTATAAAGTTATATTATGACCATTGTTTCTTGATATTACATCTAAACTGTGGATGCTAGCTATTGATCCAGGGACTAGCATTGTAAACACAGGGGGCTCTATCTTATTAAAGATTGGAAGCCCTACAGTAACTCTAAAGCATAAGCTATAGTTCTGTTCTGACTCAATATCTTGAATGGTCCGATGTATCTTGGACTTAGTTTTCCTTTAACTCCGAACCTTTTCACCCCTTTCATTGTACTTACTTTCAAATATACCATATCTCCCACTTCTGGATGCCATGATCTTCGACTTTGATCCGCATAACTTTTCTGCCTACTCTGGGCTATTTTCAGTCTATCCCTGATCTTATCAATGACATCTTGTCTTTCCTTGATATAATCTGGCGCAAATTCTTTGTTGCTTCCAGGATCATACCAACATATTGGTGATCTACACTTCCTTCCATATATAACTTGGTATGGAGCTTCCTTCAGACTACTCTATAGCTATTGTTATAAGATAATTCTGCCAATGGTAGATGATCTTCCCATGTTCCTCCAAAATCTAGTGCACAAGCTCTTAACATGTATTCTAGTATTTTATTTGTTCTTTCAGTTTTACCTCCTGTCTCAGGATGATATGTTGTGCTGAAATCTAACTTTGAACCAAGTGCTTCATGCAATTGCTTCAAAAATGTTGAAGTAAACACCGATCCCCTATCAATTATGATCTTTTTGGGTACTCCATGCTTACTTACTATCGCTTTGACATATACTTCAACTAACTTCTCGGCATTATCTTTTTGATTCACCAGAATAAAATGTGCACTCTTAGTGAGTCTGCCCTCAATTACCCATATCATATCCTTCCTTTTTGGTGTCATGGGAAATCCTGTGATGAAATCCATACCTATTTCTTCCCACTTCCATTCAAGAATCTCTAAAGGTTGTAATGGTCCTACTGGGCTTTGATGTTCAGTCTTCACCCTTTGGCAAGTATGACATTTCGATACATATTTAGCAATATCCTTTTTCATGTTATTCCACCAGAATAGTTCTTTCAAATCCATATACATCTTAGTACTTCCTGGATGTATAGAATATGGTGTTTCATGTGCTTCTGTGAGTATAACATTTCGAATCTCAGACACATCTGGAACACAAATACGGTCTTGAAACCATGAGGACTCATATTCTCCAAGACGAAAAACTGATTTTTGCCCTTGAGATATCCTTCGAATTTCCTCAGCAATAAAAGGATCTTCTTTTTTATGTCTAAAAATTTCTTTCTTAAGATCACTGTCCTGCTCTGCAATGACCTGGATAGTAGCTAATCCTCCAAGAACCTATGTTCTGATGAATTGAAGCTCTAGTCTTTCCAAGTCCATTTGTAACTCTTTCGGTAGTTCTTGATTACTAGGTTGAATCTCTGCACTCTTTCTGTTTAAAGCATTAGCTACAACATTTACTTTCCCTGGAGTATAGTTGATTGTTAAATCATAATCCTTGATTAGTTCCAACCAACGCTTCTGTCTCATATTCAATTCCTTTTGAGTGAAGAAATATTTGAGACTTTTATGGTCAGTGTATAACTCACATCTGGCTCCATATAGGAAATGCATCCATTCTTTTAGCGCAAAAACTACGGCTGCTAAATCTAAATCATGAGTTGGATAGTTGACTTCATGTGGTTTCAGTTGCCTTGAACCATAAGCAACCACTTTCCGATCTTGCATTAATACACAACCCAAACCTTCTTTAGATGCATCACAGTATACTGTAAAGTCCTTCCCTGTTTCAGGAACTGCTAAGATTGGAGCTGTGGTTAACCTAGTCTTCAACTCTTGAAAACATGCTTCACACTTCTCATCCCAATTGAATGGTGTATTCTTCCTTAACAATTTGGTCATTGGTCCGGCTATTTTGGAGAAACCTTCAATGAATCTCTGATAATAACCAGCCACTCCTAAGAAACCTCGAATTTGCTTCACATTGGTTGGTTCAGTCCATTCTAGTACTAACTGAACTTTAGATGGATTTACAGCAATTCCATCTTTACTGATCACATGACCAAGGAATTCTACCTCTTCTAGCCAAAATTCACACTTACTAAACTTAGCATGAAGTTTGTGTTCCCTTAGAGTCTGCAATGCTATTCTTAAATGATCAGCATGCTCTTCCTTATCCTTGGAATATATCAGAATATCATCAATAAAGACTATGACGAACTTGTCCAAATATGGCATGAAGATCTTGTTCATCAGATTCATGAATATTGTCGGTGCATTGGTCAAACCAAATGGTACTACCAGATATCTCATGTTGTCCATATCTTGAGACAAATGTTGTCTTTGGAACATCTTCCGGTTTGCTTTTTATTTGATGGTATCCAGATCTTAAATCGATCTTTGAAAATACTCCAGCCCCTTTCACTTGATCAAACAAATCTTGAATTCTTGGTAAAGGATACTTATTCTTGATAGTAACGTGTTTAGATTTCTATAATCTCCACACATTCTTCTTTCGCCATCTCTCTTATCCACAAAGATTACTGGTGTTCCCCATGGAGATACACTTTCCTGAATAAATCCTTTTCTGGCTAACTCATCAATTTGCTCTTTGAGTTCTTTTAACTCTTTGGGTCCAATTTTATATGGTGCTTGAGCTATTGGTGCTGTACCAGGAATTAGGTCAATAGTTAACTCTATCTCCCGGTATGGTGGCATTCCCGGTAGCTCTGCTGGAAAAACAACTTGAAATTCATTTACTATAGGAATCTCTTCCAATTTGACCTCTTTCATTGAGTTCAACTATAGATCCACCATGATATGACTGTGCTTATCTGCTTGGTAAACTATCCTTGCTCCACTTGGAGTTTTACATGAGACAGTTTTCTCCTCAAAATTTATGTGAGCTCCGTGTTCCATCATCCAATCCATTCCCAGCACTACTGCAATTCCCTTCAAAGGAATCACATAAAGGTCTGCAAAATATGTACAGCCACAGATCGAGATAACCTGATCTTGTTTTATGTGGCGTACAATCAGATTCCCTCCTGCCGTAACTACAGTCATAAGTCTTTCTAACGTTGCCCTTCTAATCCCGAACTTATCACAACATTCTTCACAAATGAATGAAGTAGTTGCACCAGTATCAAATAGAACTTTGCCGGGATTGGTAAGGATATTGAGCGTACCTATCACTGTATGCTCCGAATTATCCACCTCCTCGAGGGTTGCACAGTTCAGTTTCCTGATAGGTCGGTTCCTCTTGCCATTATTTCCTCCTTTATTGGGCTGTCCATTTCCTCCACTGGCTTGTCCTCCTCCCTTGGTAGGCCAACCTCCTGGTGGTTTGCTCGGACAATCTGGCTTGATATGTCCCTCTGAACACAACCGTAACAAATCACTACAGGCTTTTTGCATTCCCTTTGGAAATGCCCTGGGATTCCACAATTGTTACAAATAGCATTCCTTCTTGGATTGGATTGATTTCCACCACTGCCCTTGTTATTTCTATTGTTGCCATAATTCCTGTTCCTAGGTTTGAACTCCAGGTTGGGTTTAGGTTTGCTTGCCTGAATTCTCTTGGTTTCCTTTTTGGCTCTCTTCCTCCTATCCTCTTGGACATTCTTATAATCATCTTCGAAAGTAATGGATGCATCCAGCAACTGCTGGTAAGTTTGCTTATTGGCTAACCTTAGTTGCATCTTCACAAATGGATTTAATCCACACAGAAAACGCTTCTTCCGCCTCTCTTCAGTGTTGACATCCTCCTCAGCATAGCGAGACAGTTGACTAAACTCCCGGATATACTTCATGACACGGGTATATCCCTGCTGAAGCTCCTCAAATTCTCTCCGCTTCAACTCCATAACACTTTCCGGAACATGATATTCATGGAATCTCTGCTTGAACTCTTCCCAGGTAAACTCTCTTCCTGGTTGTTGCATGGCCAACTGATTCTCCCACTATGATGCTGCAGGTCCAGTCAGAAGATGAGTTGCATACCTCAATTTCTCCTCATCATTGTAACCTACAGTTTTCAGCTTCCTTTCAGTATCTGCTAGCCAATCTTCTGCATCCATTGGTTCAGGAGCTGATGCAAAAGGTAAAGGTCTTGCATTCTGGAAATCAGATAGACTCACGCCTCCACCTTCAGGTGCCCTCTGATTTGCTCGTCCCAGCAGCTCTTCCATGAACTTGTTATGAGTCTCTTGCATCATTTGCATGCACTGCATAAAGTTTTGCTCCATTAACGGCCTCATTGGTGGTGGTGGTAATGCTCCTTGATTTGCTACATCTGCATCGGCCTTCTCCTTGGCCTCTCGCTCCATCCGCTGCTGCTCAGTTTCCATTTCTACACCCGTATCCATGACCCTCTAGTCCTGCACCATAAAGAGAATACTCATAGTTACATCATGCACTTGTGTTCTGAGCCCGACTTTACGCACAGAACTAGTCACACAATGAAAATCCAAAGAAAATACAAATATGCATTTCACATATTATACATAATATCATAATAATACAAATTCATTACAACATATACCATATAGGTATAATCACAAAACTACCTTATTCATCTCACTATCTTATTTCTTGGAGTACAATACCCGGTACTTGATATCACTAACTAGTTGCCTCCTTCTAGTAGTAACTACGCTCATTATACATGCATGATGTCCAACCGTGATGACGTGTTGTTCGTCGCACAATTTGTGGAACAAATGGCCTTCCAGAAGGAACATACTATGTATCTGAAGTGTCAGGACTTGAGTCATTACTCAACCTGAGCGCATTGACTCCCTCTAGCTCAGCTAAAAAGTCTTCAGAAACATATTTAACATTATCTCCGCCTGCATCTCCTGAGCTTCATTCCTTGAGTTGTCAACAGGATACACATATCCTGCTGCTTCCCAGGTGCTCCTTTGGGCAAGATAGTTAAACACTGGATAATGTATATTCCTTGGGTTTTGAGAAGATGTTGATGATTCAAACACTCTCTCCTCTGGATCTTCTTCTTCATCCTGATTATCTATTGACATGGTATTTCTAATACTGTTACTAGGGTTAATCCTTGCACCCATCCAGCTAGATTGTCCAACATTTCTGTCAGAGCCATCTGTAGACATCTGGTATTCATGAGATCCTTCATATGATCCCATTCTCCAACCATCTGAAATCTTAATAGGAAGTTCTATGTCAGAACCATCCTCTAAGCCCTGTTGTACTGCATACCTCATATCCATAGTAGGATCATGTATAGGTTCAGGTCTTGGTGAATAAGGATATGGTATAAAAGATTCAGGATCTATAGGTATATCCTTAAAGATAGGTGTTGTACTACTACCTGCTTCCTTCTCTAACTGGAATGCTAACTGCTTCCTCCTTTCCGGATCAGTTAGATCCTCTAACATATCATTTTTATCTTCAACAATCACTTGATGTGTCTTATAAAAAGACGCAACGAGTGTTCGGTATTTATCCATAAACTTGGAAGCTAACTTAGGATGCTTCTTAACCAAAGTAAGATGATCCAGTATAGGCTCCGAGTCTATAGAATCATGAGTATAATAGAGAATGTGCTACCTTCTAACTCCTTGGTTTTATGTTCCCGGATATTAGCAATCGCCTCCACAACAGCAACATGATATGCTACAAAATGACTCCTACCTTCTCCTATAGGTAGATCGTGATATAATCCAAGCTCCTTTGGGAGTTGGATACTCACATGATACTTGGATAACATCCGGCCATCAAGGTAAGTGATACTGTTCACTGGAATTCTAGTTGGACAACTAAAGATCTTTAAAAGTTGACGAAGTTGGTCTGTGAATGATCCTTGATAATCATCAAGAGTCTCCTCTTTCCTTACCAAAGTCTGTTTTGGAAACTTTGGTGCCATATCTCTGTATATCAGAAAAATAGTTTTGATTAGTATCCAATAATATATTGCATCAAAACAAAGAATTATCGCACTAAAATATATAACAGAATATTCTCATTTGAATACACATTATATTAGTTTTAGAGAATTCTTTAACGTTGCTACACTTTCCTACAGGTAATACCCTTTACTAGGTTTCCAACCTAAGGTAAAAGCAATTTGCTCTGATACCAACTGTGGTGACCCAGCATACCACTGCATGTGTAGTACACTATAGTCGTTGACATGACACTCACAGAACACCGTTCTGTAAATATCACATCCCTCAGAGTGGTACAACAGAAACATTTGCGGGTCCACATTACAAACATTCAAAAATTATTATTATTACAATACCAGAAGTTCAAGACTTCAAAAGGTTCAACTTGCAAACCAAAATATAAAGTATTTCAGCGGAATTTAAAAGTAGCAACTCCGACTGGGAGTTGAGCTCAGCAGCTTATTCTATAGAGTTCATGCTGCTCGGCTCCGTTGGTTAGTACTAACTAGGATATTTAGCTGGATTCGTTATCGTCGACACCATAGCGGATTTCGTAATCCACTCCTTCAACACCTCCTGACAGGCCAGGCTCCTCGTAGAACACATCTTCTTGACATTCGGCTGCATACATTGGCACGTCTTTGGGATCCTCAGAGTCTAAGAAAGGGATCAAAGGAAAGGATGAGTAACAGCGTTACCCAACAAGTTCATTATATGCAAGGTTGGAAGTTTGATGCTCTAACTACCACCTCAGACTATAAATCCTTGACACTATGCAATTTTTGTAAATCTTTCTTCAAAGGTTGATTTTATTATGAAAGTCTATGACAATCAGCCTTCACAGGTTGACCAGAACTTTCATTGAGTTCCTTTCCTGCCGCGTTCGTAGCTCCTTCCCGGAACAGGGAGTAACAGGTTACAATTCTTACACTCTGCAGAGGTGCGTTACTTTACCCATGAGAGATCAACTCCTTGTTGCACAACCGGGCGTACTTTACGGTCCACAATTCCATGATGTGGGGCCCAGTAGTTGGTCCAAGCCAATCACTTCCCCCTTTGCGACCTCGCATGCCTCCTTGGTGTACACCATGCCCACATAATGAATTACGGCAATGGTTTAATTTGTACAAACCGTTAGATGACAGAACTATCGTGGGACGATGAGGGTTCCCACCCATTTGCTACATATCCTCTATGAATTACCAATTAATATGCAAGCTACGAGGATAACAGCCACGACCTACACATCCGGCTTCATGCGAGAGGAAGAAGATACAGCTGACTTCTCTGTCCCATTCCAAATCTCATGGCTAACGCGTAATATACGGCTCTATAATCACTGATGTTAGGGGTTATTAAGTCCTTAATTGATCATCATTGTTGCAAATAGAACCCTAAGTTCTATTGCTCCATTATATCATCACTTAGGATGATATCTATGATTTCTTTATTTGTGAAATTAATATTTTATTTATTTTAGAGTATATATGATAACACACAATTTGAAAATACTTTGATAAAGACTCTTCAAAGGATATGAGAAAGTGATGAACTTGCCTTTTGATGGCAAGGTAGTGAAGTCTGATGCTTGCACTGGACCTTGAGCTTCTATGTCTACAAAAACATCATTATTGCCCGGTAAGGACAATATTTAAAGAAGCAAAATGATTATGCAAGTAATGTAATGCATCATGTAATTTGATATGCATTTTCCCCATTATTATAAAAATTATTTTTAAATAATAAAGGAGGTATAAATATTAATTTTTTAATATTTATAATAGAATATAGTATTCTTTTATTTTAATTTTCCTTTTATTTGGCTTTTATTGATTTAATAATTCTTTTAGGAATTATTACTTAAATATCAAAAATTGTTATTAAATATTTATTTACTATTTTTTCAAAAATACTACAATATTAATATATAATGAAAGTATTTTTTTTATTTTTATCATCTTTCAATAATTTTGTAAAATTCCATAAGGTATATATAAATTACAAAATTCTAAATAAAATTTACATGTCTAAAATTTTATATCTTAATTTATTTGGATAGTTTGGATTTTTGTGAATCCAAAAATATTTTATTTATAATTTTTGGACTTATATTTTATTTTCTAGAATTAAATTAAATTCAGGGGCATTTTGGTCTTTTCTATTTATTAAAAACAGGCCTTAAAGGTTTTTTGGGCTGGCTTATTATTATTGGGCCCTTGTGGCCATTAGGCATAGTCAAAATAGCCACCCTGAAGGGTTCTAGCCCACTCAGCCCACTCACGCGATGTCTCTCACCCTCGAGCTCACTCCTCTCCTCCTCCATCCCCGACCTTGTGGTCGGTGATGTCGCCGCCGACGATTCCCGCCGTCATGGACCATTCTGGTCGCTGCCGTGGTGCAGGAGGAGGTTGTCGACTATGCCCCTTCGTCATGTCCTACTGGATTTGATTCCGGGGCTACCCTATGGCCAGGTTCACCCCGTTCCCGAACCCTAGGTTTTGGGTTGGGTGCTGCTACCGCCTCCATGGACCCTCCTGTAGTGGTGTGGTAGTGTTCATGTGCTGCGATGGCCACCGCCGTGGCTGGTGCGGGTTGCAGCGCCCTCTGGGTGCTCCCCATGCCGCCGCGAGCACGTCGGCACTTCTGCTTCCTCTTCAATTCGTCAGCGAGGACCCCGAGTAATTTGCCTCTGTGGATCTTAGTTTCATGCTATGATCATGAATCTCTCTGTGTGCATCTAGTGACTACCCTTGCCTAGTGTCTGCGTTTGATTAGGGTTCATATCCTAATTAGGGTTTTTTTCTGATTAGGGTTCATATCCCTCTGTTGATCATATCCGGATGAATTAGATCATGTATTGATGGTCTCTAAGCATGTTGAATGATCATTAGATTGAGGCTTGCTGCTTAAGATGAACTATAATGGTTCTGATGGGTTATTAGATGATTTTATGTTTAGATTTCATATGATTTAGATGATATAGTTGCTCTGAAATCAATGCTTGGTAAAGTCAGCGGTTTTGATAACTTACCACTGTCATTTCTTGGTTAATGATAATGGGTATGGTGTGATGAAATCACTGTCTTAGTTCTGTTGTCTTGAGAATTCATGTGTGTTTTGAGATCACAATGATCTCAAACAGTGAAGATATAAATAGGAATGTTCTAATTATGATTCTTGTAATGACAGGAAAATGATTGGTAGATTGATTGATTGAATCTGTGAAGACGGAATGTTTATTCTGATTCATGTAAAATTGTTCTTGTGACACCATCTTTGTATGGCACACAAGATTGATTCTAATCCATTGTTTGGGTTGGTTTAAGCTTAAGGCAAGCTTGGCATTAAAAGATAAGTAGAAATGTCCTTTTCTAAAATCCCTAAGACCAATGATGTTGGTCTGAGGCTTAGGGATTAGGCTTTATCTAATTGATTCATATGGATAGTTCTGGTAGTGGTACCAGCTACTGTTTCTTGAATCAAAGCTTGGAAAAAATGATAGTAGGCTTGATCACTTATATGGATCCAAAAGATTAACTTCTAAGGTGCTACCCTTATCTTAGGGATGTGCCTAGAAGTTAAATCTTAGCTATATTTATTCTTGAATTGAAATATAGCTTGCTAGCCAAATCAATGATGTTGTTCTGAGTTTTGGTTGGATCTTTGTACTTTGCTGTTTGCTTTTAGAGTTTAAAACCTCAGTGATGGATTCACCCCCACTTGGGTGCTTTCTGAGAGTTTGAATGTGATACAGATCATGTATGCTTGTCTAATATTAGACAGATAGATCATGTATGCTTGTCTAATCTTAGACAGATAGGTCATGTGATGTCTATGTACTCACCACTGTCACTTGATGTTGTGGTTGCTAGTGGTGGATCTTGTGGTAGCTTGATCTTGTGCTCCCCTGGTATATTTAGCTCCTGGATTGTCCTTGATCTAGCCCATCATCTCCTGATCCTGATGGCTTGAACTTGGTCTTGCTATCCACCTGATCTTTCCCCTCCTTATGTCACCATCCTGGTTATGTGATCCTGGGCTTTGGTTGGTTTGGCTGCTAGCTGCCATGCTTGGTTTAGCTGCTGGCTGCTGATCTTGATGTGTAAGAGCAAGAAGATGAGATTGTGTGCTTGCACATGGCTGTGTTGATGGTTTTGTGTTGCTGGGCTGTTGCTAAGGTGCTGACAGCACACACCATGCAATTTGGTGTGTGTGCTGCTTGTGTGCTTGCTGCACAGATGTGGATATGTTCAGAATTTTGGAAAGTGACTCTTATCTGATTACTTTTACTTAGCTGGTGAAACTTTCCCCTCTGTGCTGTCATTTAACTTCTGGCTTAAAATTATGAAAGATGCATTCTTTCATATTGGTGAAACTTGCCCCTTTTTATAGAATTACTCAATGATGAATCTTGTTCAGTGCACTTCACTGACAAGTCTGAGAGTAAAACATTACTAACCCTAACTTTCTTTATTTTTTTGTTTGTGTTTGTTTTGCAGGTACCATACTTGGAAATTCAAGATTCTAGTTTAGGTTTTCTTCTTTATTTATAAAATAGTCAAATGTAATATTCTTTATTCTTTTGTAAGTTTTATTTTATTATTGTGTAATAAATATTGTGCTATTATCAATTAAAGAAATATTATTCTTTATTTTATTTACTATTGTAAAAATTGTGGATGATTTTCATAAGTTACATCTTGTAACTTATTTATTGAATGAGATTATAAAATGGAAATTCTTATTCTTAATTACTTTCTTTATAGAAAGTTTGAGTTATTATTGGTTAAATTCTTAATTAAATCAAATACTCAAACATCATTCAAAATCCTTTTGAATTATAATTCAAACACTCAAGTTTTTTTAATTCAAATTTCATTTCCCAAAACACATAAGGCCACAAAGATCATATCAAAGTCTATAACAATCGTCCTTCAAGACTATACCTAATCTCAAAGTATGACAGAAACCTTGATCACTTTAGGTTTTTATTTGGCAAAAAATTTACCCACATTTTCACAGATGAATGCATGCAACATTACAGATTCCTAAATCTACCCTTCGTTAGTTCCTACATGCTGGGATGTTACAGGGGGGAACATATAGTTGATGAAATCGATGAGCGAAACGGTTGGACAAGCAAAACTGTTCTGTTTTTAGCAGAGCTCATTGATCTGGAACCTGATTCGAGGGTTGGATATGTGGCCTCAAAGCTGGCTGCTCAGATGGTCAAGGATGATTGGGTTGCACAAAGGCAAGTAATGCCTATACTTAATAAGTTGGAAGTGTTAACAGTGGAGGCTGATGCTAATGCACAAGGGGAGGCTGCAGATGCTAATGCACAAGGGGCTGCACAAAGGATTGTAACTGTTGATTGGAATTCAGTTGAGATACATGACCGGACTGATTTGGTCATTGCACCAATAGATGACATTGAAATGGCAAAGCTTTTTGGCATTCCTATAGATGACAGAGACAAGGAGAAGAAGAGGGATGAAGCTGCAAATGATGGTGACAACCATTTAAAAGATGAAGAGGCAGATATAGATCTAGAGTTTTTGGAAAATGCTGAAGTTCATGTAGATGATGCACATGATGATGAGCTAGTAACATTTTATGACAAAGAGGACCCAGTTATTGAAGTTGGGAGATTATTTCCAAGCATGGATGAATTCAGGATGTGTTTCAGGACATATGCAATCAAACGTGAGTTTTCTACCAAGACTATGTGGACTGATAAAAAGAAGTTCTATGCAAAATGCATAGGTTATGATGGTGGTGCAAAGCCTTGCAAGTGGTATATATCTGCTAGACGCCAACCTGATGGAAGGACAATAAGAGTGAATCAAGTTCCAAAACCTCATACTTGCATTACAAGTTCTCAAACAGTTACAAAGATGACATCACAATTATGGGTTGCTGAAAAGATCAAGCCTATTTTAGCCACAACACCAAACAACACTCCAAAGAGACTGAAAATAGACTTGGAAAATCAGTACCCCATTATGCTGAATTATACTACAGTGTGGAAGGCAAAGCAAAGGGCAATGAAAGAGCTATATGGTGATTGGGCAAATACCTTTCGAATGCTTTATAACTTCAAAGCAAGAAGTAGAGAAGAGGTCACCTGGCAGTGTTGTGGAGATAGATACTGAGGTAACAGCTAATGTGAAAGTCTTCTTCTCTAAATTCTTCATGGATTTAAAGCCTTGCATCGATGGCTTCAAAGCAGGGTGCCGTCCATATTTGAGTATAGACTCATCTTTATTGACTAGAAAGTGGAATGGTCAACCAGCAGCATGCAATGCTTTAGATGGACACAATTGGATGTTCCCTGTAGCTATTGGCATGTTTCAGTCTAAGACAGAGGCATCATGCACATGGTTCATGATGCAGTTGAAAAGATGCATAGGGCCAGTCTCTCCATTGGCAGTGCACACAGATGCATGTAAAGGTTTAGAAAATGCAGTGAAGATTGTTTTCCCTCATGCTGAGCAGAGGGAGTGCTTTGGCCATATGTGGATGAATCTGATCAAAAAATTCAGAGGAGATGATTTTGGACGCATGTGGCCAGCAGCAAGATCTTACACCAGACAGACACATTCATATCACCTTGAGAAGATTAAGGCGGCATGCTCTGAGGAGGATAGGGTCAAGTTTTGTACATGGTTGGAAACCTATCATTCTCTTTTATGGTACAGGTCAGGTTTTAACACTGCCATCAAATGTGATCATATCAACAATAATTTGGCAGAAAGTTTCAACAACAAAGTGAAGGAGTTAAAAGACTTGACTGTCCATGACATGGTTGACCAGATCAGGATCATGATCATGCGGTTGTGGGAATTGAGAAGAAGGCTTGGTGATGTTCTTCAAGGAGATAAGCTTCCTAATGTTGTGCAGCAGGTGGTCAACAGGAGCAGAAATCTTGCACATTTGCGTGTTGAGAAATCCTCATTGTGGGGTGCTAAAGTCAGAGATACAAAGACTGGAAGGAGGCATGTTGTTGACACTCAATTGCATGAATGCACATGCCTTGAGTGGCAACACACTGGGAAGCCTTGTGAGCATGCCATCCTTTTGTTGGCCTCCAAACACAAGCTAAATATGCACCCATATTTGCATGAGTATTATTCTGTAGCAAAATTCAAGGCTGCATATGGAACACCAATTCCAGCACTTACAGATCAGTCTTAGTGGCCTGAAGTGGACATTAAGTTCTCCTTATGTCCTCCTTTGATGAAAAGAAAGGCTGGCTGGCCCAAGCAGAGTAGATTCAACGCTTGGTTTGAGAAAGGTGGGAGCAGCAAGAAGGGAAAGAAAGATGAAAATAAATATGCTAAGACAAAAAGGGCCCAAAAAGGTAACAAGAATAGATGCAAACTCTATGAAGAACTTGGACACCGAGGTGGCTCTACCAAGTGCAGATACACTGCTGAAAAGCCAAAGTATGTTCATCCAAAATCTATCCCATTTCTTGTTGATGATTTTTCTCCCCCAGCTAACTTGCTTGTTTTCAGGAGGAAGCGTGGAGAAAAAGGCCCACCTCTTGTTGTTGAAGAATGCTGGCCAGTGAAAAGGGAAAGAATCAATGGCCAAAGAAAGAAGAGAACTAACCAGATCATGTTTGGTGCCGCTGAGGTGCAATCTGAACTTGTTTTGTAGGATGATGTGCAAACTGTTGAGGCTTTAGGACACACCATTTCTGATTTGGAAGCTCTGGTGCAAAATGAGGGGCAAAATGAGCATGTTGTTTGTAACACCCTCAGAATCGGCCCTATGCAAGTTTCAGTGCTTCCCGCCAAACCCGCATAGAAACGATTCAAAGGTGCCCACCAGGCACTTGCGTGCGGGTGGAAAACGAAGTAATATCATTACACAATAGTCCTCGATAGAACCCACAAAACATATATACAACAACGACTCAAAGAGTCAAGAATACAGATGTACAATACAAAGATCCAAATCACCTTTAAAACGATATAGCGTCCGAGTACGGACAAGATGCAAATTGAGCTAAGAGCCCTGAAGAATAACCAATGGCGTCCATAACCCTGCCCAGGCCAAGCCGGAAGGGTAACCCTGCTAACGACGTCGATCTCAAAACCTGCTTAAACAAAAGGGGTGCCTACAAAGGGCAAAGGAAAAAGAGAGAGCGGTCAGTACTGAGGCCAGTACACGGCGAGGCTAGAATTCGGCGGTCCTCGCCTACATAGGTATGGTGGACTGAAGCGGCAGCGCGGCATGCACTATACAACCTATAGAGAACTTTAGTTATAGTTATAGTTGTCTATGATCGAGAACTGTGCTCCAAGTCGTCCATAACCGCGGACACGGCTTCTCGAAAAGATTTAACCCTGCAGGGGTGCACCAAAGTATCCACACGCACTTCGACCCTTTTTGCCAGATCAGTTAACATACACCCATCGGTATGTCGGCGGGGCCTAAGTCATGACGTTTCCCAGACCCAAAGCAAGTACATGGGGGCCACCCACTAAGCTACCCGCAACGAAGTCGGCCGGTCTCCGAGACGGACTCAGGGTTTGTGTAGACGGCTGTAAACGACTGGGAACCCGAAAGTGTGACTGGGCTTGTCGATACAGCGAAAACGTGTCACGATCCTAAGCAGTACAGGTGCTCCTCGCACAAACGTAAATAAAGCAGTAAAGCATGGCATAAGTACAGGATAGTAATAAAGCCCCAACTACTTGTGGCCCCCGGTACAATACTTTGAAATTAGGTACTAATCGATGGGGGTGCCCACACACCCCACCTGTGGTTAGCGCGCTCGATCTTGGAACAGGTGTCAAGAACTCGGGGTCCTACTGGACACCAGTGAGCGGTTAAAATCCAAATATTGTCTATTACCCACCGGTGCCTCTACATTTACCTACGTTCAATTTTAGTTATTAAACAGTAATTAAAGCCATGATCACCTACAACATTAAACATGCGGCAACACTCCAACAACTGTGGTACTTGACGACACGCAACAGCACTTGAGCAAGCGACTACGACGCGCAAGTCCAACTATCTACCAATCAACAGGTAGTAGGATGTGTCCAAGGCAGTATAAGGCTGCAAGGGGTATCACGGGTACGAAAACTAGAGCACCGCAACACAGATAGCAATAGATCAACATGAGGGAATAAATACTATAAAAGTAAGATAGGCAGAAAGGGGGAGGTGCTCGCCTGAAAACATTGCCGAAGGTTCATCCGAAGATCGGGTCGACACTCGCATCAACTCATCGGCCTAATCCGTGAAGAAGCAAAGCACTAGAAGAAACACCGGATGGACTATTTAATACTACGGTAGAAAATCGGGCATGATGCATGTATGATGTATGACATGGCAGGCATGTGATGCAATTAGGCCATATTAAGCGGAACCAGGGTCCCGATAATTATTTACTAGGTTCATGTTGTTTAGATACCCCACATTTTAAATGTTGCATTAACAAGGCAAAAGTATCATCGGTTCGCTACACAAATTTAAATGGGACCAATATAAGACTAGAAAAGTCTCATATGGTCTCAATATTTAATTATGAGGTGAATTGGCATAATGCCCCAAATCCACATGGTATGAATGCAATCATGAACAATTTAATATGCAACAATTTGATATTACATTTATAAAATAGGGCTCGAGAAAGGGGTCACACATCTGGGTTCAGAAGATCTTGGGGTTCCGGGGGTGCGGGCTTCGGTCTCAGGGTTCGATGGGAGAACGGCTCGACGAGATCGGTCTCAGACAACGGAAGTCGATCTTGTCGCATCCGAGAAGAAGAACTTGGTTGGCGTCGGGGTCACATCGGATTCGCCCTGGTCGATGTCGTTCTTGTCATCGTGAAGACCTTGTCGGGTCTGTGGGTCGGGTCGGACTTGGCGCCCGGGGTGAAGTGCTTGTCGTTCCATGGCGATCTTGGCGGCTTCGGAGGGTTTGAAGATCGGTCTTCGGATCCATGAGGTAGACCTTGGTGTTCCATGTCGGAGTACTTGAAATCCGTGAAGAAAGTCTTGTCGCCCTTGGGTGGAGAACTTGTCATCCCGAGGGTCCGTGGCTTCGGTGGTCGATGACGAACTTGGAATTAGGATCGGATGTTCGGGCGGCTTCTCGGGTACTTATCCGACTTGGATCTCTTGTTCGCCGAGAGGGTTCTAGTCAGCAATACCAACACTGCTAACCTAAAACAAACGCCACCCAAAACAGCCCTCTTGACTGAAAATTGGAAGTTCCAGGCCTTCAACACACTAAAGACGGAGCACATACAGGAGACAGACCAAGCACACATCGCTAACAACAGTGGGCACGCGCGCAGCAGGCTCGGGTGGCCTCTGACCTTGACGAGCTAGGAAGGCCGAGACAGAGGCGGCGGTGTCGACGAGGCAGAGCAGAGGGCGGCAGGAGGCGGGCTCGCTGGTGGCGGCAGGTGTGGCGGATGAGGAGACAGAGCCCCTGGTGGAGGGGACGGCGAGGCCGATGCGGGTCCTGCGAGGTGGGGCGCAGGGGGGCTTGCAGGGCGGTGCCGGCGAGGAGGCCGATGGCGGCGTCCTGTGGCGCAGCTCGACGGAGAGACGGGCTCGGGCGGAGGAGAAGGACCAGGGGCGGCGGGGCTCGGGTCGGGCTCGAGCAGCGGCCTTGGTGACACGGCCGAAGTCGCCGAGCACCGGCGAGGGTGGCGGTGGCGGCCGGGGATCCGAGCAGGGACAGAGGAAGATCGGGGCCAGAGGCGGGCCGAGGAAGGGTCGGCGAGCGTGCGACGTGGCACAGGCGAGGCCTCCGAGGGGTACGCGGCGACGCTCGAGGCGGAGGACGACGCAGCGGCGCTGGGATTCGAGGTGCCCTAGCGGCGGCGCCAGAAGAGGGAGATGACGGAGGGGAAGACGACAGCCCTGGCGGCTCACGGGCAGACTCAGGGAGGTGCGGTCAAGGCGCTCGCGGGGAGCTCTGTAGGGCGAGCAAGGCAGGCGAGGTGCAGAGGAGACGGCGAGGTGGCTCGCCCTGGCGGTGGCCGGCAAGAGGAGAGAAGAGGGCGGGTTGGGGAGGCGATGCGGGTGCGGGGATGGGCAGGTGGGAGTGGGGTCACGCTACGGAGGGTGGGGCCAGGGTGTCGGGGTGGTGGCATGGGGCGTACGCGGGATGGGCAGGTGGGAGTGTGAGGCGGGGCCCACGCGGGCAGGATGCCGAGGCGGGGGGCCTGTCGGGCGGGGGTGGCGGTGGTTGATTGGATGGAGAGAGGGACAGGATGATGTGGCGCAAAGGGATAGGTTGGGGTGAGGTGGAGGGGGTTTGGGTAGACTAGGATAGGGTAGTTTTTAGGAATTTTGGAGGTGGCCGGTCAGGCTTTCGGGCCTGGCGGGCTGCCTCCTAAAAATAAAAGAAATATTTTATTATTTGAAACGGGGCTTTTGCAAACCTTTGGTAGACGAAACAAAATATTCCGGAGACCCGGGGTTTTGGACTTGAAATAAAGGCGGGGTATTTAGAAAACAAAATATGTTTTTCGAAAATAGTTTCAGACAAACAAATGCATGATGATGACGATGCTCAAATGCAATGTGGCATGATGACATGAGCATGCGGTCATGATGATGCAATGCACAAAAACAACGCGATTTTCTGGTAGTGGTTTTTGCGGGGCGCCACAATTCGACACCACTAACAATGGATCTCGCCCTCGAGATCCGCCTCATGGTACCGGGAAGAAGGGCGGCGATCTGAATCTTCTCGCATCGTGTAGATCCTCGCGACACCACTAACAAGAGGTCGTTGTCTGTGATCGTCGAGAGAACACTCCGGGAACAAAAGGTCGAAGGTAGAGGTATCAACAAATAAAGCCACCTCTAGCTTCTATAGAAAGAGAGAACCGATGCATTCTCATCCACTTCAATGTACACAAGCGAATAGCGTGAGTAGTCGGCATGGGGGCCAATCCATCACGCACCCAAACTATTACTCTGCACAATCAGTAGAAAAGCGTGCAACCATTCTCGGAATCAGACTGAAGATCTCGACAATCGAGGTTCAGGAACAAAGGAGTGATGCAGACTCTGCATCGGATCTGGCGTAGATGATGTCGTCGCGTTAGAAAGCACCGGAAGGCACAAGAAGGAACAAAGAGAAGTCCACCAGACGAAGGATTCCTCGAATAGCATGAAGACCAGATGTAGCAACACCGTTACCAAAGGAGGAAGCGAAACCCTGAAGGTACGATGGAACCCAACCACGAGAAATCCTGGACTCGAAGAGAGAGAAGAGATCGGATTCAAAACACGCAGAGGTGAGAGGAGAGCAGCAGAGGGGTAAGGAGTAAAATCAGACCTAATCAGAACTATCCAACCGATTTTGCAAAAATAGTTTTGACACTCTACTTCGGCCGTTAGCTAGGTTATCCTACAAGCTGGACTTGTGGGGTATCGCAACTGCTGAGCTCTGATACCACTCTGTAACACCCTCAGAATCGGCCCTATGCAAGTTTCAGCGCTTCCCGTCAAACCCGCATAGAAACGATTCAAAGGTGCCCACCAGGCACTTGCGTGCGGGTGGAAAACGAAGTAATATCATTACACAATAGTCCTCGATGGAACCCACAAAACATATATACAACAACGACTCAAAGAGTCAAGAATACAGATGTACAATACAAAGATCCAAATCACCTTTAAAACGATATAGCGTCCGAGTACGGACAAGATGCAAATTGAGCTAAGAGCCCTGAAGAATAACCAATGGCGTCCATAACCCTGCCCAGGCCAAGCCGGAAGGGTAACCCTGCTAACGACATCGATCTCAAAACCTGCTTAAACAAAAGGGGTGCCGACAAAGGGCAAAGGAAAAAAGAGAGAGCGGTCAGTACTGAGGCCAGTACACGGCGAGGCTAGAATTCGGCGGTCCTCGCCTACATAGGTATGGTGGACTGAAGCGGCAGCGCGGCATGCACTATACAACCTATAGAGACTCGATACAATTAGCGGCTATCAGAGAGGGGTAAGAAAGACCTATTCGGAACCAACCTGATACTACCACCCAACATACCCATCCTGGTGTTTCCCCCTCGAGACCAAACGAGGAAGTCAACTGAGGAACTCACACCGTTGGCAGTTTTATTTATTCAGTTATCGTTGCAGCAATTACTAGTCCGGTATAGATAGTCATCCTGATATAATAAGCAGTGGGCACTTTTAGTTAACCATTCCGTTGTAGTTGCAACACTTACTAGTCAGATACAATTAGCATGAGATATCCCAAACCCAGCAGTTGTTGGTACTTTTATTTATCCATTTCATTGCAGTGAAGATGATTACTAGTCATATCGGATACAAGTCAAATTATAACAGTAAACTTTAGTTATAGTTGTCTATGATCGAGAACTGTGCTCCAAGTCGTCCATAACCGTGGACACGGCTTCTCGAAAAGATTTAACCCTGCAGGGGTGCACCAAAGTATCCACACGCACTTCGACCCTTTTTGCCAGATCAGTTAACATACACCCATCGGTATGTCGGCGGGGCCTAAGTCATGACGTTTCCCAGACCCAAAGCAAGTACATGGGGGCCACCCCACTAAGCTACCCGCAAAGAAGTCGGCCGGTCTCCGAGACGGACTCAGGGTTTGTGTAGACGGCTGTAAACGACTGGAAACCCGAAAGTGTGACTGGGCTTGTCGATACAGCGAAAATGTGTCACGATCCTAAACAGTACAGGTGCTCCTCGCACAAACGTAAATAAAGCAGTAAAGCATGGCATAAGTACAGGATAGTAATAAATCCCCAAACTACTTGTGGCCCCTGGTACAATACTTTGAAATCAGGTACTAATCGATGGGGGTGCCCACACACCCCACCTGTGGTTAGCGCGCTCGATCTCGGAACAGGTGTCAAGAACTCGGGGTCCTACTGGACACCAGTGAGCGGTTAAAATCCAAATATTGTCTATTACCCACCGGTGCCTCTGCATTTACCTACTTTCAATTTTAGTTATTAAACAGTAATTAAAGCCATGATCACCTACAACATTAAACATGCGGCAACACTCCAACAACTGTGGTACTTGACGACACGCAACAACACTTGAGCAAGAGACTACGATGCGCAAGTCCAACTATCTACCAATCAACAGGTAGTAGGATGTGTCCAAGGCAGTATAAGGCTGCAAGGGATATCACGGGTACGAAAACTAGAGCACCGCAACACAGATAGCAATAGATCAACAGGAGGGAATAAATACTATAAAAGTAAGATAGGTAGAAAGGGGGAGGTGCTCGCCTGAAAACATTGCCGAAGGTTCATCCGAAGATCGGGTCGACACTCGCATCAACTCATCGGCCTAATCCGTGAAGAAGCAAAGCACTAGAAGAAACACCGGATGGACTATTTAATACTACGGTAGAAAATCGGGCATGATGCATGTATGATGTATGACATGGCATGCATGTGATGCAATTAGGCCATATTAAGCGGAACCAGGGTCCCGATAATTATTTACTAGGTTCATGTTGTTTAGATACCCCACATTTTAAATGTTGCATTAACAAGGCAAAAGTATCATCGGTTCGCTACACAAATTTAAATGGGACCAATATAAGACTAGAAAAGCCTCATATGTCTCAATATTTAATTATGAGGTGAATTGGCATAATGCCCCAAATCCACATGGTATGAATGCAATCATGAACAATTTAATATGCAACAATTTGATATTACATTTATAAAATAGGGCTCGAGAAAGGGGTCACACATCTGGGTTCGGAAGATCTTGGGGTTCCGGGGGTGCGGGGTTCGGTCTCAGGGTTCGACGGGAGAACGGCTCGACGAGATCGGTCTCGGACAACGGAAGTCGATCTTGTCGCATCCGAGAAGAAGAACTTGGTTGGCGTCGGGGTCACATCGGATTCGCCCTGGTCGATGTCGTTCTTGTCGTCGTGAAGACCTTGTCGGGTCCGCGGGTCGGGTCGGACTTGGCGTCCGGGGTGAAGTGCTTGTCGTTCCATGGCGATCTTGGCGGCTTCGGAGGGTTTGAAGATCGGTCTTCGGATCCATGAGGTAGACCTTGGTGTTCCATGTCAGAGTACTTGAAATCCGTGAAGAAAGTCTTGTCGCCCTTGGGTGGAGAACTTGTCATCCCAAGGGTCCGTGGCTTCGGTGGTCGATGACGAACTTGGAATTAGGACCGGATGTTCGGGCGGCTTCTCGGGTACTTATCCGACTTGGATCTCTTGTTCGCCGAGAGGATTCTAGTCAGCAATACCAACACTGCTAACCTAAAACAAACGCCACCCAAAACAGCCGTCTTGACTGAAAATTGGAAGTTCCAGGCCTTCAACACACTGACGACGGAGCACATACAGGAGACAGACCAAGCACACATCACTAACAACAGTGGGCACGCGTGCAGCAGGCTCGGGTGGCCTCTGACCTTGACGAGCTAGGAAGGCCGGGACAGAGGCGGCGGTGTCGACGAGGCAGAGCAGAGGGCGGCAGGAGGCGGGCTCGCTGGTGGCGGCAGGTGTGGCGGATGAGGAGACAGAGCCCCTGGTGGAGGGGACGGCGAGGCCGACGTGGGTCCTGCGAGGTGGGGCGCAGGGGGGCTTGCAGGGCGGTGCCGGCGAGGAGGCCGATGGCGGCGTCCTGTGGCGCAGCTCGACGGAGAGACGGGCTCGGGCGGAGGAGAAGGACCAGGGGCGGCGGGGCTCGGGTCGGGCTCGAGCAGCGGCCTTGGTGACACGGCCGAAGTCGCCGAGCACCGGCGAGGGTGGCGGTGGCGGCCGGGGATCCGAGCAGGGACAGAGGAAGATCGGGGCCAGAGGCGGGCCGAGGAAGGGTCGGCGAGCGTGCGACGTGGCACAGGCGAGGCCTCCGAGGGGTACGCGGCGACGCTCGAGGCGGAGGACGATGCGGCGGCGCTGGGATTCGAGGTGCCATGGCGGCGGCGCCGGAAGAGGGGGACGACGGAGGGGAAGACGGCAGCCCTGGTGGCTCACGGGCAGACTCAGGGAGGTGCGGACAAGGCGCTCGCGGGGAGCTCTGTAGGGCGAGCGAGGCAGGCGAGGTGCAGAGGAGACGGCGAGTTGGCTCGCCCTGGCGGTGGCCGGCAAGAGGAGAGAAGAGGGCGGGTTGGCGAGGCGATGCGGGTGCGGGGATGGGAAGGTGGGAGTGGGGTCACGCTACGGAGGGTGGGGCCAGGGTGTCGGGGTGGTGTCATGGGGCGTACGCGGGATGGGCAGGTGGGAGTGCGAGGCGGGGCCTACGCGGGCAGGATCCCGAGGCGGGGGGCCTGTCGGGCGGGGGTGGCGGTGGTTGATTGGATGGAGAGAGGGCCAGGATGATGTGGCGCAAAGGGATAGGTTGGGGTGAGGTGGAGGGGGTTTGGGTAGACTAGGATTGGGTAGTTTTTAGGAATTTTGGAGGTGGCCGGTCAGGCTTTCGGGCCTGGCGGGCTGCCTCCTAAAAATAAAAGAAATATTTTATTATTTGAAACGGGTCTTTTGCAAACCGTTGGTAGACGAAACAAAATATTCCGAAGACCCGGGGTTTTAGACTTGAAATAAAGGCGGGGTATTTAGAAAACAAAATATGTTTTTCGAAAATAGTTTCAGACAAACAAATGCATGATGATGACGATGCTCAAATGCAATGTGGCATGATGACATGAGCATGCGGTCATGATGATGCAATGCACAAAAACAACGCGATTTTTTGGTAGTGGTTCTTGCGGGGCGCCACATTGTTGAGGCTCTAGTGCAAAATGAGCATGTTGTTGAGGCTCTGGTGCAAAATGAGAATGTTGTTGAGGCTCTGGTGCAAACTAACCATGTTGATGAGGCTCTGGTGCAAAGTGACCATGTTGATGAGGCTCTGGTGCCAGATTGTGTTGTTGAGGAGGTGCAGGAGGTGAAGGAGACTCTTGGACGTGCTGTGGTGAGGCCAGATGGTTATGGTAAGAAAAAGAAGAGCATAAACCTGTTGTATGGTGTGAAACTTGTGAAGGAGAAGAAAACAAGGGGTAAGAAGAGACAAAAGAAATAGACTTTGGCACTTGTTATTGTAATAATTTGGCACTTGTTGTTGTAATAATTTGGCACTTGTTGTTGATAATTTGGCCGAAATTCAAATATGATGGTAAATTTGAATTTCAACCAATGTAGCTATGTGTACTTTTCTATGTTTGTATGCTTATAGCTCCTCCGAAGCCAGTTTGCCACCAAACGGTGTCGGGCGACCGACAGCAGCGACCGAGGAGGGTATCCCATCTTGGGGCGGTCTCCAGGAGCGATGTGCTCGAGGACGGCCACAATCATCCGCCCTGGAGCACTCCACCACTGACAGCGCGCCACGGTGTTGTATCGCTTTGGCGGCATGCTGACGCCGTCGTGTGTGGTCAGTTGCTAGTTTCGACGTTCGGCAAAGAAAGTGTCCCACTACGGCAAGTTGCCCTGGTCTTCGGCGAGCGTCGGATCCTCTATGGCCACGATGGCGGCCTGGATCTCCTCCACCATGTCGGCGCCCTCAGACATCAGTGGCACCGGCACACCGGGGGCGCTGAGCTCTAGGTCGGCAGGCACCGTAAATCCGGCGGCATCATGTAGCCAGCGTTGTGCATCATCTGCGCCTCCCACCTCCCACGGCTGCAGAGACCGCCGACCGAAGCCGTTCACCGCTGCAGGTCGCCTAGATACCTCTCCGCCATTGTTGCCACCGAGCTCTTCTTAGAAACGCGAATGGACGAATTTTTGTCGTCCGGACAAAAAAAATCGGCCTAAAAATGCCCTCCTAAAAACGTGGGTAGAGATGTTCTAACTTCTAAGGTAATTTGGGGAAACACCAAATGGAGACGGAGGCAACAAAGACGAGGATTTCCTTTTACCTCGACCCACCGCTCGGTCTCCCGGTCCACGTCCACTAGTGCACACGTACCCCTCTAACACCGGTTTGGAGGACCCTCTAACAGCGGTTCCACAACCGCTGTTGAGGGTTCGGTGTTAGAGGGGGGGCCCCTTTAACACCGGTTCCTATACGAACCGGTGTTAAAGGGTGGCGCACGTGGGGCTGCCGCAGGCCTCAGGCCCCCCCCTTAACACCGGTTCGTATCTGGAACCGGTGTTAAAGGTTCTTCTGCCGCGGCAGAGATTTAGGCCGTTTTCCTGCCGCGGCAGAACTCTGCCGCGGCAGGAAAACGGCCTAAATCTCTGTCGCGGCAGACTTCTGCCTCTGCCCCGTTCTGGGCGTATTTCTGCCGGAGGGGGGGGGGAGAGCGAGGGGAAATCGATCGGGAGCCGTATACTTATAAATCGTCATCGGTACATACGAGTACATGAATAATTAAGCAACTATTATTATACACAAACATCGCCATCGGCACATACATCGCCATCGGCACATACATCGGCACATACATCTACATCGCCGGAGGTGGATATCTAAAGAGTTCTCCGCCAGGCGTGACGACCTCATCAAGTATGAACCCCGCCAATTCCTCTTGAATGGCTCGTATGCGTTCAAATGGTAGGAGTTGGTCCCGCATCCGTTCGATCTGAATATATATGAAGAATGGGCCGTCAATATATATATAAGAATAAAACTCAACACAATTGATGGTAATAAAATAATGCTGTGGACTTTGTTTACTTACTCTAAGTTGTTCTAGTGCGGCTTGGCCTGTCGCACATATCGTGTTGCGAATGAATTCGCAAACATAGTACCCACATAAGTTATTGCCGTGTCCTTGATGCGCGCACTTTACGAGAATAGAGAGTTCAATCAAAATAATAATCAATAAAGCATGATATAATGGAATTGGAAGCTAGCTAGTATTACTTACATTTTGGTCTACAAATTTTAGTTCTTCTGACCATTCACCCACGGCCCTGCCCGTGAACATTTTCCAAACCCTGTCCGACAAAGAAAATGGATAAAGGAGTAATTAATTACTTATTGTCACGAAAGTTGCCGATCTAGTGCGATAATATGATTGAAATTACCTCTGGAGCATCTCTCTAAAGTTTTCCCATAGCTCTTTTTCTTTTCGTAACGAGTCCATGACAAGGACTTTTCCTGAGTCGGGTTGAATGACTAGCAGAATAAAGTGGAACCTACGCACGCATAACTCATCATCAGTTACACTTAACATCGAGTAAGCCGAAACAGAATGTGTACAAGAGAGAGGGTAACAGTACTCACGAGAAGTTGTAAGGCAATAGTATTTCCCTTTTGGTTTGTTGTCTCAGTAAAGACTTTAGCAAGTAATCTTATGTTTGCCCGGGTTTGTCTCTTACCACTTCTTCATGAACTCTATTTGGGTCAACGAACCCAATGTCAAAAGGGCCTCCTTTCCTGCATTCCATAACCTTTTTCCTGCATAATAGTATATACATATATGGTGAGCATATATATATACATTCAATTAATGAAGTGAATGAGTTGAGATAAAAATTACAGAAATAGTACTTACACACAATAAAGGCTGATGGCAGATTTGTCGAGTTCCTTCTGATTGAATAGAAAATGCAAGTCTTGAATGTTGAAGTCGATCGCGTCGTCTCCGCACAAGAAAATCTCATCTCTTATATGCGCCGTGATCCATTCTTCTTTTCTCGTCTTGCAGAAATGAAGGTACCACTTGTGCAATTTTCGCATCTTTGTTGGTAGATTTTTGAGCTCCTCTTTCTTGACTAGATTCTTCCCATACTTCCATGGCTGTATGGGGTTGACATCGCATTTGGGCAAGTTGTCTCCCATGACGTTCAAGTATGCAATGTAAGTCATCCCCATCTCATTGGCCTTTCTTTGTAGCTCTGCCTCGTAATCATCTACGGGAGGAGCGTCCCGTTTGTCAAAAATTTGGAGCGGGGCGCATGATTGGTTTTCCTGCTCTCCGAGCATGGGAACTGTTTTGTGGGGTGCCTCACGACTGCTACTTTCAGTCTCCCTACGGCGCCTGCTTGCATCCGCCTTCAAAATCTGGCGCTCGTAGTCCGGCACAAGTGGGGTTTCAGGTTTCAAAAGATTTTTGTAAAACTTCTCCACCACCGCCGGATCTATTTTCTCCTTTGGCTCGGCCCGTCTAGGTGCAAAGAATTTCTTGACCTGTTCTCCCGAGATCCTATTGGTCTCCTCGTCGCTGCGATTCCACGGTAAAACCGGCAATGGCTTGGCGGAAGGCTGCGGGACGTAGTTTTTTGAACTCTTTGGCGTACGGTTTCCTGCGGATTTCTTTGTGGCAGTGCTACTGATGCTCCTCGTGGCAGTGCTCTTCCGCTTACGCTGAGGAGATGGCTGAAGCACCGGAGATGGCTGACGGGCCGGAGATGGCTGCCGCGCAGGAGATGGCTGACGGGCCGGAGATGGCTGACGGGCCGGAGATGGCTGACGGGCCGGAGATGGCTGCCGCGCAGGAGATGGCTGAAGCGGCTCAGACTGCTGACGCTGCGGAGACGGCGGGGGTGCCAGTGACCTCCAATTTGGAAGCACAATGTGTTCCTTCTTCCAAAGAATGGTTGTTTTCACTGCAAATTTGAGTTGAGTTTCCCCTTCACCTGTAGCATGGTCAAGCTGTGCTTCCTCATATTCCTTCACAACCTCATCCACCCCGACAATAGCATAGCCATCTGGAATCGGTCGGCAGTGGTAAGTTCCACCAGCTACAGGAGGTAAGGCATAGCCGACAGCCACCTTAATGGATAAGCCCATTAATCTCACATGCAGCTCAGCGTGTTTGCTCTCCGTGATCTCATCAACGGGGTATCGAGGACCCGTCATTTCAAGCGTTGGCTGCACGTTCTCCGTGGAAGCCACACTGCTTTTCCGCGCAGAGTCTGGGCCGCGGGCAGCTTCCAATGCAGGCTCTTCATGCCGCTGAGATGGGCCGGTAGCTTGATGGCTCTGTTGTGCATTCACTTGCGTCTGCAGCGCCGCAAGTGCATGTTCTATCTGTGTCATCCGATCTGTACGCTCTTTTTCTTTTCTACCGCGCCATCTGTAAGAGTCGCTCCAGTCGGCAAACCCATCCTTCCACGTCATACCCCCTGTGCCTCGTGCATGTCCAGAGTGTTCTTTTTTACCGATGGCGCGTGTGAGCTGGTCATTCTCTCTGTCGGGATGGAAGGTCCCGGCGGATGTTTCCTCGTATGCCGTGATGAGTTCAGTGACGGGTTTGGCAAGGATGGTTGGGAAGATACACAATCCTGTTTCTGGGTCCAACCTTGCCCCGATTCCGTAGAACCAAGTCTTTGCACGTAGGTCCCACTCATCTGTCTGGGGTGTGATCCCTCTCTCGCGCAGGGCCCTCTCAGCTTCCTCCCACTTAGGCCTCTGAGATATGTAGCCACCTGACCCCGTCCTCTGGTGATATTCCTTCTTCAGGGCATTAAGCGTATTGGTTTCTGACCTCTTTTTAGCTATAGCACTTTTTTTATATGTCTTAAATTCGGGCCAGTGAGGTCTTATCTTCGCATAATATGCGTCTTCGAAATTTGGAGTCTCGCCAGCTTTGACAAATTTGTTCAATTTTGTCTTCCAGTTGCGGAAAGCATCAGCCATCTTCTTTAGAGTCCACTCTTTGACCTTGTTCTCTATAACCGGGTTGTTTTCATCCTCCTCTGGCGGAAGGGTGAAATTTACCAACAACGAATTCCAAAGCGTTTCTTTGGATCTGTCATCGACAAAGGTACCGTCGCCCTTCTTTGGCTTATTCCAATTTTCAATTGTGATTGGGATTTGGTCCCTAACAAGAACTCCAGCCTGACGTATAAATTTGTCTGCGGCCTTCTTGGGCTCCATCGGCCTGCCATCAACACGGACTGCTTCGATCGTGAACTTTGCACGATCTTTCAACCGCTGGCTCGCGCCTCGCTTGCTCTTTTTCGTAGAAGAAGATGGTTGCTGGCTGGTCGATCCAGAGGGCTAAAAGAAGAAAGAAGCGTTAATTAATACATGTAGAAGAAGATTTTTGGTGGAAGTCAGCTGAGGCTTAATCAATGCATATACCTCGCCGGACTTTGTAACCATTAAATTGCGTTCACCGGAGTCTTCATCTTCTCCATGACTAGTACTTGAGCTGTCGTCGTCATGTCCCTCCAAGTTCAGATATTGTGAGGTGTCCTCATCAATAATGTTCTCCATTATTTCTTCTTCTTCAAGGTTTCTACTAAGTGGATCCATAGTTTCTAAAACAATAATATTATCACACAAATATCAGTAATACATCTATTGAAATGCTCAAGCAAGGACGATGATATGACAGGTTAAAAGTATTGAAATGTAACCCTAATACATGCTTGGTCATTTCAAACCCTAATTCGGAGAAACCCCGGATTCATATGAGAGGGTACATTTACTTCTTCTAATTAACTTGTCATCAAAGTTGATTAACATAGCATGGTTATTATAATGCTATATTGACAACGAGAGGTGGCGACGCTAGGGCGAGAGCGGGGCCGGGGTGCGTGGGGGTGTGCGTTCGAACCAGCACGACGTGATGGTCTACCTAAAATGGGCGACACACCCTCGACGCGTGTGTAGGCTCAGCGAGGACATAGGAGGTCAGGGTCGACGGCATAATGGTGGCGGTGGTCGTCGGCGTGGCACAAAATATACACATGCATATACAATACACATACAATACAAATCCTTTGAATCAAACATGCATAATTTCCTATAGGATTTCCTATAGGATTTAATCCTACAAATTTCCTATAGGATTTAATCCTACAAATTTCCTATACAAATCCTTTGAATCAAACATGCCCTTACTTATATCCCGCGGGATGGCGACGGCGAGGGCGACGACGAGGGTGGTGTGGGCGAGGGCGACGGCGAGGCAGACACGGATGTGGCGGTCTCGTCGGGCGGCGGTGCTAGCGGCGTTTAGGCGTGGCCTATGAGCTCCGAAGCGGCGGCGGCGAGACGCTCCTGCACGGGGAAGAGAGCGAGGTGGTCAGTTAGGGTTTAGGCGTGGCCTATTATAATATCTTTGCTATAAGCTATTTTATTTTTACTCCACATGCTTCTAATTCACATGTGCAAGGATTAAGGCCTAGATCGTCGGAGTCGATGTCATCTCTACACTTTTCTCTCCCTGTCAACTGGACCCCACCCGTCATCCCTAACCTACGACCATCCATCTGAGCAAGCTCACACGCATGGAGGGGAGGGGCTCGCCGCGCCCTCGCCGGCAACCGAGCTCGCCGCGCCGCCCCTGAACCGATCCCCGCCGCTAGGACCTCCCTCGCCCTCGCGTCCCCGCTCGCCCCGCTCCTCGCCCTCGCTCACGGGATCCCCTCCTGCGGCCGCTCCCCGCCGCCAAGGCCATCCCCACCTTCCTCCTCGACCACCTCCTGGGCCGCTTCCCTGCCGGCGCCAGCTCGCCCTCCTCCGGCAGAACTCCTCCCCGGCAAGCCGAGCCGTCTCCGCCCTGCACCCGCCCGACCGCGTCCAGGCCTCCCCGGCTTTGACCCGCCCTCGCCGTCGGATGCTGACCATCCTCCCCGCATCGGCCTGCCCAGCACCGTTGCCTCGGGCAGCGGCCGGGCCCTTCTCCGGCGCGCCCCCGCCTTCCGCAGAGCACCCCGTCGCCGTTTCCCCTGACCCTCTGCAGCCACCCCCTCGCGCTCCGGCGATGCACCGCTACCACCGCCGTGGCCCTGCCTCTCTACGCGACACCCGTCGTTCCCGCCTCTACGCCGATGGCCAGCCCGGCGAGGTGCGGGGCGGCAACCTGCGGCGTGGGCCGGGTTCAGCTTCGCGCCCTCGTGCACGATGACGAGGCGGGTAGCTCCCGGGCTGCCATGAGCGCGGGCCCGCGCCTCCGCGCGCCGTCGCCGGTGGTGCGCGCGCCGCCTCCAGCGCCTAAATAAGTGTCATGGTGCCTCCGCGCGCCGTCGCCGGTGGTGCGCGCGCCGTCGCCGGCGGGTAGCTCCCGGGCTGCCATGAGCGCGGGCCCGCGCCTCCGCGCGCCGTCGCCGGTGGTGCGCGCGCAACCTGCTGCCTGCCGGCGGGGGAGGGCCGGCCGGGCGCGGCCGGAGCAGGCGCGCCGAACGAAGGAGGGGAAGAGAGCGTCGGGGGCGGCGAACCTCGAGCGGCGGCGGCGAGACGGCGCGTCGGGGGCGGCGAGACGGCGCGTCGGGGGCGGCGAGACGGCGCGTCGGGGGCGGCGGCGGCGCGTCGGGGGCGGCGGCGGCGCGTCGGGGGCGGCGCTCGATCGATCTGGCTGTGCGTTCGTGGCTGGAAGGGGGAAGGAAAGGTGAATAAGGGGAGGAAGGTGAAATAAATACCCCCCCTTTAACACCGGTTCGTGGCTGGAACCGGTGTTAAAGGGGGGGGGCGTTTCCCGCGCGCATTTATTACCCCCCCTTTAACACCGGTTCCAGCCACGAACCGGTGTTAAAGGGGGGTAATAAATGCGCGCGGGAAACACCCCCCCTTTAACACCGGTTCCAGCCACGAACCGGTGTTAAAGGGGGGGGTGTTTTCCCGCGCGCATTTATTACCCCCCCTTTAACACCGGTTCGTGGCTGGAACCGGTGTTAAAGGGGGGGGCATTTAATTCAGGGGCTTTTTTAATTCAGGGGCTTTTTTAATTCAGGGGCTTTTTTAATTCAAAATATGAATAATATATCATAATTTTCAGAAAAATAATATCTATCCATTCATGTAAATCATTTTATATTTACTTTACATGAAATTTTTTAAAATAAATAAACACTTATTTCATGCATTAAAGGGGCTTTTTTAATTCAAAAAATATGATATGAATTTAGAAAATTCATATCTTTTTCATTTCAACTCAGAAAAATATGAATAATATATCATAATTTTCAGAAAAATAATATCTATCCATTCATGTAAATGATTTTTATATTTACTTTACATGAATTTTTTTAAAATAAATAAACACTTATTTCATGCATTAAAGGGGCTTTTTTAATTCAAAAAATATGATATGAATTTAGAAAATTCATATCTTTTTCATTTCAACTCAGAAAAATATGAATAATATATCATAATTTTCATAAAAATAATATCTATCCATTCATGTAAATGATTTTTATATTTACTTTACATGAAATTTTCTAAAATAAATAAACACTTATTTCATGCATTAAAGGTGCTTTTTTAAGATATATAAAAGAACTAAAAATTAAGATACATGGCCAGATTAAGTAACAATCGGCCGAACTGGAACTGAAAATTAAGATACATAAAAGAACTGAAAATCAAGATACATGGCCAGATTAAGTAACAATCGGCAGAACTTGTTTCGGAATGTTGGAGTGATTTAGTCATGCTCCTGCCTACACCTGTAATACTCGCCACTGTAGTCGTCGTACTCGCCGCCGCCGTCATCGCTGTCGTCGTCGGGGTCACCGTAATTGAACCTCTGGAGAGTACGCGTGGGCTGGACTTGAGGGTAGCGCGTGGGCTGGACTTGAGGGTAGCGCAGACGGGGGTTAGAGTCGGCGGCAGTGTCATAGGTCATGACGCTCTGGAGAGTCCGACCGCGCCACCATAGCCGACGGCCGGCCTCGTTGAAGTTAGGAGGAGGTGGGCCGTCCTCCTCGTGCCTGGCGAGCGCCCTCTCATGCCGATCCACGAAGAAGGCTTCCCAAGTAGAGAAATAGTCGGGATGCCATCTGGGATTCCTCCGCTGCTCCGGCGTGAGCTCGAAGTAGTAGTGGTTCGTGATGGCCATCCGGCGCGCCACACCTAGAGGGACAGGAGGAACCGGCACACCTCCGACGCTCAGCATCCAGCCGACGGGGACACAGTAGCCCGGCGGGCAGGGGTAGTTCGAGGCGCAAAGCGCCTCCGCCTCCCTGGGGGTTAGTGCTACGGTGGAAGCCATGGGAAAGAGTGATGAGGTTGCAGAGCGGGAAGCCATGGGAAAGTGCAATGACAATGGAGGCCAACCCCCTACATATATATATAGTGAACTAGCGGGAAGAACTGGAGGGAAGAACTGGCGGGAAGAAAAATGGCGGGAAGAACTGGCGGGAAGAAAAATGGCGGGAAGAAAAATGGCGGGAAGAAAAATGGCGGGAAAAAATGGCGGGATGAACCTTTAGTCCCGGTTGGAGACACCAACCGGGACAAAACACGAGTCAGCACTAATAATAGAGGTGAGTGCATGTCGACATTATGTCGTGCGGCGTGTACCTTGTCCCGGATGGTGTCACCAACCGGGACTAAAGATGAACCTTTAGTCCCGGTTGGAGACACCAACCGGGACAAAACACGAGTCAGCACTAATAATAGAGGTGAGTGCATGTCGACATTATGTCGTGCGGCGTGTACCTTGTCCCGGATGGTGTCACCAACCGGGACTAAAGATGAACCTTTAGTCCCGGTTGGAGACACCAACCGGGACAAAACACGAGTCAGCACTAATAATAGAGGTGAGTGCATGTCGACATTATGTCGTGCGGCGTGTACCTTGTCCCGGATGGTGTCACCAACCGGGACTAAAGATGAACCTTTAGTCCCGGTTGGAGACACCAACCGGGACAAAACACGAGTCAGCACTAATAATAGAGGTGAGTGCATGTCGACATTATGTCGTGCGGCGTGTACCTTGTCCCGGATGGTGTCACCAACCGGGACTAAAGATGAACCTTTAGTCCCGGTTGGAGACACCAACCGGGACAAAACACGAGTCAGCACTAATAATAGAGGTGAGTGCATGTCGACATTATGTCGTGCGGCGTGTACCTTGTCCCGGATGGTGTCACCAACCGGGACTAAAGATGAACCTTTAGTCCCGGTTGGAGACACCAACCGGGACTAATAATAGGGGTGAGTGTCGACATTATTTTGTAAGTGTCAACACTATGTCGAGCTGCTTGTACTATAAATAGGCATCCTTGTGAGTCCAGTCCTCCAGCCAGTTTGAGGCAGGGACACCACTACGGCCAGTTTCAGGGAGATGCCGACGGAGCCCAGTCCTCCGGCATCTCCGAGAAACTGGTCATAGAGGCACTCCCTAATATGTGAAATTAGTTAGCTCCCTGGTGTATTGATCTAGTTAGACAGGTTACAAAGCTGCAAGATGGTTTTCGAGAGCAGGGACACCACTACGGCCAGTTTCAGGGAGATGCCGACGGAGCCCAGTCCTCCGGCATCTCCGAGAAACTGGTCATAGAGGCACTCCCTAATATGTGACCGCGCGCGTTTGGAGATCAGATCTTAATGGTAAGTACGATTCGGGACAACTTCTTCTCATACTCCCGGTCCATCCACAAAACATGACTAACACTCAAGACATGTATTAAAAACATGAACTAGAGTTACATAATATGAGCATGAACTTCTTGGCATATGCCCTTCCTTATGATCGCTTCAGTCGTAACCATGGAGCATCTTCTTTACTTAACGGAATGCTTGGGTCAGTTTTCACTGTGAAGGGCGGAATTTCATCAAACTTATTATAATCTTCTGACATGTCTGTCTTGTCCTCGATTCCCACGATGTTTCTTTTCCCTGAAAGAACTATGTGACGCTTTGGCTCATCATATGATGTATTCGTTTGCATATTTTTTCTTTTTTTTGGTCTGGAGGACATGTCCTTCACATAGAAAACCTGAGCCACATCATTGGCTAGGACGAATGGTTCGTCTAAGTTCTTCATAAGATTGTTGAGATCCACCGTTGTCATTCCGTACTTCTTGTCTACCTCAACCCCTCCTCCTGTTAGCTTGACCCATTTGCATCGAAACAAGGGGACCTTAAAATTAGGTCCATAGTCAAGTTCCCATATCTCCTCTATGAACCCATAATACGTGGTCTTTTGCCCATTGTCTTCTGCTGCATCGAAGCGGACACCACTGTTTTGGTTGGTGCTCTTTTTATCTTGGCCTATCGTGTAAAATGTATTCCCATTTATCTCGTACCCTTGGAAAGTACATACAGTCGAAGACGGTGTCCTGGCCAACAAGTACAGCTGATCCCCAACAGTGGTGTTATTCGTGAGAAGTCTTTGCAGCCAGCCGCCAAAACTCGCCATGTGTTCACTTATAATCCATTCATCAGACTGCCCCGGGTGTTTGAGGCGTATTAAATTCTTGTGTTCATTGATATACGGGGCAACCAAGATAGATCTTTGTAAAACCGTGTAGTGTGCTTGATTGAGAGAATGCCCGTCCCTACATATCATTGCTTTACATCCTAGGGTGCCTTTTCCACGCAGTCTCCCCTCATGTCGTGATTCTGGAACACCAATCGCCTTAAGGTCAGGAATAAAATCAACACAGAACTCAATGACCTCCTCTGTTACATAGCCCTTGGAGATGCTTCCTTCTGGCCTAGCACGGTTATGAACATATTTCTTTAAGACTCCCATGTACCTCTCAAAGGGGAACATATTGTGTAGAAATACAGGACCGAGAATGGCAATCTCTTCTACTAGGTGAACCAGGAGATGCGTCATAATATTGAAGAAGGATGGTGGGAACACCAACTCAAAGCTGACAAGACATTGGGCCACATCTGTTTGTAACCCTGGTAGGCTTTCTGGATCGATTACCTTCTGAGATATTGCATTGAGGAATGCACATAGCTTCACAATGGGTACTCGAACATTTTCAGGTAGAAGCCCCCTCAATGCAATCGGAAGCAATTGTGTCATAATCACGTGGCAGTCATGAGACTTCAGGTTTTGGAATTTTTTCTCTGCCATATTTATTATTCCCTTTATATTCGACGAGAAGCCAGACGGGACCTTGATACTGCTCAGACATTCAAAAAAGATTTCCTTCTCTGCTTTGGTAAGAGCGTAGCTGGCAGGAGTTAAGTGGCATCGTTTACCCTTCTCGTTCTCAGGATGCATAGGCTCTTCAGGGGCCTTCAGACGTTGCTGGTCCTGTCGTGCTTCCGGTGTATCTTTTGTCTTCCCATACACTCCTAGAAAGCCTAGCAGGTTCACGCAAACATTCTTCGTCACGTGCATCACGTCGATTGAAGAGCGGACCTCTAAGACTTTCCAATAGGGTAGGTCCCAAAATATAGATTGCTTCTTCCACATGGGCGCGTGTCCGGCATCGTCATTCGGAACAGATAGACTGCCAGGACCTTTTCCAAAGATTACTTCTAGGTCCTTGACCATACCAAATACCTCCTCACCGGTACGGAGGACAGGCTTCCTCCGGGGTTCTGCCAGACGTTTGAAATGCTTGCCTTTCTTTCTTACTGGATGCAGGTTCGGAAGAAATCGGCGATACCCTAGGTACACAACCTTCTTACATTTATCCAAATATACACTTTCAGTATCATCTAAACAGTGTGTGCATGCATTGTATCCCTTGTTTGTCTGCCCTGAAATGTTACTAAGAGCAGGCCAATCATTGATGGTTACGAAAAGCAATGCTCGTAGGTCAAATGGCTCCCCTTTGTGCTCATCCCACATACGTACACCTGGTTTGGCCCACAGCTGTAAAAGTTCTTCAACTAATGGCCTTAGGTACACATCAATGTCGTTGCCGGGTTGCCTCGGGCCTTGGATGAGCACTGGCATCATAATGAACTTCCTCTTCATACACAACCAAGGAGGAAGGTTATAGATACATAGGGTCACAGGCCAGGTGCTGTGGCTGCAGCTCTGCTCACCAAAAGGATTCATGCCGTCTGTACTTAGACCAAACCTTAAGTTCCTTGCGTCACGTGCAAAGTCCGGGTACTCTCGCTCGACTTTTCTCCACTGTGACCCATCAGCGGGGTGTCTCAACATCGCGTCTTTCTTACGGTCTTCCATGTGCCATCGCAACAACTTGGCATGCTCTTTATTTCTGAAGAGACGTTTTAACCGTGGTATTATAGGAGCATACCACATAACCTTGGCGGGAACCTTCTTCCTAGGGGCCTCGCCCTCAACATCGCCAGGATCGTCTCGTCTGATCTTATACCGCAGTGCAGTGCATACCGGGCATGCATCCAAATTCTCGTACTTCTCACCGCGGTAGAGGATGCAGTCATTAATGCAGGCATGTATCTTCTGCACGTCTAATCCTAGAGGGCAGACAACCTTCTTTGCTTGGTATGTACTGTCAGGCAACTCATTATTTCTTGGAAGAAGATTCTTCATTTTTACCAACAACTTTGAAAATGCGCTGTCAGTCACACCATTCTCTGCCTTCCATTGCAGCAAATCCAGTGTGGCACCTAGCTTTTTGTGGCCATCTTCGCAAGTTGGATACAACAATGTTTTGTGATCCTTTAACATCTGCTCCAGCTTCTCCTTCTCCTGTTCAGTTTCACATTCTTCCTTTGCATCAGTAATGGCCCGACCAAGATCGTCATCAGCGGGCCCATCTGCTCCCTCTTGATCTTCATTATCTACCCCCGTTGCAGTATCATCATATTCAGGATACATATTATGATAGTTTTCATCATCCTCTTCTTCTTCGTTGTCTTCCATCACAACCCCTTTTTCTCCGTGCTTGGTCCAACAATTATAGCTGGGCATGAAACCAGATCGAAGCAGGTGGGTGTGAATGGTTCTGGTATTTGAGTAGTCTTTCTTGTTCTGACAGTGAACACACGGACAACACATAAAACCATTGTGACCACGGTTTGCATTAGCCACAACGATGAAATTTTGGAGGCCCGTAATGTACTCGGAAGTGCGGCGGTCACCGTACATCCATTGCCGATTCATCTGCATTAATATGTAGTATATATCAAAAAATAATAGGGAGATGACCATTTATATATATAGTACATCAATGACACATGAAACTATAGTTGCCGACCTCGACCGAGACGGAAAGAGCAACAAGAAAGCTTATTTTGAGCTCTCGGGCATTTCACCGAACACCTCTAGTGCATATGAAAAAAACACAAACTAGCACTCTTCACACCCTCTTGCTAGGCTCCAAAATGTGAAAAAATGGAAGAGTGGGGTGTGTGTGGGCTGGGGTGGTGTCTTATATAGCCCCCACCCCTTTAACACCGGTTCGTGCCACGAACCGGTGTTAAAGGGGGGGGGGGTGCGCGGGCCACTGGGTGGAGGGACCTTTAACACCGGTTCGTGGCACGAACCGGTGTTAAAGGGGGGGCTCCTTTAATGCCGCAGAGGCCACGCTGGCACGGCCCCCCCTTTAACACCGGTTCGTAGAAGAACCGGTGTTAAAGCCCATTTTCGGGATCAACAAAAGCCCGCGTTTCCACTAGTGGTCACGCATATTCTACTCTGTACGTGTATGAATGTCTCGTGGTACAAAAGACCCGGTCCAACACTAACCTGAACCTGCCTGAACGGACCCAAACCTGGTTTTTCCCTCAACGTTCCCTCAAAGGGGGATACCGAAGCAAAGCTGTATATTATATACTCTGATAAAACATACAGCTCCTTGATGACAGTGAGGGCGCATTTGATAGTGAGACGATCGTAAGCAACATGGCCCGAACCCTCCAACTCGGCCCTATTTATGGTGTGCGAGACGAATTAGTCTGGATTGGGGAGGCTTTCCGTGCGTGTCAGCCTTCACACATGCTTCTCCATCAGCACCAGAACGACCGCTGTGTCGTCCTTGGTATCTTCCGTAGAACCGTCCGGGTAACAGTGAAGGCACCAGTCATGGCCGCCAACAGCGAAGGTTGACGATTGTGAAGGCTGTGATCGGAGATCTTGAACAGCTGCTCTTCCTGCTGTGACTCCGTTGTGCACGTCGATGCGCTCAGGAGGATCGACATTAGGAGTTCTTGGTAAGAGTTGTGGAAAAAAAGTGTATCTATCCCTAGGTTTTGGTTCCCGGTACGAAAAAAATCCCGAGGGTGGTCAGGATTTCCGGTTACCGCGGTTACCGAGAAATCCCGACCGGTTACCGGACGAATTTAAATTTCAAAATTCAAATTCAAAGTCTTCGGTATGACTATTTACATTGGTTTTTTGTTAAAATTCATAAATTTCATACAATTCAAATAAATTCGGGGTTTTTTATGCGATTTTCCGAGGGTGGTCGGGATATCCGGTTACCGACCGGTAACCGGATTTTCCGACCAGTAACCAAAACGCTGATCTATCCTGTCCTGGGGCGGATTGATACTTAAGGTGATTTCTTTTTCTCTTTCCTTTCCAGACAACCCAAATTGCAATAGGTGGTGATGGTGATTGCCCAGAATTCCGTGTACGTGATGGACACCAATGTCGCACGTATAGAGTGTTGAGAACTTGAGATCACGTGCAGGGTCTGTTGCTGAGATCACGTAAGAGAGTTTCCCTTACGTACGGTACGTAGTGCATTCATGCAGACCCAAGACCATGTACCAGTCCTTAAAGCAAGATATGTACAGTAATGAAAAATTCAAACCTCTCAATCGATACAAACACGATCCGTTACGGAGTGGAGACTTAGTAGGAGTCCGAACCCGAAACCGACTGCGACTCCCATATAATAAGGCGCAGCGCAGGCCTACGAGCCGTCTATAGCAACCGAACGTTTGGGAGGCAGAGAAGACGACACGATCGGATCCAACCACAACCAACCGTACCACAACCACCTATACAGGCAGGCAGGGCTGGTTTTCCGTAGATCCATCGCCTTCTTTCTTCTACACGGTAGGTAGACAAGCAGGAGAAAGGGGCGATCGATCGATCGATCGAGGCAGCATGAAGATCGGAGCCAGCTCGAGAGCAGCCAGGACGGCCGCCGCCGTCCGTAACCTAAAAGAGCAGCTGGCCAAGGCGACGCACCTGACGGAAGAGCAGAAGGTGTCGCGGCTGCAGGCGCTGTTAGCGTTTAGCGAGGCGGCGGACGCGGAAACGGATCGCTATATGAAAATGGAGCAGAAGGACGAGGTGGAGGAGTACCGGCTAGCGGGGAAACTCCACAATTACGACCACGACAAGGAGTGGAAGAAACGCTTTGCCAGGGTCGCCAAACTCAACCCGTGTCCGTGGGGAAAGCAGATGATGGCTGACATCAAAGAATATATGTATTACCTGGAGGAGGACGAGGACGACTTCAAAATAGGGCTTTATTCGTTCATTGGGGATGAATCCTGGTCCGGTTAATTAGATGTACCTGCCGTTATATGTGTGTATCCTGTTATTGCTGTTTTCGTCAGTATTTGTCGGATTCATATTCATTTAGTCGGTTAATTTTCTCCTTAATTTGGTTATTCTTGTTAATTGATACATAATAGTTGATGGGGCGCCCTGAGCGTCCCCCGGATGATCCCGCGTCTGATCCCCCGCCTTTTAGACATTTAGATTGAAGTGCTCTACTCCGTCCGTTGCCTTTCGATATGTACGGTCTTCGTCTCTCCCGCAGAAACTGTCGCCCTCGCATCCTAGTAAATTCTCCATCCCTGGCCACATCTAAGTAAAATAACCAGTGAAATCTTCTGGCCACTCGCCGGAGACCATTCCCTGTTGACCACCAGATGGGCAAATAACCACCCATCTAAGAAAAGAAGTTCGGGACCGACCCCCTCGGTCGCCTGATGGCGCCCGGTGTTGACGAGGGAGCGCTTCGTTGGAAACTCCAAGAGCAAGGTGTGATGAGCACAGCAGCAAGTCTTCCCTCAGTAAGAAACCAAAGTTATCGAACCATTAGGAGGAAGGAAATGTTTCAAAGGTGTTACAAGCAACGTGGAAACCTGCACAATACAAACTCAAGACTTTGCCCCAACGAACAGTGAGGTTGTCAATCTCACCGGTTGCTGTAACAAAGGATTAACTGTATGGTGTGGAAGTTGATGATAGTTTGCAGCAAGTAAACAGTAACAGTGGAAGATGTATCAATGGTAAAGATTGGACCGGGGTCCATAGTTCACTAGATGTTCTCTACTTAGATAAACAAACATGGCATGCAGGATAGAAAAATTACAACAGGGCAATTGACAGGACTGAGTAAGGCATAACAATGCAATACTAGACATAAAGATCCTATGAGATTCGATTGCGCCGCCGCTTCAGTCCACCATACCTATGTAGGCGAGGACCGCTGAATTCTAAGATTCGCCGTGTACTGGCCTTAGTACTGACCGCTCTTTTTTTTCCTTTGCCCTTTATCGACACCCCTTTTGTTTAAGGATGTCTTGAGATCAACGTCGTTAGCAGGGTTACCATTCTGGCTTGGCCTGGATAGGGTTATGGACACCATTAGTTATTCTTCAGGGCTCTTAGCACAATTTGGATCTTGTCCGTACTCGGACGCTGTATCGTTTTCAAGGTGATTTAAATCTTTGTACTGTATATCGGTATTCTTGACTCATGGAGTCGTTGTTGTATATATCTGTTTTGTGGGTTCCATTGTGGACTAAAAGTTACAGGGGTGCGCTTCTTTGGAAACTCCAAGAGCAAGGTGTGATGAGCACAGCAGCAAGTCTTTTCTCAGTAAGAAATCGAAGTTATCGAACCAGTAGGAGGAAGGAAACGTCTCAAAGGTGTTGCAAGCAACGCGCAAACCTGCACAACAAAAACTCAAGACTTTGCCCCAACGAACAGTGAGGTTGTCAATCTCACCGGTTGCTGTAACAAAGGATTAACTGTATGATGTGGAAGGTGATGATGGTTTGCAGCAAGTAAACAGTAGCAGTGAAAGATGTATCAATGGTAAAGATTGGACTGGGGTCCATAGTTCACTAGATGTGCTCTACTTAGATAAACAAACATGGTATGCAGGGTAAACAAATTACAGCAGGACAATTGACATGACTGAGCAAGGCATAACAATGCATTACTAGACATCAAGATCCTATGAAATTCGATTGGGCAATACAATAATATACATAGACCGCATCCAACTGCATCTATGACTAGAAGTCGACATTTGGGTTATCATCCGAACCCCCTCCAGTATTAAGTTGCAAGCAATAGACAACTGCTTTATACAAAGTGTGTAAGGTAAACAATCCACTTGTTCCATGAACAAGAGACCATTGTTTTCTCCCTAGTGGCAACAGCACATCTATAACCGTAGAGATTTTTGTCACTTCCCTTGATTAAGTAGAGGCATGAACCCACTATCGAGCATAAATACCCTCTCTTGAAGTCACTAGCAACTACTTGGCCAAGATAGCTACTAACGACGGAGAGCATGCAAGATCACAAACAACACAGACATGATAGAATCAATAAGACAAAACCATTAATCAATCTGACATAGTAATCTCAATATCCATCGGATCTCCGCAAACACAACATGCATGATTACAAATAGATGAGATCTTGATCATGAACGGAGCTCACAAGATCTAGATGACATGGTTATACCCCATGGGTACACAACATCAGCATACCTAGTCCAGCCCGAAGGAAGGCCCACTGCAAGATATGCGGCCTGCGGAGGTTCCGGGTGGCCCAAGCCCATGACGCCTTCGGATCCTTGGAGAACAAGACTAGAGTAGATAGAATATTCAAAGGGGCAAACCCTAATTTGTAACCGACTCGACCTATGCCCGGGACCTGCCTATCTCTATATAAAGGCTAGGAGGGCACGGCGAGGAGGGCACCTCTCACCGCATACATACCTCCACGCCAGATTGCATATGCGCACCCCTGTAACTTTTGGTTCCGCCGTAATCAAGAGCAGACAAGCAGGAGTAGGGTTTTCCCTCCGGGGGCCTGAACCTGGGTAAATCTCGTGTCCCCGTGTTGCTTGTCTGTTAACCGTTCTGCGATATCCAGCATCCCCACCTTCTCCAAAACCCAAGCTCGTAACAATGGGCATTGACGAGATCGAACCTCGTCAATTGGCGCCGTCTGTGGGAACTAGGGGCGCTGATTGTGCGATCATGACGGTCCCAACCAAAGCGATCTACAACTCCTCAGCGACGGAGAGCCATCTCCTCCTCGGCGCTTTCGACTTCACCACCCACTCGCCAGCCACCATGAAGGATTTCAAGCCCGTAGGCGACGGGCTCGAGATTCTGTTCGGGAGCTTCTGCTTCCAGGTGGGGCAGCCGGCACTCTCCGCCTCCCAGAGCGGGTGCCATTGCCATCCTTCAGGCCCGCTTCGTGGGCCCCGCATCCTAGTGTGCTATGCACAACGGCCCTGACAGACGAGTCATACGACAGCAGCAGCTGCAACTCTGATTTGTGCGGCCCTCCATCAGACGAAGGAACCTACGGTTCTGGATCCGAAAGCTGCGGCAGCAGTGATCCAATCCGCGAGCGCTATCAGTGCGCCGTGGTCATCCAAAGCGACGTGAAACAACAACAAGGTTCGGGTGCCCACATACCACCACCCAACCCATAGGGTGGAAACGGAGGAAACGGGGGGCAACCGCCCCTCCAGCCGAACGAAGGCGACACTAACGCCTATCAAAGGATCAACCTCAACGAGGACGGATGGCGCCAAGCACGCGAAGCAGTGGAGGGAAATAAGATCCTGTCTGTGAATGCTTCACGGGGTCTACTGATGGCATACCACCTGCTCCTCATCGGCGAACATAACCGGCAGGTGAAGATGCAGGAGGACCTCGACAAGCGCAAGCAAGCGGCCTTAGAGTCCAGTGCGCGGCGAGTTGCGCTCTCCGCCGCTAGCGGTTCCATCTCGCACGGCAACAACGCCAACAAGCATCGCTCTCGCACAGAGCACATGGACCCCACAGAACGTCGCGAGGTCACCAGAACTCTCAACGCGTCCTTCATGGAGATGGACGACAACGACAACGTCATACCAAAGACACTGCAGGCTACGATCATGGCAGCCACCACGTACCTCACGTCCCATCCACCTCCGGTGGGGGACCCGAAGAGGGCTATGCACAAGTCCGTGCTAGCCGGACTCGGACTCGTCGGAGCTGCGCTCCACGATGAGGCTCCTACGGAGCCGAAAAATAAAGCTGTGGTCAGATTCAACCGCAGCCCCACACCCTCATCCGATGAAGAGGAAGACGAGCACGATTTACCTCAACGATGCAAGAGCCCAAGATGTCGCAGCCGCGACTACGATGCCCAAAACGACCTCGCTCAGTACAAGGTCGACAAGGCACGCGCCAAAAGCGCGTGCTCAACCGAATCCGAAGAGGATGACGACGGAGAACTTTGCGGGGCTCGATGCTTCAGTAGATTTATTCGGCGAACGCGGATGCCAAAAAATTTCAAGCTTCCTTCGGACACTCCAAAGTTTGGCGGGACGCATGACCCGAAAGCCTGGATCAGCGACCACCTGTCGTCCATCAAGCTGCACGTCGGTAACAAGAACACCGCCCTACAATGCCTTCAGCTGCAGTTGAGAAGCGCACCTCGAATCTGGCTCAGCAGCCTGTTTTCGGGCTCAATCCAAAATTGGGAGGAGCTGGCATACAGTTTCATCTGAAACTTCAAGGGCACTAGCAAGAGGCCAGCCTCGATCGAGGATCTACGGGCCTGCACCCAACGAACGGGCGAATCCATTCGCTCATACATACTACGCTGGTCCAACATCAAGAACTCCGCGACACACATCTCCGAGGAGAGAACAATCGATGCCTTCAAGGACGGTGTCAAGCACCCGGACTTAAAGGAAGAACTTGGGCGCGTCAAGCCCAAGACACTCGACCACCTCATGGATGTTGCCAACAGGTGGGCAGATGGCGAGGATTCCCTCCACCAAGCACACTCGGATGAGGAGGATGAATACGGCCGCAGACGCGAACGCCATAGCAAGCGAAGATCGCGCGTCTATGACGATCGCGACGGACCCGACATGGTTGCGGCTGGCTACGCCAAACGCCGCAACGACAACAACCGCAGCAGCGGAGGATATAGCGGAGGAAACTTCCGCGACGGAGGACGCCCAACACAAACATGGCAGCGTCGTGGCTGTGACGACGAACCCTCGGCATACGACAAGTTGTCGGGTCCCTGTACCATCCACTTCTACATCGATAAACATGATTGGAAAAAGAAGGCCAGCCACATGCTCAAAGACTGCCGCGAGTTCTAGAAACTCAGTGAGGGCCTCACCCAAATGCGACGCCAGGTCGTGAACCCTGGGTTTGGACCCGCACCTGCACCAGGTGACATCGCACACAGAGCTTCTCCACCACCACCCGTGAGACCGTCGAATCCAGCAATCGCACCTGTGCCAAACAATGGCACAGGCGGATACCCACCGGCAAAAGGATCCCTCATGATCCAGAAGGGACACCCTACCAATAGGGTGCAAAAGAAGATCACTCGACAGGTCAGCCTCGCTGTAACCGCTTCGCCGCCATCCCTGAGTACCTCAGTGGCTCGGAGTCCTGCATCACATTCGACCAATCGGATCATCCCCGCCAGATCCCTCGCCCAGGCCATGCTACCCTGGTGCTCGAGGCGCGGATCGGAGGATTCGAGATGATCCGCGTCTTCATGGACGGCGGCAGCGGCATCAATCTGATGTTCGCCAGCACCCTCGCAGAGATGCGGATCCCGTTGTGCAGCCTAGAACAATCCGATACAACGTTCCACGGCCAGGGAAGGTCATATATCCCTTGGGAAAGATATGGCTTGATGTCATCTTCGGCAAGCCCGAAAACTTTCGGTGTGAGTGGCTCGAGTTCGAAGTGGTGGATTGGACATCACAGTACTACGCCATCCTCGGGCGTGTGGCGTTCGCAAGATTTCTAGCAGTACCGCACTACGCGTACCTGCTGCTCAAGATGCCAGGGCCCAAGGGCGTCATCATAGTCCAGGGGAGCGTCACCCGATCTAACCACTGCGATAGAGACTTCAACAGATCTAGTCATTCGGCATGCAAGAGGAGCTGACGAGGCTCCGAGAGGTGACAGACAACGGGGCACCCCTAGTCGCCAGGCAAAACTCACCTAACATGTCATTTGACTCCATAGTCAACACGAAAAAGGTGCAGGTCCATCCAACCGATGCCTCCAAGATGGCGCTGATCGCCAACGACCTCAGCCCCGCATAGGAAAGTGCGCTTGTCGAATTCCTCCATGAGCGCTGGGAAATCTTCGCCTGGTGTCCTGTGGACATGCCAAGAGTTCCTAGGGAATTCTCCGAGCACGCACTCAATGTGTTTCCGGACGCCAAGCCCGTCAAACAGTCCATCCGACGATTGTCCGAGCCACGAGCTGAAGCCGTCGGAGTCGAAGTCAACAGACTGCTCGATGCCAACTTCATCCGGGACATCAAGGAGAGCGAGTGGCTAGCCAACACTGTGTTGGTCCCTGGAAAGGATACGGACATCCTGCGGACGTGCGTGGACTTCACATCGCTCAACAAGCATTGCCCTAAGGACCATTTCCCCCTACCGCGGATCGATCAAATCATCGATTCAACCACCGGATGCGAGAAGCTCTCCTTCCTCGACGCCTACTCAGGCTACAATCAGATTCGACTGAAGGTCGAAGATCAGGAGAAAATGGCGTTCATCACGCCGTTCGGAGTGTTCTGCTACAACACCATGCCCTTCGGACTGAAGAACGCAGGTGCCACGTACCAGCGGTGCATGCAGGCGTGTCTGAAAAACCAGATCGGTCGAAACATACAAGTCTATGTCGACGACATAGTCATCAAGACAAAGGAGGCCAAGACATTGATCGACGATCTCCGCGAGACGTTCAATAACCTTTATCACTACAAGATCAAGTTGAATCCAGAAAAGTGTGCCTTCGGCATCCCATCTGGCCAGTTACTTGGCTACTTCATCTCCCAGCGAGGGATCGAGGCGAACCCGAAGAAAATCTGGGCCATATGGACCATGGAGAAGCCGAAGAACATCAAAGGTGTCCAGCAGCTAGCTGGGAGCATCGCGGCGCTGAGAAGATTCATCAGCCGCATGGGTGAGAAGGCCCTGCCTTTCTACCATCTTCTACGTAAAGCGGAAAAATTCGAGTGGACACCCGAAGCAGATGACACATTCGAAAATCTGAAGCGACTGCTCTCCACCTCGCCTGTCATGGTCATGCCAAAGGAAAGCGAGCCTCTGCTGCTATACATAGAAGCCACGCATCAGGTGGTAAGCACCGTACTCGTGGTCGAACGACCCGAAGAAGGCAAGGCCCATGGGGTCCAATTCCCATTTTACTACCTCAGCGAGGTACTGACGCCAACAAAACAAAGGTACCCTCATTACCAGAAGCTCGCCTACAGCGTGTTCATGACGGATCGTCGGCTGAGCCACTACTTCCAGGAGCATCAGATAATGGTCGTCAACGAGGCGCCACTCTTCAACATCCTGAACAACCCCGAAGCCACGGGACGCGTAGACCTGTGGGGCATCGAGTTATCCCCTCTAGACATTGTCTACGAGCGGTGCAAGGCGATCAAATCTCAGGTCCTCCCTGACTTCCTAGTTCACTGGATGGAGCTCCAGCTACCGGACACCCCAGACATGATGCAATCATGGACAATGCACTTTGATGGCTCCAAGCACGAGGCTAGAGCAAGAGCTGGCGTCATACTGACGTCCCCGCAAGGTGATAAGATGAAATACATCCTTTGGATGAAATTTCGCGCCTCCAACAACAAGGCCGAATACGAGGCCCTCATCCTTGGCATGAGGATGGCCAAGATCTGCGGCGCAACACGCCTAGTCATTTACGGTGACTCGAACCTCGTTGTCCAGCAGACGATGAATGAGTGCGACACACACGCCGCCAACATGATCGTGTCGCGCGCTCTACAACTTACTCGAAGGAGAATTTGACGACTGTGAACTTCGGCATGTTGGAAGGGAAAGCAACGAGGAAGCCGATAGACTCGCCAACATTGGATCCACCTGCGCACGAGTACCACCAGGTGTGTTCCTCGAATAAATCTACGTATCCTCTATCAAAAAGAAATTCCCTAAGGGATCACCCGAAAAAGCAGAGCACTCGGGGGTTGCATTACCCGAAGGACAGGAAGGACCCTAAAAGCTCGACATGGAGGTCCAGTTGGTCAGCCTGATGCAGGTCATGGCAATCGAAGAAACATGGATGCAACCATACCTTCGGTACCTGATAAACAGGGAACTGCCTGATGACCCGACAGATGCCTGACGCATATATCGCCGGTCCAAGGCCTTCACCATCATCAATGGCGAGCTATACAAGCGCAGCATTTTGGGTGTACTCCAACGGTGTGTCACCATCGGTGACGGCAAAACCATCCTCCAGGACATCCACGAGGGCATCTGCGGCCATCATGCGGGCATCCGCGCCCTCGTCGCCAAAGCTTTACGAGATGGATTCTACTGGCCAACGGCCATGAACAATGCCAAGGACATCGTCTAAAGGTGCAATGGCTTCCAGAGGTTTGCGGACAAGCCACATGCACCAGGGTCAGAGCTCAGGACCATACCACTGGCCTGGCCCTTCGCCCAATGGGGCCTCGACATGATGGGAAGACTGCCCAAATCTTCGAAAGGAGGCCACGTCTACCTCCTGGTCGCAGTCGACAAGTTCACCAAGTGGATCGAGGACATGCCCGTCACCAACCAAAAGGGCAAAACGGCCATAAAATTCTTTGAGTCCATAGTCTATAGGTTCGGCGTGCCTCACAGCATCATCACGGACAACGGCTCGAACTTCATCTCCAAAGAATTTCAGGACTTCTGCGAAGGCCTTGGCATCAACATATCATATGCCTCTGTGGAGCACCCGCAGAACAACAGATAGGTCGAAAAGGACAACAGTCTCGTAGGCGGTGGCATCAAGAAACGCCTACTCAACCCACTCGAACGACTTGTGGGAGCATGGGAAGAAGCGCTACCCACCGTCCTTTGGCGTACGACGCCAAACAGCTCAACTGGCTACACGGCATTCTTCATTTTACACGGAGCCGAAGCCGTGCTACCTGCAGAAGTACGCCATAAGGCCCCACGGGTCGTTTCCTATAGTGAAGCTGAATCATCGGTCGCACTCGAAGACGCCGTCGACACACTCGATGAAGCACGTGACATCGTCGTGGCTCGCTCAATGGTCTACCAGCAGAGCCTTCACAACTATCACAGCCGTCGGCTGCGTCCAAGGTCCTTCATCGAAGGAGACCTCGTCCTGCGACTCAAGCAAGAGCGGCCGAAGAAGCTCGAGTCACCCTGGGAGGGACCCTACATCGTCACCGAAGTCATCCCAGGTGGCGCCTACCGCCTCAAGGACGTCAAGTCAGGAGTCGCATACTCCAACCCATGGAACGTTGCACAACTACGATGCTTCTACCCCTAGCTATCTCTTTACTTTCAATAAGGCTACTCAGCCAAGGCTACTCAGCTGAACAATGTACCTCCTCGTTACGATATGAATAAAAGCTAAGTCCTCAGTCCGAAAATCTCTTTTCCTTGCATTTACTTTCTGTTACAACACACTCGGGGGCTCTGCCTCAACTCATGACTTCGTCGACTGAGAATAACACATGTAAACCTGAGTAGCTGGCCGTGTTAGGCTAACGAAAAGGACATGCATACAACAAAGCACCACGTGCTAACACAAGTAATCTTTATAACAAAGGGCACAATAAGCCCACTCGAATATATACAAGTTTTACATCTATCTTGTTATAGGATCTATCTATTCTGAAGATTCACATGCGCCCAATGCTCAAAGAGATCCACGATCTCTTCGGCATACTGCCTAACAGCCGCATAATGCTGGCGCATATACCAGAGGCTACCGTCTAGTCGAAGAGGCAGCCCAGTCGCCACAGCCGCAAGGTCGACATCAGGGTGATGCAGCCGAACAAGCGAAAGGGAAGCCTTCACGCCTACCACAAGCTGATGCCGCACCAACTCCTTCACGTGACCCATGTCTCGACACTTCGATAGCAAACCCCAAAGAGTGGAAGGTGCCTCGTTCAGGGGGAACATGACGTACAGAATCAACGCCAGAGATGTTTTCGCCTGCTTCAACACACGCGAAACCTGATGCACACGATCCTGCACCGTCGCAAGGACCGTGGCCCGGTCACGATCCATCCAGAAGAAGTCGCCATTTTCCAAGTCTTGTTGGGTCAAACAATTGATCCGAACTGCAACACGCTCCTTCTCCTCCCTCGGGACAAGTTTGGCACCTGCAGAAAAACTCAGAGTAAGGCGACAAGCAAACAAAATGCATCCAAAGACGAGCAGCAGCTCAAGAAAACTCACGTTTCAGTTGCTCGCTCAACTGCCGCAGCTCCCCCATCAGATACTCCTCCCTGGCGGTAGCCCGCTCAGTCTTCGACTTCCACACGTCTGCGTGGCCCCGAACGCCAAGGACCTCCTTCTCCATGCTACGGACGCAATCGTGAAGGAAAACAAGCTGCGACGCATCATCCAACGATGGTATTGGATCTGGAGTAGTCTAAGTACCAACGGGTCCCTCATCCGAAGGCCCCTAAAAGAACAGAAAACAAGGGTATGAAAATCACACACATCTTTGGTGACAGCTCGAAATATAACTTATATACATCAAAAGCCACTACGTGGCACAAGGATAAATTGTTCATCAGCAAAAGCTTACAACAAAAGGAAGAAGACAAAACTATCCTAAACTACAACCCCAGAGCCTAGACATCAGCACCCAGAGTGGCCTCGGAGCCAGAGTGCCTGCTCTTAGCCTCCCTCTGCTGCCTCGCAGCATAGGTCGCCAACAGGTTAATGACCTTGGCCCATAACGCTTACAGTGGGAGGCGAAAAGAGAAAACGGTACCTCTAAGCCTGATGACCCACAAGTATAGGGGATCGCAACAGTCTTCGCGGGTAGTATTACCAAATTTATTGATTCGACACAAGGGGAGCCAAAGAATACTTGCAAGCCTTAACAACTGAGTTGTCAGTTCAGCTACACCTAGAAATAGTTCTTGCTCACAGAAGTTTATGAGTAGCAACAGTTTGGTAGTAGCAACAGCAAACCAACGGCAACAGTGAAACAAGAGCAAAAGTAACAGTAACGGTAACAGTAGGATTCAAGTGCAGTAGGCATAGGGATGGATGGACGGGCATTGCATGGACGAGTCTAAACATGTAACTTCAAGATTTAGGACATTGCAGATAAATAATAACAAGCATCCAAGTACTAAACAATCCTAGGCATGTGCTCCAAATATAGTCATATGTGCTCGCAATGAGAACTTGCACAACATCTTCTGTTCAGCCAGCCCGTGGCAGCGGGGCCTCTAGGGAACTACTGGCAATTAAGGTTCTCCTTTTAATAGAGCACCGGAGCAAAGCATTAACACTCTATGAACACATGTGATCCTCACACCACAGCCATCCCCTCCGGTTGTCCCAATTATTGTCACTTTGGGGCCTTTGGATCCAGACAATGATATGTGTACACAACTTGCAGATAAGATCAAAAACAATACTATCATAATGATTCAATAATAAGTTCAGATCTGAGATCATTCCACTCGGGCCCTAGTGACAGGCATTAAGCACAACAAGTTGCAACAAAGTCAGATATCACTAAAAGAGATACTAGGCACTATGCCCTAACAGATCTTATTCGATTACATGATAGAACTCATCCAATCCCTACCATCCTCAAGCCTACAGCGGGGGATTACTCACTCATGGACGAGGGAAACATCGGTGGTTGATGGAGATGCGTTGGTGATGACAATGGCTATGATCCTCTCCAAATTCCCTGTTTCGGCAGGGTGCCAGAATGGAGTTTCTGGATCCAAATCTTTGTTTCTGGTGGCGGCGGTGGAGCAGAACTCTTTCTGGAAAACTATCGACCCCCCTCCCCCGCTTTTTAGGTCGAAAGTCAACTTATAGGCACAGAGGGAGGCCGAGGAGGTGCCTGGGGTGGCCGCACCCCCTCGAGGCGCGGGGTCGGGTGGGCCCGTGCCTGGGGTGGGTCTGGGTCCCCGGGCCTCCCCTTCGTCTCTTCTTCTGGCTCCGTGGATCTTCTGGTGAAATATAATTTTTGGCATATTTTCTGGGATTTTTCCTGATAGTTCATTTTCTGCACAAAAACAAGACACCAAGGTAATTCCACTGAAAACAGCGTCAGTCCGTGTTAGTTGTATCCAAATCACACAAGTTTAGAGAAGAAACAATAGCAAAGTGTTCGAGAAAGTAGATATGTTTTGGACGTATCAACTCCCCCCAATCTTAGCTTATTGCTTGTCCTCAAGCAATTCAGTTGAAAACTAAGTGTGATAAAAGAACTTTCATGAACACTTTGCTTCATATGATGTAAATATTCTCAGCACAGGAGTAGATGCTTAGACAATTCATAATAAGGAGTATTCAACTAAGTCTATTCAACAGTCATTGCAAGCTATGAAGAGAAACCAACTCAATAATAATAAGTAGCATGAAACATAAACATAAGCAACATTGCAATTCTCATAATAAGGTATGATAGAGTCGTATCTCGCTTGCCTTTGTTTGAAGGGCACAATATAAATGCCAAGGCACCTCTGAAGTTCACATGAAGACTAGAAGTAAAGATATCAGAGATACAAGCATTAAAGTTATGACATAGTTAACCAAGTTTTGGAACAAACATAAAAATGACAACTATGCTCTCAAGAAGGTTCTCATAGAATAAGTGGTGACTCAACAAGGTTGTGAAAACGGTTTTGTGAAGGTTTGAAAGGGTTCCCAATGCCGAAAGGAAGATACTCATTAGCTTTGATCTCTCATTGCCCCTATCATAGGAATCATCATGTGGTTAAGGTGAAAGTGAGGTCCAATCTGAATCATATGCTTGACAGACCATAGACTGGAAATCCCATGTCCCTTGAGTACGAGGGTCGCTCCGAATGCTACTCAACTTTGGTCACCTGACAGGAGCTTTCCCATAACCAAAATGACAAGGCAAGCAGACAATGAGCATCTCAGCAATCTTTTTATTTACCATATGCATAGCTTTTTATTGAGGACGCTTCATAGATACTCATTATGGTGTTGCTGCAAGTTTCCACCATGATTAGGCATGTCTTAGGCTAGGGGTCCATGCGTTTCTCTAACACAATGTATAAACTCCATGAACTCACAACCTCCCCTTTTATTTCACATCGTCGACATCCGTAAACAAAAGAGCAAGGAATCAACTAGATGAGATATCCAAAAAGTGTTGAAAGCGTTCCCCGTGGCAGCATGGTTCTGCTGACTCCCAGTATATAATTAGCAAGCATATAACTTTCATGGACTAGTCACAATGGTTCAGAATTATTAAGTGCAAGGAATAAAGTGTGCCAACAAGTTCGTGAGAGATTTACTAACTAACTTTCTCAAAATAGACAAACATTTTATTTTGGAAGAAAACACGGCATATAGAGTATGCGTTGAAGTAGCAAATGATGCTAATAGGTAGGTATGGTGGACACAGCTGGCAATATTGGTTTTGGGGAGTTGGAAGCACATGTGGAGCACATACTCAGTGCAAATGAAGGCTAGCAATAAAGAGGGAGCGACAAACGAGAGAGCAATAACTGTCATAATCATGCTTGCAACAAAACAAGACTAACTATGGAATGAAAGTGATACAAGAACTCTAAGGAAAAATAAATCATCAAGGCTTACTGACTATTGATTAGTCATATGCATGCGTGAGCATGTGCCAAGTCGATTCACATAAACAGTCAGAGGAGGATACCACAATGTCATACCAAAGTATGAATAAAACAATGCAAGCAAACATTCATATGACATGCTACAAACTATTAGCAAGATGGAGCTGATCATACACAAGCAAGAACTACTAAGCATCCATAATGACATACACCTTACACAAACATGCTAAGCATGCCCACAATGATGAGTATATGTACAAAAATGAAATAAATAGAGTTCGTTACCAGCCTCTTACCACACCTCGAGTTGTCTTAATCTTCATTATTGCCCTTCACTTGTGTGACTTGAATAATTAACATGAAACCAAAATCCACTGAGGACAGCTGAACCCTGCAAAGAACTCACAAAACCAAAGAAGACCAACAAATATTTTTGGTGTTTTTGATTTTTTAGAAACAAGCAAACAAAGAAAAACCAAACAAAAGCAAAGCAAACCAAACAAAGCAAAGCAAAATCTTTTTGGATTTTTCTTTTAAGGAAAACCAAAGCAAAGAAACAAAGAAACAAACCAAGAGAAACAACGAAAATATTTTTGGTATTTTTGGGTTTTTAGAAAGAAGCAACAAAAACCAAAAACAAAGCGAAAACAATGGATATACAAAGAACCGACCGAACATGATATATATATATATATATATATATATATATGAGTGTGATGTCGGTGTACCTCCCCATAAGCTTAGGATTTTGGCCTAAGTGGGGCTCAATAGCGCGGATGGTACCCCCATGCTGGTGGGTCATCATAGGAATGATCATAGTCAGGCACCTGCGATGAAGAAGAAGACGCACCCCAATTAAATGAGGGCTGCTGGTATGAAGACTCTCCCAAGTTGGAGGGCTGAACCGAATTGTCTTCGGCATCCTCTTCAACATTCTCATCTTGCTGGGAGAGTTCCCCCACATAAGTGTGAACCTCGTCCTCCGTAAGTGACCATCCTTGCCTGTTATCAAAGTTAAACAAAGCAGGTGCAGGCAAATAAACTATTTTCTCAGTCCTACCCTTTCTTCGACCTTGCTGGGCAAAAGATATTTCATATGGTAAACTTCTCACATTGGCTCCCAAAGAAACAAAACCATACTGAATCATGTATTCAATATCAAGCCTCTCTATGGGGAACTGAAAATCTGAAAATTGAGGCTCTAAACCATGGAAAGCTAGCAATCTAGAAGCAATGAGACCTCCACAAATTCCACCCTTCTCACGGTTGGTGGTGAGACAGTGAGCTATCAAAGCACCCAGACTATAAGAACTATTCCTATTCAGAGCAACTGCAATAAAAGCTAGATCAAAAGAAGACAAATTCCTAGCAATCTTTCTAGCAAGAACGCACTTGGTAATAAAATAAGCAAAGTATCTAATAGCTGGGAGCTGAATATTCCGAATTTTACCACTTTCCTTTGAGTAGTCGAAACCTTGGCAAATCTCATCATACAAATCAACAAGTGACTTGGGCCTCTCCTTGATCTTCTCACAAGATCCCCACTGAGGTACTCTAATTGCTGCACAGAAATCAGCAAAAGGCAGGTCGACAGGTATATTATATATTTTGTAATGGACCATGGGATTAGAATTAGACCAAGTGAACCGGAAGTCCTACACAAAATCCATGGTTAGCTTAAGATATTGGATTGGTTCACCTTGAACAAAGTGTTCCAACCTTGCATTTGTAACCATAGTTTGGAAATCTTGGAGGATCCCCGTAGCTCTCATAAATTCATGGCATGGATATGTGGAAGGAAAAACTGCCTCCTCACGATGAACCTTCATTGGCTCATGCACCATCAAGTCATATTTATTCAGTGGATAAGTACTTAGCTTCCTCGCTGAAATTTTTAAAAAACCATCAAACCAAGTCATTTCTATGTTGATAAATGATGAGCAACTACTATAGGAACTTGCTAGAGGACTACACATGCATCAAAACAAAGTTTCTAAGCAAAGAACAAACATGCAAGCTCAAACAAACTGTCGCCTATAGAAACAAAATACTCAAGATACAATCTACCAATCACAAATCTAATTGGACAAGTGGAGGAATCACATACCAAGGAGCAAACCCTCCAAAAATCAGCACTTGAGATGGGCTGAACAAGGAGATCAAAAATCACGAGCAAGAACAGCAAGAACACGAGCTTGAGTAAGTTTTCCGTTGTTTGTCGGGAGAGAGAAAGAAAGTGGCTTTGAGGAGGCAGCCTAGAGGGGCCCATGTGGGCCATACCTCCCCTAGGCGCCGCCACCTGGTAGGCCACACCTACCAGGGGTCTGGTGGCCTGGGGTGCCCCCCTGGGTCACCTCAGGTGCCACTCTGCCCCTTTTTTCGAGGAAAAAATATTTTGAATTTTCTAGTATTTTTTGGAAAACTTTATTTTTGGCCAATTTTCAGGGTATGAAAATTGATTTTCTCGCTGAAACAGTTTTTTCAGAAGCAAAAGCAAACCAAAAGCCAAACTATAGGATCTCTAAGAAACTCAAACAAGCAAACAACTAGCAAAACTAAAGCTAAAGCAAAGACTAGGAAGGAGAAAGGAAAAAAGAAAGCAAGTATAACCACAGTGGAAACATTATTTTGTTCATTAAAATCCTTTTGTTAATAAGGTTGATCATGTCTTGTTACGAAAACAATCTTATATGAAGCAAAACTTTGCATTCCACAAGGTGATTATGTTACCTCATACTTGATAGCAATGGTCCCAAACATAATGGTTTCAAAATTTTCTTGTGGAATGGGACAATATATTTCTCCAACCTTAATGCCTTCAATGTTTTCAATAGAGTTCAGGCAATAGCTCTTAACAACCTTCTTGTGGAAATAGACAGTGTGCTTTGAATGTTACTTTTCCTTTATTGCAATTGATGATAGCACATGCAGTATTAAGAAAAGGTCTCCCAAGAATAATAGACATATTATCATCTTTAGGCATTTCAAGCACAACAAAATCAGTTAAGACCATGCAATTATGAGCAACTTGAACATCCTCACATATACCAACAGGAATAGTGGTTGACTTATCAGCCATTTGCAAAGAAATATCAGTTGGTATCAACTTTTCTAGCTGGAGTCTCTTGTAGAGAGAAAAAGTCATAACACTAACTCCAGCTCCCAAATCACATAAAACGGTTCTAACATAATTATTCTTAATGGAGCAAGGAATAGTTGGTATACCTGGATCACCAAGTTTCTTTGGAACCTTACCATTGAAGGAATAATTAGCATGTAGAGTAGAAATCTTCTCATTAGGAATCTTCCTTTTATTAGAGACAATATCCTTCATATACTTTGAATAACGAGGCAACTTAATAGCATCAGTCAAAGGAATTTGCAAGAATAAAGGCTTCATCCACTCACAAAACTTGTTGTAGTGTTCCTCCTCCTTTGACTTGTATTTCTTACCTGGAAAAGGCATAGGTTTTTGCACCCAAGGTTCTCTCTCTTTACCATGTTTATTAGCAATAAAATCTTCCTTTATGTACCTAGTGTTCTTAGTGTGCTTCTCAGGTTCTTCCTCACCTTCCTCCTTATCAGGAGACTCATTATTATCATTACCACTCTCAGTTTCAGCATCAGAGACAGATATACTATTAGGATCTATAGCAGGTTCAAGTGGTTCCTAAACTATCTTATGTTTCTTTTTCTTTCTCTTATGGGGACTACCACTATCTTCACCTTGTTGAGAATCCTGCTCAATACTTTTAGGGTGTCCTTCAGGATATAAACGATCTTGAGTAGCTATACCACTCCTAGTTCTAATTGCATAAGCATGTTTATCTCCTGAAGCAATAACTAGCATATCCTTTTGTACCTTAGAAAGTTGATCAAGTTGGGTTTGAACCATTTGAAAGTGTTTACAAAGCATTTTAATATCATTAGAAGTTATTTCCACAATATCTTTCAACTCATGGATAGCTCTAGAGTTTTCCAATAAATGATTCTGAACTTGTTTATTTAAATTCCCTTGCTTAATAATAAAAGTGTCAAGTTCCTCTAAACATTGATCAGGAGGCTTACCATAAGGAATATCACCTTCATCAAAGTGTTGGAGAGAGTGTAACTCAATAGTAGATGAGTGGGGAATTGGCTTACATAATTTGACGGGGGAATACCAATCGGGGTATACCCATGAAGAGGAATCGCCAGCTGGATCGCCGATCCCAGAGCGGGTCGACTCGCCGAATACGGAGACTGGCACATACTGGACCCAGGCGACTAGCTCCGACTGGAGGCCCAATGTACCGACTCCAATAGAAAGCCCACTAGCACTTGTAAACCCTAACTGGCTGCATATATAAAGCCACCAGGGGCACCCCCACGGGGTATCCTCTCCCACATTAGATCAGATCTAGTCTCTCCCTCCGCCTACGACAGCTCTCATATAAACCAATCTATACTCATACTAGATTGATAGAAGGACGTAGCGATCCTCCATCGAGGGGACGTGAACCTGGGTACATCGTGTGCCAATCTCGCTCCCGGATTCTCCTACGTCGTCTTGCTCCCTCTACGTAAGCTACCCCAAGTAGCATCTGCCGTGCAATATCACGACAGTTGGCGCCCACCGTGGGGCAAGCGATGCTTGGAGCGTGATAATCTAGGCGGGATCCTCTAATTTCTGATGTCGTTCGCGTGGCAATTTGCTGATCCGCGGTGTGTGAGTTTGTCACGCGTGCATAATAAGATAAACACGGAGACGGGTCCAATCGGACCAGGCTTGGCGATCTCCACGTGACTTGTTCCGTGTGCTGGAGGCGCTTTATCAGGCTCACATGCGCTCGATCGCGTGCGACCAGGAACTGGCTGGTTTTTCTTTATATGATCCCATCTCTTCTCATTATATTGATTATTCTTTCAACGAATTATTATTTAATTTAAATCTAATCACGTGTATATTGTTTGCACTTACACGCACTGTTTGGAGGATTTTCTCATGCATATATAATTGGATCGATCATGGTTGTGAGTCGCAGAGCCTGAGGCGCGTGTCCGATCCTATTAGTGGATCAAGTCCTATGACCTCAGACGGATCAACTCCAGCGTCTGCGCCACGTCAACTCCACCCGTAAAAAATCCGACAAGGCGTCGCCCGTGATCCAATCTGCCATTTCATACGAGAACTGCTGTGAAGGACTCAGGTTTGCGAGCTAACCGGCCTGTTCCAGCCGGCCACCAAGCACACACAGTTGTATTGGTGGGGTTTCGTCGGCTTTAACAGGACATAACGATCCAATTTCAGATGAGTCGTATCTTTTATCCAATTGATTTTGCTGCTAATTATTTTATTCAACTACCCAGCAACTGTCTTTTGGATCAGATTCAACCACTCGCCGTCTCGGCCGAGCTTGACTTGATCCTCTTATATTTCTAAAAAGCTGGTTCAGGATCATTGCGCCATAGCGGACTTGCCACGGTCGGCGACCGGCTCTCCACGAACACGCCATCACGGGATCTCCATGTTCGGCAACTCGCCCGCAGCAAACTCTCCACGGTCAAAGACTCGCAATGTTCGGCGACTCGTCCGCCACAAGCTCGCCATGCTCCGGAACTCGCCAAAACGCGGACACGCTTAAACACGGACTCGCTAGGCTAGAGGACTCACTCGCAGACTCGTCCAGCGCGGACTCTCCTGCCGCGGGATCGCCATCGTGACCTCGCTCTCGCGGCCTCGCCATCGTCGAGTTCCGCCAAAGCGCGATCTACGTCAGCCGCGTCGACATCGCCATAGCGCGACCTGCGTCCGCCGCGCGACCCCGTGTCCGCCGCGTCGACCATGTGTCTACCGCGTCGATTTCTCCATAGCGCGACCTCCATCCGCCGCGAGACCCCGTGTCCGCCGCGTCAACTTCGCCATAGCGCGACCTCCGCCCGCCGCGTCGACCCCTGTGTCTGTCGCGTCAACTTCGCCATAGCGCGACCACCGTCCGCCGCGTCGACCCCATGTCTGTCGCGTCGACTTCGCCATAGCGCGACCTCCGTCCACCGTGTCGACTTCGCCATAGCGCGACCCCTTGTCCACCGCGTCGACTCCTTCCGGCTACGTCGAATGCGTACGCCGCGCCTGCTAAGGAACCTTCATCGTCCGAGTCGACAGAGAGGGTCGCATGCCACGCTGCGTGGACTCACCACTGGGCTTCTCTTCCCTCTGGGAAAAATCAATTTGCCTTTGTCAACCTTTGAAAGAGCGACTCACAATGGCCAAGTAGTGTGGACGAGGACTCGCAAACCGAGCCTCAGATCGTCCACGAAAAACGCTAACCGAGAGCCATCATTGGAGTCGCCTTGCTCGACTGGCCTTCCGGGCCAAGACAAATGGCAATGCTACATAAACAGCACCATGTCCTCCTCAACCTTAGACATTGCGACTCACACGGCCAAGTACTGCGGACGAGGACTCGCAAACCGAGCATCGGATCGTCTAGGAAAAACGTCCAGCCGAGAGCCATCTTTGGAGTCGCCATGCGACTGGCCCCCCGGGCCAAGACGAGAGACTCGCAAACAAAAACAGCGCAATCAATCCTTACCAACGCGGACTCGCTCCCCTCACGGAATTGCAATCATCGCGGACTCGCTCCCCTCGCGGAATCGCCACACTCGGGGACTCTTCCCTCGCGGAATCGCAATCATTGCGGATTCGCTACTATCACGGACTCACAATCATCGAGGACTCGCTCACCGCGAACTCTCCTCTCGCCGGTCGCCCGACCTTGCCGCTCGCCGCGCTCGGGGACTCGGCGCTCGCCGGTCGCTCGACCTCGTCACTCTCCGCGCTCGGGGACTCGGTGTCCGTCGGTCGCTCGGCCTCGACGCTCGCCGGTCGCTCGACCTCGTCACTCGCCGCGCTCAGGTACTCGGTGCTCGCCGGTCGCTCAACCTCGCCACTCGCCGCGCTCGGGGACTCGGCGTCTGCCGGTCGCTCGACCTCGCCACTCGCAACCACTACTATTTTCAGAATATGCATCTCTAAAGAGCCTCAAGTCGCCTCTACAAGCCAACTCGAGCCTCGGGGACTACTCCTAGGTATGCTGCGTATACGCGTGGTTCCACGACCACGGACTCGCCCTCGCGTAATCAACGCGCTTGGGGACTCGCCACCGCGGACTCGCCCTCGCGTACTCGCGCTCGGGGACTCGCCCGCAGACTCGCCTTCGCGTACACAACACGCTCGGGGACTCGCCACCGCGGACTCCCCCTCGCGTACACAACACGCTCGGGGACTCGCCACCACGGACTCGCCCTCAAGTACACAACACGCTCGAGGACTTGCCACCGTGGACTCGCCCTCGCGTACACAACACGCTCGGGGACTCGCCACCACGGACTCGCCCTCGCGTACTCAACGCGCTCGGGGACTCGCCACCGCGGACTCGCCCTCGCGTACTCGCGCTCGGGGACTCGCCGCCGCGAACTCGCCCTCGCGTACTCAACACGCTCGCAGACTCTCCACCGCGAACTCGCCCTCGCGTACTCAACGCGCTCGGGGACTCCCCACCGTGGACTCGCCCTCGCGTACTCAACACGCTCGGATACTCGGCGCGCTACAGACAGCACCACTCGCTGGTCTCCCAACCTCGCCACTCGGCGCGCTCGGGGAATCGGCACTCGCCGGTCGCTTGACCTCGCCACTCGCCGCGCTCGGGGACTCGGCACTCGCCGGTCGCTCGATCTCGACACGCTCCACGTTTGGGGACTTGCCGCAACTGGCGGCTTCACCGACACCCTGCGTCTTTTGCCAACTGTCCATCACCGACTGGCTCACGCCGACCGCCTCCCGCTTCACGGTTGTTTTCTCTGTTCAGGAGCTCGTCGCCGATTCGCTGCGACCCATCATCAAGACTCTCTGCGCCCTGCTTCAAGCCCGCGTCGAATCGACAACGCGCTCGGGGACTACGGATGGGGAATACCAATCGGGGTATACACATGAAGAGGAATCGCCAGCTGGATCGCCGATCCCAGAGCGGGTCGACTTGCCGAATACGGTGACTGGCGCATACTGGACCCAGGCGACTGGCGCCGACTGGAGGCCCAATGTAGCGACTCCAATAGAAAGCCCACTAGCACTTGTAAACCCTAACTGGATGCATATATAAAGCCACCAGGGGCACCCCCATGGGGTATCCTCTCACAAAATAGATTAGATCTAGTCTCTCTCTCTCCGCCTACGGCGGCTCCCATGTAAACCAATCTATGATCATATACTAGATTGATAGCAGGACGTAGCGATCCTCCACGGAGGGGACGTGAACCTGGGTACATCGTGTGCCAATCTCGCTCCCGGATTCTCCTACATCGCCTTGCTCCCTCTACGTAAGCTACCCCCAGTAGCATTTGTCGTGCAATACCACGACATAATTCTTTTATAGGAGGTAGATTCTTCACATCTTCAGCTCTAATACTTTATCCTCTAGACATTTCTTAGCTTCCTTCATCACTTCATCATTTAATGTAATAACTTCCCTCTTCTTTGTTGTTGGTATTGGAACTGGTTCAGGCATAACTGGTTCAGGAGTAATAGGCTCAGGTGCATTCAGCTCAGTTGAAGTCTAATCATCATAATTCTTGCTTATCTTAGTCATTAATTCTTCAGCATCTGTAGGAGTCCTTTTCCTGAAAACACAATCAGCAAAGCTATCTAGGTAGGTCCTAGAATCATCAGTTAGTCCATTATAATAAATATCAAGAATCTCATTCTTAGGTAATGGACATCCAGGATGTGCATGAATCAAGGCACACAATCTTTTCCATGACTCAGGCAATTTCTCTTCTTCTCCCTGTTTAAAATCAAAAAGTCTTTGCAAAGCAGCATGTCTAGCACTGGGAGGAAAATATTTCTGGAACAAAGAAGCAATCAAGCAATCAGGGCTATCAATGGAACCATGAGGTAATCTATTAAACCAAGCCCTAGCTTATCCTTTTAGTGAAAAAGGGAAGATCTTAGCAACAAAGTACTTGCGCATCTTAAAATCATCAGAGAATAAAGCACTCATAGTAGAAATCTCATTCATATGAGCCACAACACTATCATTTTCAGTCCCACAAAAAGGTTCTTTCTCAACAATATCTAAATAAGATAAATCAAGAGAGAAATCATAATCTTCATCTTTAATATCTATGGGAGAAGTGGCAAACTTAGGATCAGAGGACAACTTAGGCATAATAGTATGTCTAGCAAGGAGACTCTTACACTAGTACCATGTGTGTTTCGGCACCCTTCAACAAAATCATTAGTGAACTCAATGTAACCATCATTAATATCATAACTCTCACTAGCCTCAGGTGATCTAACAGGTGTAATAGTGTCTTCACTAGGAGTTTCAGTATTTCCTAGACCAGCCATAGTAGCATCTAGAAAAGGACCTAATGAACCACTCGCATCAAGCACAGTAGAAGTAACATCATGAGCATCAAAAGCAGTTTCAGACTCAGCAGTAGTAGCAGTGTGTGTAGCATGTGTATGTGGTGGTGGTGTGACAAGCTTACTTATAACAGACGATGAATCAAGAGCAGCAGAGGTGTTTAGGACTGTACCTCTTCTTGTAGTGGATGGTAAAACAGGGAACTTTCCATCATGAGACTTCCCCATGATGAAAGGAGTAGCAGTGAACAATAATAGATCCAAGTGAACTTACAAATAAACCTATGCTCCCTGGCAACGGCGCCGGAAAATAGTCTTGATGACCCACAAGTATAGGGGATCGCAACAGTCTTCGCGGGTAGTATTACCCAATTTATTGATTCGACACAAGGGGAGCCAAAGAATACTTGCAAGCCTTAGCAACTGAGTTGTCAGTTCAGCTGCACCTAGAAATAGTTCTTGCTCACAAAAGTTTATCAGTAGCAACAGTTTGATAGTAGCAACAGCAAAGCAACAGCAATAGTGAAACATGAGCAATAGTAACAGTAACGGTAATAGTAGGATTCGAGTGTGGTAGGCATAGGGATGGATGGACGGGCGTTGCATGGACGAGTCTAAACATGTAACTTCAAGATCTAGGGCATTGCAGATAAATAATAACAAGCATCCAAGTACTAAACAATCCTAGGCATGTGCTCCAAATATAGTCATACGTGCTCGCAATGAGAACTTGCACAACATCTTCTGTCCAGCCAGCCCGTGGCAGCGAGGCCTCTAGGGAATTACTGGCAATTAAGGTGCTCCTTTTAATAGAGCACCGGAGCAAAGCATTAACAATCCGTGAACACATGTGATCCTCACACCACAGCCATCCCCTCCGGTTGTCCCAATTATTGTCACTTCGGGGCCTTTGTATCTGGACAATGATATGTGTACACAACTTGCAGATAAGATCATAAACAATACTATCATAATGATTCAATAATAAGTTCAGATCTGAGATCATGGAACTCGGGCCCTAGTGACAAGCATTAAGCACAAGAAGTTGCAACAAAGTCAAATAGCACTAAAAGAGATACTAGGCACTATGCCCTAACAGATCTTATTCGAGTACATGATAGAACTCATCCAATCCCTACCATCCCCAAGCCTACAGCGGGGGATTACTCACTCATGGATGAGGGAAACATCGGTGGTTGATGGAGATGCGTTTGTGATGACGATCAAACATCAAACAACGCATCTTGGTTTCTGGTGGTGGCGGCGGAGCGGAACTCTTTCTGGAAAACTATCGACTCCTCCCCCTGGTTTTTAGGTCGAAAGGCAACTTATAGGCGTAGAGGGAGGCCGAGGAGGTGCCTGGGGTGGCCGCACCCCCTCCAGGCATGGGGTCAGGTGGGCCCACGCCTGGGGTGGGTCTGGGCCCCCTAGGCCTCCCCTCCGTCTCTTCTTCTGGCTCCGTGGATCTTTTGGTGAAATATAATTTTTGGCATATTTTTCGGGATTTTTCCTAATAGTTCATTTTCTGCACAAGAACAAGACACCAAGGTAATTCTGTTGAAAACAGCGTCAGTCCGTGTTAGTTGTATCCAAATCACACAAGTTTAGAGAAGAAACAATAGCAAAGTGTTCGAGAAAGTAGATACGTTTTGGACATATCAGAGCCGTCTGGCACTGTTGGCATCTGGGAGGTGACGTGCTGAAGATCCAGCTCCGCTCGCCATGGCCATGGCCAGCCCCATGGAGGCGCTGATGCCCTTCTACTTGCGCTTATAGGCCGCAGGGGCATCCTCCGACAACGCATCCGCCAGAGCGTCGACATCCTCAAGAGCAGCGCCCTTGGGAACGAGCTCCCTATAGAAGCATCGAAGAACCTCCTTCGCCAAGGAGCCAGCAATAGTGCCGCAGCGATCTTCGACCGCTGCGGTGGCATCGTCAAGAGCATTCCCGTGCTCCATCACACCGCGATCAAACAAGATGCCCGAAGTATCTGAGACAAAGAAAACAAGAATATGTCCCGAATAAGAACAAGATATGGGGCAGCCGAAGAAGGGAGGATGAATCAAATGCACTAACCAGAGAAAGCCTTGGCCGCAGCCATGAGCCTGTCGGCCATCTCCTTCTCACGAGTGGCAGCCGTAGCGGCCAGCTCCCCCTCGCGGTCCGTAGACTCTTTCCGCAGGCGCTCCTGAGCCTCGACGGAAGCACATACCTCCTTCTCTAGGCGCTCCTTCGCCTCAACATCATTTGCAACCTTCTTCTCAGCTCGACCAAGGCTCTTGTCAAGAGCGTCTAGCCGACGAAGGGCCGCATTATTTTCATCTGCAAATGTCAAGAACAAAGGGTCAATCGAAGCAAAGAGACAACCGAAATAAACAATGAATGATCAAACTACGTACCTCGAAGCTGCTGCATACTGGCCTCCAGCGCCAGATGCTGCTGGATGAGAAGGTTCGCACTGTGCACAAAGGGCCGTGGAAATAAGCAGAAGCAAACAATCAAGAAAGCATCAGGGAAATGGCTCGGGGGCTACGCCCTAAAAAGAGCAAAAACACCCAACAAAACAACCCGAAAAGGCTCGGGGCCTCCCCCTAAAAAAAGAGAAGAAGCAGAAAACTTACGTGCTCAGATGGAGACTCCGAAGGTCCATGTGCGGTCTTTTGAGCAAAGACCACCCGATCCTCTCGCGGAGAGGGGTTCGGGGCGTCATCCACAGAGTCGGCCACCATCTGAAAGGGAGGGGCCATCGGCTTCGACTCCCCTACGGCCTCTTGAGTGCCCTCATCAAAAGAGCCCTCCGAGGAGTGGCTTCAAGAAAAGTATTGGTCAAAAAACAGAAGAAAAATATTACTCACGGAATATAGCGCAGCCAAAACCACTTATGAGTCAATGTCGGAAAGATTGAAGACGGGCGGCGCCTTCTCCTTCTTCTTCTTCTTCTTGGCTGGCGGCTGTGGCGCCACAGCCTGAAGGGGCACAGCCGGGAATGGTGCGGAAGAAGCACCGTCATCCTCGCCGTGGCGGTCGAGAAATGATGGCCCCCTAGGCGTTGGTCGGGTCGAGATATCCGAAGATTCACTCTGACTTCGTGCGCGCTTTTGGGTTCGTCCCTCGCTCGGATCATCGGCTTCATGATTTGGCGACTGCGCCGGCAGGAGTTCGGACTCAGAGTCCAAAACCTCGTTGTCTGGCGCAACCGGAAACTTTTCGGGCAGCGGGGGAACCATGCCAGCCACCTTGAGCTCCTTCAAAAAGATGACATCAAAGATCAGTACATGCAAACAGAAGGAAAATCACTCGAGTAAAAGCGTAACGCGTATATCGCAAATCTACACCTACGGAACTGGGTTCAAAGCCTTGAAGGGGGGGCGTCAACGACTTCGCCGGGAGATCTTCATCACCCTTGTACTTCAGCAGCGGCCGAGGAACTTATCAAGGTCGCCCCTAGACAGCAGTTCAGCCGAAACTCTTGTCGGATCATGGCGGCCAGTATAAAGGAACATCGGATGTGCCCTCGCTTGGAGCGGCTGCACCCGATGTTTGAGGAAGGTGCAGATGATATCCACACCATTGACCTCCTTCTCCGCAACCATCTAGAGCGCCTCCACCCGACGGTAGAACTCCTCCACCTCCGCCACCTCTCCCTCTAGGATGTGGTTCTTCCAGGAACGCTTCGGGACAATCAACTGGGAGGAGTCGAAGGGGTCAAGGCCAAAGTCTTTCCCGTCCACTATGGAGTCGCGGATATAAAACCACTTCTTCCGCCAGTATTGGATGGACTCAGACATAGAAAAAAAGAACAGAAGATCTGATGGAAATGACGCAGCCGCCGAGTGGGTAGACCCCGCCGGTGCCGGACTGCTCTTCACGGAATAGAGATTCCGGAAGAGGCCAAAGTGTGGCTCGATACCGAGCCAACACTCGCAAAAAGTAATGAAGCAGGCGATGTGGAAAAGAGAATTGGGCGAAAGATGGTGGAGTTGTATGACATAGAAAAACAAAAGTCCACGAAGAAAATCGTGGAATGGGAGAGAGAGGCCGCGAAGAATGAATGCGACAAACATCATCGAAACCCTACGGGTGGACGGGGAATTACCTCGTCGCCTGGAAGCATCATCGCCTCCTTGTCCTGCGGGATCAATCCCGCATCACGCAGCTTGCGCAGGTCAGCCACGCGCGCCTCTGTGCGCCTCCAATTGCCATCGGTGATGCGCACAGCACCGGCAACACTCTTGCCGCCGCCGGCGGCGCTCAATCCCGCTCCGACGGACGTCTTCTTCGACTTCACCATTGCGGAGCGTCGACGGCGGCGGTGCACGCGCAGAAAGGAGGAGGGAAAGGATCGGAGAACGTCCAGTGCGCGCAAGGAAGAGCTCGTGAAAATGGAAGCAGCGAAGAAAGCAAATGGCAAAGGGTGAAAACAAATCACTGTTTTCCCCACGGTTATAAGGATGAGGACGATGACCAAGAGCCGTTCATACAGAAGCCCTAACGCCAAGGACAGATCCAACCGTCCACGTGTCAACACAGCAGCGAACCGTCGCCCGCACGCCGTCCACTATGCACGGAAACCGAGGAGACACCATATTTCTCGCCCCGTCACGCATGACTAGTCAACTTCAAGTCAGGAAATGGGACCCACGCTCGTCCTGTTAATCACATCTGGCGCCGCAAACGGTTGAGGTCATCGATCGTCAGCACTGACATCATCAAGAAGCCTAGCAATAGCTAGAATTTTTTCTACTGATCAAACAAGTACTTCCTCGAATCAACGATTCAAACAATTACTTGGGGGCTACTGCTATCAGGAGCGCTGGCCGCGCATCCGAAAGACGATTCAATAACTATCTTCGAGTCCCACGTTGAGTCTACGACTCCACTACGGACTCGGGGGCTACTCCCATAGGGAGGATTGATCAAGCATCCAGAAAAAATTGTGTCCTACGGACCCGAAGCTAAAAATAACTGAATTAAAAATCTCTGCTTGAGTCTACGACTCGAACATACCAATGCTATGAATTTTTCGACTGCGATCCTTCGGATCAAAATGCAAAAAACTTTCTGGCAACTTTGCCTAAACCAACGCTAAGTGAGAAGCAATCTCCTTGGCCACCCGAAACACCTCCGCGGTGGTAAAATTTTGGATGTTGTGTCTACGACGCAAAGATAAGACCTACAGATACCATATGATGGCCTGGTAACGCACCTGACTGTGCTTTGTCAGTAAAACGTCGTGTCAACAGACACGATGAAAATCCTGATGGACGCGTTGGGTACATCACTCGAAAACTACTAGGATTCGATTCCTGTAAGACCTCAGCGGCCTGAGTCGAATTACGCCAGCATCCGTTCCAGATTCGAGTCTAGGGACTCAAATCTAAAAAAGATCATGTTGTTTTGTCCTATGACAGTTAACTGACCCTGATCCTTTAGGAGATTCAGGCACACGCATCAACAATCCCTACAAACTAAAACCATTCTCTTGTAAACAGGCATAAAACTGCACCCGAAAGACTAAGAAGTCCTCAGTCGAATCTACGATTCAACGAGCACTCGGGGGATACTGACATGGTTATACCCCACGGGTACACAACATCAGCATACCTAGTCCAGCCCGAAGGAAGGCCCACTACAAGATATGCGGCCTGCGGAGGTTCCGGGTGGCCCAAGCCCATGACGCCTTCAGATCGTTGGAGAACAAGACTAGAGTAGATAGAATATTCAAAGGGGAAACCCTAATTTGTAACCGACTCGACCTATGCCCGGGACCTGCCTATCTCTATATAAAGGCTAGGAGGGCACAGCGAGGAGGGCACCTCTCACCGCATACACACCTCCACGCCAGATTGCATCTGCGTACCCCTGTAACTTTCGGTTCTGCCGTAATCAAGAGAAGACAAGCAGGAGTAGGATTTTCCCTTCGGGGGCCTGAACCTGGGTAAATCTCGTATCCCCGTGTTGCTTGTATGTTAACCGTTCTACGATCTCCAGCATCCCCACCTTCTGCAAAATCCAAGCTCGTAACAATGGGCATTGACGAGATCGAACCTCGTCACTAGACATGAAAGCACAAGGAGGAGATACAACCATCTAGCTACTACATGGAACCGTAGTCTAAGGTGGAACTACTCATGCTTCATACCAGAGGCTGGCATGATGAAGAAGAAGGCCTCCGGGATGATCCCCCCGGCAGGGTGCCGGGAAGAGCTTCAGATCCCCCCGATCTAGGGACGATGGTGGCGGCGGCTATAGACGGTTTCGTGGAATATTGATCGGGTGCTTAGGGTTTAGGCATCAGGGGCTTCTTATAGGCGAAGAGGCGAGGCTGGGAGGCGGCCAGGGGCCCACACCCTACCCAGGCGTGGGCCCACCCTAGGCCGCGCCTAGGGGGTGTGGCCACCCTGTGGCGCCTCTCCGTCTCTCCTCTAGACTTTGTGTTCCCCTCGGTTAAATATTGACTTTGGCTTTTGTCCCATCCAATTCCTAGAATGTTTCCTTACTATCTTTTCTAGAACCAAAAATAGCAGAAAACAGGCAACTGGCACTGTGGCAACTTGTTAATAGGTTAGTACCAGAAAACATATGAAAAGCACCTCAAAGTGTGGACAAAGCAATGCAAAGTAGATACTAAAAAAGCATGTAACATCAAAAATTATAGATACGTTTCCGACGTATCATCGCCCCTGCGCGACCCAAGTACGGAACCCTAGCTACTCCTCGTCCCCAGACTTCCCCGCCCCCCTCCCAAGCTGCCATCGGCGTGCGCCACTGGGAAAAGATCACGCGGTGCCGGCGGCGGAGCGTCTTATCTACCCGACGCGAGGAGTTTTAGGCGGGGCGGCGAGCTCCTGGGCGGCAGTGTTGATGGGCGAAGGTCGGCATGGCCGGTGAGCGACGTCAGGGGCGGCTTCACATAGGCTTGAGGCGGCGGGGGTCTGCAGTGTGAGCGGCTTGGGGCGGCTCTTGGTGGTCGACGACGACTCGATGGCGCGCGGGCGTGGCTTCTGGTGGCCTGGCGGGCTTGTCCTGAGGTGGGATAGCTCTTGCTGGCCAACACCAGCGGTGGGACGAGCCCTAGCAGAGCCCCAACACAAGGTCTTGCTAGCCCAAATTTAGGCCCATTTGGGCCTGATCTGGGTCAGGCTGGCCCTAGCCAGAATTCAAGTCTGCAGGACGGACGACTGGTTGCTTCTCCCTAAGGGTCGATGGAGATCCAATGGAACCATGTGCTCTCTAGCACCTGTGTGCGATCGGGCCAGATCTGGGCCAGGCGATGGTTGTGGGTCCTCCAGGTTGCACCGTTGCTATAGCTGTTCTAGGCCAGGCGGACCCAGATCCGGTGGCCCTATCAGCGTTATCCTCTACTCTCATCTCAAGCCATGCCCAGGAGCCCCTTCGCGCCCTTGCGGCCGAGGTGGTGTTTCTCAGACCGATGGTGGTCCGGTAATCCTGGGCGTGTGTAGTGGTGGTGGTGCTACTACTTGGTGGTAGGGATCGAAGGTGGCGGTTGATCGCCTGGTGGACGGAGAAGTTGGGGCTAGCATGGGGTTGGTTTGGACGATGGTTCCTCTGCTGCAGTGCGGCGGTGGGGCTTCACGAGCCCTGGTGGGCTCGGCTTGGCCAGGAGGGCCTGGTTCGCTCTGCGGCTGTATTCGATCGGCTACCGCCTCTAGGTGGTGGAGGTAGTTCCCTCCCGCGCATTGTTGTTCCGGCAACCCCCACCGAAGCTTCCTCTTTGCTGGTCTATCGGCCCTACTTCGTGTGTCACGGTGCAATGGCGGTGGCGGATTGAAGACCGTGGTGGCGTGCGTTGGCGGACGATGAGCATGGTGGAGCAATGCGAAGCATTCGGGAGTGTGGTTTTTTAAGGGTCAGGAGAAATCCTTGTCATTTTTTCACCGCTGCGGGTACCACCGTCCTTCTTCTAGGGCGACAGGTGTATCTCTTTCCCACCTCCTGGAGCGTATCGGGAGAAATCCTAGGACCTGTCCGGGCAGCAGCGTCGTCATTGTCGCCTTCCTTGTTGAAGGTGCTGCTTGATATGTGTCGCTTCGGAGTGCTAGGCATCTTCCTCGTTTTCGTCAAGCCACTGCTATTGGCTTTTTTTATATTTTTGGTTTTCTTTTTTTAGAAGCTATACTGTCTAGTCCAGCAACGATATCAAATGGTTTCTATATTAATATAGCTGAGTGCATGATTGTTTCGAGGAGACCATTCGCAGCAACCGCCGGGAGCAGCCACGCTCTCGTAGAAAATCTCTCCCCGCCTGGACACTGCCTTGCTATGCAGCTCCCGAGTCGCTCTCTACCTCGCACACCCACATGGCCCCAATGCCCCGTGGCTTCACACTGGCTACATACTTATGTCACTTCTTCTTAAGCCATGTCCATTGCCGGAGAATATGACCACTTTTGTAGCAAGCGGGTCGACGACCAATCTTGGAGCAACTGCGTCCGGCATGGGTAGCGCCAGCGGACGGCGTGTATAGTAGCGGTGAACGGCGTTTGCAGCAAGGGGCCATCGGACGGCTGTTGGCCTTGCAGCAGCGGCGGCTGGTGTGGGTAGTAGGGGCGAACGGCGTTTGCAGCAAGGGGTCATCAGCGGCCGACCTTGCACCAGCCGCATCTAGCGTGTTTAGCTGCAGCGGACTACGTGTGTAGCAAGCAGGTCATCGGCGGCCGACCATGCAGCAGTTGCGTCTGGCGTAGGTAGCACCCGCGGACGACGTGTGTAGCAGCGACAAACGGCGTTCACAGCAAGGGGTCACCGACAGCCGACGTGTGTAGCACCGCAGTCAGCGTTTGTAGCAAAGGCGGCCAACGTTTGCAGCAAAGACGGCCGGCGTGAGTAGCACCGACAGCCGGCGTTTGCAGAAAAGGAGGCCGAGCACACCTGCGGCATGGGTCGATGTCGACCGGAGATGTGGGGCACTAAGCTATGCAGGGAAGTGCGTGGAGGTTGTCAGAACGAAGGTGGGGAGTAAATTACATATTCATACCACATTTGGGGCAGCGGTGACGAGTTGGTACAAACTTTGGTAATTTTAACAGGTAAGTGCAATGTTTGGGGCAACCAACGACAGATCGCTCAAAAACCGGTTTGATAGCGTGTTAACGCTGCGGGCCCGCTGTCAGATGCTGACTAGGCCTAAACGGCCGTTGGCCACCGTTAGAGAGCGACCCCTTCAGCACCTGGTCCGGCCCGACCCCGACCTGGAAACCTCCTGCACTCCCAGCACCTGTCGCTCCCCAAGCTCGTCCTTCGTCGTCGCATCGCCGCGCCACGCCGCCGCACCCCGCCGTCACCATGCCCTCTAGCAATCATTCCGAGAGCAGCCAGGACAGCCTGCTCTCTAACTTCGCCGAGCAGCACGGCCTCAGTCCCCGCAAGCCGGTAAGTCCATACAGTTAGGGTTAGGGTTTGTCAAATCTGGGAATTTTTCCTCAATTTGGCCTCAAATGTTTGGGTTAGGGTTTAATCTTTGCTCCCTCTGCCTTTGTTTAGATCCCAGAAACCATTTTCGACCAAGAGTACACCGTCTATGATGATTGTGATTTGAGGTGCAAGCATGACATGCCCATGTACCGCTATGTTTGCTTTGATCAGTACAATGACAGAGACAACACAAGGAGGAGGTTTCTGGCCTGTGGAAACAAGGTATGTGCAATGATTACCATTTTGACCTGACCAATATTTATGTACAGAAACATTTTAATATGACCTGGCCACCATTTGAATAAGACCTTTAAATTAGGTGCAAAGTAGATTAGATACTAGTATAGAACCAGTAAATTGTTTTAAGTTTTCCTTGCCTCTGCCTTTATAATTAAGCTACATAGTTAATTAAATAGCATGGCTGGTTGGTTCTTTGTGTAATTTAGCTCTTGTTTTAGCTACATAGATAATTTAGCTCTTGTTTTTAGCTACATAGATAATTTAGCTCTTGTTTTTAGCTACATAGATAATTTAGCTCTTGTTTTTAGCTACATAGATAATTTAGCTCTTGTTTTTAGCTGCATAGATAATTTAGCTCTTGTTTTTAGCTACATATATACTTTACCTATAGATAATTTAGTTGTTGTGACCCCAAAATTGTTTTAAGTTATTTTTGGCTCTTTTTGATTCTTTGTGTAGGATGAGGCTATGTGTGACAAAGTGGATTGGGTAGATCGGCCGTGGCCAGCTACACTCAAAAATAGTCTGCTCAAGCTATGGGGTATGTATGATTTTGAGAGTGAAATTAGAATGCATGGTAACGTGGAGTATGCCACTAAGAATTTTTAGCTGGTCTCGGATAAAAGGGAGTTAGAGAGGAAGAACATGGAGCTGCACAAGCAACTGGGGAAGGCTTTGGAGAATGTTGCAGACTTTTCTAACCATGACTATGAGCTTGAAGTGTCCAAGAGGGAGAAGGCAGAGCAACTGGTTGCCTCACTCGAGGAAGAAAACAAGAAGCTGCATACTCAGCTGGCAAAGAGGCCCAAGGCAAATGAAGATTATGCTGCTTTGAAGGAAGAAAAGAAGAAGCTGGAGCACTATGTTGCAGATATTCTCAAGCTCTCCCATGATCAGAAGGACAAGATCAAGAAGATAGTCCAGATCTATGGTGAATGAGTTGTTTGCATGTTCTTGTAATGAATTAGTAGTTTGTATTGAATGTTGAACATCATGTTATGTAATGGATTATTCCTCTAGTAGTTTCTATCTATGTTGAAGTGGATTCTAAATCATGTTATGTAATGGATTTTTAGTTTGTATCTGATGCATCTATTTGTCTGATGGATTATAAATATTTGCTATGATAAGCACGGTGGCGCCGCCCATTTGTGGTCGCCGGAGTAGTCACCTCTACGGCGGCACCTCCCATTTATGGTATTTGCATAATTTGATTCTCACAAATTGGACACAGATAAATCTCACTTGATTGATAACTCCACTTGATTCTCATAGCTAAATGGACCAAATGTAGCACTACATAACATGAACCATGTCATGTCCATTACAACATAGATAAATCTCACATCATGTCCAGATTTAGCTAACTGGACCAAATGTAGCACTACATCAAATGGGCATGCATTACATCATGTCCATCTCACAACCAAAAGATTAACTATGGTAAGGCATAAAGTATTGCATGTCATTTACAACATAGTTAACTGGTAAAATGAACCAACATGATTCAGTTTGAAGGGCCATCTTCCTGATCTGGTGGAACATAACCACAATTCATGTAAGCCCATGTCCTTGACCTCTTGTATGCTGGATATCCTGCTTCATACTCTGACTCTGTGGCTCTTACAGTAGATCTTGGTGGAGCTAGTCGTTGACCTCTTGTTGTAGCAGTGCTCCAGCTTGTTGAAGAACTTGGACCAGGAGCTCTTGGAGGAGCTCTAGGACGAGCTCTAGGATGAGCACTTGGAGGAGCACTTGGAGGAGCTCTTGGAGGAGCTCTAGGAGGAGCACTTGGAGGAGCTCTTGGTGGAGCATCTTCATCTATATTCTACTTGTAAGATAAACCAGTCAGTCAGCAGCAATGCAAGTTAAAACAATTACCACAAGTTAAAACAAATGACAGCAATGCAGGTTACTAACCACATGTTTGTTCTTTCTAGCAAGTAGATCTGCCCTCAGATCTTTAGTGCAACTTGTGTACCTATGGCCTTGCAAATTGCAGTTTGAGCAGTTAATTGTTCCCATCCTTGAGGTATCTTTAGCTTTGGGCTTCTCAAATTTCCCCTTCCTTCTCTTCTCTTGGTTTCTTCCTTTACTAATCTTGAAGTCAGGAGGTACAATGTCAGGAGTGTTGGTCTTTGTCCAATCATGTTGCCCAGGCACTGGAAAGATCATAGGCTTGAATGCTTCAATGTACATTGTTTTCTTGAAGAAACTGCTGACATAGTCTTCAGGTTTTTGCTTGGCCTTGATTATAGCAGAGCAAGCATGATTGCAAGGAAGCCCTGTGACATCCCATCTCCTGCATCCACAAGTTCTAGCTACCAAGTCCACAGCATGTATCTGGTCACCTTTTCCATTTGTCACTTCCCACAGATCAGTGCCTGAAATTCTTGGTGTGCAATGTCTGGAGTATGTCTTTGCAAGCTCTAACTGCTCAGTGAAGTGAGGTGTGATCTCCCACCTAGCAGATTGGCCACCAACTCTCTTTCCATGATTCCTAACCATTAACTTGTTTTTTATTCCAGTAAGCATTGTTCTTATGGGCTTCTTTCTCACATCCAAGATATATCTGTTGAACACCTCACTGAGGTTGTTAACAACCAGGTATGTCTTACAATTGGTGTCAAATGCATGCCTTGCCCATGTGTGTGGTGGGATCTTACTCAACCATTTCCATGCATCTTCACTCTCAAGCTTTAAAGTTTCCATTGCAGCCTCAAACTGAGACCTATGGTAGGCATAGATAGCTCTGTCCATGCATTTCTTCAAGTCTTCTCCTCTGAAACCAGCTGTTTGAAAATTTGCATAAATGTGTCTTAAACAATATCTTTGATGGGCAGAAGGAAAGACTTGTGTCACTGCTTTGATAAGTCCCTGCATTTAAATATGACAAGCATTTATATATGACTAGCAATTAAATAAGACAAGCATTTTTACCGGACAAACCTTTTGCCTGTCAGACATAATTGTGTAGGGTCCAAACTCTCCTTGTTCACCACCTAAAGCATACTTCAACTGAGTCAAAAACCAACACCAATTGGCTGTGTCCTCTTTTGGAACGACTGCAAAGGCTATAGGGAACATGTTGTTATTCCCATCTCGCCCTGTTGCAGCTAAAATTTGAGCACCAGTGCACAGTTTGATGAAGCATCCATCCAAACCTGCATTACAAATCACACTTTAGGGAAATAAACATAAAACAACACCAACATACACAATTAGCAAGTAAATGAAGAGTACCTATGAATGGCCTGCAACCTTTCAGAAATCCCTCTTTGGTTCCATTTAAGCAGAAGAAAAGACCATGAAAAGTGGGACCTGGATGGGGATTTTCTTCAGAAGGAGGAGGGGTAACTGTTTGCACAATTACCCTACTTCCAGGGTTTGTATCAATCACTGTTTGTGCCCAATCTCTAAGTCTGAAGTACTGCTCTCTGTGATCACCCAAAACAGCATCCAGCGCATGATTCTTAGCCCTATATTCCATCATCGTAGGCACCACAGCACCATACTGCAACTTTGCTTTATCAATCAATGTTTGAATGCATGTATTAGGATCTGATCTGAAGAGACCCTCATACCTCTTGGCTAGCCATTTTGCACTAACCCTTGAATTTTTCCTTTCACTTGAAGTCTCACATGTATGCACATTATGCATCTTCCTAATAACCATTGTCTTCTCTCCTTTTATCACTGATGCTGTCATGTAGAAAGGACATGGCTTTTTTGGGCAATCCACAATGATACTAACATTGGAGTTTCTGTGATACTCATAATTCCTACTTTGTGCTATATGCAAATTAACCAATGCATCTGTGAGCTGCTCTGCATTTTTAAAACACATGAACACTGCAAGTTGCTCATGTGCTTGTAGTCTTTTGTCATCATACCATACCCTAGGTGGCCTTTTCTTTGCTCTACTCTTTCTACCCTTAGGTGGAACCATTGACAATGGTTCAAACTCATCATCATACTCTGGCAGAAAACCAGAGCATTTCTCTTCATCATCAGATGGTATAAAGTCTGGTTCATCAACAATTACCACAGCTGAATGGGACCTTTCAATAGGCCCTTTCATCTTAACAGACAGCTTCTTTGGCCTCTGAGGTGCAGTGGGTCCTTTCCTCTTAAGAAGCACAGGTTCATCATGTGCTTCACTAGCTGGTTCAGCACCTGTTTGATCTGCACTTACAAACAAATCTTCAATGTCAGTATCACCTTCACAGTGTGTCATTGGATCATCTTTCTGTTGTCTCATCTCCTCCAAGATCTCATCCACTTCAGACTGATCCTTCTTCCTCATTTCTTCAGTATTAGCAAAGTCTCCCATGTCAAACTTTGCATCATCTGAGCTCATATCTACATCCTCATCACTGTCCCACAGTGCTATTTCTTTCCCTTCCTGAATACTCACTATGTCTTGGCTGTCCACTACTAGATTGTTACTAGCTACTTGACTAGGAAACACCTGACCATCATCATCTACGGTAAACACAGACTGTTCACTGAAATAGAAACAATAGTGAGGATCAACTATCATGATCTGCATCAAGGCTTCCCTAAATCTAATTTACCAAAATGGTAACATTGACTAATCTACTCCTAGGAGACAGAGGAGAAGAACTTACCCAAATCCGCCGGCTTCTGCACTCGCCGCTAGGTTCTGCTGCCACATCTGGGAGCTCTGGGCGAGCATCTATGTCGCCGCAGATGGACGGGACGGCCACAGCTCATCGAGGCCGTCGTCGAAGACACCTCCATCTCCAGCACTCCAGTTGTCGAAGAAACCCTTCCCGCCGCCACCATCGCCGCCACTTCCGCCGCCATCGCCCTCCTCCATCTCGAGCAAGAACTGGGGGAATAGAGTGCCGGCGGTTTCCAGGTCGGGGTCGGGCCGGACCAGGTGCTGAAGGGGTCACTCTCTAACGGTGGCCAACGGCCATTTAGGCCTAGTCAGCATCTGACAGCGGGCCCGCGGCGTTAACACGCTATCAAACCGGTTTTTAAGCGATCTGTCGTTGGCTGCCCCAAACATTGCACTTGTTAAAATTACCAAAGTTTGTACCAACACGCCACCGCTGCCCCAAATGTGGTATGAATATGTAATTTACTCGAAGGATGGGAGAGAACGTGTGGAGGAGAGAAAGATGAGGTGGGGCCGCGGGGACACGTGTCGACGGACGCAAGAGACGGAGGACACACCACGTGCGAATCCCCGGCTGTAAATTTGCGGATTCCTTAGTTGATTATCACGGATTTTGTTTATATGGAATGTTGGCACACGATCGTTTTTTTTACTGCTATGTTTTTCTTTTATCTATCTATACTATAATTTGTCTAGAGGTGGTTTTAGTCGTAGGCATATTTTCGTCCGTCGTACCAAACTTGGTCCGTCGCCCGTCAGTATCCCGTAGTTACACGAGTTTAGCGGTCCGGGCTTCGCTAGGAGTCCGCGTAGTAGAGCCCATTGCGGCGTTGCCCCAGATGTCGGGCTTCCTTGCGTTCTGCCCGACGAAACAGCTCATCGATCCGTCAGGGACTGAATATGAAGGGTCCCTGTCCGGCTACTGCGTGCATGGACAAATCCCTCACGGCCCATACACACGGGTTCAGGTGTATGTTAGCCATAGGCAGCTTCAGTTGTTGGGTCAGCTAATTGCATAGCTAATTAATTAGCAGACTATTAGCAGACGAGGCGTTTTGGCTATATGCTTCTGGTTTTTGAATTGAGTTTTAGACACAAGTTAAAATATTAAAAAAATTAACAAAAAATTCCACGCGTGCATTTTAACATTCTATGTTCACAAAGTTGTTTCATGGAAAACCAAACTGATATGTTTTGTGTCATGTGTAAAAAAACAAAATATGGGTAACAAGACATTTCTTTGTCTTCTTCATCATACATGAAAAAACAAAGATCAATTTTTCGTGAAACTTGACGTGCACAAATATAATATCGAGATGTACACGCCAAATTATTTTTTGGAATTTTTTGACATTTAAAAAACATTCAGCCTGCTGGAACATATGCACCCAAGATCAAAAGTGGATTTCCCACTATTAGCCCATAACTTAGTATGATAACTGGCAGCATGCACACATATCTTGCGGTTTTCTGAACGTGGATGGAGATGCTTTTGATACATGGAGAAATCCTGAATTTTGTACCAAAACATAAGTAAGTTGAGGAAAAAAAGAACCGAGGAAATTGAAAAGATGATGTTTCGGTCATTGAGAAGAAGCTCCATCACTCAGGAGAGGCTCCGTCGTTTAATAAGTCTGTACCATACCCTCGCTTTTCCGCATCTCCCCGGGCATGGGAAGCGGCGGCGACGGTCGCTATCAGGAGTAGTGGAGCGGCGGCGGCCACCTGGAAGCAGAGGGAGTGATTACTGTGGCAACTAGCTATGACCTCTCTCCTCGGGCATTGCTGTTACAAAAGCACATCGATTTAGCTCATCTCTCGGACGCCACTCGCCGTTGTGGGTGGAGTATCTACAGGGTGAAGCCCTATTGGAAGTGTCCAATGATGGAAGACACTGGCACAAACATGTAGCGGCGGGACGACCTGGCCATGTAGTTGAGATGTCGGGCATGTTGTTCATGCCTACGTAGAGCTTGCATGGCGCCGCTAGGTCGTGGTTGTGTATCCCATCTTGTTGCTCTTCGCCTAACGCTCTAAGTTGTGTCATTACCAATTTGAAGTTTCAAGTGGAGGCGTATGTGGTCGGAGACAGACAGCGTTGGCTCCCTGACTACCACATTGAAAGCAAACGAGATTTTTTTTATATAAACATTGGAACATGGGAGCTAAATCTAAAACAAAACCTATTATATTTCAAGATGGTACAAACCAAAATCTAAAATAAAATGTAAGAATATTTAGTGCTAAAAACTACACCATATTGTATTCTAGGTTTGTGAGCACATATTGAATTATTTTAGAACCATTGCAATGTACGGGCACTTTTGCTAGAAATTATTCTCTGCCATTTGATTAATCATTTTCTAGATAAATCTTTTACATTGTAGATGTTCCATTTTTTCCATAAATTTTTTATTAAGCTTTACAAAATTTGGTTTTAACTAAACCCTGAATGCAATGTAATTTTGAACAAAGGGAATAGTAAATGTGGATTTTCATGTGTTAATTTTTATGCTTATCAAATGAAAATTAAAAAGACCGTAGCAACGCACGGGCATTCAACTAGTATTATATAGTTAGCGTACAAAGTCCACCCATAGAGGGGGTGAAATACTTTAGAGTGGTAGAAGCGGAGAAAGCTAAACAAAAGGGTATACATTAGTACATGCAAGATAAAATCCAATCTAAGAGAGGTTGAACCAACACCTCTTTTACTCTATACTATACCGTATAAGCGCTTGTTGCCGCGTTCGTCCATGTTGAAAAAATAGCATTGAGAATTGTAAAAAACATGAAAAATATAAACGTCTATATTATGTGGATGATATATTTGAAGAAATCTCAATCTCAAGAAATTTCCAACACTGCTTAGCTGAGTCATGCAATAGGGTAAAAAGATTTTACAATTTTTATTTGGCAATATAATGATTTAAAAGTTGCCACTTGAAATGGAGCACACGGATGTAAATAAGGATATGGTGAATTTAGGTCGTGTTGAAGCAACTTTGTTATTCCATTGCTCTGAGGCCAGATTTGAGGTCCTTCCACTGCTTGTACAGACGGCTAGGTTTCATTGGACATCGTAGCTGACCTACAAAGTAAAAATTTCAGAAAAATAAGTATGCATAAGCACAACACAGAGATAATTAGGACGGCCACGTAGCAAAAAGAAATATAAGATAATAGCAGATGCTTTGAAAAAAATCAAATATAGCAAAAACAGCATAAAATACACATATAATTTTCTTGTTATAGTTCTTGAGACTTTGGTTAAAAGAGAGAGCTCTCTACCTGATGATGATACCAAGTTACAAATACCATGGTTTATGACGACAACACATTTTGTATGGTAACATTATAAATATGCATATCAGTGCATAGGTAAAAGATGAGTTTGCTGTGGGTAGATTTCATAATGTATAAAGTAACCACAAACTACAATAAGTATTGTGAAAAAGGAAAAAATAACACTTTTTCACTGGATATGGTTTAACGAAAGTCTCCTTATTGATTTGATGACACCTTATATTTTCTTCTGTTGTCAAAATAACAATTTCAAGAATAACAAGCCAGCTAAGCCTTTCTCATAGAAAATAGATTTCTAAAATCAATCTGAACATACATTATATGCAACTTGACCTCAGTGACTGAGACCATTTTCCAGTGTATGAGAAAAATAAATATATATACAGGGAGAGTGAATGAGAGAAACTAAACTGATGGGTTTGGAGCTCCCCGAGCTAATAAAACTGCTTCCCCAACAGCTCCATCTCCTGAAATTGCATGGATGAAGCATTGTATTCTCTAATTAGATGAGATATGTTAATCCGTATGGTTGATTGACAAAAGGAAAACGATAACTGTGTTTTCACTGGATAACCTCTAAATAGTGTTTCGTCAAAAAGAGCCAAATATTACTTAACAAACAGCTTAAGACATGCTTTAGTGAGTAAACACATAAGACATGAAAACTATGGCCTATTTAAATGGGATTATGAGAGATATTGGATTTCTTGGTATTTGTAAGATGCATAACTTATATTTCTTTTTTAAAGGAACTGATCTTTTATGCCATGAAACTCTCACACAATTCATCATACAAATTCAAAAAGTCCAGTGTCACCTTGGTTCCTGCATATTGTAATTGTAATGCAAAGTACAAAGTATGAAATCTATATATTAGGAAGTTTCCAAAGGCTAAAATAATTAGTAGAGAGATGGTTTATAACAACTCAGCGATGCATCTTGTTGTCATGAACTCATACGATTTAGCATCAAACTGGGAACCCTCTGGTGCCATTCCTGTCACGATTGTATAAAAAATGAAGCATGTTAACAAGAAAAACAACTTGCAAAGATACTGAAAGCTATAATTAATATCAATTAGCAAAACAAATTTGCGATAAAAAAATCCTACAACGATGGTAATAGGCTCAGGAGTAAATATTAGTTGTATCAACTGCAAGGCTACATCATACGGGTGCCTTGCTCACCTGAGCCTCAACTATCAAACACAAAGAAAGAGAATTAAATTTTATAAAAAAAACAACAACCAAGACTTTAGTCCCAATCAAGTTGGGTAGGCTAGATATGAAACCCAAGCGGAAAGTAGAGAAAAATGCAAGTCAAGCGAAAAGCAGTAAAAAATACAAGTCATACGGATATGAACTCCTTCATACAAACTGCTTCCTGAGCCGCTTCTGAAGCAGCAACATATTCGGCCTCCGTTGTTGATCCCGCTACCACAGGTTGTTTGGAGCTCCTCCAACTAACCGCTCCGCCATTCATGAGAAATACGTATCCGGATTGAGACTTAGAGTCATACGGATCGGTGTCAAAGCTAGCGTCGACATAACACTTAGCGACGAGCTCTTCTTCACCTCCGTATACAAGAAACATATCCTTAGTTCTTCGTAAGTACTTAAGGATATTCTTGACCGCTATCCAGTGTTCCGAACCTGGATCCGATTGGTACCTACTAGTCAAACTAATAGCATGTGCCACATCCGGTCTTGTACATAGCATGGCGTACATTATAGAGCCTATGGCTGAAGCATAGGGGACTTTGTCCATTATCTCTCTTTCTTCCGCCGAAGCCGGACTTTGAGTCTTACTCAATGTCTTGCCTTGCAACATAGGTAAGAACCCCTTCTTACTTCCATCCATTTTAAACTTCTTTAAAATCTTATCAAGGTATGTACTTTGCGATAGCCCTATTAGGCGCCTAGATCTATCTCTATAGATCTTTATGCCTAATATGTATGACGCTTCACCTAGGTCCTTCATTGAAAATTTGTTGTTTAGATAACTTTTAACATTGTTTAAAAGATCTATATCATTTCCGATCAATAATATGTCATCCACATATAATATCAGAAATGCCATATTGCTCCCACTCACTTTCTTGTAAATACAAGCTTCTCCATAAGTTTGGACAAATCCAAACTCTTTGATCACCTCATCAAAGCGGAGATTCCAACTTCATGATGCTTGCTTCAATCCATAGATGGATCGCTGAAGCTTGCACACCTTGTTAGCATCCTTAGGATCGACAAAACCCTTTGGTTGTATCATATACAACTCTTCTTCAATATTACCATTGAGAAACGCGGTTTTGACATCCATCTGCCATATCTCATAATCGAAATATGCAGCAATTGCTAACATAATCCTAACTGACTTTAGCATCGCTACGGGAGAGAAAGTCTCATCGTAGTCAACTCCTTGAATTTGTCGAAACCCCTTTGCGACAAGTCGAGCTTTATAGACGGTCACATTACCATCAGCATCAGTTTTCCTTTTGAAAATCCATTTTTTCTCCACGGCCTTTCGGTCGTGAGGTAATTCCACCAAGTTCCAAACTTGATTTTCATACATGGATTCCATCTCGGATTTCATGGCTTCTAACCATTTGTTGGAATCCGGGCTCATCATCGCTTCTTCATACGTCGCAGGGTCATCATTTTCATCAACCATGAAATTCATGACAGGATTTCCGTACAGCTCGGGAGCTGCACGCGTCCTGTTTGACCTGCGAGGTTTGGTAGTACTCTCTTTCGGAGTTTCATGATCATTATCATTAGTTCCCTCTTCAACAGGTGGAGCCAACTCCGGAACAACTTCCGGCGCTGCGCTACTCGCCATACTTTGAAGAGAAGGTTCCATAACCTCTTCGAGTTCTACCTTCCGACTACTCACACCTTTCGCGAGAAACTCTTTCTCTAGAAAGGATCCATTCTTGGCAACAAAAACCTTGCCCTCGGATCTGTGATAGAAGGAATACCCAATAGTTTCTTTAGGGTATCCTATGAAGACGCATTTTTCCGCTTTGGGTTCGAGTTTATCCGGTTGAAGTTTCTTCACATAAACATCGCATCCCCGAACTTTAAGAAATGACAGCTTAGGTTTGTTTCCAAACCACAATTCATACGATGTCTTTTCAACGAATTTAGATGGTGCCCGATTTAAAGTGAATGCAGCAGTTTCTAGTGCATAACCCCAAAATGACAACGACAAGTCCGTCAGAGACATCATAGATCGAACCATATCTAATAAAGTACGATTACGACGTTCCGACACACCATTTCGCTGTGGTGTTCCGGCAGGTGTGAGTTGTGAAACAATTCCACACTCTTTCATGTGAGTGCTAAACTCGTAACTTAGATACTCACCTCCACGGTCGGACCGTAGAAATTTGATCTTTCTATTATGATGATTTTCCACTTCATTCTGAAATTCCTTGAACTTTTCAAAGGTTTCAGACTTGTGTTTCATCAAGTAGATATAACCGTATCTACTCAAATCATCCGTGAAAGTAACAAAATAACGATATCCACCTCGCGCCGACACACTCATTGGACCACATACATCAGAATGTATGATTTCCAATAAATCTGTCGCCCGTTCCATTGAACCGGAAAACGGCGTTCTAGTCATCTTGCCCATAAGGCATGGCTCACATGTATCAAATGATTCATAATCAAGTGATTCCAAAAGTCCATCCGAATGGAGCTTCTTCATGCGTTTAACGCCAATATGACCTAGACGGCAGTGCCACATATATGCGGATATATCATCATTAAGTTTAATCCTTTTAGCATCAACATTATGAATATGTGTAACATTATCATCGAGATCTAATAGAAATAAACCATTCATCATCGGTGCATGACCACAAAAGATTTCATTCATATAAATGGAACAACCATTATTCTCGGATTTAAATGAATAACCACTTCGCATCAAACACGATCCAGATACAATGTTCATGCTCAGTGCAGGCACCAGATAACATTTATTCAAGTTTATAACTAATCCCGACGGCAAGTGGAGAGGCAGCGTTCCGATGGCGATCACATCAACGCTTGATCCATTGCCGACACGCATCTTGACCTCACCCCTTGCTAGCGGTCGCTTGTTCCGCAGCCCCTGATTCGAGTTACAAATATTAGCAACTGAACCGGTATCAAATACCCAGGTGCTACTGCGAGCACTAGTCAAGTACACATCAATAACATGTATATCATATATACCTTTGTTTGCCTTGCCGGCCTTCTTGTCTACCAGATACTTGGGGTAGTTGCGCTTCCAGTGGCCAGTCCCCTTATAATAGTAGCACTCGGAATCAGACTTAGGTCCAACTCGGGGTTTCTTTTCAGGCGCGGCAACAGGCTTGCCGCCCTTACTTCCCTTCCGTTTTCCCTTCTTTTCTTTCTTGAAACCAGTGTTCCTATTGATCATCAACACTTGATGTTCCTTTTTGATCTCCACTTCTGCAGTTTTAAGCATTGACAGAAGCTCGGGGAGAGACTTCTTCATGCCTTGCATATTATAGTTCATCACGAAGCTCTTATAGCTAGGTGGCAGAGACTGCAGAACACGATGGATGCCTAAGTCAATGGGAATCGATATTCCCAAGGACACAAGCTTATCGGCGTAACCCGACATCTTGAGTACATGCACACTAATGGAGCTGTGCTCTTCCATCATGCAGCTAAAGAACTTTTCTGAAGCGTTGTAGCTCTCTACAGCAGCATGTGTGTCGAAAATCATTTTCAACTCACCCATTGTATCAAATGCATTGCCGTTTTCGAAACTCTTTCGAAGTTCTGGCTCTAGCCCATACAATATGCCGCAATGAACTAAGTTGTGGTCCTCCTGACGAGTCTGATAGACATTCTTCTCCTCGTCAGGGGCATCATCTAAAGGTGGGGGGCCTAACGGCGCTTCTAGCACATATTGCTTTTGTGCAGCAGAGAGGAGAATCCTCAAATTCATGGCCCATTCGGTAAAGTTGCTACCGTTCGTTGCTAGTTTCTCTTTCTCCATGAACACATTGAAATTAAAAGCAGGTGGTGCCATCTACAACAGAATTTGTAAAGTTTAGACTAAGTGTATGATAGATTGAGTTCAACTAATCTATATTACGAATGAACTCCCACTCAAAAACGACATCCCTCGTGCCTTTTTGGTGATTACATGAACCAAATCCACTACACCAAGTCCAATCATCACGTGAGTCAGTATAGCTTCAAAGGCGAGCATCAAATGGGCATCATATCAACAATATGACTCATGCTTAACCTTTCGGTCCGTGTTCCGAGGCCATGTCTGTACATGCTAGGCTCGCCAAGTTAGGACCTTAGTATTCGCATGTGTAACTGTTTTACACCCAAAATATGGTCGTGGATCCAAGAACACCCGATCATCACGTGATGTCTTGGAGCGACGAAAACATAATCAGTGCATACTAAAGGAAGAACACATTCTTATCTTGATATTTAAATGAGGGATCATCTTATTATTCTAACAAAGCGCTAAACAAGCAATATAAGATGCTATCAAACATCATATGTTTATTAGTGAAATTATATGGTTCCCGCAGATGATCTCTATCATGTGCATCGTGGTATGATCACTATCATACCTATATGTGTAAATCCAAGGTCTATGGATTTTACACGCTATGTGTGTTGTAAGAGTATCATCTCATACTTCTACTTACAACACTACCATATCATAACACTAGCCCAGCAACAATCTAAACTAGACGCCTCTAATTTATCCATTGCAAGTTTTACGTGGCTTAGGGCTTTCGAGATAGAACCGTTCTTACCTACGAACATGAACCACAACGAGGATAATCAAATTGTTGACAACTCGCTTGCAAAATAGATATTGACTATAGTAGGAGAGACAGACACCCGCTAGCCACTTATGCAAACTAGTTGCATGTCAAGGGTGGAACAGGTCTCATGTGCGAGGACATGTAAAGTTTGTCCGGGCCGCTTCATCCCACTATGCCACCAATATCCAAAATTACAACAAAGGAGCAACAACATGATCATCATCGCCCACATACTCATATGTGTACTACCTGTGTAAAGTATCTACGCATAGATCCGACTCTGATACCACTGTAGGGTTCGCAGCATAGAAAACAAAAATTTTCCTACGATGTGAACTATATACCAAGATCTATCTACTAGATACAAAGAACGGGCGGATGTATATCCGTAGATAACATACCCTTGAAGACCGACAAAGCTTAACGAGTTCAACTCGTGGTTGATGTAGACGATCTCTTGCCGATCTCAAGATCGAGAGGAAGTCCTAGCGCCGCAAATCAGCAGCGCATCCGTGCTCGCACACACGTTCGAGGCACCGAGCAACCTCCGCCTCCTCGCTCCAGCGATGCAGCGGAAGCACAACTCTTTCTTGCCGAATAGCCACCGGGAACATGTATCTCGCTAGTCCGAGACCATGGGGAATAAATTCTAGAGGGGGAGAGAGATCCTTCACGAGGAGGTGTGAGAGACAAGTGAGGAGGGGGGCTCCTTTTGTAGGAGGAGGGGGGAACCCCAAGGGGGTGGCCGGCGCATGGGGCTGCCCCCTTGCCCTCCCCTCTTCATGTGGGTGGACACTCCACTCACAAATCTCCTTTAAATTCCCTCCACTCAAAAGTCCACTCAAATTCCCATTAAATTTCCACCAAATTTAATGCAAACTCTCATTAAATATAACTCTTTTATTTTATTCAGAATTTTGTCAATTACTTTAATGACAAACATTCACAAATAACCCCTTGCTAGAATTATATTTCACATGCATAACCACTTTATGCAATTTCACCCGAAAACCTGTTTCGGTATCTAGTGAAATAAATTCCTGCGCTTGTTCATTCTTTCGGCATGAAACATTTGCTCCAATTGGATGTCGGTGTCTCTTAAGTGTGTCACCCTACGGTTCGTTTATAATGCGGACATGATCGAGACCCCTCTCGGATCAATAATCAGAAGCGGGATCTGGAGATCCATACTGACTCCCACACATTCAACGATGACTTTCTTGTGATCGTCGGAACCTTTTACGCTAGTATCTTAATCCCTCTGTTTCATGATATATTACATGTCCGAGATTCGATCATCGGTATCTACATACCTAGTTTGATCTTGTTACCGACATGCACTCTTTTCTCGTTCTTGTGATATAACATTCTAGTGATCAAATCACTTGCTTGCAAGCTAATCAATGTCATATCACCGAGAGGGCCCAGAGTATATCTATCCATCATCGGGATGAACAAATTCCACTCTCGATCCATGAGCCTCAACATAACACTTTATTAGTTCTGAATCCATCTTTATAATCACCCTGTTACGGTGTGACGTTTGATGTTATCAAGAAACTCTTCCGGTGTTAGTGATTGACATGATCTCATGGTCTAAGGATTAGGATCACTTCGTAAGTTGTTATAGCAATATAAACTCAATGACTTTGATCGTAATGCTATACTTCGGATGAATGTTCATCACACCATTACACTAATGTTGTGATCCCGTTATTAACAACATCCAATGTCCATGATCAGGAAACCTTGATCATCTTGTTAATCAACGAGCTAGTTTATGAGAGAGGCACAACTAGGAACTTTCTGTTTGTTTATTAAACACACATGTATTAACGTTTCCGTATTAATACAATTATAGCATGCAAAATAAACATCTATCATATACTTGGAATACACATAATAAACACTTTATTATTGCCTCTCAGGGCAAATTCCCTTCATTATATACAAAATAAATAGTTGATGGCTCTATATATCATATGATTTACAAAGTTTGTCAAATTTTTTGGTATTTAGCTGCATACTTATGGTGCTGATTAGCACTTCGTTGGAAACCCCAAGAGCAAGGTGTGATGAGCACAACAGCAAGTTTTCCCTCAGTAGAGACCGAGGTTATCGAACCAGAAGGAGGAAAGAAACGTCACACAGGTGTTGCAAGCAACATGGAGACCTGCACAACACAAACTCAAAACTTTGCCCCAACGAATCAGTGAGGTTGTCAAGCTCACCGGTTTGCTGTAACAAAGGATTAAACGTATGGTGTGGAAGGTAGTGGTTTGTAGCAAGTAAATAAGTAACAGTGGAAGTTGTATCAATGGTAAAGATTGGACCGGTCCATAGTTCACTAGAGGTGCTCTCCTTAGATAAACAACATGGCATGAAGGGTAAACAAATTACAGCAGGGCAATTGACAGGAACTGAGAAAGGCATAACAATGCAATTACTAGTCAGAAAGATCCTATGAGATTTGATTGGGCAATACAACAAGATACATAGACCGCCATCCAACTACATCTATGACTAGAAGTCCATCTTCAGGTTATCATCCGAACCCCCTCAAGTATTAAGTTGCAAGCAACAGACAACTTCTTTAAGTAAAGTGTGTAAGGTAAACAGTCCACATGGTCCATGAACAAGAGACTGTTGTCTTCTCCCTAGTGGCAACAGCTGATGACCCATAAGTATAGGGGGTGTATCGTAGTACTTTCGATAAATAGGAGTCTCGATCCCAACGAGGAGCAGAAGGTGCTGAACAGTGGTGTGGAGCAGGAAATCCCTGTGAATACTTAGCAAACAGATTTTTTAGTGGTTTTCTGACAAGGCAACAAAACAAGGAGCAAGTAACTGAAGTAACGAACAAACAGAGCAAGTGGCCCAATCCTTTCTTAGCAAAGGACAAGCCGGTGGAAATACTTATAAGGACCAAACGTTCTCGAGGACACATGGGAATTCTGTCAAGTGTTTTCGCTTCAAATAGCTGAGTACTCTTCTCTAGTGTTTGTAAGTGTTGTGTGGGTGAACCTGTGCTAACATACCGCCCTTCCTAGGACTAATACATACTTGTGATTAAACCCCCTGCAAACATCCGTAACTACAGGAAAGTAATTAAGATATAAATCTAACCACAGCCTTAAACTCTGAGATCCTACGCTCCCTTGTGCAAAGGTGTCCTAACGAGGGTTCAGGTTTCTGTCACTCCGGAAACCCCGCGATTAGTAGCCAAATACACAATGCATTCCCCTAGGCCCATAAATGGTGAAGTATCATGTAGTCGACGTTCACATGACACCACTAGAAGAATAGCACCACAACTTAAATACTAAACCATTGAATAATAATTCATCACAGATTCACTACTAACAACATGACTTCTCCCATTTCCTCAAGAACTAAACAAACTACTCACAAGACATCATATGGATCAAGATCAAAGATTATATGATAATGGATAACAATCTGAACATAGACAATAATCCAATGGTTCCACTCACAAGCATCAACTACAATAGTAATCAACACCGGGAAAGTTTCCCCTAAGAACTAAAGCAATATCCAACACAATTGTTACAGCGGGACGGAGTGGTCATGATGGTGCTGGTGGAGATGATGGTGTGGATGATGATGATGATCTTGACGATGGTGTTGATGGCGACGGTCTCCCCTCTCCGGGAAGGAATTCCCCCGGCAGAAATTTGTCTGTCGGAGAGATCTTTCTCTCTCGGTGTTTTTCGCCCCCAGAGGCAGTGGAAATCTATCTTTGGTCGCTCCCCTGGTGTTAGGGTTCCGTAGGGAAGATATAGGCGAAGGGGCGGAGTCGGAGTCCGGGCAGGTGGGCCACACCTGCCTTAGGCATGGGGTTAGGTGGGCCCGCGCCTAGGGGGTGTGGGCCCCCTGAGGCCCATCTCCATCCCTCCTTCTGGCTTCCTTCGTCTTCTAGTAAAATAATATGTTTCCATATTTTTCTGGTATTTTTCTGATCTTCATGAAATTGCACCGAAACGCCTTATTTTCCAACAGAATCCAGACTCCGGCAGTCCATCCTCCAGGAATCATCCAACATGCATAAACAGATGAAAAGCCATAAGTAATACCTCATAATAAGACAAATATCAATTAATAGAGGTAAATTATGATATAGAATGGTGATGCAAATTGGGAATATCAACTCCCCCAAACTTAGACTTCGCTTGTCCCCAAGCGAAAACTGAGCTCAGTAAACATGTCCATAGGTTTATAGAGTGAAGTGTCGATAAAAGAATACGAACAAGAAGCATCACACTTACCATTGCATAACTCATAGAAGAAAGCAACTCACCATTATATAACTTAGCTTGCAACCAAGTACAGCAGTCACAATAGAGATGCATAAAGATAAATCATAATTGGAATTGGCAAACTTGTTCTTGGTCAGAGAACACCTGGCAAACAGTTTCAAAAAGCTTTTTGTAGAAGTTTAAAAATAGGAACACTCTTTTCTCAAAAAGGTTTCTTTCACAAGTGAAGGATTTCAAAGTAATACTCAATAGATAAGAGTTTTGTGCAAACAAGGAAGATGAAGAACATGATTGAATAAATCACCATATGAATGCTTGAAGCACAACAACTCAAAATCTTGCTGGAGATAGAGAGGAAGTAGGTTTACTGACTCAACTTGGAAGTGGGAGAAAGGTCCCTTCTTAGAGGGTAGCAGGGATTACAAGTCATAAAGAGCTTCCAAAAGATTATGGTACTTACTAGCTTTGAGCCCTCATTGCCCCTATCATTAGCATCTTGAGATGATTAAGGTTAAAGTGAACAAAGATGGAGTATATGCTTGACGAAATATAAGTTGGCAATCTCATGTCCCTTGAATATGAGGGCCACTCCTCAAGCATACTCAACTTTGGGTCCAGGTAAGTTCTTGTCATTGTAAGTATTTGCATATCATTGAGAACCGCCAACGGGGTACCCCTTGCACATGGTACAGGAGCTTTCCCCATAACCAAAATGACAAGGCCAGCAGACAATGAGCATCTCAGCAATCTTTTTATTTACTATGTGTATAGCTTTTTATTGAGGATGCTTCATAGATGACTCACTATGGTGATGTTGCAAGTTTCCACCATGATTAAGCATGGCTTAGGCTAGCGGCCTAGGCGTTTCTCTAACACAAGATACAAACTCCATGGATTTACAAGTTCCCTCTTTATTTCACACCATTGACATCCATAGACAAAAGAGCACGGTATCAATTGTGTACAGAGTACAAGTGCAATGTTGAAAACGTTCCCCGTGACAGCACTGTTCTGCTAATTCCAACGTATAGATGCAAGCATATACAAATTCGATGTTCACAATGGTTCAAGTCTATTAGGGGCAAGTAAATAAGGTGTGCCATCAAGTTCGTGAGAGCTTTACTAACTAGTTTTCACATAACAAAATACTTTTTAATTCGAAAGGTAGATGAAGCTTGAGAATTTGCTAGGAATAGCAAAATCTACTAGGTAGATATGGTGTACACAAGTGGCAAAAAGTTTTGGGTTCAAAGGATTTTGGAAACATGAGAAGTATGCCTTCTCAAAACAGGTTTTTGGCTAGCAAGGCTGGATAACAAGCAAGAGAGTTGAAAGAAACAAGCAGACATACAAGTAATAAAGCCAAACATGCAATCTTACTTGAAGACACAAAAGAATATTAAATAAAGAATACTAAGCTTATGATCCAACAAGAAAGAAAACAAATGATACCAAATACCTAAAAACTTTCTTTTCTTTCTTTCTTTTTCTTTCAAACTAAAGCCACTGACCATAACTCGGTTTGCCAAAACCAATTTAGATCCACTTGATGATCCCAAAGTGGTGCCAATACTGATCAACAAGATCCATCGTATAATAGAGATTGCAAACTAAAAATAAGAAGTGCAAAAAGTCAAAGATGAGACTTCTCATTAATATTTAATAAAGGCACTCACACCAAGGGATACATAGATAATCAACTAAGGAGAGATACTTCCACATGCAAACCAAACTATAAGATAACCTCTCTACCACAGATATGAATCCACTAAAAAGGTAAAAGATAAAAGATAATGGTGGTGATACCGCGACACTCCCCCAAGCTTGGAACAAGACAAGAGGATGCCAAACCTGATGATGAATTACTCCTTCGGTGGTCGTGGTGTTCTCTTGTCATCATAAAACTTACAAGGCAATGGTTCCCCATCCAAAAAGGATTTCCTTGTCTTTGCAATCCTGAAACTAGCAGCAGAGCTTATGCGATCAAATCTAGCCTCATACTCACAATTTTGATTCTGTATGTCATAGAGTTGTGCTTGCAATTGATTGGTGGTCTAGCGGAGTGAAAAGATCTCTTCTCGGAGCTCAGCAACTTCTCCAGCATGCTTGGTGATGAGTTCTGAAATTATCTTGTGAATAACATCCACTTCGCGTTCTGTCATCTTCTTGTACCTGAAAACTTCTTGTTCCAACTCTTCCATCCTGTCTTCTAGACTGCCTTCTCCTTTAGGGCCTTGAACTTCTTTCATCTGTACCTTCCCCTCTTTGAGGATCAACTATTTGGGATGAATCCTCAACTCATACATGTACGGGTTGAGGACATCCGCAGAGGAATCCTCCGTGGGTGATCTAGAGGAAGACATTGAGGCTCCAAATCTGAGAATTTTCCTGACAAAAACAGATCGAAATGAAAAAACGACGAGAACACGATGCAAGAACCTCGGGGAACCCGGGGGGTTATTACAAAGATTCAATGCATAAGGAAGGTTTTGACACGGAAACGAGGCGGAGTCGGAGCTCGGGGGTGGAACACCCCCCTCAGGCGCGGCCAGGCTGGGCCCATGCCTAGGGTGGGTTCGTCCACCCCTGGCTCCGTTTCCTCTTCAGTTTCATCTTGTAACTTCCCTTATGTATTAAAAACATCAAAAATATAAAAATATTGGGGTTTCACGAACCTTCTGTTTTCACCACTTTTACCTATTCAAGGACGAACTCTGCAGTTTCTGGTGTTTGGCTTCTGATAAATTCTTCTGGAGTTATCATTTGAATAACATCAACGTCTTTGTTATAAGAATCTCCAGAAATATAATGTTTTAGTTTTTGACCATTAACCACTTGTGTTGTGTCATCCTTCAGAGAAGAAATTTTGATGGCACCTGAACGGTACACTTCCTTGATAACAAAAGGTCCTTCCCATTTGGAGAGTAGTTTCCCTTCAAAAAATCTGAGACGAGACCTATACAAAAGAACTTTCTCACCAACATGGAACTCCCTTTTGAGAATTCTCCTATCATGTCATCTTTTTACTTTTTCCTTAAAGAGCCTAGCATTTTCATAAGCTTCACCTCTCCACTCATCTAGATTACTTAAGTCGAGCAGTATTTTCTCACCAGCAAGTGTAAAGTCTCTATTCAACTCTTTTACTGCCCAATAAGATTTGTGTTCTAATTCTAAAGGCAAGTGACAAGCTTTCCCATAGACCATTTTGTAAGGAGACATCCCCATAGGATTTTTATAAGCAGTTCTATAAGCCCACAAAGCGCCATTCAACTTTTTAGACCAATTTTTTCTAGACATATTGACAGTCTTCTGCAAGATAGATGTAATTTCCCTATTGGAAAGTTCTACTTGCCCACTAGTTTGGGGGTGATAAGCTGAAGCTATTCTATGGTTTACATCATATTTAGCGAGAGTTTTTCTAAAACCCCCATGAATAAAATGGGAGCCTCCATCAGTCATGAGATATCTAGGCACACCGAACCTAGGAAAAATGACATCTTTGAGCATTTTTAAAGACGTCTTACCATCAGCACTGCTTGTAGGTATGGCTTCTAGCCACTTTGTAACAAAGTCAACAACAAAAAGAATATGAGTATACCCTTTTGAAGGAGGAAAAGGCCTCATAAAGTCAAATCCCCAACAATTAAAAGGTTCAATAATAAGAGAGTAATTCATAGGCATTTCATTGCGTCTAGAGATGTTACCTACTCGTTGGCATTCATCACAAGATAAGACAAACTTCCTTGCATCTTTAAAAAGAGTAGGCCAATAAAATCCAGATTGTAAAACCATTTGTGCAGTCCTATCCGTAGCATGATGTCCTCCATAAGCGCTACCATGGCATTTTCTCAATATCTCTTGTTGTTCAAATTCTAGAACACAGCTTCGCATAATACCATCTAATCCTTCTTTATATAAGTGTGGGTCATCCCAAAAGTAATGCCTTAGATCATAAAAGAATTTCCTTCTTTGCTGGGCTGTAAAGGTTGGAGGCAAATACTTGGAAACAATAAAGTTAGCATAATCAGCATACCAAGGACTCTCATGTGGACTTACCCTTATTGTAGCTAACTACTCATTTGGAAAACTATCATTAACAGGCAAAGGGTCAAAAGAAATATTTTCCAAACGAGATAAATTATCAGCAACAGGATTATCAGCACCTTTCTTATCCACAATATGCAGATCAAACTCTTGCAAAAGAAACAGCCACCTTATAAGCCTAGGCTTAGCGTCCTTCTTCGTCATAAGGTATTTAATAGCTGCATGATCAGTATGAATAGTAACATTGGAATCAACAATATAGGGTCTAAACTTATCACAAGCAAAGATTACAGCTAAGAAATCATTTTTAGTAGTAGCATAATTCTTTTGAGCAGCATCCAGAGTCTTGCTAGCATAATGAATGACATTTAACTTCTTGTCAACACGTTGTCCCGGGACAACACCCACATCAAAATCACTAGCATGACACATAATTTCAAAAGGTAAACTCCAATCAGGTGGTTGGACTATAGGAGAAGTTGTCAAAGCTTTCTTCAAAGTTTCAAAAGCTTCCTTACAATCATCATCAAAAACAAAAGGTACATATTTTTTAAGAAGATTAGTAAGGGGCTTTGAAATTTTGGAGAATTCTTTAATAAACCTCCTATAGAAACCAGCATGACCAAGGATACTACGAATAACTTTGATATCTCTGGGACAAGGCATCTTGTCAATTGCTTCAATTTTGGCTCTGTCAACTTCAATGCCTCTTTCAGAGATCTTATGTCCAAGAACAATCCCTTCATTAACCATGAAATGGCATTTCTCTCAGTTAAGAACAAGGTTGGTTTCCTCACATCTCTGCAAAACTTTATCACGGTTGTGCAAACAGTTATCAAAAGAAGTTCCATAGACGAAAAAATCGTCCACAAAAAACCTCCACAATTTCTTCACAAAAACCATGAAAGATAGCAGACATACATCTCTGAAAAGTAGCAGGAGCATTACATAAACCAAAAGGCATACGCCTATAAGCATAAGTACCATAGGGACAAGTGAAAGTAGTTTTCTCTTGGTCCTGTGCTTTCACAACAATTTGAGAAAACTCGGAATAACCATCAAGAAAACAAAAGTGAGTCTTTTTGGATAACCTCTCAAGCATTTGATCAATAAAGGTGTTGGGGATATGCTATATGGGTATCCTCATAGCATGTCTCCTATCCGGATAACCCGGGTGGCCCACAGTTGGTAGCATGGCCCATGGCCTGCTGGGCAGCCCAGTTAGATGGATCCAGAAGGGAGGCCCATGCCGGATAAAGGAATGCTATGGAGGAGTCACCGACATACCCAGAGCCTTGGAGTGCAAGACACGGTAGACTAGTTGTAGGCAGTGTAGGACTCTGTAACCTGTCTTGCTAGGACTTTACCCTGTAACCCTAGGACCTAGCGACTATATAAGTCGGGCCTATGGGAGCCTTTAGGGCACAATATGAGACAACCTATTGTCGACTACGACGCACCTCGCACAACGAACCAATCCCTGTAACTCGGCGTATTGCCATTATAGTGATTTATAGCAGGAGTAAGATTCCGCCACCATTGTGGGATCTGAACCTGGGTAAGTTGTGTTACCTCGTACCCGTCAACTGTCTGCCTTCCCCCACGTATCTGAACACGCACTATGAGGACCCCTCCATGGCGTACTCGTCGGCAATACCACGATAGTTGGCACCCATCATGGGGCAAGAGGCGCTTCAGGCTCTTCAGCGGGCGAGGACCAAGATCTTCGCGGGAATCGGTGAAACTGTAGCCATCGGTCATGTTCTCTTCTCCGGCAACGTTCCGATCGTCTCTACCGACGATTATGGATCTCGGCGAAGACGAACCCTACGTGGTGCTCGATCGTCCCCATTGGAGATATCCACCTCTTCATCGGTGAAACTGACTCGGGCACTAGTTCCCTGGGAGTCGAAGGAGCATCAAGACCCGCACGGACCGCCTACGGGCAGGATACGTTCACGGAAGGATCGATGCCGGATCTCTCCTCGGAGTTTGCCAGCAAAGATCAGAAAAATTCAAGGCCCACCCAAACCGCCCCTGTGAGGATATAACGGTGGAAGATCACTGCAAGTCCGCCGGCTTCGTCCTTGCGTCTGGACAACAGAGATCCAAGTTCATCGTTGTGGTTACCATATTTGATATGGCGCGTTGCATTCAGAGAGTGGGTGAAAACCCCTGCGATTACCTTGCCAGGTGGCTCCATATACGAGCCGATCTGGTGCATTACCTCTGATGATGCTATGTATCACTTTGTGGAAGGAATGGACCAGGGAACGCTTCTCTGGCATTCTCTAAGGCGGCAGTAGGCTTCAGGACGCCTCACCTTCGAAAGCATGGTGAACACTATCAACAACTATGCGGAGGCCGAGGGAGTAGCTCAGGCAGCTCTTGCGCTCATTGACGGAGCGCCGCCGCTTCATCCACCGCCACCACCGTCTCCGGTCACCATCGCCGGAGCTGCACCACCACCTCCAGTCATCGTCGCTGCTGTTGCACCTCCACCCCCCGTCATCGAGGAAGCCCCGGCACCCTCCGACTCTATGATAGACGCGCTCTACGCCGACTTCAGCGCAGATTCAGAGGAGATAGATTTCAGTCCGGAGGAGCTAGACTCTGCCATGCAGGAGATGGAGGAGGATTACAAGCGCGAGGAGCAGGCCAACAACGTCGTTACATCCCGAGAAGTGTTCGTCACCATTGGGACGGTGATGGATGAAGATCAACCCAGAAGAGCTCCGCCTATAGCGCTGGACAAAGGGAAGGGACCACCTGTTACTGCTGACAATGATCGCGCAAAGGACATTCCCCCTCCGCCTAACCCAGTGTGACAGCCGCAGGAACTCGGCACCAGACCGAGCAACAACAACACCGCAAACCTGCCGCCTCCGGCATCTACGTCTGGTGCTGCCCAAGTCACTCCAGCTGATAGAGTGATGTACGGCAATCTCCTCGTAGAGCCCATGACCGTGGCTCATATTCGCAATGTAGTCCAGCTTGACGAGAAGGAGTAGCTGCTAGAGGAAGCGATTGCCATTGCGGAGCAAGGCACAAAGCTAGATTGAGATCTGTCCAACGCGCAGAAGTCAATAGAGAAGGCCAGAGCAATGGAGGCCGAGTACAGGACTCTGCTGCAGCAGCAGAAGGCCAAGAAAGCTCTGGCACGCGTCATCAACTATCCTGGTGTGCGGCAAAAACCTAGGATGGGATCCCTCGAAGCCGGCACAGGGCAAGCCATACATTGACAGTGAAGGCAGGAAGGTAATGCCCACCCCTCTCCTCAACCTCGTCATCGCCAAGACCCTTCTGGAACAGGATAGATCACCTGAAGCGGTGGACCAGGTCTATGACCTAGTGGCCAAGGCGGTGAAATAGCAGGAAAAGGCCACCTCTCAGAGGCTTGAGTCTGACCCAGTGTTTTGCCAGTCTAGCTAGCATAAGCCGCCAAGGGACAGATCTCCTCTTGTTGTCGCTGGTCTCAGACGGGTTCCTCAGAACGAAGACGGAGGGATGCGCGCAACAGGAAGGATGCTATCCCAATATCCTCCGACCATGGAGGCAAGGCCCAACCTCTTCGCCCATCGCCATCGCCCCGCTCCCCCTGACATCGCGAAGACCCCAAGGCTCACCGTCGTACGGATATGCCTCCGCCAAGGTAGGGCGGCATCGTCATCCACGACAACATGGAGCAGACCCGTCATGACAGAGAGCACAATCAAGGACACAAGAGTAGGTCGCACCATGACCCTCCGTGTCCGATAAGCAACCGCGACAAGCGTGAGGCGTCGCAGGAGGGTAACAGCAAGAAGGCTAACCCACCACCACCTCCGCCTCCGTCGCCACCCAGCAGAAACCATGGCGGAGGAGGCCCGCGTCGTTCACGCAGCCCATCCCTTGATGGCAAGAAGATGAAAAGAAGCCCGAAGCCATACGATGCACGTTCGCGTATAGACAAGATCCACGAGGCCCGGGAAGGACCATACCTAGGACCACGTTGCTTTGGACCTGTGATACGGTCTGCAACTTACCCCAAAGGTTTCCGGATTGACAAGACCATCAAGCCCTATGACGGCACCGCCAAGACAGCTACATGGTTGCAGGACTACGGCAACGTGGTGGAAATTGTCGGGGGTAGCCCCAACATCGCCGTCAAGTACCTCCCATTGATGTCGGCGGGCACGACCCGTCAATGGATTGATGACTTGTCGGAAAGATCCATCTGCAATTGGTTGGACATGCAAGAAGCTTCACCAAAAACTTCGAGGGTACGTACAAGCGTCCCTGCACTGTTGGCGATCTACAACGGTGCGTGCAAGACAAAGACAAGACATCTCGCGCCTACCTCTCCTGCTGGCTGGATATGAAGAATTCCTGCGCAGGAGTGCACGCTCAGACCGCCATGGCCGCCTTCATCAATGGGTTGGAAAGGGGAACGTCGCTCTGACATAAGCTGAAGCGCTTGCAGGACAATCACCAGATAGACTTGAACCAGATGATTCAGTTGGTCAGTGAGTTCGCAGCTGCAGACGACGATGCTCGCGGCTCCCTGCCGGCAACGGCCGTTCCAACTCAAGCTCGGAGGAACAGTAACACCAAGCGGAAGACCGCACCAGAAGAAAAGCAAACTCCCGACATGGTCGCTATGACTTTCGCAGGACGAGGTGATGTGGACAGCGTGGCCGAGGACGAGGGGAAGGCCATGGGCAACAGCGAGGAAGTGAAATTACCTCGGCAGCTCTACGTGTTCCCCAAACCTACAAAGAGTACCGCTATATGCCGTGCCTCGTACACCTCGACGCCAACGGCAAGGCCACCCACACCAACCGCCACTACAAGTTCTTCAACGACCTCAAGGAGGACCCGGAGTCCGGCTACAAGCAAAGTCGGAAGAACAGACCGCGAGGCAAGGGCAAGGGGAAGAAGAAGGAGGAGGAGTCCAAGGATTCAAGTGACATGGATGACGACGTTGACCCCAAGCACGCTGCCAAGAGCAACGACAAAGGCAAGAACCGCTTTGAGAAGAAGGAGACAGTTTTCCATACTTTCCTTGGTACCCCCACCGTCCGACAACAGAAGACCTCCATGAGGATACTGATGGATACTCTACCCCCAGTTCCCCAGTACCTGTGTTGGTCGTAGATTCCAATTACTTGGGACAAGAAGGATCACCCAGACCCCATCCCTATGGAGAACCAATACACGATGGTCATCAACCCCCTGATTAACGGCAATGAGTTCACCAAATGTATGGTGGATAGTGGAAGCAGCATCAACATCATGTACCTGGATACACTGTAGAAGATGAACTTGAGGGAGGCAAACCTAAGGCGGACCAACACCATCTTCCACGACGTAGTTCCTGGTCGGGAGGCTTGGTCCCTTGGGTGCATCACACTTCAGGTCGCCTTTGGTGATGTTAATAATTACTGCCAAGAGTGCATGACCTTTGAGGTGGTCCCCTTCAAGAGCGTGTACCACATCATATTCAGCCGCGACATATTCCACACCTTCATGGCCAAGCCATGCTTCGTCTACAACAAACTCAAGATACCCGGACCAAACGGTGTCATCATTGTATCCGGAAGCTTTACCAAAGCTAGGGACTGCGAGATTGGAGAAGCAGCCTACGCAGAAGCTCTCCTCTACAGCAAAAAATTCAAGGAGATCCAGAGCAAGGTCGATGCCTTGGAGATGCCCGCATCAAAGAAACAAATTTCTGACTCTGCTCCAGCATTCAAGGCCGCCATAGAAACCAAGCCGGTGGAACTTGTGGTAGGCGATTCCTCCAAGACCACCGCCATTGGGACGAACTTGGATCCCAAATAGGAAAGCGCGCTCTTCGAGTTCCTCTGTGAGAATAGGGACATCTTTTCCTGGCAACCTGCCGACATGAAAGGTGTACCTAGGGAACTTGCCGAGCACAACTTGAACATTGATCCAAAATGCAAACCAGTGAAGCAACCTCTACGACGCTTTGGAGATGAGAAGAGAAGCGCCATAGGCAAAGAGATAGCTAGGTTACTTAAGGCTAGTTTTATCCGAGAAGTCTTTCACACCCAATGGGTGGCCAATCCTGTACTTGTCCCCAAAAATGGAACCAAAGAATTAAGAATGTGCGTTGATTACACCGGCTTGAACAAAGCATGTCCCAAAGATCCGTTTGCTTTGCCTCGCATTGACCAAGTCATTGACTCGACGGCTGGCTCGGAAATTTTGTGTTTTCTCGATGCATATTCAGGATACCACCAGATCAAGATGAGGAAGTCGGACCAATTGGCCACTTTGTTCACTACACCCTACGGCACGTTTTGCTATGTCATGATGCCCTTTGGGCTTAAAAACGCACGTGCTACGTACCAGCGGACAATGCAACATTGCCTACACGATCAAATTGGTCAGAACGTTGACGCCTATGTGGACGATATAGCGGTGATGTCTAAAAAATCAAATGACTTAATCTCTGACTTAAAAGAAACCTTTGATAATCTCCAGAAATACAACATGATGCTTAACCCTAAGAAGTGCGTCTTCGAGGTTCCAGCCGGAAATTGTTGGGCTTCATCGTTTCCCAGCGTGGAATCGAGGTCAACCCGGAGAAAATCAAGGCCATCTTAAACATAAACCGTCCAACATGCCTAAAGGACATACAACGACTAACATGTTATGTTGCAGCAGTTAGTCGGTTCATCAGCCGACTTGGAGAGAAGGCTCTGTCGCTGTACAAGTTGCTGAATAAGGAGAACAAATTCATGTGGATGGACGAGGCAAATGCAGCATTGAAGAATCTCAAGGAGACACTTTCCTCAGCGCAGCACCCGAGCCTAGGGATCCCATGTTAATTTACATGCCGACCACCAACCGGGTAATCATCATCGTCGTCGTGGTAGAGCGAAAGGAACCAGTCTATGAGCAAGAAGTTCAACGAAAAATTTACTATGTAAGCGAGGTCTTGACGGAGTCCAAGAAGCATTACCCGCACTACCAAAAAATAGCTTATGGAGTATTCCTTGCTTCTCAGAAGCTGAGGTACTACTTCCAGGAGCACCCTATCACAGTGGTGGTAAGACTCCACTGTCCGACATTATCAGCAATAACGACGCTACAGGAAGGGTCTGAAGTGGGGCATTGAACTTGTCGCCTTCGAGATCACCTACAAGAGACGCGACGCTATCAAGTCACAAGCCTTGGCGGATTTTATCGCAGATTGGACAGAGATGCTAGATGCTACCCCAATGCCGGAGCCAGAATACTGGGTGATGCACTTTGACGGATCAAAGCTACTCAACGGCTCGGGGGCTGGTGTACTGCTACAGTCGCCAACTGGGGACAAGCTACACTACGTTCTGCAGATCCACTTCGAGGCTACGAATAACATGGCGGAGTATGAAGCACCCATTCACGGACTACGCGTAGCCAAGGATATTGGCATCAAGTGCATAGTTTGCTGTGGAGATTCCGACTTGGTTGCCCAGCAGGTGGCTGGCACCTGAAACGCACGGAACCCTATGATGGCGGCATATCGAGACGAAGTGGACGAGATAGCCAAGAGCTTCTTGGGCTACGAGGTCAAGTATGTACCTAGGGAGCAAAACGAGGCGGCTGATATGCTGTCTAAGCTTGGATCAGGGTGCAAACGAATTCCGCCTGGAGTTTTCCTGGAGCATCTACGGACACCATCCGTGAAAGGAGCAGACATCGACAACCCGGACAGAGTTGACTCTTTCGTCCACATGGTGGCAAAGATCCCTCTGGCTTGGAAAAAAACCGTTCATGGAGTATCTCGAACAAGGAATTTTGCCTGAGGACGAAGTCAAAAGACGGCAAATAGTACGTCGAGCAAAGGTCTATACCATAATCAAAGGACAACTCTACAAAATAAGCACCACTGGTGTATACCGTAAGTGTGTTTCCCAGCAAGAAGGTATTGAAATCCTACGCGAAATCCATCTCAGAGATTGCGGGCATCACGCCGCTCCTCGATCGTTGGTAGCAAAATCCTTCCGGCAAGGATTCTACTGGCTGACCACGAAGGCGGACGCCGACAAGCTGGTTGAGACATGCATGGAATGCCAGTACTATGCCCGACAACCACATGTTCCTGCTGAATAATTGCGAACAATACCAATAACTTGGCCATTCGCAGTATGGGGGCTGGATATGGTTGGTCCGTTGCAGACTACGCCATGTGGGTTTACACATCTGTTAGTAGCAGTTGATAAATTCACCCAATGGATAGAAGCTAAACCCATTAGAAAGCTCGATGGGGCAAGTGCCCTTAGGTTTGTCTGGGATCTAGTGGTGAGATTTGGTCTCCCACATAGCATAATCACCGACAACGGCAGCAACTTATCACTCGAAGAAGTGGAGGCTTATTGTTGGGACAAAGGCATCTGACTTGACCTTGCATCTGTGGCACACCCACAGTCCAATGGTCAGGTTGAGCAAGCCAATGGATTAATTCTGCAGGGAATCAAGCCACGCCTTGAGGCACCGCTACGTAGAGCAGCTGGAGCCTGGGCGGAAGAATTGCCATCTGTGTTGTGGAGTTTACGAACTACACCCCACAGATTGTCACATCCCAAAATTTTCCAAATTTTGAAATGTGAAAAATAAATAAACAAAATAAACAATTGTTGATTTTTAGGGTGATAAGAAACTTTTTGATTCCAATTGGAAATATCAAAACCTATTTTGATCAAATAAAATCCTAAAGGTATTTAAAAAGATAAATAAACAATAAAGTTAAAATAGTTGGAATTACTACTTTTGGATCTTTTAATAAAAAAAATTTGATTTTCAAAAGCAAAGGTAGATTTATAAATAAGGATTATTTTATAGAGCCAAATTAAATCTTGGCCAAGCTTTTGAAATAAAATATTTTTATTTGATAAAAAGAGTGAAGGTTTATTTAGATAAAATAATGAGGATTTAATAATATCCAATTTTATTAAAGTAAAAGCCTTTCCATTTTAACTAAACACTAAAACTTGTTAGTTTATTTTAAATAAGTTTTCCAAGTGTTTTATTTATTCAAAACCTACTAAAATGATTTTGGTATTATTTAGATTTCAAATGGAGTTTTTAATAAATAAAATACTATTTGAATTAAAGACTAAAGTCTATTTTTATTTAATTATTAATAGATCTTAAAAAGAATAAAAAATATTTTGTTTTGGACTTTGAGTTGTGTTGTTAAACAGAATTAAAACCTACACAAAGTTTGGCAAAGGTTTGAATTCATTTGGGTGCTTGAATTGTTTGAATAAAATCGAAACAGAAATTCAAATAGAAAAAGGAAAAAGCTTCTCTATAAAAAAAAGTGAATCAAACCCAGCCCAGCAAACAAGCCCAACAATCCCAACTCGCAGCCCATCTTTCCCCCCCCCCCCTCAGCGAAACGTTTTCTACGCACAGACACACCCACAGAGACGCTGAGAAGTGGACCCAACGACCTCTCTCTCTCCCTCGCTGACAGACAGGCCCCACACCGATGTGCATCGTTTCAACCCGCGCCAGCCGTCCCCCCCCCCCCTCTCCTCAACGGCGTTCTGCCGATTAACTCCGCCGTTGAATTCGCGTTAATGGCGGCCCTAATTCCTCCAGTGACCACGCCCATTTAACCGCCCGTTCCTCCTCTCTCTTTTTCCCCAAGCTCCAGCCACTCCCTGCCCCTAGGCTGCTCCAATTCGCCCCCACACCGACACTGTCTCCGACGGCTCTCCCGGCCAATTCCGGCGCCGTAAAGCCGCCCCTCTCCTTCCTCTGCACGCGAGCTAGCTCCCCACCTCCTGGCGCATCTCCCCGTGCCACTCGTTCGCCCGCGAGTGCCCCGTAGCGTCGGCTTCGTCATCACCTGAGCACCGCCGCGTCTGTCTTGTCTCCGGCGAAGTCTCCCTGGTAACTCTGACCGCCCCGAGCCCTCTCAGTGATGCTCCATACTCCCCACGCTCTCCCGCATCTGACCATGTCTTTGTTTTGCCTCGGCACGATCTGCAACCTCTCCCCTGTCGACGACCAGAGGAACCCGACGCAGATAAGAACTCCAGCGAGCGATTACTCCCGTCCATGTGTGCCCCTTGCCTCCTCGCGACCACGTTGAGCATCAGCACATCAAGGCGAACACGGTGAGCCCTCTCCCATTCTTTCTCGCGTCGTGCATCACCGGCGACGACCACGCCTGAGCGCTGCCGCCAGAGCGCCGCTGTCAGCACCGCTTGAATTAGGTCGAATCGTTTTACACCGTTAGATCTCCATCTGGCGGCTTAGATAGAATCATTAAACGAAGAGGTACGAGTGCCTCTGTGCCGCACGATCTCACTTAAATCCTGCGGTCCAGAGAGCTCGATCCACCCGAAGCGGTATCGGCCAATAAGAACAAGCCACGTGGACATGGTTTAGTTTAAAACAGAAATTTGAATCTGATTGATATGCAAACTTGTAAAATTCATAACTTTAGTTCTACACGTCAAAATTTTGCAAACTTTATATCAATGGATTCAGTAGAACATGTACTTTGCAACCATACACTTTGTTTAATGTTTTGCTTCTGGTAAATTGGTTGAATTTGCAGAAACTTGTGTAGGCTTAATTTGAATATAAAAATTGTTCTAGATATAATTTTAATGTGAAATCTTTGCAAAATAGTTTGTTGTGAACCTACTGACCTTAGGAACCAACTCATGGATTTAAAAATGAATTTTGTGAAGATAATGAATAAATATTTGAATTAGCTCATTTCTAGTCAAATAAAAATATTGATTATGATTTAGAAATGATTTTTGAGTAAAACCTTTGGGAAATGATTTGATTCAAACCCTATGACCCTAAACACCAAGTTTTGAGAATTAAAATATATTTGGTGAACTCTTTAAAGAATATTTCTTTACTAAAAGCATTTTCAACCACATAAAATATTGATTTGATTTAAAAATGGTTTATAGATAAAACCTTTTGCAAATGGTTTTACCACTTTAGTAAATGACCACTTTGAACTTTATAATGTTTAGAGCCTAGTAGAAACCACCTTTGCAAATAAAACTATCTTATGCATGCTTGCATGCATGACCTTGTTTTTGTTATTTTATGTGTGAGAAGTTGTTTGGAATGCTAGTTGAATTTGTGTTTGCTTGATTGAATTGTAGTGAAGTTAGAAGAGTGTGATATTTGCAAGATCAAGAAGTGAACCAACATTCTCTACTAAAAAGGCAAGTGACACTATCATCCATGTCCTACTATTTTCATTACAATTAGTGGATTTTTGAAACATGCATGATAAGGTCTACTATATTTTATGCTATGCTAAATCCTAATAGGATACCCTTATATATCCCTTAGTGGAAAAAATGTAGTTCACTAGTGGAAACAGCCCTATAGGTCCCGGTTGGTAAGGGACTTTAGTCCCGGTTGCCCAACCGGGACGGGGCAATCGAGACTAAAGCTGTAACCTTTAGTCCCGGTTGCCCCACCAACGCGTGGCAGCAGCAGAGGGCGAGGGGGTGGAGAATTAGTCCCGGTTCGTAACACGAACCGGGACTAATAACCTTCTGCCGTGGCAGAGATTTGGCCCATTTCTCTGTCGCGGCAGAGAATTCATTTTGGCACATTTTGTTGCCGCGGCAGCATTTTCGCCACTTTTTGTGCCGCGGCAGAGAATTCATTTAGGTTGTTTTATTGTTTATTTAGTGTTTTGCACTTATCAATGAAGGAACCTTATATTACACAAGATCATCATGACAATATTACATTCAATACACGGATCGAGTTCATGCACTACATACAAAAGTTGATATTCGATGCTACCGGCGAATTCCTTCAAAGTTGCTATTTTTACAATCCCTATTGTATATACACAGCCGAATATTATTCCCCTTTTGGGTTTAGGACTTCTGCATCCAAGAATCCCGCCAATTCCTCCTGAATTGCTCGTACGCGGTCCTTTGGCAGAAGACCGTCCCGTAGACGTTCGATCTGATTTAAAAAAGGAGCCAGTATATATGAATGAAACTAAACACAATTTGTTTGTAATTAAAAACTATAGAAATTGTTTACGTACGTGGAGTTGCTCTAAATTTCTGCCCTTCTCATCGCACGTCTGCCGGATGAACTCGCAAACATAGTATCCACATAGATTGTTACCTGGTCCCTGCGTCAGGCACTTTACGAGAACAGAGTTCAATCAAAATAATAATCAAGCATGATAATAACTGTATCAAAACTAGAATCAAAGAGATGCGCGAATATAGCTAGTGGTGCTTACATTTAGTGGTTGAAATGTAAGATCCTCTTTCCAAACACCCCTAGCCTTGTTGGTGAACCGTTTCCAAGCGCCGCCCGACGAAGAAAACGAATAAAAGAAGTTATTAATTACTTGATATCATAAAATTCACGAACGTTGCCGATATGTGTCGTAATGATTAGAATTACCACTGGAAAAGCATCTGCATGTCCTTCCACGTCTCAAGGGGTTTATGTTTCGAGTCCATGACTAGTACACGCCCTTTGTCAAGTTGAATGATTAACAGAATATAGTGGAAGCTGCAATGCATAACTAATCAATTATATACTTAACATCGAGTAAGTGAAATAGAAAGTGTATACAAGACAATAACACTCACTCGAAGTTGTAAGGAAAAAGTATTTCCCTTCTGGTTTCTTGAAACCTTAACGCGTGTACTATATTATCCTCCGTATCCTGGGGGCTTATTTTGAGATTAGCTTCATGAACCCAATATGGCTCAATGAAGCCAATGTCATAGATTTGTCCTCTTCTGCATTTGAGAATCTTCATTCTGCATATTACAGTATGATTATATACATTCAATAAACAAAGTTAGATAGCTGGAGACTAAATTAATTACAGAATTAGTACTTATAGACAATTGGCACTGATGATCGATTTGTCCAAGGCGTCTTGATTGAATAATTGAAATAGTTCATCAAATTCAATGGATATCATGTCATCCTTTTCTTTCCCATGATGCTTTTTTGTAACCCTCAGCACTATCTAGTTAGCCCCGGCCTTTGTGGCATGCATGTACCAGTTGTGCAATCTTCGCATTTTTGTTGGAAGATTGTTTACCTCCTCAGGTTTGACGAGAGGTTTGCCATACTGGTATTGGTATGCTACTTCACTCACGGGGAAGAACTCTAACTGGGATAAGTACTGGGCAATACTCATACCTTGAGCAGCGGCAGCTTCTCCGTATTGTGCAACTACCTCTGGATCATACTGCTCTTCGGCCCCATATTTGCTCGACCCCACATTGGTTTGAGAAATCACCTTGAGAGGGGCGCAAGTCTGTTTTGCTTGTTCTCCGAGATGGGCAACAGATTTCCCGCTTGCATCAGTACTGCTCTTCGAGGCTTTTTGTGCCGCATGTGACTTGAGAATAGAACGCTCATAGTCTGATGACAGCTTTGGCTCGGGTTGATGAAGAGTCTTTAGCATTTTCAACACTTTGGCTTTTTCTTCTTTGGTGCTGGGGAACTCTGGCTCTTTCGGCCGCCTCAGCTTAGCGAAAAACGCTGTCGTTTCCGCATCAACGATCGCCGCAGTCTCCTCTTCAGTACAGTCATAAGCTCTCTTGGGAGGAACCTTTGGTACTTTTGGAAGAGGCTCTTGTTTACGTTTCGGCGATCGCTTACCACGACGCACAGTAGCGGTACGCTTACGCTTTTTATCCTGAGGCGCCGGCGATGGCTCCCGCGGCGATGGCTGCGCCGGAGATTGGTAAGGCGACGAAGATGGCTGCCGCGGCGGCGACGACCTCGCTGGAGACGGGTGAGGCGGCGGCGAAGATGGCCTTGGCGTGTGATTTCGAAGAACGATACATTCCTTCGGCCATAGAATGGTGACGTTTTTTGCGTCTCCTAGTACAGTCACATCCCCTTCACTTGCAGGGTAGTGAAGATCCAAAACTTCAAAGGTGGACATGATTTCATCCACCCCGACAACAGCGTAGCCCTCTGGACCCGGACGACAGTGGTAAGTTGGTGTGGGTCCAATTGGTAAGGCATAGCCGACCGCCACCTACATTGATATGTTCACAACTTTGACATGTAGCTCGCAGTGTGTCATCTCTGTGATATCATCCACTGGGTAGCCAACAGGAGCCATCGTCGGTGCACCATCGTCATCGCCATTGTCATCACCCGGGACCTCGGTGAAAGCCACACTGCTTTTTCGATTATTTGATAGGCCGGTAGCATCGAATGCAGTGTGCTGCTGAGATGGGCCGGTAGTACTTTGCTCTTTAAGTGCGTTAATTTCATCTTGTTGTTGCTTTAATCATTCTTCAATTAAACGCATTCGCTCTTTCTGACTATCTGCTTCAACTTACGCCCTTTCCTTTCTCCTCTGACGGCTTCTATCAGGACATTTCTTCCTCTCTTTGGGAAACCCATTCCTCCATGGTTGGGAGCCTCTTGTGCCTCGTGTTCGTCCATCATGTTCCTTACTTCCAAGGGCGAGTGTGAGCTCATCATTCTCTCTATCGGGAATGAAGTCCCCATCTTTAACAGCCTTTACTGCTTTTCTCATCCTCTTGATTGGCAAGGGGTCTTCTTTATGTCGTATGTTATATCCCTTCCGAGTCCAACATGCCCCCATGCCCGTAAAACCAATTCCTTGCACGTTCTACCCAATCGTCTGTCTCTGGGGTGATCTTTTTAGCACGCAGTTCATTCTCAAGTTTCTCCCACTTAGGAATGCCAGCCCTGTAGCCACCTTGCCCCATAGTATGGTGATACTTCTTGTTAGCAGCATTCAGTTTATTCGTTGCAGACATTTTCTTAGCTTTTTCTGATGTCTTGTATTCCACAAACTCAACCCAGAATGGTTTTATCTTCTCAAACTGAATATTCTTGAAATCGGGAGTCTTCTCTTTCACGACATAGTCAAGGTGCAAATTTTTCTTCCAGTTGGTGAAACACTGGGCCATCTTCTTCAAAGCACACTCCCTCACCTTAGCCTCCATGGATCTCCCATGTTGTAAGGCGTCCTCAACTGGATCCTACGCATTTGGATCCAACTCTATCTTCGGTAGTTTGAAATTAACCATGAGCCTCTTCCACAGTAAATCTTTGGCGTGGTTAGGGACAAATAAACATGTTCCCTCTTCATCCGCATTAGCAGGCCTATTCCAATTTCTAATGGTGATCGGGATTAAGTCCCTAACGATTACTCCGCATTGTGCCACAAATTTGTTTGCGACAACTTCGGGAGCCGTCGGTTTGCCGTCTTCAGTGACATCTTTGATCCTGAACCTCTCATGGTCTTGCAACTTATTGGTTGGGCCTCGTCTGCTCTTTTCAGTAGATTCCTTCGATCCGGAAGGCTAAAAGAAGAAAGATCGTCGTTACTATTTCTATATAGATACCAGATGATTAATTAATGAATTGATTATATTACATGCACCTCGCCGGAGCGGTCGTCTTCTCGATTACACAAGGCATCGCCTTCTCCCTCGCGGAAGGCAACACCTTCAACCTCAAACAAGTCGTCTATTCCGGTAAAAAGAGGATCACCCTCACCGGAGTTGTTCAGAAACGTTGATACGTCTAAATTTTCTTCCCCACGGATCACACCTTGGATCAACTCTTCCTTTTCTTCGTCTCTGACGTGTGGGTCCATATTTTCTGCATAGGTGGAAAAACGAATAAGTCAAAGCGGCTAAAGGAGAAAGTTAGGTACGGTGTTGAGAGATATAAACCCTAATTCAGAGAAACACTAATATATTTCTAAGATAGGGTTTTTAAGATAGGGCCGAAGAATAATAATACCAAACTAATTAATAAACCTAATAATACCTAACTAATAATAAACCTAATAATCCAAACACCGAAAAATAAAGGGAAACCCTAAAGCATCGATGCAATGATCAAGCAAGTATGATGATATGACAAGTTAAATTGTATTGAAAAGTAACTCTAAAGCATGCTCGACAAATTAAACGGGGTTCCGAGGGGTGCAAACCCTAACTCGGCGAGGTTTGGAGCGCCGGCGAGGAGCACGCGGAGGCGCGACAGCAGGGCAGTGCGTGGAGTCCGACGGCGGGGCAACGCGTGGAGGCCGACAGCGGGGCCCAAAAATAGTATGTACAAAATATGATAATATACATATACATATACATATACAAAATATGATAATATATAAAAAATATGGTCACTTTGCATGCAATTTCATGGGAAGATTTACGCGCGACCAAGCCAGACCGAGCTTATCTACGTCGAACACAATGGTTTTGACCGCGCGACCCCTTCGCCCATGTCTCGCCCACGCGTGAGCGAACAGGGAAACTCCCATCGCCGCCGCCTCCTCCCCCCTCTCCTCACCTTCCCCTCGTCGATGCGCTGTCAGGGCGGGCCACCGGGCCTTGCCTGTGTGTTGCCGGCACCGGCGGTGGCGGCTTGGTACTTTAGATGTGGTGCATATCTACAGTAAACGTTGGCCCTTTTTCCAAGACAATTCGGTGTCTTACCCTTTCACGATTCCACCGTCTATCCGATGTTTCTCGGCGCTTTCTCGGCGCCGCTAACCGAATCCCGAGCAAACAGAGCTTTTGCCTCTCTCTTGCCACAATACACCCGCCCCACGCGTCCCTGCACGCCTCCCATGTCCTGCGGAACCGGCCACCGACATCCCCTTTTCCCGAGCCGCCGATCGCCGTCTAAGACTAGGACTAGTCGGGAAAAAATATTATAGTATTTGCCACGTCCACAATCTGAACACCACAATCCGATTGCACAACATACCCAACGTGATGCACATGAAGAACTTTGCGTAAGCCATCTATATTAATAGCAAAAAATACCAAAGCATCCATTATCAAATGCATTATCCAACAAATTGTGACAAATTACATAATTATTAGAATAACTATTAGACATAATTACGACAAGGAAACTAGCAAAATTCTTTCAACACAACAATATCACTCACATATATTGCAAATTCTTTCAACACAACAATATCAATCTACATTACAAACACCAATCAATCTACATTACAAACACCAATCAACCTAATACTACAAATTTGCGGAAATTTGGGGGAGAGAGAGAGGGAAGGGCGCGCGGGAGACATACCCGAGGAAGGGGACAGGGAGAGGCCGGAGGAGGTGCGGCCGGAGGAGCACCGGCCGACCGAGGTGGGGGCAGAGAAAATGCGGCCGACCAAAGGTTGGGGCGGAGGTGGATGAGGTGCGGTGGCCGGTGTTAGAGCGGCTGGACGACGGAGCCCGGCGGCGGACCTCGGAGGAGGAGGTGTGTCGGTGGGACGGGCGCGCGGGAGGAGGAGCCGCTACGGAACGCGCGGCGATGGCGGCCGGAGGCGGAGGCAGAGGCGGAGGCGTTGACGACGACGGAGGGCGCGAGCAGCCTGGCGTCGTCGTCGATGAAACAGAGAAGCAGAGAAGAGTGAGATGGAGAAGAAGAAGAGAGGTTATAAAAGGGGAGGGAGTATCCGTCCCGGTTGGTGGCTCCAACCGGGACTAAAGGGGCATACGTCCCGGTAGGAGCCACCAACCGGGACGTATACTCCAACTTTCAGCAGCTGAAGGGGCGCGCGCGCAGGGGGTCTTTAGTCCCGGTTGGTGGCACCAACCGGGACATATTCCCCTGTTTTCAAATTTTTTCAGGTATTTTCTCTCTGTTCCCGCCTTATTTTTTATTTTGGGGTTTAAATTTGTATTGTTTTTTAAATGATAATTAATTTGGAATTTAGAAAACCTTTAAACATAAAAAGTGTTTGGATTTGAATAAATAATTCAAAACCATTTTCTGTTTAAAAAAATAATTAATGTAACCATTTAAAATTAAAAATAAATTACCTTATTTTTTTTAATATCAATTTGGAATTTAGAAAAACTTTAAACATAAAAAGTATATGGATTTGAATAAATAATCCAAAACCATTTTCTATTTTTAAAAAATAATTAATGTAACCATTTAAAATTAAAAATGAATTAACTTATATTTTTTTAATATCAATTTGGAATTTAGAAAAACTTTAAACATAAAAAGCGTATGGATTTGAATAAATAATCCAAAACCATTTTATATTTTTAAAAAATAATTAATGTAACCATTTAAAATGAATTAACTTATATTTTTTGAATATTAATTTGGAATTTAGAAAAACTTTAAACATAAAAAGTGTTTGGATTTGAATAAATAATTCAAAACCATTTTCTGTTTTAAAAAATAATTAATGTAACCATTTAAAATATGAACCATTTACAATTAAAAATGAATTAACTTATATTTTTTTAATATCAATTTGGAATTTAGAAAAACTTTAAACATAAAAAATGTTTGGATTTGAATAAGTAATTCAAAACCATTTTCTATTTTTAATGGGCGGAAAAAAAGGACATAAAATAATGGGCAGAAAGAAAATTTGATTAGGATAGAACTGGAATTAAAGTACATAACGCAACTAACACAAAATTACATAGAAGAACTGAAAATTAAGATACATGGCCAGATTAAGCCACAATCGGCCGAACTTGTTTTGCAATGTTGGAATAATTCAGTCATGCTCCTGCCTACACCTGTAATACTCGCCACTATAGTCGTCGTACTCGCCGCGGCCGTCGTCGCTATCATTGACGGGGTCGCCGTAGTTGAACCTTGAAGGTTGAGTACGAGTGGGCTGGACTTGAGGGTAGCGCAGGCGGGGGCTAGAGTCGGCGGCCGTGTCGTAGGCCATGACGCTCTGGAGAGTCCGGCCGCGCCACCACAGCCGACGGCCGGCCTCGTTGAAGTTCGGAGGAGGTGGGCCCTCCTTCTCGTGCCTGGCGAGTGCCCTCTCACGCCGATCCACGAAGAAGGCTTCCCAAGTCGGGAAATAGTCGGGATGCCATCTGGGATTCCTCCGCTGCTCCGGCGTGAGCTCGAAGTAGTAGTGGTTCGTGATGGCCATCCGACGCGCCACACCTAGAGGGACAGGAGGAACCGGCACGCCTCCGGCGCTCAGCATCCAGCCGACGGGGACACAGTAGCCCGGCGGACAGGGGTAGTTCGAGGCACAAAGCGCCTCGCCTCCCTGGGAGTTAGTGCTACGGTGGAAGCCATGGGAAAGAGTGATGAGGTTGCAGATATGAGTCTAGAGATGTGCAATGACAATGGAGGGCAACCCTACATATATATATATATATAGTGAAGAACTGGCGGGAAGAACTGGAGGGAAGAACTGGCGGGAAGAAAAATGGCGGGAAAAATGGCGTGTCGATATTATGTCGTGCGGCGTGTACCTTGTCCCGGTTGGAGACACCAACCGGGACAAAACACGAGTCAGCACTAATAATAGGGGTGAGTGTCGGAAAATGGAAAAGGGCTTTTCCGTGCGACAAAAATGAAAACTTCCTCCTGCAACATTGTTCTCCATACCAATGTCCACACACATGCATAATATGGGCACAACATCACAAACTATGCCGTGATTCAGCACATAACATCGGTCATTTGGACCGAAAGCCATGAAACCTCGAACATGATAGGTCATTTTGTGAAGGTTTTTTCGAAACATGATCAATATACCAAGTTTGGTATTTTTCCTTTCAACTATGTAACATAATATGACACCACGCGAAGGCTTTTCATTGTTCGGATTTTTTTTGAATTTATTATGCCCGCTTTGAATTATCTGAATTTCTAACTATGGTCGAACCGGTGTGCATGAAGATAGGGGACGAGCATCGTTAGAACTTGCATTGGATCTCTGGAAAAACCACATATTGCGAGTCTAAAAATGATTTTTTCAAAAAATCACGGGCGATAGATCATGTACCTGTAGTACAAACCGGACCCACTTCCTACCGATTCGGCAGACATTTGTCCTTTTTACCCGGGATGGACGAAAAGGTTTGAGATGTCCCTGTTGGGAGATAGTCCATATAAGGTGGTCTAGTATTTTAGGAAAATGGGACGGTAGTATTCTGAAACGGCATTTTGGTGGTTACTTCACAAAACGACCCATTTTTGCGCTCGGAAAATGGAAAAGGGCTTTTCCGTGCGACAAAAAAGAAAACTTCCTCCTACAACATTGTTCTCCATACCAATGTTCATACACATGCATAATATGGGCACAACATCACAAACTATGCCGTGATTCAGCACATAACATCGGTCATTTGGACCGAAAGCCAGGAAACATCGAACATGATAGGTCATTTTGTGAAGGTTTTTTCGAAACATGATCAATATACCAAGTTTGGTACTTTTACTTTCAACTATGTAACATAATATGACACCACGCGAAGGATTTTCATTGTTCGTATTTTTTTTGAATTTATTATGCCCGTTTTGAATTATCTGAATTTCTAACTATGGTCGAACCGGTGTGCATGAAGATAGGGGACGAGCATCGTTAGAACTTGCATTGGATCTCTGAAGAAACCACATATTGCGAGTCTAAAAATGATTTTTTCAAAAAATCACGGGCGATAAATCATGTACCTGTAGTACAAACCGGGCCCACTTCCTACCGATTCGGCAGACATTTGTCCTTTTTACCCGGGATGGACGAAAAGGTTTGAGATGTCCCTGTTGGGAGATAGTCCATGTAAGGTGGTCTAGTATTTTAGGAAAATGGGACGGTAGCATTCTGAAACGGCATTTTGGTGGTTACTTCACAAAACGACCCGTTTTTTACGCTCGGAAAATGGAAAAGGGCTTTTCCGTGCGACAAAAAGGAAAACTTCCTCCTGCAACATTGTTCTCCATACCAATGTCCACACACATGCATAATATGGTCACAACATCACAAACTATGCCGTGATTCAGCACATAACATCGGTCATTTGGACCGAAAGACATGAAACCTCGAACATGATAGGTCATTTTGTGAAGGTTTTTTCGAAACATGATCAATATACCAAGTCTGGTATTTTTCCTTTCAACTATGTAACATAATATGACACCACGCGAAGGATTTTCATTGTTCGGATTTTTTTTGAATTTATTATGGCCGTTTTGAATTATCTGAATTTCTAACTATGGTCGAACCGGTGTGCATGAAGATAGGGGACGAGCATCGTTAGAACTTGCATTGGATCTATGAAGAAACCACATATTGCGAGTCTAAAAATGATTTTTTTCAAAAAATCACGGGCGATAGATCATGTACCTATAGTACAAACCGGACTCACTTCCTGCCGATTCGGTAGACATTTGTCCTTTTTACCCGGGATGGACGAAAAGGTTTGAGATGTCCCTGTTGGGAGATAGTCCATGTAAGGTGGTCTAGTATTTTAGGAAAATGGTACGGTAGCATTCTGAAACGGTATTTTGGTGGTTACTTCACAAAACGACCCGTTTTTTGCGCTCGGAAAATGGAAAAGGTCTTTTCCGTGCGACAAAAAGGATGATGTTACCAACCGGGACATTATGTCGTGCGACACATGCATAATATGGGCACAACATTATGTCGACATTATGTCGTGCGGCGTGTACCTTGTCCCGGATGGTGTCACCAACCGGGACTACAGCCTGTAGTCCCGGTTGGAGACACCAACCGGGACAAAACACGAGTCAACACTAATGATAGGGGTGAGTGTCGACATTATTTCGTAAGTGTCGACACTATGCCGAGCTACTTGTACTATAAATAGGCATCCTTGCGAGTCCAGTCCTCCAGCCAGTTTGAGGCATCTCCAAGATGGTTTTCGAGAGGAGGGACACCACTGCGGCCAGTTTCAGGGAGATGCCGACGGAGCCCAGTCCTCCGGCATCTCCGAGAAACTGGTCATAGAGGCACTCCCTAATATGTGAAATTAGTTAGCTCCGAGGCGTATTGATCTAGTTAGAGATGTTACAAGCTGCAAGATGGTTTTCGAGAGCAGGGACACCACTGCGGCCAGTTTCACGGAGATGCCGACGGAGCCCAGTCCTCCGGCATCTCCGAGAAACTGGTCATAGAGGCACTCCCTAATATGTGAAATTAGTTAGCTCCGAGGCGTATTGATCTAGTTAGAGAAGTTACAAGATGCAAGACTAAAGGCCACAAACCGTGAAAGATATCCTTCGGTCAAGCCACAAACCGCGAAAGACATGAACTAGAGTTACATAATATGAGCATGAACTTCTTGGCATATGTCCTTCCTTATGATCGCTTCAGACGTAACCATGGAGCATCTTCTTTACTTAACGGAATGCTTGGGTCAGTTTTCACTGTGAAGGGCGGAATTTCATCGAACTTATTATAATCTTCTGACATGTCTGTCTTGTCCTCGATTCCCAAAAGGATTCATGCCATCTGTACTTAGACCAAACCATAAGTTCCTTGCGTCACCTGCAAAGTCTGGGAAGTCTCTCTCGATTTTTCTCCACTGAGACCCATCAGCAGGGTGTCTCAACTTCCCGTCTTTCTTACGGTCTTCTTTGTGCCATCGCAACAACCTGGCGTTTCAACATTGGTATTATAGGAGCATACCACATAACCTTAGCAGGAACCCTCTTCCGGAGGGGCTCTCCCTCAACATCACCAGGGTCATCTCGTCTGATCTTATACCGCAACGCATTGCATACCGGGCATTTATCTAAATTCTCATACTCCTTACCGCGGTAGAGGATGCAGTCATTAATGCATGCATGTATCTTTTGCACATCTAATCCCAAAGGACAGAGAGTCCTCTTTGCTTCGTAGGTACTCTCGGGAAGTTCGTTATGTTTTGGAAACTTTGGCTTCATTATTTTCAGCATCTTTTCAAATGAGGAGTCAGTTAGACCACACTCTGCCTTCCATCGCAACAATTCCAGTGTGGTACCGAGCTTTGTGCTGCCATCTTCACAATTTGGGTACAACAATTTCTTGTGATCTTCTAACATGCCCTCTAACTTCAACTTCTCATTTTCTGTTTCACAGTCTCGCTTTGCATCAGAAATGACCCTACCAAGTTCATCAGCCGGCTCATCTGATGCCCGTTCTTCACCTCTTTCCTTTCCATTGTCTTCCATTGCAGTATCACTGTATTCAGTAAACATATGATGATAGTTGTTATCATCATCTTCTTCTTCACCATCTTCCATCATAACCCCTCTTTCCCCGTGCTTGGTCCAGCAATTATAGTTGGGCATGAAACCTTTCAGAATCAGGTGGCCGCGAATGATTTTCGAGGAAGAGTACTCCTTGTTGTTCCGACATTGAACACATGGACAACGTATAAAACCATTCTCTTTGTTTGTCGTAGCCACATCGATAAATTTATCCACGCCTTTCATATACCCGGCTACGCGCCGGTCACCGTACATCCATTTCCGACCGTTCATCTGCATCATATAAGTAAGTTTATCAAAAAACAGGACATCATAAATAGTGAAATAACCAATTCACATCGACACATGAACTGTATCAATGACAGAGAAAAGATAAGATTGCTAACCTCGATCGAGGGAAATAAAGAGGAGAAAGCTCAAGTGCGTCTCGGACACCTTCTATATTTTTGTTTTATGAGAAATTGAACGGGATTATTCACTCAAACATTTCATCAAACACCTTCAATGCATGCATAGAAGAGAAAAAACTAGCACACCCCTCACACCTTCCACCAAGAGAAAAAACAGAGTGGAGGCAGAGGGGGCTGGGGCGTTGCATTTATAGAGGGCGGGAGAATACGTCCCGGTTAGAGCCAGCAACCGGGACTAAAGGTGTGGCCAAACCTTTAGTCCCGGTTGGTGGCTCCAATCGGGACGTATGCCCCCTTACCAACCGGGATGCATGCCTCCTGGCCCCGTGCCCGCTCGAACCGGGACGCGTGCCAGCATTAGTCCCGGTTGGTGGCGCAACCGAGACTAATGCTCTGAGGGGGCGCGAACGGATGGCCCTTTTTCCACTAGTGGTTGTCGTATGCTTAGACCTGCTATATATTGGGATGGGATACATGATATGATTATATGAAGAGTTGAAAAGATATATGTTTTATATAATAAAACAAGTACTCAATGAACCACCTGGGTGGACAAGGATACTCAAGTTTTGGACAAGGTGGCAACAAAAGGAACCATGTTTATATGGCCATCTCTTTTTGTATGTGCACTAGAAGAAAACCACCCAGGGACTTTGAGATTGAACATGTTTCTCGTACAGTGGCTTCCGTGTACAGCCACATGCTAAATGGGCTCTGGCTTAGTCAACTACATAGTGGAAGACCCATGCATTGGCATCTTCAGGTTAACTAGAATTGTGTAAGGGAACTTGAAACCCTACATTGGTGCCTAGATGACAAGCTAGCATTGTGTATTGGGAGGACTTCTATGGAAAGACTTTGTCACATTCTCGATCTGCCGGTACTCCATTAGGTGAGTACTTATCCAGCGGCCACTGGTGGCATCAAGACGAGATTGTGTCATGTGGGTAAAGTGTACAACTTCTGCAGAAGATCAAAATTCTAAGTACTTAGCCGTGTCCCCGGTTATGGACAATACTGAGCAACTAAGGCCTGAAGCTATGGAAGATCTCGACATTCCAATTTCTCAAAGTTAAAAACTTGAGGGTGACAACAAGGGATTTGAAGCACTTGGAGTTTTCCAAGGAGTTCAGAAAGATTTTCAAAAGATCAAAACTATTTTCAAAACATAGGATAAAACTATATTGCGTTCTGCAAATGAGCCTAAACCCTACTTAGCCAAATATGCATGTAATGATAGGATCCACTTATTTCTACATAGTAGTGAAACTTGCCAATACAATTCAAATGTATTGACCCTTGTGGCTGCAACTTATTATGTTGCAGGTTTGTTTGATGTTAGTGAAGTTTATTGATTAGGATTACAAGTCTACAACCAACATGACTGCCTGTGGCACTTTGAAGATGAAGGACCCATGCTTATAGATATTCTGCTGCAATGTAATGTAATAGCAAAATGAGCTATGTAAGATGTAATGAATTATTTTATTCCTGGTTATAAAGTTGTATTATGACCTTTGTTTCTTGATATTACATCTTAACTATGGATGCTAGCTATTGATCCAGGGACTAGCATTGTAAACACAGGGATCTCTACCTTATTAAAGGTTGGGAATCCTTACAGATGGTATCAGAGCACTGTGTTGCCTGTAGAATTTGTAACCCTAGGATTGGACAAAAACCCCTTAGAAAAATAGGAATTGTATTTGTACCAAAATTTATTTACAAACAATCTTGTAAACTCTTTCCTCAACCTTTTTGGTTTTGATTCTACATCTCTTCTATTTCAAACTTGATGGACAAAGCCTACCCCATGGCCAAAGATTTCACCATGTGCAAAAAAAAAATTCATCAACTCTAATGACTTCAACATCTTCAAGTGATTTCAACTTTAGTTTCACCAAGGACTTCAACTTAGACATCACTAAGGACTACAAGTGAGAACCAAGAGACATTAGATTGCCTACCAAAAAAAACATTGATATCAAGTTAGAGTATGGATCATATTGACCTATGAGGTATGATTATACTAAGTTATTATTTTCAAGACAACTTGTTGTTCCCTTCAACTCATGAGTTAAACCCATAAGTTGATAAGTGAATAGTTGCTTGTTGATTGCTTGATTGTTTGATTGAACTTGGTTGGTTTTGAGTTGTGTGTTAAAACTTCTTAAAAACCTATCCACCAATACTTATCCCTATCAAACCAACAGATGCCTCCCCGTCGTGCACACTTGGTTTTCGTACATAGATCCAATCTAGGATTTTATGGCTTCTTGCCATTTGTTGGAATCTAGGCTCATCATTGCTTCCTCATACGTCGCAGGGACGTCGGTGTTGTCCACCAACATGATATTCATGTCAGGATCATACCAATCAGGAGTGGCACGAACCCTCGTCGACCTGCAAGGTTTAGTAGAAACTTTGTTCGAAGTTTCATGAACCATCATTAGCTTCCTCTCTTATTGGTGCAGGTGGCACAGGAACTTCTTTCGATGTTGCGCTATTCTCAAATCCGAGAGAAGGTTCAACAACCTTGTCGAGTTCTACTTTCCTTCCAGTCACTTCTTTCGAGAGAAACTCTTTCTTAAGAAAGAATTCATTCTTAGCAATAAAAACTTTGCCTTCGGATCTATTATAGAAGGTATACCCAATTGTTTTTTTAGGTTATCCTATGAAGACGCATTTTTCCGCTTTGGGTTCAAGCTTGTCGGTATGTAAACTTTTTACATAAGCTTCACAACCCCAAACTTTAAGAAACGACAACTTAGGTTTCTTACCAAACCAGAATTCATACGGTATCATTTCAAAGGATAAGGATTTAGATGGTACCCTATTTAAAGTGAATATGACTGTTTCGAATGTATAACCCCAAAATAATAATGGTAAATCTATAAAAAATATCATAGAACGAACTTGGAGAAATTATAGGGGGTAGACTTTTACCTAATTATCGAAAGAAAAAATTAAACAAAATAGAAAACAAAACGGAGAGAATAAAGAAGCTACAGAAACAGCGTCTGATCTATATCAACGCAGCACGTCCAATCCCTGATCTTTAAATAGGTGCAAGGGTACCAGGAGGCGTGCGGTGCGTGCAGCTGTGGTACGTGCACCGATAGATTGAAAGTGAAGCTCGACAACGCAAGCCATAGGTGACCATCAACATGGGCCAAGGCCCATGCGATGGCCTTCCCTTTTCCTTTTCTTTTCTCTTTTCTTTTCTTTATTTATTTCTTCTAAATAAATATTACTTAATATTTATCAATTAAATAAATTAGCAAATACAAATCTATTTGCTTTCTTTATTTCTTCTAAATAAATATTATCTAATATTTATCAATTCAAATAATTAATAAACATTAGTTCGCTTTCTGAAACAATTCCGTAACTCTCCGAAAAAACTTTTTATAATATCTAGGATCTTATCTGAGACTCTGAATCCGATAACACCTTTTATTTATTTTGACGAAACCTAGCAACACAAAACCTTAAGTATGTGACCCTACGGGTCCGATAAGATGTGGACATGATTGAGACACCTCTTCGATCAATAACCAATAGCGGTACCAGGATGCTCATATTGGTTTCCACACATTCAACGAAGTTCTTTTATCAGTTGAACCACAATGTCGAGGATTCTAGTAATGCGATATCCAATTCCCTTTGTCTCGCGATATATTACTTGCCCGAGATTCGGTCGTCGGTATCCCAATACCTAGTTCAATCTTGTTACCGGCAAGTCTCTTTACTCGTTCCGTATATAGGATCCCCGACCAACTCCTTAGTCACAAATTTGCAAACTTTAGGATGTTACTTTACCTAGAGAGCCCAGAGATATCTCTCCATTACATGGAGTGACAAATCCTACTCTTGACACATGCAACCCAACAAAACACCATTAGAGATACTTAAAAGACATTTTATAATTATCCTGTTACGAAATGACATTTGAGGTCCACAAAAAATTCCTCTGGTATCCAGGAGTAACATTATCTCATGGTCTAAGAAAAAACACTTAGATTCATAAAGCAATAGTAAACAACTAAGTGGTACGATCAAATACTATGCTCTAAATTGGGTCTCTCTGTCACAACATTTTCCTAATGATGTGACCCTTTATCAAGTGACTTCCTAAGTCCATGCCTAGGAAACCATAACCATCTCTTGACTAACGAACTAGTCATAAGAGGCTTACTAAGGACATTTGTAACGTTCATTAATCCACACATGTATTATGTTTTCACTTCATACAATTATAGCATGGACTATATGTATTATCATGAACAAAGAATATAACAATAAACACATTGTATTATTTCCTTTTAGGCATATTCCTGACAGCCTTCCACTTGCACTAGAGTCAATAATCTAGTTTACATCTTTAAGAATCTAACACCCTGGAGTCTTGGTGTTGATCATTTTTGCTCGTGGAAGAGGTTTAGTCAACGAATCCGTGACATTCAGGTCCGTGTGTACTTTGCAAATCTCTATGTACTTTTTTGACATACTCGCGCAAACAGTGAAAGCAGCGCTTGATGTGCTTGGTGTTCGTGTGTGCTTGAGGGTCCTTCGCAAGGGCGATGGTGCCTATATTATCACATTGTTGGGCCAAGGAACTCGATGCATTAGGAACCACTCCCAGCTCAGAGAGGAACTCTTTCATTCAAACTGCTTCTCGCTTCTGAAGCCGCCACATATTCCACTTTAGTTGAAGATGCTTCTACCACGTCCTGTTTGGAACTCCTCTAGCTCACTGCGCCACCATTCGAAATAAATACATATTTAGACTGAGACTTAGAGTCATCCGAATCAGTGTCCCCACTATCTTTGACGTAACCATTTACGATGAGCTCCTGAGTACCTCCATAAATGAGAAACATATATTTAGTCCTTCTAAAGTATTTAATGATATTCTCAACTGTCGTCCAGTGATCCACTCTTGGGTCGCTCTGGTATTTGCTGGTCAAACCAACTTCAAGATAGACATCAGGTAGGTCTAGTACACAGCACGGAATTGTTCTAATGAGACACTGCCGGAAAAGTTCTGAAAAAGATCTGAAGTCGTTCGAAAGAAGGGATAGGTCGAAAGATGTTTCAAATTAATAAAGAATTTAAATATGCATTTATATATATTGATTATAAATTAATATATATTAAACAAAATAATTAAATTAATTATTAAGAGGCAACCTTCTCTAAAGGGCCGATTTCCCAGAAGGAAACCATCCCAAAAGTGTGAGGACCGTAATTTAATCTCCAGACCTCCTGTGCATCTCGTCAATCCCAATATCAAGTTAACGACATAGCAAAATGAATACGATTGTATAACGTTCAAAAATTAATCATTACAAAGTTTGAATAGTAATAGCTACATAGTATAATGTCTTGTGACATTTATGTCGTGGTATTGCACGGCAGATGCTACTGGAGTAGCTTACGTAGAGGGAGCAAGGCGACGTAGGAGAATCCGGGAGTGAGATTGGCACACGATGTACCCAGGTTCACGTCCCCTCGATGGAGGATCGCTACGTCCTGCTATCAATCCAGTATATGAGTATAGATTGGTTTACATGGGAGGCGTTGTAGGCGGAGGGAGAGACTAGATCTAATCTAATATGAGCGAGGATACCCCGTGGGGGTGCCCCTGGTGGCTTTATATATGCAGCCAGTTAGGGTTTACAAGTATTTGGTGGGCTTTGTATACGAGTTGCCGTCATGGGCCTCTAGTCGTCGCCAGTCGTCTGGGTCCAATATGCGCCGGTCGTTATATCCAGCGAGTCGACCCGCTCTGGGATTGGCTTCAGTCGGCTCGATCTAGCTGGCAAATCCGCTTCGTGGGTATACCCCGATTGGTATTCCCCCATCAGTAGTCCCCGAGCGCATTGTCAATTCGACGCGGGCTTGAGGCAGGGCGCGGAGAGTCTTGATGAATCGGTGACGAGCTCCTGAACAGAGAAAAGAACCGTGAAGCGGGAGGCGGTCGACATGAGCCAGTCGGTGATGGCCAGTTGGCGAAAGACGTAGGGTGTCGGTGAAGCCGCCAGTTGCGGTGAGTCCCCGAACGTGGAGCGTGTCGAGTCCCCGAGCGCGGCGAGTTGCGAGGTCGAGCGACCGGCGAGTGTCGAGTCCCCGAGCGCGTCGAGTGGCGAGGTTGGGCGACCGGCGAGTGCCGAGCCCCCGAGCGCGGAGAGAGGCGAGGCCGAGCGACGCGAGCGTCGAGTCCCCGAACGCGGCGAGGCCGAACGACCGGCGAGCGCCGAGTCCCCGAGCGCAGCGAGTGGCGAGCTGGAGCGACCGACGAGCGTCGAGTCCCCGAGAATGGCGAGTGGCAAGGTCGGCGACCGGCGAGCGTCGAGCCCTCGAGCGACCGGCGAGCGCCGACTCCCCGAGAACGGCGAGTGGCAAGGTCGAGCGACCGGCGAGCGTCGAGCCCTCGAGCGACCGGCGAGCGCCGAGTCCCCGAGTGCGGCGAGTGGCGAGGGCGAGCGAGCGGCGAGCTCCGAGCCCTCGAGCGCGGCGAGAGGTGAGGCCGAGCGACCGACGAACATCGAGTCCCCGAGCACGGCGAGGCCGAACGACCGGCGAGCGCCGAGTCTCCGAGCGCTGCGAGGCCGAGCGACCGGCGAGCGCCGAGTCCCCGAGCGCGGCGAGGCCGAGCGATCGGCGAGTGCCGAGTCCCCGAGCACGCCGAGTGGCGTTGTCTGTAGCGTGGCGAGTCCCTGAGCGCGTTAAGTATGCGAAGGCGAGTCCGCGGTGGCGAGTCCCCGAGCGCGTTGATTACGCGAGGGCGAGTCCACGGTGGAGAGTCCTCGAGGGTGTTGAGTAAGCGAGGGCGAGTCCGCGGTGGAGAGTCACAGATCGTGTTGAGTACACGAGGGCGAGTCCGCGGTAGAGAGTCCCCGAGCGTATTGAGTAAGCGAGAGCGAGTCCGCGGTGGCGAGTCCCCGAGGGCGAGCCATGGTCGTGGAACCACGTGCACACGCAGTATGCCTAGGAGTAGTCCCCGAGGCTCAAGTTGGCTTGTAGAGGCGATTTGAGGCTCTTTAGAGATGCATATTCTAAAAATAGTAGAGGTTGCTGCCGAGCATGGCGAGTGGCGAGGTCGAGCGATCGGCGAGCGGCGAGGTCGAGCGATCGGCGAGCGCCGAGCCCCCGAGCGCAGCGAGTGGCAAGGTCGAGCGACCGGCAAGCGCCGACTCCCCAAGCGCGGCGAGCGGCGAGGTCGAACGACCGGCGAGCACTGAGCGTCGAGCGCGGCGAGCGGCGAGGTCGAGCCACCGGCAAGCGCCGAGTCCCTGAGCGCGGCGAGCGGCGAGGTCGAGCCACCGGCAAACGCTGAGGCCCCGAGCGCGGCGAGCGCCGAGGCCCCGAGCGACCGGCGAGCGCCGAGCCCCCGAGCGCGGTGAGCGGCGAGGTCGAGCGACCGGCGAGTGGCGAGGTCGAGCGACCGGCGAGCGCGGCGAGTGGCGAGGTCGAGCGACCGGCGAGCGTCGAGCCCCCGAGCGTGGCGAGTGGCGAGGTCGAGCGACCGGCGTGCGCCGAGCCCCCGAGCGCGGCGAGTGGCGAGGTCGAGCGACCGGCGAGCATAGAGCCCCCGAACGCGGCGAGTGGCGAGGTCGAGCGACCGGCGTGCGCCGAGCCCCCAAGCACGGCGAGTGGCGAGGTCGAGCGACCGGCGAGCGCCGAGTCCCCGAGCGCGGCGAGTGGCGAGGTCGGGAGACCGGTGAGTGGCGCTGTCTATAGCGTACCAAGTCCCCGAGCACGACGAGTGGCGAGAAAGACACTGTTTTGCTGAGAAGGAGAAAAGATACAATTGCATTAAGGTGTACTTGCATAATATATTGAACAATTGTAAGACGTGCGAATTATAGATGTCGAAAAAAACACACTTTTGTTATTGGATCGATCGGTAGTATGTAAGGTTTATGCGTGTCTTTTCATGAGTAGACAGACCTCCAGCAACAAACGCTTGTCGGGTAACAGGGACGCGATGTCAAACTGTTGAATCCGAAGACAAGGTCGGCCTTTTGGTACCCAGACTCACTACTTCGACGGACGCGAATAAACAGCAGACAAAACTGAAATCGAACCTAAGTATGATTTTCGTCCCTGGAAGGGTCATATGCGACTGCATGGTCGGCTTTAGAGAATGAATGAAGATGCATATATGTTTGGACTCATAGCATGTACTTAGCTGTTAGCATGACGAGTCCGTGACGGGAAGTCCGCGAGCATGGCGAGTTCGCAGCGGGCGAATCCCCGAACCTAGCGACCCGCGTTTAAGCGTGTCCACGTTTAGACGAATCCTGAAGCATAGCGAGTCCTCAAGCCTGGCGACTGACGAGTCGTAGCGAGCGGAGTCACGGATGCAGCCGGCAAGTGGCACCAACATATTTGCTTTGTTGATTCAATCGCCGGATCACCTTGAGAATTGCGCCAGTCCAGTATTCTCCATGGCTAAATTTATGCCAACAATGCATATATGTCAACAATATGTATACACAGGATTAGATCCAAATAATTTAATTAAATAAAATAGAATTAACTAGTGAGAGAGAAATTGAGTGAATATCAAATTAAACTGGCGCGTGCAGCACTTGAGATAGAAAATAACCGATCCAGGTCTTTCCTTGGTGTCGCCCGGCGTAACATCCGAGGCAGGCGAGTTCACGATGAGCAAACTGCCATCAAACGGCTTACGAACTGTGGCCCTCGACTCGAGGTCACCGAGTGCACGAACAACTCCAAGCATATAGTCGGTGACCAAGAAAACGGCGCACAGCCGGCCTATGATAACGCCCGTACTCGTCTCCATCACTCAATTTGATTATCACTTCATGTCATGAGTCACGTACACGCGCTTCAAAATAAGGTGTAGAGTATTAGAATTAAATAAAATATTAACTATATATGAGAGAGAAGTGATCTGATAGAAAAAACCCATGAGTCATGATCATGTGCGATCGAGCTCGCATGTTGGCCTGTTGAAACATCTCCGATGCAGGCAACAAGGTTGTGTGGCGGTCGCATGTCTGATCTGATTTAATCTTGTTGAGGACTATCTGGATCGATACGCTGCCGCGTGAGCTAATCAGCTTAGCAGATCCGATTGACTCAAACTCATACGCCGAGCGCTGCCGAAGTTGACGATGAAGATCTTGAGGGATCCCGCCCAGATTATCACCTCCAAGCGCCGCTTGCCCCACGGTGGGCGCCAACTGTCGTGGTATTGCACGGCAGATGCTACTGGGGGTAGCTTACGTAGAGGGAGCAAGGCGACGTAGGAGAATCCGGGAGCGAGATTGGCACACGACGTACCCAGGTTCACGTCCCCTCAATGGAGGATCGCTACGTCCTGCTATCAATCCAGTATATGAGTATAGATTGGTTTACATGGGAGACGCCGTAGGCGGAGGGAGAGACTAGATCTAATCTAATATGAGCGAGGATACCCCGTGGGGTGCCCCCGGTGGCTTTATATATGCAGCCAGTTAGGGTTTACAAGTATTTGGTGGGCTTTGTATACGAGTCGTTGTCCTGGGCCTCCAGTCAGCGCCAGTCGCCTGGGTCCAATATGCGCCGGTCGTCATATCCAGCGAGTCAACCCGCTTTGGGATTGGCTTCAGTCGGCTCGATCCAGCTGGCGAATCCGCTTCGTGGGTATACCCCGATTGGTATTCCCCCATCAATTTATTATAACCAGAAACACAGCGGAAACAAAATGCGCAGCGACTCCATCTCAGCCACAAGCAGTCGATGTAGTCCACGAGGCCTCACTCATCAGCGTCAACATAGTAGTCGTAGTCCTCCTCTTCATAGTATTCTGAATTTTAACAAAATTATTGCCATGAGTATATAGAGTACTCAACATACCCCTTATACAAAACCTGATATAACTACATATGGCTTTATGTGGAGGTCATATGGTTCTTTTTCATAAAATCCAATTTTATTTACCACTCATAATAGTTTTGATAAAAGCAGGTTTTGATGAAAACATGTTTTATCATCGATGTGGTGTTTCTCATCATTGTGGTTGTCCTCGAAAACTCACCTACTTCATCAGATTCTAAGAAAAAGGATAGAGGGAAAAAGGATAGAGGCAAAGACGGAAGTAGCAAGGCAGGTTCCTGTATGTCAATAAGGATTCATGTGTCGTCCATGACCATGGACACTGCTATTCGAATAGTTTTAACTCTGCAGAGGTTGTATACTTTTTCCACACGACACAACCCCGTCTTGTTGCCCACCAGTGGCTGCTGGTTTAGTATACACCAATTGGTGTACCGGCAGATCGGGATCGTGACAAGCTCTTTTAGCTAGATCCCCCATAGATGTGACGAGCCCACCGGGTCTGGCGCACGGAACTGAGAGTATGTCCCCAAACCGGTCCCCCCATCTGTGTTGAAGGCTCCCCCGTAGGCAGACACCTCATCAACGGTACGGCGACATCGACACCTAAGGCTGACTAACCTACTTAACCAAGCTTGTGCCCATTATAGCATGTGGTTGTATGGTGGTCACAATCTTCAAATCCAAGAATTATTAGGCCCTCATGCGGCACGGACGACGGATAGCTCCCTCCATCTAGTGAAGGGCAACCAATCGCTCCTTCACTTGATCTAGCTGTCGCCCGCGCCAGTGTTTAGATGGTAAGTTTCACCCAGAGTAGAATAGAGTAGAAGGAAACAACAACGACTAGCTCAGCGAGCTCAACAAGTTTCAAAAGTGTATATCTAACCCGAGGGTCATCCAATTCCTCCGAAGAGGGAAGATCAAGGATCCTAAATATTATTAAGCATGGCTAAGCAATCTACTATAACAGGATTACTATATAATCTCTACTCAGGGTAGTGTATGGCGACAGGTGTATCAAAGTATGTGTGTAACCAAAATAGCAGTAATATTTGTAAAACAGTAAATAACATGCACTTGTAAAACATGGGATAGTTATGAAAGAGGCATGCCTTCGTTGTTGTTGTTGTTGTTCTGCTCTTCCTCGTAGTCTTGATTCTGATCGAACTCGTCACTCCCTACTAGGCATAACGATAAATCACGCATAAATACAAACTCTGAATAACCACAAATAAAATCTAAATGGAGAGATCCAAATAAAAAATCCAAATAGGCTTGCGACGTTTTAACGGTTCGGGATATAAGGGATCGGTCTACTGTTCTCGACAAGTAATAACACTAGGAAAATAATATACTTTTGATATATCCTATATAGTTGGCATAGATATAATATGTAATGTACCGGTAAGCTATATACTAGCTAGCCAAACACATAAGCATACGCGTGAAAATAAATGCACGCCAAAAACTACCTCGACCAAACACATGCAATAGCAGTACAAGTGAGCTAAACTAGAATTAGGATATTTGTACATGCAAAGCTAAGTACACCTAAATTGCACAATCATGAACCATAAAACGGTAGCCTAGAATAAAAATAATAATACTAACAGTAGCATACCATTACTGCCAAACTAACAAGGTCATGCTACACCAGTAATTATATGCTAAAATATTGACCATCCGATGATCAATAGGCAACCAAAAAATCCTACAACCATTCTAGCTGATCATGATGAGCAACCTGACACGATTTTAAGCACACCATCGATCAAGAGGCAACAAACTAGTTCGGTTTACAAGAACACATGTGCACAGCTAGCTAGTAATGTACTGATACCAACTCTTTTCAAAAGTAGATATAAAAACGGCAAACATACTCGCATCCAACAGTACCGGTGGGTTACTAAAGAAATCTGGGAAGTTTTGTAAGTTGGGATCAGGATCATCGAACGTGTACACGGTGATCTAATCTGTTCATGCCAATGATCGGCGTTCGGTTCACTGGCACCACGGTCATAGAAAACTATGGCTAGAAATCACGTCTAAGAGATAGATCGCATCTAGACTAACGCGTGTGTGCAAAGAGAATTGCGGGTGCTTACCGCGTGCAATCTAATCTGCTATGAAAGTCGGTGATCAGCTGTGCTTTCCACTGCTGTGTATACCAACTGGTCAGGAGCTCAAACCTCGACTAGACTGCTCAAACCCCGAAAGGTACTTGTCGGGGGTCTTCGAGGCCGCGCTAGTTTCCAAAATTACCAATTTCGTTTATTATTTACGAAATTAATTAAAAATATTATTATTATTTAAAAAAAGGGTTAATTGGATCTACGTCACTCCAATTTTCATCGCTTGGAGATATACCATTACAAAAACTGAACTTGGAGATATGCCACTCCAACTCCTCCATACTTCTATCAATGCCATTCTGGTCATTACCAAACCATATACAACTAATTATACTTGCCAAATACCATACTTAAAAACGCAACTACGTACAGGGTCCCGCACAGTGTTTCTCTTCTTCAACCTCTGGATCCCCACATCTTAGGAAAAATGTCTCAATCCAGCTTCTCCCGTTGCGAGCACCGCTCCTGCTCACCGGCAGGACGCCGGCACCAAGATTCACCGCCCGCACCCGCCACCGGCCTAGCCCAGCAAATCCATCGCACAGGCACGCCTGGAACTTCCCCAATCTGCCTGCACCACCGTCCCGATTTGACGCCTCGGTTGCTCTGTTCCGCCGGCACAAACTCCTGCAGGCTTGTCCTTGCCTCCGGGGCCCTGCCTCTGGTGCTACCAGCCGTAGCCCGCCGCCTCGGAGCCCGTCCTCCAACCCGTCGCCCCACCGGACTCCATGGTGCACCGGGTCAGGACTCATACCAGCGTTCCCCTCGGGAGTACACCATGCTGGAGAATCTCCCCAACGCACGTCTCCTCAAGCCGGCCAAGACGAGGCAATCAGGTTGCCCCTGTAGGCTGTAGCTGTGTAGACCTCCTTGCAGCTGATGGACCTAATCGAATTGATACGAGATGAGGCTCCTATACACCGGTGCATGCGTGCTATATGTATACTTGTGTATGTACTAGTCGTGCATGTCTAGCTAGCTGTAGCTCACGATTCATGTACTAGTATGCTAGGGAAATACATGTATTTTGTAAACTTTATTCTCTTTAAGTGGAGAAAATGGCATTGATAGAGGTATAGAGAAGTTTGAGTGGCATATCTTCAAGTCTAGTTTTTATAATGACATATCTCCAAGTGGTGAAAATTGGAGTGGCATAGATCCAATTAACCCATATAATATTAGGAAGTAGAAAATTTAGCATCGGAGCAAGAAGTTGCTCCAGTTCCCTCTTTTACTAGTTTTGGAACTACCCTCGCAATGTAGGAAACTTTTGGCTACACATTGTAGATGCCCTAACTAGTCGTGTGTGATCTTGGAGTTGAGGCTGATGGTCGCAGGGATGCCACACGATGAAGCCCTAGCATTCATGGGGGCGATGCTGCCACTGACATACAGGCACCACAGATGTAGCCTGCCATCAATCACTCTGTGGGCTTTACAAGTGGGGGTGTAGGAGACGTGCGTAGAGCGGCGGTAGGAGAGGCACCGTCGTCCAGATGACTGTGAGGTCGCCGGCTGCAGCGAGGCTCGGTCTGGCATGACCAGTGGCGTGGATCTGGCGCCCTGCTGGTCGCACATGCCATGGAGGTGGCTGGGAGGGATGATGGTCGGCAAGGCGTGTTGGATGTTGAGGTAGCAGCAGTAATCAAAGATAAACCGGCCCTGCAAAGAACTTTGAGCTATGACCGGAACTCCACAAAGGTCCACATCTGAAGAAGGTCACCGTAAGGAGACGATGCAGAAGCGGAAACCACCATTCTGAAGATAAGAACTTATGGTGGTTTCAGGGAAACCACCACCTGCAGCCTGCAGGTATTCTGAAGATAAAAAATCTATGGTGCTTTCAGGGAATCATCAAAATCAGAAGGTTGAGATTTCACCGTCAGAAGTGGACAGGTTGGGGTTATCTAGAACTTGTGGTACAGCATGCAACTACCAGCACACCTCAAATGGCTGCCAAACAGTGATGTTTGAGAGACTCCACGGTTCTGAAGCAATGATTTCTCTGAATTAGGTACTCTGTTTAGAGATGTAAAATTACAAATGGAAGTTGGTCTAGCCATTGCAAATGTAACCCACTGTTCATGGTCAATTTTTTTTTAATCCACTGTAATCGTGTCTGTAATGGTGCGGCGCACACTTGATCTGAGCATGGAATCTGGCTGCATAGAGACTTGCCTTGGCCAGTTCCCTGAATTGGTATCAGATGCTGTTGTTACCGATATGCCCAGCGTGTTGTCACAATGGAATGCATCAGTGCTCCTTTTGGAAAAAACTTGTGGACTTAGTAAGCATGCTCTGTTATGTAAGCATACTGGTTTAGCTTGAAAAAAGCACATGTAGCCTGAGAGTATTCGGTGCCGGCCTCTTTGGAGTTGAACTGGCAAAGTTCGGCGCCAGTCTTATTGGACCGAACTCTGGCAAAGTAACATGTTCGGAGCCAAAGAATATGGCGCCGACTGGACCATGTCCGATGGCTCGCATCCAGCTGGGAGAGATGTTCGGCGCCAATTACATTGGAGACAAACTGAACAAGTTCGGCTCCATCATCTTCGGCGCCAACATTCATCTTGAATCACATCTGTCCCTCCCCAAGACCTTTTAAGAACAGATATGCAGATGAACCATTCTAAAGAATGATGTGTGAAACTGGGTTGCAACAATATGTGACAGCAAGAACAAGCCCTGGATAACGATAACATTGTATTTTTCTTTCTGATATTACGAAACAAGCCCAGGAATATCTACAAAATACAGTTACCTTTATCTGAGAAACATGATTAATTGTCTAGCACTTCGGCATAAGGAAATTCAGCATCAAGAAGAGTGGCTGCATACAGTACAGTGCAGCAAGAGAATTGTCTTCAGGACTAACATCTACTTCTAAAGCAGAGGGAGAGAACTCAAGCTTTGACTGGAAGAAGCTATGGGCGCTCTCTCTTCCAATTAAAGTGCTGTGTTTCTAATGGAGATTAGTAACCTACAGTCTAGCCCTGAGAATGAAGCTCTACGGGAAAGTATTCATATTGATACTCAATACCCACTTTGTTATATATTTTGATGAGGATGGCGGCCACATCTTGAAGTGTAAAGAGGTCAAAAACCTGTGGAGAGCTTCTCTACTTGAGCACCATGCCCTGACAAAAGAAAAGGTGTCGGAGGAATTTTTTACTGAAAGAGGAGTGCTTGAAGGTTTGCCTTCTCTTATGGTTGAGATGACATGCGAGAAACAAGGCAAACAATGGTGATATGATAAGATCAGTAGACAAACTATCCTCTTATATTAACTATCACTTAACTGATTGTTTCAAGGTCAAGACTCAGAAAAAGGTGATCCTTAGGAGACGATGCAAAAGTGGAAACCACCACCTGCAGGTATTCTGAGATAACCATTTATGGTGCTTTCAGGGAATCATCAAAATTGGAAGGTTGGGGGGTTTCACCATCAGAAATGACCAGGTTGGGGTAATCTAGAACTTGTTGATAATTCATTAGATGCAGAAACTCTAGCTCTACAGCAAGCAACTATCATCGCCACACAAATGGGCTGCCAAACAGTAATGTTTGAGAGACCCCCACGGTTCTTTAGCAAATCATCTCAAGCGAGGAGTATGATATCTTTGAATTAGGTACTACGTTTAGAGATGTAAAACTCCAAATGAGAATTGGTCTCACCGTTGCAAATGCAACCCACTGTCAATGGTAAAAAATTGCAATCCACTGTAATCGTGTCTGTAATGGGCACACTTGATCTGAGCATGGATTCTGACCAAATTTGTATCAAACGCTGTTGCTGGCTATATGTCCAGCATTTTGTCACAGTGGAATGCATCAATGCTCTTTAAAAAAACTAAGAGGACTAAGTAAGCATGCTGGTTTAGCTTGGAAAAAGCACATTTAACCTGCAAGTATTCAGTGCCAGCTTCTTTGGAGTCAAACTGGCAAAGTTCGGTGGGTCATCCCGTTTCGCCGAGCCTTTAGTGCGGGCGAAGCCGCTGACTTCGCACGCCTTAGAGACTCCCTTCCGATGTCTCTATCCGGTGCTAGAGACGTAGTTTCCTGGAAGCTCTCCCCCCAGGGAGGGTTCTCCGTGGGCTCGGTGTATCGGTCCCTATTTCAGGGACCAGAGCTAGGGTGGACGTCCCCACTCTGGAAGGCGCCTTGCCCACTTAGTCAGAAGATCTTTGTTTGGCAACTCCTGCGCGACCGCCTTCCGTCTGGGGTGGAGGTTGCTAAGCGGAACGGCCCAGGCAATGGGCTGTGTCCCCTATGTGGGACTCCGGAGACCTGTACACACATTATGTTCACTTGTTCGGCGGCGCAGTTTCTGTGGAGCTTCACCCGGGAGGCCTTGGGGCCTTCATGGCAGGCCGAGGACCTGGGGGAATTCCTGGAAGTGGAGGCAAACCGGACCGGAGGCAGGCGTCGCCTCTTCTGGCTAGTGGTTGCAGCCATGTCCTGGACACTGTGGCTTATTCGCAATAAGATGGTGATTGAGCATATTTTCCCGCGTCGGGCTTCTAACTCGGTTTTTTCTTTTCTTGGCTTTCTTCAGCAGTGGTCCCCGCTTGCTAGGCGGAAGGATCGGGAGCACCTGGACGGCCTTCTCCAGTCGCTTCGGGGGAAGGCGGCTATCTTCGCGGCCCCTTCTGCTCTTTGATGGCGCTCGCCTCGTCCGGGGCTAGGTGGCGTTTGTGTCACGATGCTCTGTTTCAGTTTGTTTGGGCTTTATTGTGCTGAGGCCCCAGCGTTGACACCTTTTTATTCTCGTCTTGACGCAGTTAGCGTCGCTCCTGTTGTATGACTGGTTGTGAACTGGATGTTGCTTTATTTATAAAGCGGGGCGAGAGCCTATTTCGAGAGTCTTGTTGGAGCCGAACTGGCAAAGTCTAACAAGTTCGGCCCAAAGAATGTGGCGCCGACCTGACCACGTCCGCTAGCTTGCATCCAGATGAGATAGATGTTCCGCGCCAATTAGAGGGGAGCCGAACTGAACTGGCAAAGTCTAACAAGTTCGCCGCCAAAGAATGTGGCGCTGAACTGGTCACGTCCGCTGGCTCGCGTCCAGCTGGGATAATGTTCGGCGCCAATCAGAGGTGGGCCATGTTCAGTTCGGCTCCATCATCTTTGGCACCGATTGGAGGGGAGCCGAACCGCTCCATCTTCGGCACCGACGTTGGAGGCCAGATTTGGACATGGTTTTTCGGAGGGGCCAGATGTGGGTTAAGTCTCTAAGAGGGGCCAGATTTTTCAAAAAAAAATACCATTTCCCAGTGGCTAAGAACACTTTGTTCACATTTCAGAAGTTTTTTCAAACGCATCCACATTTCCCTTCGGATATTTTAGGGCACGTAATCAATTCTCATCTAACGTGTGCTGAGGTTTGTCCACCCTAAAGGAGAATTCACATTTTCAACAATAAAACAGTATCTGGAAACATGTGATCAAGACATGTACCTTTATTTGCATTTCATTTGCTTTCTCTGAACTGACCCCACAGTTTTGAAACACTTTGACTAAAATCAACATGGATCCTATAGGATCATCAATCAGACAACTGTCCACCTGCAAGCATAGCATCGAGTAAGCAGTGTTCTCTAGACAGTGCTTAAGAAAGAAATACGATAATCAATATCAATGGGCACAACATTTGTAAGGCAACACTGATTTGTCAAAGCACTAATCATCAGTAAAGAGTAACTGGAGTAGTACACTAGCGCGCAAACAGTAAGTAACAAAGCCCATAGTGGACAATTACGATAGAAAGATTTGTTCTACATTGCGAAAAGTGTAATCACAGGAATCCAGGTAGTATGCTGACCTTGAAATATGCGCGTTCACATGCCTCCTTTGCCTCAAAATCTGACAAAAGATCATCAAGAGAAACTGTTAGCAGTCTCTATTACAACATGCAGCTCCATTGATTAATAAGGTGCGAAAAAAGTGTTGTCAGATATATTAATACATCATGCTTGTAGTAGCCTTTCTACTATACCAAAACTGGAACCTTGAGACAACAACTTTGAATCTAAGACTCCAATTTTATTACTTTGAAGGTGCATTATTTCTATGAGCATTCAGTTGTTGGGTATTAAGCAACATCACCGCTGCTTGTTAACGAATTTTTTTCTGAATCCTTGATAGAAAAAAAAGGTAAATAACCTTGCTGAAGATAGCCAGATGGGATGGCTGTAGGGATAGGTAAAGGTTGGAGAAGAGAACATTGGAAGAAAGTGGATTACTTCGTACTTGGTTGGTTAATGAAATAGCATCCTTCTATAGTGCATGCATATCCCTTGGGCATTTCCTACCATGACACGAAGCCCTAACATGTCAGACTCCCATAACCCTATCCTATAAATCCTGATATAGCCTTAGAAAACAGACTCTGTTTGGACGCACTGCTGCTGCTAGTTCACGACCACAACACATTTTGCCCATTTACCAGTTTGTTAGCAAACTACATGATGCAATTGCTACTAATACTCAATTTCTTACTCAGGCATTTGTCGTACAGAAATTTTGGAGGGAATAAGCATACCAATAAAAGCATAGCATAAGCTATCTCCAGTCTTGAGGTCACGAATTATTTCAGCTCTGCAACCAAAGAACATGGAGTTAAGGAGAGCATAAAAGAGAAGATGCACACATCAAATGAAGTTAAGAAACGGACTCACAGTTCCACAGTTCCAAAACATGAGAAGATTGTATGAAAATCTTCATCCTGAAAAATGGTTGAAGTAACCAATTTACTTATCCAGAAATATTGTTAAAGATATAGTGGCCTAGAAAACAATAACAATTTCCGTTAGGACCTCCAAAATAACTTGCAACTTAACCACAACAGTATCAAAAGCAAATGTACACACAAGAGGCAGCACATATGTACTCGGTGCTAAGCTGCCAGCAAAACAGGACATTAACATACATGGGTCTAAAGGATCATAAAACTAGGCAAGCAATTACGAACTAATACTAACCTGTGTCACTGGGTCGAGTTTACAAACAAACAAGACAATGTCTGGTGGTTTGACCTCAACACCTGGAATGTCTCCAACCTGAATAAACAGCAGGTGTTTACGTACACACCACGTGAGTAACTAACAGTATTAACTTTTTTATAAACCTTTTTTATAGGGATGAGAGAGACAGTCACATCGAGTGAGCATCATATGACGATGAGAACATAAACCTTTTTTATAGGGATATTATAGTGGAAATGAACTTTTTTATAGGGATATTATAGTGGAAATGTTCATTTTCTATGTACAATACCTCGGTTCATTTTCACTCAAGATCTTACTGAAATGAACACAATGGCATAACTCACATTACCTCATCATGTGGCATTCCTAACGGAGAATTCTCAGGAATAAGTTAAGCAAGCTGAGGTTAATCATCGAAAGGATCATCCAAGATATATGTATGCTTAATTCTGTACATTGAGAATTTAGAAACGTTCAGTGGGCAAAAAGTAAGAAGCAAATTAATGTTGGAAAAGAAGCCTGCCTAGTTTCTGCCTGAATGTAGCTCGCGAAAACCAAGCCAAATTTTTGCAGACCAAATGGGTAGCTCAGTGTTTTGGTCACATTTGATTCCAAAAACGAATTAGGGGATAAACAGAAACATAACCTTAACAAAATTTTAGCAACAAACTAAATGGCAGACCAAAATTTTCAAGCAGATATATTAGAGAAGGCTCGCAAACTTTTGGCTCTCAAGGGCATCAAATCACACAACCCCGTTCCTTGGCAGATATGTCCTAACTATGGAGTTTACCAATGGTGTGAAACAATATACTACCTTATGTCTTAAATGGTCTTCCTTTTCATCAACATATGCTTCATTTATCTTTGCCAGTGTGTGAAGACCTTCAGAAAATGTCCCAAAACCTACGATTGACCGAACAAAGAGATGAGCCTGTTAAAGATAAAGCAATTATCAGCCTCCCGCCCAGTTGAAAAAAATAAACAGTGGAATAAGGTACTGCTCAGTGTGCTTATCATCAAGGTAGTCCACATCATCTCGCTAGAACTAAAAAAAACGCAAATAGATACTAAAACGTTTTGAAAGAGCACCGAGCTCATCATAACTGAATGGTCAGTGGTGATGTAGTATTATACCAGTGAGGCGTTGAAATTATCACCAGCAATTGCCATAGCAAGGGTACCAGTTTTGAATGCCTACATTCTGGACAGATCTCATCATTACAAAATCGAGCTTGATCACCATAAAGAAACCTGTAGAAACAGTCAGACATATCTTTGGCAGTATTTAGCCACCCCAGATTCAAGTAAATATTCGACAGGATAGAACTCTATTTAGAGTTCAGTAAAGCAATGCTCATTAGTACAAAGAATCACCTCCTCTGGCAATTCCAGTCCGGTCCCAGTTTGTGCAAAGATATCCCTCTCCACCTTATGGAACAGACACCCATTATAGTACTTCGTTCTGTTAATTCAAAGCATAATGCCAACAAATGAGTAGCCTTATTACTAATAATCAAATCACCTACGAAATCTTACTGTACATTATTTTTCTTGTGAGAAGAGAAGACACATTTATGATCTCTGTCATTTGCAATACTAAGTGTACAACAGGGTGGAAAAAAGGCACTAAACACACACAAGAGTTACATCACAATAAGGCGCCACTAACAATCAAGACCTGCCACACAATCTCAATCATTTCTGATAATGTCATAGAAAACTAAGGAAGAACCATAATAGCTCTGAGCATCAGAGAGCAGTCCTCTTACCCCCAATCCAGCTGACTTTATAACATGTTCGCAGTATCACGAAGCAGGTTAAAAATGTTTGCAAGCAGAAATAGCAGGAGAACTAAAGGAACATTCGCAAAGCAGACTAGCTGAGGGAACACACAAGCAGCAGCTCCAACTACAAGCGATCTCGAACTAATCCAGTCCCTGCGCAACTCTAGATTACAGCCAAACTAGTAAGTACCGAAGGAATCCACGCCTCGGTACGGGTGCTAACTTGCAGAGCTTGAGGAAGTTCTTGGTGGTGAGGGGGCACATGTCCGTGTGGAGATCCAATTCGATGTCGCCCACGCTCGAGACGATCAAGCCCGACATCTTCGCACCTCGATGTCGTCAACCGAAAGGCGGCGGCGAGTGGAGGGTGGCCGGGATAAGGCGGAAGGTTAGTGGAGCTCGGGCTTGGAGGTAGTGTGGGAGCCGGCGGAGCGCCGCCGAGGAGGCACGCCGTGGCGATCCCTACCTTTTTCGGAAACAATCCTCGCCGAGGAGGGCTGGTTTGTAGAGACAAGAACTCTAATCTAGTCCATCCGTAAAGAGCTAATTATAGTTTTAGTCGCACAATTTGCTCCCGAGGTGCAAAATAGTCCCACTTCTTGCAAAGTGGGTAAAAATAGTCCCACAACTTGAACTTCAGGTGCAGTTTGCTCCAATTCAAACAAATTTGACCTAATTCAAATAAAACCGAACGGATCTGACTTTATTTTTTCTGCCTTGACCGGCGATTTTGTACATAAGTCCAGAAAACGGGCAACGTTAGCAAGGAGGTCCTCCAACGTGATTCACATTCACCACACTTTTGCAAATTAAAACCTTGCGACCTTCTTCTTGCTGGATACTCAGAGAAACAGCTAGCCCAAGAGTTTAGGAGCAGTTGGCGGGCGGTGACGACGAGGTGGTGAGGTCGGCCTCGTCGGGGAAGGAGGGCCGATCCGGGCGCGATGCACTACCCAGAGCATGACGAGTAGTCAAGGATCCACCGCACTATGGTAGGGGATTTTCGCAAGATCCCTCCTTCCTTCCCTCTCGCGGTGGTGCTGGTGGTGTAGGCAGCGGTGCAGTGATTATCGCGTCGGCCCGAGGTCCGTTTAGCGGCTGAAATCCGGTGGGGTCATGATCATGTCGGCCGTACGTTCGTTTAGCGGCTGAAATCTGGTCTGTTTAGCTCAAATTTTGAAGGTCCGGTGGGTGATGATCTGCTGAAAATTTAGTCTGGGACTTAACATGTGCAGTCTGTAGTTTTCAGTTAACTTAAAAATGCCTGCAGTGTGTGATGATTTCCAATTCATAACAAACACACCTTGTTCATTACACATGATCCATAACATTGCACAAAGATCTTCCACTTCTAGTCAGCACTACTACACTCGATGCAACACACACAAATTTGCATAACCAAACACTACAAGCCTTCACACTACTTCTGCCAGCACTAGTATACTTGATGAAACACACACATATTTGCATAAGCAAACACTATAAGCCTACACACTACAGCCAGCAATACTAGTCTTCTTCTCCTTTTCTTCTACTTTCTTCTCCACTTATTGCACTACTGGTCTTCTTCCCTGATTTCTGCTTCTCCTCCTTATGTTTCTTCTTCCCTGCAATCCATAGGTTCACAACTGAGCTAAATTCATACATAACTCACACACAAACTCAGAGGTTTCAGAGGTCAAGGGCTTACCCTGGAGCACATTGGTTTGGCGCGACGTTGGGCGACGGCCGCCCGTTCCTCGCGTCGAGCTGGCCCTGGAGATTGCCTGCTTGCAACTGGAGGCTGAGCATGTCGGTAAGGAGCGTAGGCGCCTGCCAATCCTTCCTATCCTCCTCCGACGTGAGCAACCGGTAGAGGCGAAGTACCTTGTCAACAAGGTAGTGATGTGCCATAAACAAGTTCATGTTCTCCTCTTCTGCATTGCGCCTATGCTTCTACATCGCCACGGCCGACCTGCCCCTCGTCTCTACATCGCTCGACCGCGCCGCCTCTGCACCGCGCCTCTGCTTCTCCTGCGATATGGCCGACCTGCCCCTCGTCTCTGCACCGCTCGACTGCGCCGCCTCTGCACCGCGCCTCTGCTTCTCCTGCGCCACGACCGATCTGCCCCTCCCTCTGCTACCTTCCCTATACCACGCTCGACGGTGAGATGGAGCTGGGGAGCGACCAGTGTTTTCCATCGAGCTCTCGCCATGGTCCGCCATCCAGCCGCCTCGAGCTAGGGATCTGGGGAACGCGACGCCGCCGTGATCGATTGCGATGATGCCACCTGGAGCTGGGGATTTGGGGATCGAGTGTGCCGACTGGGAATCGCGTGGGAGGACCTCCCTTGCTAAGGCGGCCCATTTGTTTGGACTTATTTGCAAAATCGGCGGTCGGGGCAGATATAGTAAAGTCAAATCCGTTCAGTTTTGTTTGAACTCAGTCAAATTTGTTTGAATTGGACCAAACTGCACATGGGATACAAGTTGTGGGACTACTTTTGCCCACTTTGCAAGAAGTGGGACTAATTTGCACATCGGATGCAAATTGTGGGACTAAAACTGTAATTAGCTCATCCGTAAAAGATCGGACAGTTCAGATTTTCCTATTTCGAAACATGGCAGTTCATAACTCAGACGCCGCGTTTTTAGGGCATCTCGGCCGACCTAAACGGTCGCCTCCAAACAAATAGTCTGTTTCTGTCCGTTTAGATCGGGCCACGGTTGATACGGGCATGCGATCTGGTCTGTTCGATCAACCGCGCCTAGCGACGTGATCTATTTGTCCGCGCTTGAACAGCGTTGACTAGGGCTGGTCAGGGATTTCATATGTCTACACTGGGGTGGCATGGGTGGCTTTGACTGTTCACCATTGATGATATTGTCAAGGTTACAGTGGTGCTAGACGTTTACAAATGAGCTAGATGATCTACTAAAGCCTAGTTGTAACCAGAGAGGGAACAAGTTAGGCTCAAATCACTGCTCCAAATAGTGTTTGGATTTTATTTGATTTGCATATGCAAGGTGTTTGATGAAATGGCCGCATGAATTCAAGTTTTGAATTTTGAAAAGTTTTTTTGTGGGTGTGCTAGGCATGTGTTGGTGAGTCTGCAGATGCTTGGGTTTTAAAAGTTGAGCTTGTTTGAGTGGTTTTTGAAAAAGTGGGATCTTTCCATATGATATAGATTCAATTTTAAACTGTTCTTTAAACTATGCACTCAAATATTTTTGGATGGTCACAAGGTGGGCCTTGATACTTTGTTATGAGTACTATCAAGGGGTGCAAAGATCCAAATAAGTTTCTGTTAAGTTCTGAAAGTTAGAGACAGCCAAAGTAGGCATGGGAGTTAATTTGGCCAAAGTGACCATTCACTCATTTTGTTTGTTTTGATTTATTTGTCTTTGGGAAAAGTGTGAGGATTGTTTAGATGATGTTTATTTCACCTAAGAATCCTTTTACAAGCAAAGAAACACATAAACAAGGCAATTTAAAAGAATTTAAAATGGGATGCATACACACATGCATGCTTTCTCATTTTTATTTAGAAAAGTTTTTGTTAACCCTAATTTTGAAGATTAGAGTTTGATGATCCAAGTTTAGTATTTTTGGGATGTTACAAACCTTCCCCCCTTAAACAAAATCTCGTCCTGAGATTTGAAAAAGGACGAAAAGATTACCTAGGATTTGAAAAGATCGGGAAACTCCATCTTGATGTGATCTTCGCGCTCCCAGGTAGCTTCCTCTTCTGTGTGGTTGCTCCACTGAATCTTGAGAAACTTAATGCTTCGGGTTCTGGTGGTTCAGAAATCTTCTTCCAAAATACGAATGGATACTTCGGGATAGGTCAGGTCATCGTTGATCTCTATGGTCCGGTGATCAATATTCTTGAACACTTCAGTCTTCTCCGGGACTTCTAGACACTTGCGAAGTAATGAGATATGGAACACATTGTGCACGGCTGACATTTCTTTGGGCAGTTCCAATTGATACGACACTTCTCCTCGACGGTTCAGAATTTTGAAAGGTCCAATATATCTGGGGGCTAACTTTCCTTTGAGTTGGAAATGCTGCATACCCTTCAATGGCGACACTTTCAGATATACAAAATCTCCTATGTTGAAGGCGAGGTCTCGACGTCTCTTGTCGGCGTTGTCGTGGTATTGCACGGCAGATGCTACTGGGGGTAGCTTACGTAGAGGGAGCAAGGCGACGTAGGAGAATCCGAGAGCGAGATTGGCACACGATGTACCCAGGTTCACGTCCCCTCGGTGGAGGATCGTTACGTCCTGCTATCAATCCAGTATATGATCATAGATTGGTTTACAATGGAGTCGCCGGAGGCGGTGGGGGAGACTAGATCTAATATGACGTACCCCTTGGGGGTGCCCTTGGTGGCTTTATATATGCAGCCAGTTAGGGTTTACAAGTGCTTTAGTGGGCTTTCTATTGGAGTCGCCGCCTTGGGCCTCCAGTCGGCGCCAGTCGTCTGGGTCCAGCGCGCGCCACTCGCCGTATTGGGCGAGTCGACCCGCTCTGGGCTTGGCTTCAGTCGGCTCGATCCAGCTGGCGAATCCGCTTCGTGGGTATACCCCGATTGGTATTCCCCCATCAGTAGTCCCCGAGCGCGTTGTCGATTCAACGCGGGCTTGAGGCAGGGCGCGGAGAGTCTTGACGATGGGTCGTGGCGAATCGGCGACGAGCTCCTGAACATAGAAAAGAATCATGAAGCGGGAGGTAGTCGGCGTGAGCCAGTCTGTGATGACCAGTTGGCGAAAGACGTAGGGTGTCGGTGAAGCCGCCAGTTGCAGCGATTCTCTGAAAATGGAGCATGTCGAGTCCACGAGTATTCCCCCATCAGTAGTCCCCGAGCGCGTTGTCGATTCAACGCGGGCTTGAGGCAGGGCGCGGAGAGTCTTGACGATGGGTCGTGGCGAATCGGCGACGAGCTCCTGAACATAGAAAAGAATCATGAAGCGGGAGGTAGTTGATGGGGATACGCCTACTGGGGTATACTCAGCGGGACGTTTCCGACTGGCCCAAGGGCTGGCGAGTGGGCCTGCAGAACGGCGAGTGGATCAAAGCCCAGCAAGGTACCAGGCGACTGGAAGTTGAAGGCCCAGACGAGTAGATAGGCCCAGTCGGTCTAGGTTAAATGATTGCCAAAGTTGTAACCGAATCGGTTGAGATGTGTAAACCCTAGGGGAGGTGAGCCTATATAAACCTCCCTAAGGGGTGAGTAGAGAGACGTTCCCTCATACACCCAAGCAACTCGCCGCCTAGTCGCCGAGTTCGCCCATTGTAAACACATCCATAATACAATCAAGCAGGAGTAGGTCTTTACCCTCCGGGGGGCCGAACCTGGGTAAAACCCTGTGTCTTTGCCCTCATCTCGCACCGCAGATGGCTGGCCGCCCTTGCCCCTTGTTCTACTATTCGCTGCCGATTGCAGCATCTGCCGTGGCCATTCCCACGACAGTGGCGCCCACCGTGGGGCCTGGCCGGTCTGGCCGGTGTTCTGCGGCGAGATCCAATCTGCCCATCAACGAGACGGTCGCCACCGGCCGCATGATAGCGATCGGCGAGATGCTCCAGATCTTGCCGAGCAACTACGTCCCGGCGGCACGACCCGTCACGCACAGCGTGATCCTGACAATCGGCACGATCAGCCTCTTCGTCGGCCTCACCGACGTCATCACCTCGGAGGACTCGGCTCGCATCCGCGAGTCGCCACCACGCGATCGGCTCTCCGAGAGCCAGGCCCGCACGATCCACCGCCTCGCCTCCGAGTACAACTCGGCCCACAGCAACGTGGCCGAGAACTCAGCGGCCGCAGAAGATGCGGCCCTCACCGACGACGCCGACTCGGCGACCCCGGCGTCACTCGCCGGATCCATCACCACGGCCTCGTCCGCGGGCTCCATCGCTCAGGTCTCCAACGCGGGAGATTTCGAGGACCCCTCCATCCTCGGGATCTTCGACATCGACTCCGGGTCGGAAAACTCCGCCGACCTCCACGACGGAACCGGTCGCCATGCCGCGACCTACATGGCCACCGGCGCCGATCCGCCGGAGGATCCATTCTCCACCCCAATCCCTCCCAACGCCACGGCAACGGAGGTCGAGGAACTCCACCTGAAATTGGCAGAGGCAGTACGCAAAGAGCAGGCCGAGCGCGAAAAATTTCGCCTCGAGCAAGTGACAGCGCAGGAACTGTCACGCTACCACCACCAGCGGATCAGGTCACGCCTGAATCCCACCGTTCAGGGGCGCGCCCTGAACTTCGACGACGAAAACGACCCGGCTCGCATAGCCGAGCGCGCGATCTGTGAGAACGCGCCACCAGGAGGGAGCGCCCGGCCCCCGCCAGGGTCAACGGCGATGGGGGCCCCACCACCACCCAACCGCACCCCTCCCAGGGACCAGCCGCGGATAGTCGTCTCCTCACGGGAGCGAGACCCGAACGGCCTACCACTGTTCTCCACCCCGATGGACAACCTCGTGGCAGGCCGAGCAGCAGCCGATAGCATCACGGCCACCGGCGACGGCGCCTTGCAAATCCAGTACGTCAAGGCCCTGCTCGCAAAGGCCGTGGAGCAGCAAAAAGCGGGCGCCGACTCGCAAGGGCGAGTATACTCACGCTCCTCAGGAAGCAGGGCGGCCTCAAGCGGTCGCCCAGCGGCGGCAAACACCCTCAATTGCCCGCCGCCAGAGCCACTGCAGCTCCAACGCCGACCCGCGAACGCGGCACTCTCCACCAACGATCCCAGGTCGGCGACCAACTTCGTCGCCGCTAACGGAGAACCCATCGACGCCCGCACTCACATCATCAACAACCAAAACTGGCGCGCACGCCAGCCCGACGACTTGCGGCACACCCTAGCTAATCGCCGCGATGGCGAGCCTATGGGGTCGCTAAGTCGACTAGGGCCTAAGTGCTTCGGACCAATGATCCGAGGCGAAAAGTACCCGCCAAACTTCAAGGCGCCAAAGGAGATAGAAAAATACGACTCCTCGTACGACCCCGCAGTCTGGCTTGATACATACCTCATGGCAATGGGGATCGCGGGTCACACTGACCTACTCGCCGCCCGTTACCTCCCACTGATGATGGAGGGGACGTGCAGGCAATGGATCAACACGCTCCCCCAGGACAGTATCGACTCCTGGGAGGAAATGCGAGACGCCTTCGTCAGGCACTTCGAATGCTCCTACACCCACGCCACCACCATCGAGGACCTGGAACGATGCGTCCAGGGACCTCGCGAGTCGACCCGCAACTGGGTCCAACGGTGGCAAGAGCTCTGGTACAACGCGGTCGGCATCCACCCGGACACCGCGATCCATTGCTTCAAGACCTCGTGCCGCTACGAGCCTCTAGTCGCCAAGCTCAAGCGACACGCCCGCACACTCGACAACATCCCCGACCTCCTCGAGATCGCCAAACGATACGCCGAGGAGGATCCCAACCAAGACATCGACGACGAGTCAGGGGGGCAACGCCGCACGAGCGGCAACGACGGCGGACGACGAACCGACCTGCGCTACAGCGGCACCCGCCTCACAGGCAAGCGCCGCAACGACGGGCGAGTCGACTTCGTCGCCAACGCTGGCCACGCGCAACGCGAGCCCAAAAGCTACCGCCGCGACGGAGGGCAACGGCGCGACGGCGGCAATTACAAGAACAAGCCAAGGTTCGATCCCGCGACACTCCTTAACCAACCATGTGCGTTTCACAGCAGGGAAGGAAAGCCCGCAACGCACAACACCGCCGACTGCCACACCCTCAGGGAAATCGAGAAGGCACGGCACGCGCGGGAGGACACCGACAACGACCCGCCGAATGGCGGAAAATTCGGCAAAGTAGCCGACTCGCTCCACACCTTCACGGGCTTCAACACGAAGCGTGAGAAGAAGGTCATCGCCCGCGCCGTCGCCGTCAACGCGGTGGCCCAAACAGACGTCCCCCAGTTCCTAAACTGGTCGGAACAACCCATCACCTGGAGCCGGCAAGACCACTCGCCACGCATCGAGTACCCAGGCCGAGTCGCCCTGGTGGTCAAGCCCAAGGTTGGCGACTACTGGCTCCCCAAGAAACTGATGGACGGCGGCAGCTCCATCAACATCCTCTACCTCGACACCTTCAGGCGGCTGCGGCTCCCGCAGACGATGATCGAGACAACCCACACTACGTTCCACGGCATCGTCCCCGGTCGGAAGGCGTACCCGATCGGCAAAGTCATGCTGCCAGTCACGTTCGGCACTCCGGCAAACTTCCGCACCGAGCGGATCGTCTTCGAACTGGTGCCCTTCGACAGCCCTTACCACTGCGTCCTGGGGCGCCAGGCGTTCGCCAAATTCATGGCGGCGCCCCACTACGCGTACAACGCGATGAAGCTCCCCGGGCCGTGCGGCGTCATCACCATCAACGGCGACCCCGACATGGCCGCCGAATGCGAGGCCAAAGGAGCCGAACTCGCCGACGCCGTCATCGCGGCAGAAGCTAATCACGCCGACGAGCTCGCCAAATACGCGAGCGGGGTCAACAACGACGACCCCACAATACTCAAGAAGCCCAACTCAGAGGGCACAAACACCTCAACCTTTGAGGTCACGACGCACACTCGCACCGTCGAGCTGGTCCCAGGCGACCCCAGCCAGACGGTGACGATCGGGACATGCATGAGCCCAGCATAGGAAGGCGCGCTCATCGAGTTCCTTCGTGAGAATAGGGACATTTTCGCATGGAAACCCTCTGACATGCCTGGTGTCCCTAGGGAGCTCGCTGAGCACAAACTAAACGCCGACCCCAAAGTGAGACCAGTCAAGCAGTCGCTACGGCCCTTCAATGAAGAGCGCCGTCGAGCAATCGCCGAGGAAGTGCAGCGCCTGCTCGCTGCCGGCTTCATCCGGCCAATCAAATACTCCAAGTGGCTGGCAAACCCAGTCCTGGTCGAGAAGAAAAACGGGACCTGGAGAATGTGTATCGACTACACAAACCTGAACAGCGCCTGCCCAAAGGAGCAGTTCGTCCTCCCGCGGATCGATCAGATAATCGATTCAACCGCGGGCTCGGAGTCGCTATGTTTCCTCGATGCCTACTCCGGGTACAACCAGATCAAAATGGCCGTCGAGGACGAGGAGAAGACGGCGTTCATCACGCCATTCGGAGCATTCTGCTACACCGCCATGACCTTCGGCCTCAAGAACGCCGGGGCGACCTACCAGCGGTGCATGCAAGAATGCCTCGCGAGCCAAATTGGCCGCAACATCCACGTCTACATCGACGACGTGGTCGTGAAATCCGCTCGCCAAGGAGACCTACTCGCCGACCTAGCGGAGACCTTCGCCAACCTGCGGAGGTACAAGATAAAGCTTAACCCAGGCAAGTGCACCTTCGGTGTACCCGCCGGGCAATTACTAGGGTACGTCGTCTCCAAACGAGGGATTGAGGCAAACCCAACGAAGATCGACACGATCGCCCGGCTCGGCAAACCCGAGTGCCTGCGCGACGTCCAGAAGCTGGCCGGGCGCGTAGCGGCTCTCAGTCGCTTCATCCCCCGCCTGGGCGAAAAGGCGATGCCCCTATACCGCCTGATGCGCAAGAATCCCACCTTCCAGTGGGACAAGGAAGCGGACGACGCGCTCCGCGACCTCAAAAAGGTGCTACTCGCCGCACCACTACTCGCCGCACCCGCTGACAAAGAGCCCATGCTGGTTTACGTCGCGGCGTCCGAGCGCGTCGTCAGCGCCGTAATGGTCGTCGAACGACCAGAGGAAGGAAAGGAGCGCCCGGTCCAGCGGCCGGTGTACTACATCAGCGAGGTCCTCACCGAGTCGCGCCAGCGATACCCGCAGTACCAGAAGCTAGTATACGCGGTCTTCAGGGCTCAGCGGCGCCTGCCGCATTACTTTCAGGAGCACCCGATCACGGTCGTCTCCTCAGCACCATTACAAGACATCATCCGCAATCGCGAGGCGACCGGGCGGGTCGCCAAGTGGGCCGTCGAGATCGGCGTCCACAACATTAAATACGAGCCACGGAGGGCGATCAAGTCCCAGGCACTGGCAGACTTCATCGCCGACTGGGAGGAGGCCCAGCAGCCTGAAAAGCCGCCGTACCTCCACTACTGGAACCTGCACTTCGACGGGTCCACGAACGCGGACGGTGCAGGCGCGGGGATAGTGCTGACTTCACCAAAGGGCGACAAGCTCCGCTACATCCTCCGCCTCGAATTCACGCCCTGCACCAACAACATGGCTGAATACGAGGCCCTACTCCACGGCATGAGAGCCGCAAAGGAGATGAGCGTCAATCGCCTTCGATGCTATGGAGACTCCGACCTCGTTGCGGGACAGGTCGCCGGCACCTGCGACGCCATCTCCCCTACCATGGCGGCGTATCGCCAAGAGGTGGACAAGTTGGGCGGCCATTTCACCGGCTACTCTGTCGAGTGGATCGACAGGCGGAAAAACGAAGAGGCCGACGCCCTCTCTCGCATCGGGTCGGCTCGACTCGCACCACCCGCCGGCGTGTTCCTCGACACAATCTCCAAACCATCAGTCTCTCCCCCGAGGGAGATAGACATCGGAGTCCCTCTCCAACCAGAGGCAGTCTTGGTCGCACTCATCACCGAGCCCGACGACTGGACCAAGCCCTACATCGCCTACCTGGAGACCGGCACCCTGCCCACAGACGAGACAAGCGCTCGAATGATTGCTCGCCGATGTAAGTCCTACACCATCATCGACGGCGAGCTACACAAGCGCAACGTCACCGGCGTGTCCCAACGTTGCGTCCAACCGGCTGAAGGACGCAAAATTCTACACGACATCCACTCGGGCGACTGCGGCCACCACGCTGCCGCGCGCTCCCTGGTCGCCAAGGCTATGCGACACGGCTTCTACTGGCCCACCGCACACGCCGACGCTGTCGATATCGTCCAGCGATGCGCTGGGTGCCAGAAGTACGCCAACCAGACGCACGTACCAAGTTCGGCGCTCAAAACAATCCCCATCACCTGGCCATTCGCCGTGTGGGGCATGGACATGGTAGGCCCCTTCAAGAAGGCCCCCTCCGGTTACACCCACCTGCTGGTCGCCGTCGACAAATTCACGAAGTGGGTTGAGGCCAAGCCAGTCCGGAAATGCGACGGAAAGACCGCCACTAAGTTCCTACGCGAGCTCATATACCGCTACGGGTTCCCCAACAGCATCATCACGGACAATGGCACAAACTTCGCCAAGGGAGCAATGGCCGAATTCTGCGAAGAGCACCACATCCGGCTCGACCTCGCGTCAGTCGCACATCCGGAATCCAACGGCCAGACGGAACGAGCCAACCAAAGCATCCTCCACGGTCTGAAGCCGCGACTCCAAGTACCACTTGAGCGCACCGCTGGATGCTGGGTCGAAGAGCTACCCTCCGTCATCTAGGGAATCCGCACCTCGGTCAACAGGTCGACGGGATTCACTCCCTTCTTCATGGTCTACGGCGCCGAAGCGGTCATGCCCACCGACCTAGAACACGACTCGCCGCGGGTCGTCCACTATACGGAGGCCGCAAACGAGCTGGCCCGCCAAGATGGGCTCGACCAACTCGACGAAGCACGCGACCTCGCCCGATCGCGCACCGCCATTTATCAGCAAGGGCTCCGCCGCTACCACAGCCGACGGGTGAAAACCCGCACCTTCCAGGAAGGCGACCTGGTGTTACGCCTCATCCAGGACAAGAAGGGCATGCACAAGCTCTCTCCTCCGTGGGAAGGCCCGTTCGCTATCGGGCGCGTGCTCGGCAACGACGCCTACTACCTCATCGACGTCCGCGGGGACGGCGAACTCGATGTCAAGCGGCCATGGAATGTAAATCTCCTCCGGAAGTTCTACTCCTAGAACCCCACATATGTACTCTCCAGTCGCTATGAAATAAAAGAAACAGTTACCGCAAATTGCGTCTACTCTCCATGCCTTGTGCCACTCGCACTCGTAATAACAGCATCATGCTAACATGCAGAAGTCAACCTTTGGTACAGCGACCGGCACGGCCAAGTAGTGCGATGTAAGAGCACTGAGTCATCTCAGGTCCTGCGTCGTCCACGAAAAACGCCAATCCGGAGCCCCATTGGAGTCGCCTAGCTCGACTGGTTTTGCAAACCAAGACAACTGCCCTCGCCTCTCACAGCAGCCTTGGTCCTCCGCATCCTCGGCGTAGCGACTCGAACGGCTAAGTACCACGCTCGGGGACTGAATACCAGTTCGTCGCGATCGGTCAGGGAAAACGTCAAGTAAGAGAGCACGCCCAGGACTCGCCACACGACTGACCCCCCGGGCCAGGCAGGAGTGACGCGCTCATACCAACACGCTCAGTCCTCAACCACCCTCGAGTCGCGCCTCGAACTACCAAGTACCACGCTCGGGGACTCGGCCACCCGACCCCGTTCGCGTACGGGAAAACGGTAAAGTACAGAGCGCTCAAGGGAGTCGCCTTGCGACTGGCTCTCCGAGCTCGGGCGAGTCGACTAAACTAACAAAACACATGATAACAACAAACATCATATACAAGGTGAACCCCACAAAAGGGCGGACGCGCTCGGGGACTCATCCAAAATCAATCCAAAACACACAAATTATTAGCAAAATGGACACAACATCCAATTCAATCGCACATCGCATTGTCTTACATTACAAACTATGCCTGCTCGGCAGAACTGCTGCTAACTTATCTAGGCACACTACCCTATTCTGCAGGCTTCGACGACGACGCACCAGAGTCCCGGCGCCTACGGATGAACGCGGTGTACGGGTTTGACGGATACGTCGTCAGCTCACCCGCCATCGCCGCGCGGAAAGGCTGCTCGACCTTGAAGTCACGATGCGGCGGCTCGGGGTCGTTTGGCGCGACGACCGTTTCCTGGTAGGGAAGGAGGTCGCCCATCGCCCAGACACGCTCCGAGTACGCGGCGGCACGTTCCTGCAGCTTGAGAACCTCGGACAGATCCACCGCACCAGTCGACGAAGGATACCCACTCGTCACATCGTCGAGGTCGAAGTCCTCGGGGAAGTGGGCGAGTCCCAGGCTCAGAGCTGTCGACGCCCCGCGCCGAAACGCCGACCGCGTCATGAACTCTACGACCGCGGGCGCCTTCTCCAAGTACTCCCACACCTCAACGAGGTCACTGGGAATAACCTCCGTGGGCGACATCTCTTGAAGGTAGGCGCGGATGCACGTCGCCGACAGCGTCGCCGAGTCGACGAGCATGCTTACGCACTCCTTCGCGTCAAGAGAGCTCGCTTCTTAGTGGCTACCAATCACACGACCTGCTAGAAGGAGACAGTTATGAGTACCACGGAAACCACAAACAATACAATTGAAAGACAGGGAAGACGCACTCACCAAGTAACGGGCGGGCGAGTCCCGTGATGAAGCTTTGAAGCGACGTATGATCGTCCTGAAGCCCAACAATGAGGGCTTCCGACACCTTGCGGTCTTCTTCCGCGGCCGCAATGGCGGCCTTAGCTCGCCCATTCGCCGAATTTGCTTCTTCTTTTGCCTCCCGCAATTCGCGCTCGAGGTCGGCGACCCTCTGCTCAGCAGCACTTAACGCAGATCGCACCACCACCAGCTCACCAGCAGGAACAAGCTCCTGGCGAGCTACCTCCGCCTGCGCAGCAGCAGCCTGAAGTTCCTTGTTTGCTTCCTGGAGAGTGGCCAGCTCCTTCTCAGCACGCTGCTTCGCAGCCAATCGCTCTGCCGACTCCAGCTGCAGACCCTGTACACCTTCAAAGTCAGTACACATGAAAATTACTCAGTGCACACCCGCTAAAATTTAGCGAGTGCGCACTCGGGGACTGGCGACCATGAAAATTACTCAGTGCCCACCCGCTAAAATTTAGCGAGTGTGCACTCAGGGACTGGCAACCACGAAAATTCCTCAGTGCATACCCGCTAAAATTTAGCGCATACGCACTAGGGGACTGGATTCGAAAGTACAAAACGAGAAATTATAAGGATCAAGCCGCTGCTAAGCACCGACCTGATCCTCGGGGACTGGAGGTACCTGGATGGCCGCACCAAGCATGCCATGAAGCTGTACTGCGTCCACAGACGCGAGCAGCGCCGGCGTGTGCCCGCGACGCTGGTCGGTTTCAGCGTCGGCGGTCCCTGGAGTGAGGCTCGGAAGCGCAGCCCCGCTTGCCGTGGCCGCCTTGGTCACGAAGCGGGGGAAGGTAGCAATCGAGGCACCCGCCCCAAAGGAACTCGCTTCCTCCGGTCTAGGCAAGGAAATGCCCTCCTTCGTGGACGCGGTTGCTTCCATTGCGGGTCCAGCCGGCGCGGTCGCCGCGTCATCAGAGACAGCGACGATGTCGTCGCCCTTGGCCTTCTTGCTGCCTTCCGTGGAGGCGGCGACCTCGTCCACCTTCCTCTTACGGGAAGGATCCTCCTCGCTAGCGGCGGAGGGCACCTTGGCCACCGTCGGGTGGCCCATCTTTTTCACTCCGGTCCTGCACGTCGAGTCAAATCAATAAAAGGCAATCGAAGTACTAAAAGAAAATAGAGAAGGCCAAATGCACTCACTTGGCGACTGGAATGAAACGCAGCCCTGTACGAAGGCCGTCCGGTTTCTCCAGCTCAGGGCCCAATCGGCGCCTAAGCCCCAGTTCCAGGACGTCAGGGGCCCAGGATACGGACGGCCTCTTTGACGTTGAGGTAGCGGTTGGCGCCTCCGGGACGCCTTCGGCGGAGGCCTCCTCGCGAAGTGGAGCTGCCGCGGCCGGAGCCTCCTTGCGAGGCGAGACCGCCACGCTCGGGACCTCCTTGCGAGGCGAAGTCGCCACAGCCGGAGCCTTCCCTACCCGGAGACCGGCGCAAAGGGCGGAGGCATTGAAGCCAGCGGCGCCTCCACGGATGGCGCATCTAGCGCGGTTGTCACCGGGGCCGCGCCGTCACCGGGCAAGCTATGAGCATCGGAGCTGCTCGCTGAATGCGGCGGTGAGGCCATCTTCGGCGGCTTCGTCTTCCTCCTCAGGGGGGCCCTCGCTTCCTTCTCCTTCTTCTTCTTCTTCGCGGGAGTGGCTTGACGGCGCGAGGTGGTTTCTGGGAGTTCCTCGTCATCGTCATGACGCTCGAGGCTCCTGCTCGCTTCGATTTCGCGCTGACGTTGCCCGCGGGTCTTTCGGACCAGTGGGGCAATCTCCTCTTCGTACTCGTCCTCGTCGTCCTCGTTACCCTTGGCGGGTGGCGACTCGCTTGTGTCCTGGGCGGATGGCCCGGGGCTCTCGTCATCGGCGGGTGGTAGCCACCCTTCCACCACTTGGAACAGCTGTGTTAAACACGAAACAAAGTTAGAATTACCGCGACTGCACACGCTGCGACTGCGAACAAGATAAAAAGATTACCGTCGGAGACGGACGCTTCGCGGTGTAGGGAGGGACCCCGGCCTGCGCATCCGTGTATGCCGCCTGGGTGATCTTCTTCAGCGCCGAGAGGTAGTCCTCCAGCTTCCACTCGGCGAGGCAGGCCTTCGTCGAGTCTCCTCGGCCCGTGTACTGGTACATGTAATGCTCGCGTTGGGCGAGCGGAACGAGCCGCCGCCCAAGCCAACAGTTGTACAAGTTCACCGTCTGGAGCCCCTTCTTCTTCAGACCACGGATGGTCTGGAGCATCTCATCGACGACCATCCGCTGGTCGTCGGGGAGCTTGCCGACCTGGAGATGGCGTGGCTCGGAACGGTTGGCCGAGTACCGCGGGATCGCCGCCTCGTCTTCCGGAGTCGCCTCAGTCACGTAGAACCATGACTTTTTCCAGTCGCTCGCTGCTTTGGCCGGCAGCATCAGGTCGAAGAAGGAAGCTTTGGATTTGAGTTGGAAGGTTAAGCCGCCCGCGGCTAGTATTGGGCCGCCCGCCTCCTCGCGGCTGATCCGTCCGTGGAATAGATCTTGCCACAAGGGAAAGTAGGGCCGGCAGCCCAAGTAGCACTCGCAGAACGCCACGAAGATGGCGAGCTGCTCGATGCTATGGGGACCCAGATCTGAGGGCTGGATCCCGTAGTAGGCGCAGAAACGCCGGAAGAACAAGGATGTGGGAAACCCTAACCCCCGCTCGAGGTGACTGGTGAAACAGACGAATTCTCTCTCTCGCGGGTTTGGGGTCGTTTCTCCGGCTGCGGGGATACGCCAGCAGCCGGCCCGCAGGATTCCGGCCTCCTCGAAGGAGGCCAGCTGCGCCCTGGTGCACTTGGATCTACCCCAAGGTTCAGTGGAGAGGGCCATGGCTGAGGATTTGTTTGGAGGTCGGAGGATTGCGGGTCGATTGGATCGCGGAATCGAAGGAAGGAAGATGTGTGCGCTCGGAAGAAATGGTGGGCGGTTGGCTTTGCGATAGCCTACCATTCCTTTTATATAGCGGGAGTTGGCCGCCAAATTATGGGGCCGTTACCACGCGATGATTACGCCAAAAGTTACCGTTGAGTTACCTTAACGGCTAGTTTGACCGCGCCCGACGGTCCACCTCCTGCCACTCGGCTCGCTAAGTCACTCGCCGAGACCGCGTCCCGTTGGCTCGACTCGCCCAAGACGCAACTCGGTTCGCCGGATTTATTCCTTCATGCAGGAGCCCGCCGACGATTCGACTGGATGCCAACTTGAAGCCGTATACTCCGACTGCCAGCGGCCACCCACGCCTAATCAACGACGGCCTCGGGGACTACTGATGGGGATACGCCTACTGGGGTATACTCAGCGGGACGTTTCCGACTGGCCCAAGGGCTGGCGAGTGGGCCTGCAGAACGGCGAGTGGATCAAAGCCCAGCAAGGTACCAGGCGACTGGAAGTTGAAGGCCCAGACGAGTAGATAGGCCCAGTCGGTCTAGGTTAAACGATTGCCAAAGTTGTAACCGAATCGGTTGAGATGTGTAAACCCTAGGGGAGGTGAGCCTATATAAACCTCCCTAAGGGGTGAGTAGAGAGACGTTCCCTCATACACCCAAGCAACTCGCCGCCTAGTCGCCGAGTTCGCCCATTGTAAACACATCCATAATACAATCAAGCAGGAGTAGGTCTTTACCCTCCGGGGGGCCGAACCTGGGTAAAACCCTGTGTCTTTGCCCTCATCTCGCACCGCAGATGGCTGGCCGCCCTTGCCCCTTGTTCTACTATTCGCTGCCGATTGCAGCATCTGCCGTGGCCATTCCCACGACAGTAGTCGGTGTGAGCCAGTCTGTGATGACCAGTTGGCGAAAGACGTAGGGTGTCGGTGAAGCCGCCAGTTGCAGCGATTCTCCGAAAATGGAGCATGTCGAGTCCCCGAGCGCGGCGAGGGGCGAGGTCGAGTGACCGTAGAGTGCCGAGTTCCCAAGCGCGGCGAGGGGCGAGGTCGAGCGACCGGCAAGCGTCGAGACCCCGAGCACGGAGAGCGACTAGGTCGAGCGACCGGCGAGCATCGAGGACGAGCAACCGACGGGCGCCGAGTCCCCGAGCACGGAGAGCGGCGAGGTCGATCGACCGGCGAGTGCCGCTGTCTGTAGCGCGCCGAGTCCCCGAGCGCGTCGAGTACGCGAGGGCGAGTCCGCGGCGGCGAGTCCCCGAGCGTGTTGAGTACGCGAGGGATAGTCCGTGGTGACGAATCGAAGAGGGAGAGCCGCGGTCGTGCAACCACGCGTACATGCAGCATGCCTAGGAGTAGTCCCCGAGGCTCGAGTTGGCTTGTAGAGGCGACTCGAGGCTCATATTTTGAAAATAGTAGTGGTTGTTGCCGAGCGTGGCGAGTGGAGAGGTCGAGCGACCGGCGAGCGCTGAGTCCCCGAGCGCGGCGAGTGGCGAGATCGAGCGACCGGTGAGCATCGAGGCCGAGCGACCGATTATGCGCCGAGTCCCCGAGTGCGGCGAGCGGCGAGGTCGATCGACCGGCGGGCGCCGAGTCCCCGAGCGCGGCGAGTCCGCGAGGGGAGAGTCCCCGAGCGTGGCGAGTCCACGATAACTGCGAGTCCGCGAGGGGAGAGTCCCCGAGCGCGGCGAGTCCGCGATGATTGCGAGTTCGCGAGGGGAGAGTCCCCGAGCGCGGCGAGTTCGCGATGATTGCGAGTCCGCGAGGAGAGAGTCCCCGAGTGTGGCGAGTCCGCGATGATTGCGAGTCCGCGAGGGGAGAGTCCCCGAGTGTGGCGAGTCCGCGATGATTGCGAGTCCGCGAGGGGAGAGTCCCCGAGTGTGGCGAGTCCGCGATGATGTTGATTGCGCTGTTTTGTTAGCGAGTCTCTCGTCTTGGCCCGGGAGGCCAGTCGCATGGCGACTCCAAAGATGGCTCTCGACTTGGCGTTCTTCCTGGACGATCCGAGGCTCGGTTTGCGAGTCCTCGTCCGCAGTACTTGGCCGTGCGAGTCGCACTGTCTAAGGTTGAGGAGGACATGGTGCTGTTTGTGTAGCACTACCATTTGTCTTGGCCCGGGAGGCCAGTCGAGCAAGGCGACTCCAATGATGGCTCTCGGTTAGCGTTTTTGGTGGACGATCTGAGGCTCGGTTTGCGAGTCCTCGTCCGCACTACTTGGCCATTGCGAGTCGCTCTTTCAAAGGTTGACAAAGGCGAATAGATTTGTTCCGAGGGAAAGAGACGCCCAGTGGTGAGTCCATGCAGCGTGGCAAGCGACCCTCTCTGGCGACTCGGACGATGAAGGTCCCTTAGCAGGTGCGGCATACACATTTGTCATAGCGGACAGGGTCGCACGACGTTTAGCCGGAAAAAGTCGACGCGGCGGACATGGGTTCGACGCGGCGAACGGAGGTCGCGCTATGGCGAAGTCGACGCGGCGGACACGGAGTCGACGCGGCGGACGGAGGTCGCGCTATGGCGAAGTCGACGCGGCGGACACGGAGTCGACGCGGCGGACGGAGGTCGCGCTATGGCGAAGTCGACGCGGCGGACACAGGGTCGACGCGGTGGACAGGGGTCGCGCTATGGCGAAGTCGACGCGGCGGACACGGAGTCGACGCGGCGGACGGAGGTCGCGCTATGGCGAAGTCGACGCGGCGGACACAGGGTCCACGCGGTGGACAGGGGTCGCACTATGGCGAAGTCGACGCGGCAGGTGAGTCCGCAACGGGCGAGTCCCCGAGCCTAGCGAGTCCGCGTTTAAGCGTGTCCGCGTTTAGGCGAAGGTCCGGAGCATGGCGAGTAGTGGTAGCGAGCTTGATCGGACCATCGGTCAGATGGAGTGGCGTTGCGGAGTTGCTTTGGTGGCGGCGTGTCCGCGACTGGCGAGTCCTCGAGCCTAGCGAGTCCGCGTTTAAGCATGTCCGCGTTTAGGCGAGTTCCAGAGCGTATGAGTTGCGAGTCCGTGATGAGCTGTTTTGTGTTTGAGTGGAAGGATTCGATACAAGATCTTCTTTGGGCCCCTTACACGCAGTCAGACATTAATTTGTGAAATTGATAAAATATTATGGAATAATCATGTAAGGCGGCAGGAACTCGATTTAGAGAACGGAACTAATCATAGCCTTAGACGGATCAGAATAATATCACCTGGTTTTGTGCTTTCCATGCAATGATTTTTTCATTAAAGCTGATCTGATCTAACTTTGCGCACTCGGTCGTCGCGTTTGCGCACTCGGTCTTGATGGAGGCGAAGTCAATCGTGACGCTGGTATTTAACGGCGTAAGCCGTAGTTGAGGTTGTAGTACGCCCACGGACTGCACCAGTAAACAGTACTTTGATCCAATTCAATGTTCATGGTTAATCCTTCAAACAGTGCGTACAATTAATATTGATACAAAATTAGGCTCGAATAGAGTAAGCGATTGGCCAGCAATCAAAGAGATAGAAAACTCATCAGGATATGCAGTAGGTCTTATACGCCCAGACCTGTTATTTTCAACTCGGCATCTGCATGCGTGGTGTCAGGTTTGTTGGTAGCTGAACCAAATCGGCCGGCCTATGACATATGAATCCTTGGATTATGCAATCCTGCACTTGGTGGATTACAAACAAACATGCATACGAGATTAATCAAAATAATACTATAATAAACTGGCAGAGATTGAATAGAAAACTCAAACACCAGATCAGATCGTGCGTGTGTTTGACGTGAGATTTCTCGCGTTGGCGACTACAGGTGCCTGTTCCGAGAGCGTACGTATAGATTCTCCCATCAATGTGTATCAGGAACATGGAAAGAAGATGTTAGATCAAGTGAAATAAATCAATTAAAATAATAGGGAACGATGAAATCGAATTGGAAAACCATGAGCCGCCATGGCCACGTGCGGTTCAGCGTGCACGTCGGAGATGAATTCTTCTGCCAATCGCGCGAGTGAATCAATCAGACCTAATTTGGCCGTTGTTGATGCTAAGGGATCCCGCCCGGATTATCACCCTCCAAGCACCGCTTGCCCCACGGTGGGCGCCAACTGTCGTGGTATTGCACGGCAGATGCTACTGGGGGTAGCTTACGTAGAGGGAGCAAGGCGACGTAGGAGAATCCGGGAGCGAGATTGGCACACGATGTACCCAGGTTCACGTCCCCTTGGTGGAGGATCGTTACGTCCTGCTATCAATCCAGTATATGATCATAGATTGGTTTACAATGGAGTCGCCGGAGGCGGTGGGGGAGACTAGATCTAATATGACGTACCCCTTGGGGGTGCCCTTGGTGGCTTTATATATGCAGCCAGTTAGGGTTTACAAGTGCTTTAGTGGGCTTTCTATTGGAGTCGCCGCCTTGGGCCTCCAGTCGGCGCCAGTCGTCTGGGTCCAGCGCGCGCCACTCGCCGTATTGGGCGAGTCGACCCGCTCTGGGCTTGGCTTCAGTCGGCTCGATCCAGCTGGCGAATCCGCTTCGTGGGTATACCCCGATTGGTATTCCCCCATCAGGCGTAACTCTTATGTCTGGACTGGGCTGTCTTAAGGTGCTCACGAATCTTGTGAACCTTCTCTTTTGCTTCTCGTAGGATATCGGGTCCGAAAATCTGACTCTCTCCTACTTCCGACCAGTTCAAAGGGGTGCGACACTTCCTTCCGTACATGAATTCAAATGGGGCCATTTGCAAACTAGCTTGATAACTGTTGTTGTATGAAAATTCTGCAAACGGCAGACAGTCTTCCCATTTAGATCCATATTCTAACACACATGATCTCAGCATATCTTCGAGTATTTGATTTACTCGCTCCGTTTGTCCATCGGTCTGAGGGCGATACACGGTACTGAAATCTAGGCGGGTTCCTAAACCTTCTTGAACTTTCTTCCAGAATCTCGAAGTAAACTGAGTTCCTCGATCCGATACGATGTTCTTGGGAACTCCATGCAAACTGACGATTCTAGCGATGTATAACTTCGCTAGCTTCGAACTCTGATATGTGGTCTTGGCGGGTAAGAAATGGGCGACTTTGGACAATCGGTCAACTATGACCCAGATAGAGTCATTTCCCCTACTAGAAGTAGGCAATCCGGTGATAAAGTCCATTCCAACGGAATCCCATTTCCATTCCGGAATCTGCAAGGGTTGCAATAATCCAGCGGGTCTTTGATGTCCGGCCTTGACTCGCTGACATATATCACACTTGGCGATATAACTTCCGATTTCTCTCTTCATCTTATGCCACCAAAATTGCTCTTTCAAATCTTGATACATCTTAGTTCCTCCGGGGTGGATAGAATAAAGAGTATCATGAGCTTCCTTGAGAATAACTTCTTTCAACTCAGAATCTGCTGGTACACAAAGGCGTCCTTTGTACCACAGAACTCCTTCTTCGTCTTTGGTGAATCCGGGTACTTTGCCTGTACCGATACGATGTTTTATTCCGTCAATACTAGCATTTCCTTTCTGTGCCTCTTTGATCTGTCCGATCAAAGTGGGTTGAAGTTCTATGCTAGCCAAAAATCCTTCACTCACTAATTCCATTCGAAAATCTTCCATCTCTTTGTGCAAACTTGGTGGCTCCTTCAAAAGCATGGAGTTCAAGCGGCACGGCAATCTTCTAAGGGCATCTGCTACCACGTTGGCTTTACCAGGGTGATAGTGAATGTCCAAATCGTAATCCTTGATTAACTCAATCCATCTTCTCTGCCTCATATTCAACTCCTTCTGAGTGAATATATACTTCAGGATCTTGTGATCTGAATAAATCTCACAACGATTTCCCATCAGGTAATGCCTCCATGTCTTCAGGGCTAAAAACGGCTGTGAGCTCGAGGTCATGGGTTGGGTAATTTTGCTCATGGTGTTTCATTTGTCGAGATAGATAAGATATAACTTTGACTTCTTGCATTAGCACACATCCGAGACCGATCTTGGATGCGTCACAATACACGTCGAAGGGCTTCGTGATATCCGGCATGATTAAGATTGGGGCTGAAATCAATCTCCTCTTGAGTTCTTGAAAACTCGCTTCACATTTGTCGGTCCATTCAAACTTCTTGTCCTTCTTTAGCAATTGGGTCATGGGTCTGGCGATACTCGAGAATCCTTCTACGAACTTGCGGTAGTATCCCGCCAATCCGAGAAATGCACGAACTTGGGTTTGAGTGGTTGGGGCTTGCCAATCTTCGACATCTTTCACTTTTGCAGGGTCAACGGCAATTCCTCCGGCTGATACAATGTGACCGAGGAATCCTACCTCCTGTAACCAGAATTCACATTTGCTAAACTTGGCATACAGCTGATGCTCTCTAAGGGTTCCAAGAATGGTCCTTAGGTGTAGCTCATGTTCTTCTTCCGATATGGAATAAATCAGAATGTCATCGATGAAAATAACGACAAACTTATCCAGGAAGTCCATAAAAATCTTATTCATGAGATTCATGAAATAAGCGGGGGCATTGGTTAATCCAAAAGACATAACGATATACTCGTATAATCCATATCTGGTGGTAAAGGCAGTCTTTGGAATATCCTCTGCACGAATTTTGAGTTGATGATAGCCAGTCCTAAGATCAACCTTAGAAAACACTTGGGCACCGGTCAACTGATCAAACAAATCTTCTATCTTGGGCAACAGGTACTTGTTTTTGATGGTGACATCATTCAACTTCCGATAATCCATACACAAACGATTACCTCCATCTTTCTTGTCCACAAACAAAACAGGTGATCTCCATGGTGACGCACTTGGTTGAATTAATCCAATTTCCAACATAGAGTCCAGTTGCTTCTTCAGTTCTGCTAGTTCCGACGGGTTCATACTATATGGTCTCTAAGCTATGGGTCTTGTTCCGGGGATTAGTTCGATGATAAACTCGATACCCCGATCTAGGGGAATACCGGGCAAAACATCTGGAAATACATCGGGGTATTCACAGACTATCCGGACTTGGTCAATGGTAGGTTGGGCTATACTCTTGTTGCACTTGAATTGATGAGGTAAGGTTTCAGAGATATGCTCGACTGATATTTCGGCTGTACTAGTCATGGTGATGGCTTTCTTGGCACAGTCAATCAATCCTTTATGTTTGGACATCCAATACATTCCTAGTACTACTTCCAAACCTTTAGTTTCTAGTACTATCAGGTTAGCATAAAAATCTATGCCATGGATTCGGATAGGGACGGCTTTGCAACTTTGCCTAGCCTTGGTGGTTGAACCGGGAATTTGAACGATCATAACATGCTTCAGTTTTGTTGGTTGAATCTTACTAGTGTAGGCAAATTCTACGGTGACAAATGAATGCGATGCACCAGAATCAAACAACACTCTTGCAAGTACTGAATTAACAGAAAACATACCCAGCACGACGTCTGGCACTTCCTGAGCTTCTTCAGCATGCATGAGAAAAAGACGGTCGTTGCGGTTGAGTGAATTCCCTGGGGCAAACCTTCTTCCATATATCATTACTTTGCAAGTGTCTAGAAGTCCCGGAGAAGACTGAAGTGTTCAAGAATATTGATCACCGGACCATAGAGATCAACGATGACCTGACCTATCCCGAAGTACCCATCCGTATTTTGGAAGAAGCTTTCCGAACCACCAGAACCCGAAGCATCAAGTTTCTCAAGATTCAGTGGAGCAACCACACAGAAGAGGAAGCTACCTGGGAGCGTGAAGATCACATCAAGATGGAGTTTCCCGTTCTTTTCAAATCCTAGGTAATCTTTTCGTCCTTTTTAAAATCTCGAGACGAGATTTTGTTTAAGGGGGGAAGGTTTGTAACATCCTAAAAATACTAAACTTGGATCATCAAACTCTAATCTTCAAAATTAGGGTTAACAAAAACTTTTCTAAATAAAAATGAGAAAGCATGCATGTGTGTATGCATCCCATTTTGAATTCTTTTGAATTGCCTTGTTTATGTGTTTCTTTGCTTGTAAAAGGATTCTTAGGTGAAATAAACATCATCTAAACAATCCCCACACTTTTCTCAAAGACAAATAAATCAAAACAAACAAAATGAGTGAATGGTCACTTTGGCCAAATTAACTCCCATGCCTACTTTGGCTCTCTCTAACTTTCAAAACTTAACAGAAACTTGTTTAGATCTTTGCACCCCTTGATAGTACTCATAACAAAGTATCAAGGCCCACCTTGTGATCATCCAAAAACATTTGAATGCATAGTTTTAAGGATACTTTAAAATTGAATCTATATCATATGGGAAGATCCCACTTTTTCAAAAACCACTCAAACAAGCTCAACTTTCAAGCATCTGCAGACTCACCAGCACATGCCTAGCACACCCACCAAAAATCTTTTCAAAATTCAAAACTTGAATTCATGCGGCCATTTCATCAAACACCTTGCAGATGCAAATCAAATAAAATCCAAACACTATTTGGAGCAGTGATTTGAGCCTAACTTGTTCCCTCTCTGGTTTCAACTAGGCTTTAGTAGATCATCTAGCTCATTTGTAAACGTCTAGCACCACTGTAAGATTGGCAATATCATCAATGGTGAACAGCCGAACCCACCCATGCCACCCCAGTGTAGACAGCAAGTTAGGAGAGGAACTAGTCGTGCCAACCTTGTCTGGGAGATCACCCATGCCTCACCTCCCCCTCTCGACCAGCCCTGCCTCGAAGACATCGACCAGAGCACCCAGGAACGCCGCGCCCGTGCCTCTGTCAACCATGCCGAGCGTGCGCCAGAGCGCCACCCTCGACACACGCCCACAGACCGCGCGCCGCCCTCGCCGCGTGCATACATGATCACCACCGTGCCAGGAGACCGCCAGACATCCCCGTTCGCCGCCCCATGCCTCACAGCCACCGCTCGCCGTCGAAGACGCCGCCTCTGTCGCGTAGAGCATCACATGTTCCAGACCGTTTGCCACCGCCCCTACACGCGCATTAAAGCCATAGAGCATCGCCAAGAGACCACCGATCGATCGACACCACCGGCCATGCCTCTAGCAGCCCGTAGCCATGTCGCCACCGTCGCCTGCCCATTCCGTTCGGTCTCGTCGTTGAGACTATAAATAGAGGCCTCCCCCGCTCAAACTCTTCACACCATCTCACTCCTCTCTCCTCACTGATCGTTCCACTCTGTTCCTTGAGCAAGACGAGCAGCGCATCGCCGGAATTTGGCCGGAGCAGGCCGCCTCTGGAGAAGAAGGGCGTCGTCGATTTCTTTCACCCTAGGAGAAGCTGCTGGTACCAGGAGGTTCGTCGTCGTTGACTTCGTCGTTCGCCCGCCTCGCCGACCCTCGCCTGAGCCCCGGTGAGCCCCCGACGACCCCCACCTGCCGCGTTAGGTTTCTGTCTCGCCGGCGCAGCCCGACGTGGACGATGAGTAGCAGTCGTTCGATTAGACTTAGATCGTGCGGATGAGATTGCCCCGTACCGCTTCGCGTTTAAAGAGCCACTGACTGGTGGAACCCCCCTGTCAGTTGAGCCCCGCGCCGCGGAGTGACACTGGGCCGGCCCATTAGCAGTTCCCGCGCAGCCCAGTCGTTTGAATTTAACTTTTTCCATTTTAATTCAAACACAGTTCTGTACCTAGTTTCAAAAATCAACCTAGCTCGATTCAGTGAACCAAATTGAATGAAACCAATTTTGTTAGAAAGGTCTTGAAATGCTGAATCCAAGCCCGTTGGATTCAAATCATTTGAATCTATAGATCAACCTTGGTAAAAATAACAAGGCAGAGCCTTTTCTGCATTCAAACATTTTTCAAATTTAAACCATAATAGCTTTTGAGTTGATTCCAACTCTCAAAAATCACATTTCATCATACCTTTCAGAATATATAAAAACATTTGGGTTTACTTACAGAAATATTGTTCAAGTAATAAAAGAATGCCACTTAAGCATTTCTAGTCACTTTATTTAAGTAAAATAAAAGGTTAAACCTTATTAAATTGTGACACCACTTTAAATCACATTCACATGGACTAAAATATGTGGTGATGACATGTGTCAACAGGATCCCATGTTTGGTTTGGAGAATATTAAATCTCAAGTAGTTTTTCAATGAGTAGAAATTACTTTTCTAAAAATAAAAGGAACTAAACTAAGCTTTAATCTTGTAATGTTAGTGATGATGCTAGATCATCTATAGGACCCTTTTGTGTGATGATTGAAATTAGTTAAGTATTGTTTGATGATTGTGTATCTCGTATTTATTTATTGACGCTAGTACCGACCAAGGATACGAGGAAGAAGGAGGATACTACGAAGAAGAAGCCAAGGAGAACTTCAACCACTGCTCTGCACAAGGCAAGCCTTACTAATCAAGTTGACATATTTAAGCCAATACTTGCAAGCTATTAACTTATCAAACTTATACTAATACTTGTGCAAGCTAACACTTGCAAGATACTATACCTATGCAAGCAAATACTTGCTTGTTACCATGCTAACTATATGCCTTAAGCATATATGATCATAACCACTTGATAAACCAATCCTAGTTTTACTTGCAATATTTTTTTACTTTATTTCTTTATCAAAGCTAGTACTTAGAGCTTACTTAAGTGATTTGTAGATACTAGAAAGATAATTAAAGGTTGCATAAAGAGCATAAAATTTGGCCTAAGCTAGATAATCTTTATGTCATCCTAAGGCATGAGATTGAACTTAGTTAAACTCCACTAGTTACCACCCCTCATTAGTACTTACCCCCACTTGTAGATGCTAGTGCTAAGCATAAAACTTGATCAACTTTAGATGGGAATACTTGGTGAAAATGGTTATGAAAACCTTGGAATGATGGATCATTCTATTGAGATGTTTTGGACATGTGTTTCCGAACACCAGAGGATTCATGGTGATGAAAATGTTGAGGAATGAGCCTTAGTCCTTTATAAAATTGATGGTTGTCTGGATGCGATACCATTCCAATTTTACCGTACAACCACAATACCTGAAAATTGGGTAGGGCTTGACAGGAAACTTATATACCTTAGTATTAGTTCCCTCATGGCCAAGGTCTGAGCTGAGGCTACCTTGTGAAGATTGTCCACCTGTGCAGTACCCAAGATGACAGTTGGTCATGGTTGGGAGGCCAAACTCACAGGAGAGGTGCTTATACTAGGGCGTGTAATTGAAAGGTTAGGATTGATTATCCGCATACTGAGTATGGTGAATTCAGGATTTGTTCCTGACGGATGTATCGAATGTTGTGGTGAAAGTGTACAATCTCTACAGTGTCAAACTATTCGAATAGCTGCGTCCGCGGTTAAGGACAGTTGGAGTGTCCATACTGTTTCCCCGTTAGATGTTTTCAAAATGACTTATAAAATGACTTGAGACTTTGACTTGACCACAACAGAGTTGTGGCATGAGATACAAGTTCCCACTTCGGTGTTATAAAACTTCAATTAGCATTCGTTGTTTCTGAACTTAGTAGATGTAAATCTAGCTTTTTGAAAAACAATCCTAGAGCTTAATGTCCTACTACAACCCCCCCCCCTTCACTTGTTAGTATTAGTTTGCGAGTACTTAAAGAGTACTCATGGCTTTGTTCCTGGCTATTCCCATGGCCAGACTATGAAGAGGAGTACCTGGAGGATGGACCCCAGGAAGGTTACGACAACTAGGATCATCTCCCATCGTCAGCATTGCATGTGACCCCGAAGATGGAGCTTCGCCTACGCTACCATTATTATTACGTATTTCCGCTGCTTGAGTTGTATTAAGAACTGGATCATGAGATCCTTATTTGTGTAAGACCTTATGTATGGTTTGTAATGGATGATGTATTGTGGTATCCAATTCTGTTATGTCTCGCAAAAATGGTAATCCTGGGATTGCGATGTATGGCATAACAGGCATCTGGGATTAAAAATCCGAGTGTTGACAGTACGGTGGATCTGAAGTTTACTTCGGGGAAGATTGTACAGCTGAAGAATGTGCAGCACGTTCCCTCCATCAATAAGAATCTTGTCAGCGAATCTCTTCTGTGTCAAGATGGTTTTAAGTTATTCTTTGAGTCCAATAAAGTTGTAATTTCTAAGTGTGGACAATTTGTTGGAAAGGGTTATGAGTGCGGAGGCTTTTTCCGCTTATCTTTGTCAGACTTATGTACTCAAGTTATTAATCATGTTTGCAATGATAGTGAATCCAATATTTGGCATTCATGACTTTGTCATATTAATTTTGGGTGCATGACGCGGCTTGCCGATATGAATTTAATTCTGAAATTTACTACTGTCAAAAGCTCCAAGTGTCAAGTGTGTGTGCAAGCTAAGCAACCTCGCAAGTCTCACAAGATTGCCGAGGTACGAGATTTGGCACCACTGGAACTAATACATTCAGATCTTTGTGAGATGAATGGTGAGTTGACAAAAGGTGTAAAACGGTATTTCATGACTTTAATAGATGATTCCACTCGTTACTGTTATGTGTACCTTCTGAAATCTAAAGATGAAGCTTTTAATCACTTCAAAATCTATAAAGCTGAATCAGAAAACCAACTTGATCGAAATATTAAGCGACTTTGGTCTGATCGTGGTGGAGAGTATTTTTCCAACAAATTTGACACTTTTTGTGCAGAGCATGGTATTATACATGAGAGGACGCCTCCCTACTGTAGGGGTTCGTAGCATGGAAAACAAAAAAATTCTACCGCATACAAACAAACAAGCCAAGATCTATCTACTAGATTGTAGCAACGAGTCGATGGAATAACTCACCCTCAAAGATTCCAAAGTGTTTAACGAGAACGGATTCTCGTGGGTGATGTAATCGTACTCTTGTCGATCTCAAGATCGTGTAGACGATCCTTCCGGCGCTGCGTTCCGGCAGCGCTCCCGCAGTCGGTAACACGTTCGGTACTCGATGAATATCTTCCTCTCCGTTGTTCCAGCAGGCAGCGGAGGTTGTAGCACTCTCCTCGTGATTCCGGCAGCACGACGGCGTGGTACCGGAAGTAGAGGGGAGATCTCGCAGGGCTTCGCCTTAAGCCGGAGCGAGTATGGTGGACTATGAGAGAGGCCTCGGTGATCTAGGGTTTAGACACACCAAGGAGAGAGGGCTAGGCCGGCGGCTAAGGCTTGGGGAAAGCCCCAAGTCAGCGGCTAGGGTTTGCCCTAGGGCGGGCGGCGGCTGCAGGAGGGTCGGCAGCTAGGGCTAGGGTTTTGGGTGGTGGAGTTGTTGTCTTTGGAGGGGCAGCCCTGCCCCTCCTTTTATAGGTGGAGGGCGCCGGCCAAGGGGGAGGGAGTCCTCCACCAACTCGGCCTCCAAGGCCGGCGGTGGAGGGAGAGGATCTCCTCCCCAAGTAGGTTTCCTACTCTCCCTCCACCAAGCAAACTTGTCGTTTGACTTTTCAAATTGGTGTTTGACTTTTCAAACTAGGATTTGATTTATCCCTTTATTTTGCTCAGCGATGACACCTAGTACATGATGCAACCATTCCAACTTGTTATGACACATTCATGTACCCTTCCCCTCCGGAGTGCCGGACCTTCCGGAACCTTCTAGAACATTCCCGATGAAAACACCAGAACCATTCTCCAACCCCGAAACAGGACTTTCCTTATATGAATCTTATTCTCCGGACCATTCCGGATCTCCTCGTGATATCCCGGATCCCATCCGAGACCCCGAACAACATTCGGTCTCTTACTCATCATTCCATAACTACTTAACAACATTGAATCCTTAAGTGTGTCTCCCTACGGTTCGTGAATTACGCGGACATGATCGAGACACTTCTCCGATCAATAACCAATAGAGGAATCTGGAAATTCATATGGTTCCCACATATTTCTATGATTACTTTGCGATCGAATGAACCACTTACATACGATACCAATTTCCCTTTGTCTCACGATAGTTTACTTATCCGAGGTTTTGATCGTCGGTATCTCTGCATACCTAATTCAACCTCGTTACTGATAAGTACTCTTTTCTTGTTCCCGTGATATGTGATCCCTTGTGAGCTAGTCACATGCTTGCAACTAATTGGATGACATTCCACCGAGAGGGCCCAGACTATATCTATCCGTCATATGGATTGACAAATCCCACTCTTGATCCATGTGTCTCAACCAATACTTTCCGAACACTCAATGCCACCTTTATAACCACCCAGTTACGGTGTGGTGTTTGATGTCATCAAAGCATCCTTCCGGTGATGGTGATATGCATGATCTCATGGTCGAAGGAATTAGGTTACTATGTATCAGAAAGCATATAGCAATTGAACTATTAAAATGACTTGATCTTTATGCTACGCTTATCTATAGGAGTATGTCCATCATACCATTCTCCTAACGATATGATCTTGTTGTTAATAACATCTCAATGTTCATGATAGAGAAACCACAATCATTTATTAACCAACAAGCTAGTATTACAAAGAGTCTTTACTAGGGACTCTAAATTAGTTTACAAATCACACAAGTATTAATGTTTCCTTGTTAATACTGTTATAGCATGAATGTAAACATTTATCATAAACACAAAGATATAATAATAACTACATTTATTATTGCCTCTAGGGCATATCTCCAACAGTCTCCCACTTGCACTAGAGTCAACTAATCTAGATTACATGGTAATATACCGAACACCCATGGCAGTTTGGTGTTGGTCATGTTTTGCCCTCGGGAGAGGTTTAGTCAACGGATCCACCACATTCAGATCTGTGTGTACTTTTCAAATCTTTATGTCACCATCTTGTACATGTTCTCGAATAGCGTGAAAACATAGCTTGATGTGCTTCAGCTTCTTGTGTGACCTTGGTTCTTGCGCATTGGCTATGGCGCCCATGTTATCACAATAGATAGACATTGGGTCCAGCGCACTTGGAACCACACCGAGCTCTGTAATGAACTCCTTCATCCATATCGCTTCTTGTGATGTCTCCGAAGCAGCTATGTATTCCGATTCAGTTGAAGATCTCGCCACAACGCTTTGCTTTGCACTCCTCCAGCTAACTGGTGCACCATTCAAAGTAAATACGTATCCAGATTGAGATTTAGAATCATCTGGATCGGTGTTCCAACTAGCATCGGTGTAACCATTAACAACGAGTTTTTCATCACCTCCATAAGAAAGAACCATATCCTTAGTTCTTCTCAAGTACTTAAGGATGTTTTTGACCGCTGTCCAATGATCCACTCCTGGATCACTTTGATATCTGCTAGTCAAACTAACAACATATGCAATGTCGGGTCTAGTACATAGCATGGCATACATTAGAGATCCTATGGCTGAGGCATAGGGAGTCTTACTCATCCTTTCTCTATCTTCTGCCATTGCTGGACTTTGAGTTTTACTCAAGGTCGTATTGGGCAACATGGGCAAGAACCCTTTCTTGTTATCTTCCATTCCAAATCTCTTTAGAACTTTGTCCAAATATGTACTTTGTGACAATGATATTAGGCATCTCGATCTATCTCTATAAATCTTTATGCCTAATATGTAAGCTGCTTCGCCAAGATCTTTCATTGAAAACTATTATTCAAATATTCCTTGACACTATTAAGAAGGTCTACATCATTCCCAATCAACAATATGTCATCTACATATAGTATTAAGAATGCTACAGAGCTCCCACTCACTTTCTTGTAAATACAAGCTTCTCCATAAGTTTGTATAAAACCAAAACTTTTGATCACCTTATCAAAACATTGATTCCAACTTCGGGATGCTTGCTTCAATCCATATATGCATTGTTGAAGTTTGCATACCTTCTTAGCATCTTTAGGATCGACAAAACCTTTGGGTTGCATCATATACAACTCTTCATCAATGTCTCCATTGAGGAACGCTATTTTAACATCCATCTGCCATATCTCATAATCATAATATGCAGCGATTGCTAACAAAATCCTCACAGACTTTAGCTTCGCTACTGGTGAGAAAGTCTCATCGTAGTCAACTCCTTGAATTTGTCGAAACCCTTCTGTGACAAGTCGAGCTTTATAGACAGTAACATTACCATCAGCATATATTTTCTTCTTGAAAATCCATTTGTTCTCGACAGCCTTCCGGCCATCCGGTAAGTCCACCAAAGTCCATACTTGGTTTTCGTACATGGATCCAATCTCGGATTTCATGGCTTCTTTCCATTTATTAGAATCAGGGCTCATCATCGCTTCCTCATATGTCGCAGGGTCATCGGTGTTGTCTACCAACATGACACTCATAACGGGATCATACCAATCAGGAGTGGTATGAGTTCTCGTTGACCTGCGAGGTTCTGTAGCAACTACAACCGAAGTTTCATGATCATCATCATTAGCTTCCTCTCTTATTGGTGCAGGCACCACAGGAACTTCTTCCGGTGTTGTGCTACTCGCAAGTTCGAGAGAAGGTTCGACAACCTCGTCGAGTTCTACTTTCCTTCCAGTCACTTCTTTTGAGAGAAATTCCTTCTCTAGAAAGGATCCATTCTTGGCAACGAAGATTTTGCCTTCGGATCTATGATAGAAGGTATACCCAATAGTTTCCTTTGGGTATCCTATGAAGACGCATTTTTCCGCTTTGGGTTCAAGCTTGTCCGGCTTTAACTTCTTTACATAGGCTTCGCAACCCCAAACTTTAAGGAATGACAATTTAGGTTTCTTCCCAAACCATAATTCATACGGTGTCGTTTCAACGGATTTAGATGGTGCCCTATTTAAAGTGAATGCGGCTGTTTCTAATGCATAACCCCAAAATGATATCGTAAATCTGTAAGTGACATCATAGAACGAACCATATCTAAGAGAGTTCGATTACGACGTTTGGACACACCATTACGCTGTGGTGTTCCCAGCGGTGTCAATTGTGAAAGTATTCCGCATTTCTTCAAATGCTTGCCAAACTCGTAACTTAGATATTCACCTCCACGATCAGATCGTAGAAATTTAATCTTCTTGTTATGTTGATTCTCCACCTCACTTTGAAATTCCTTAAACTTCTCGAAAGTTTCGGACTTATGTTTCATGAAATAGATATACCCATATCTACTCAAGTCATCCGTGAAGGTAAGAACATAACGATAACCACCGCGCGATGTTACACTCATTGGACCACACACATCGGTATGTATGATTTCCAATAAGTCCGTAGCTCGCTCCATCATACCAGAAAATGGAGTCTTAGTCATTTTACCCATCAGACATGCTCCGCATCTTTCAAGTGATTCGAAATCAAGTGATTCAAGAAGTCCATCGGAATGGAGTTTCTTCATACGCTTCACTCCAATGTGACCAAGACGACGGTGCCACATATAGGTCGAGTTATCGCTCGATTTCAAACGTTTAGCTTCAATGTTATTAATATGTGTATTTCCACTATCGAGATTCAATAAGAATAGACCATCTATCAAAGGTGCATGTGCATAAAACATATTACTCATATAAATAGAACAACCATTATTCTCGGACTTAAACAAGTAACCGTCTCACAATAAACAAGATCCCGATATAATGTCCATGCTTAACGCAGGCACCAAATAACAATTATTTAAGTATAAAACTAATCCCGATGGTAGATGAAGAGGTAGCGTGCCGACCGCGATCACATCAACCTTTGATCCATTTCCTACGCGCATCGTCACCTCGTTCTTCGCTAGCTTTCGTTTATTCTGCAGCACCTGTTTTGAGTTACAAATATGAGTGTGGCATCCCGCAAAACCACTACTAGAAAATCGCGTTGTTTTTGTGCATTGCATCGTCATGACCGCATGCTCATGTCATCATGCCACATTGCATTTGAGCATCGTCATCATCTTGCATTTGCTTGCATAAAACTATTTTCGAAAAGCCTGGTTTTGTTTTCTAAACGCCCCGTCTTTTATTCAAACGCCAAACCCGGGTCTCCGGATTATTTTGTTTTGGATGCTATCGGTTTGCCAACGACCCGTTTAAAACAAATAAAATGTTTAATTATTTTCAGTGGGGCAGTCGAACGGGCCGGATAGACCCGAACGACCACCCCAGAAAAATACAATCGGCCCACCCCATTAATCCTACAGCTACCAACCTATCTACCCATCCCTCTGGCCACATCACCCTGGCCAATTAGCAGATGCCACCTCACCCTCCCCAAACTCCCCACCACTCACATGCTGACACCTCACCCAGCCCTCTCTCCTCCCTCTCTCCACCTGCCCACACAACCCACTCCACGCGCCAGCACACACACAGCCACTCACCGCCGGCCCCACCCCCAGCAGCCCCACCACCTGGCGCACACACACGCACGCAACGCGCACCCAGTCCACCCACGCGCGACGCCCCCCTGCCACTGGGCCCCACGCCGCCTGGGACCCACCACCCACCTGCTCGCTCCCATCCCCTTCCTCCCGCACGCGGCGCAGCCCCCCCCCCCCGCGTTTCCCCTTCTCCCCGACGCCCACACCAACCTCCGCCCTCCCGCTCCCGAGCTCCCCGCCGCCGAGCCGCCGCGCCCCACCGCGCGCTCGCCCCGCCGGCCGGCCTCTCCCCAACCTCACCGCCGTCCCCGTCCCTCTCTGGCTTCCCCCGCACGTGAGCTCCGCCGCAGCTCCGCCCTTCCCCGCCGGTCCGCCGCGTGCCCCGAGCCCGCACCGCGGCCCCCTCGTCGCCCTGCAGCTCGCCTCGCCGGCGTCCGCTTCCTCCGCGAGCACCCGCGCCCTCCCGAGCCCGTCCGCCTCCTCCGCCGTCTGCCGGAGCCGCCCTCCGCGTCGAGCTCCTCGCCGGTCGCCCTCCGCCCTCGCCGAGCCCGCCTCTCCACCGCCGCCCTCTGCCCAATCCCCGAGCGCCGCGACGCCCGCCCCAGGCCGCCTCCCTCGACCGCCGTCGACCCCACTCCAGTCGCCTCTGCCTCGCTCGCGTCCGGCCGTCCCCGCAAGCCGCGCCGCCGCGCCGGGCCCGCCTCGCCGGCGCCCTCCTCGTCCGCCCCCCCTCGCCTTCCTGTCCGCGCGCAGCAGCTGGCCCCGCCTGGACCCACCTGCCCGCGGGACCCACCCCGTCGTCGCCGATGTCACCCACCTCCACCCGTGCAGGTTCCCTGTGTAGTACCAAGTTGGTGCTAAGTTGTTGGGTGTGGAGACGACAAGATCGACACCGGTAACCAAACCCCGAGACCCCAAGTTCACCCCTCGCCAAGATCTTCATCGCAACCCGGTGATCTCCTACATGGACCTGAGAACGAACCCGAAGGCCACCGACGGCGAACCCTGAGGCCCTCGACGCGACGATGCCTGCTTCCAAGATCTCCGGCATGGATCGAAAAGTTCCCCGAAGACCGATCCCGATGTACCAGAGACCGGACCCTCGACACGCCAAGATCTACCCTCGGACGCCAAGACCCGAACCGGGAGGACGCAAAGATCGCCACGAGAACGACAAGCACTTCACCCCGAAACCAAGACCGACCCGACTTGGGGACCCGACAAGATCGGCACGACGACAAGAACGACACCGACCCGGAGCGAGTCCGATGTGCCCCCGACACCGAACCAAGTACCCCTTTCTGGACGCCGAGTCCGCCGAGAACCCGGATGCGACAAGATCTGCCCCGTTGTTCGAGAATGTTCCCGCCGAGACTGATTCCGTCGAACCCTGGACCCTGAGACCCGACCCCGAACCCCGGAACCCCAAGATCGCCGAACCCTAATGTGTGAACCCCTTCCCGAAACCCTATTTTATAATATAATACAACTTGTTGCATATAAACTTGTCAGGCTTGCATACTTGCCATGTGGGTTGGGGGCCTTATGCCGATTCACCTAATAATTAAATATGGGGCCCATATGCGGGCAAATCTAGTCTTATATTGGCCTCATTTAAATTGGTGTAGCGAATCCGGTACTATCTTCTGCCATGTTATGACAACATTTAATTTGCGGGGTAGATAAACAACTCGAACCATATAATTAAATTGTCGGGACCCTGGTTCCGCTTAATATGACCTAATTGCATCGCACCTTTGCCATGCCATGCAACATACATGCATCATGCCGATCTTCTGCCGTTGTATTAAATATTGCATCCGGTGTTTCTTCTAGTGTTTTGCTTCTTCGCGGATAAGGCCGTTGAGTTGATGTGAGCTTCGCCCCGATCTTCGGTTGAACCTTCGACAATGTTTTCAGGCGAGCATCTCCCCCTTTCTACCTATCTTACTTTTATAGTATTTATTCCCTCCTGTTGATCTATTGCTATCCGTGTTGCGTTGCTCTAGTTTTCGTACCCGTGATATCCCTTGCAACCCTATATTGCCATGGCCACCTCCTATTACCAGTTGTTTGGTAGATAGTTGGACTTGCGCGTAGTAGTCGCTTGCTCAAGTGCTGTTGCGTGTCGTCCAGTGCCACAGTTGTTGATGTATTGCCGCATGTTGTTGTTGGAGATGATCATAGTTTTACTTATCGTTCACTTTAATTCCTGTTTTACAACTAAAATTGAAGTAAGCAGAGGCATCGGTGGGTGATAGAAAATATTTGGTTTCCGAACGCCCACTTGTGTCCCGTAGGACCCCGAGTACTTGATACCTGTTCCTTGATTTATCGCGCTATCCACATATGGGGAGTATGGGCCCCCCTTAGCCAGAGCTTGATTCCGTCTTATTTCTTGGGGCCACAAACTAGTTTGAGGTTTTATTTACTATCCTGTACTTATGCCATGCTACTGCTTTATTTACGATTGTGCGAGGAGCACCTGTACTGTTTAGGATTGGGACACGTTTTCGCGGTATCGACAAGCCCAGCCACACTTTCGGGTTCCCAGTCGTTTACAGCCGTCCACCCAAACCTTGAGTCCGTCTCGGAGTCATCTAACTTTGTTGCGGGTCTACTCCAAGGGGTGGCCCCCTGAAATATTTCTGAATCTTGTGATTGCTCTGTCGTGAAGACCTCGTTGGGTTTTGATTTGGTTTTTCCGAGGTTGATCGTGTGTGTGTTGCTATTTGTGCACCCCGGCCGGGTTAAAACTTTCTGAAAGCCGTGTCCGCGGTTATGGACGACTTGGAGCACAGTATCTCGACCATAGACAAGCATAACTAAAGTTTATTGCTATAAATTTGACTTTATAATGACTAGTAATCAGCTTCACTATAACTGAATGGCTAATTAATACTGCCCACAATTGCTTGTTTTGGAGTGTCGCTTGCGACAATTGTATCTGACTAGTAAGTATTGCAACTACAACGGAATGGCTAAATAAAAGTACCAACAACTGCTGGGTTTTGGGTTCTCTCATGCTAATTGTATCTGATTACTAAGTGCTGCAACTATAACGGAACGGTTAAATAAAAGTGCCCACTGCTTATTTTATCAGGATGACTATCTTTACCTGACTAGTAAATTGCCGCAACTATAACTGAATAAGTAAAACTGCCAACTGTGTGAGTTCCTCGGTTGACTTCCTCGATTGGTCTCGAGGGGGAAACGCCAGGATGGGTTTGGTTGGTGATAGTATCAGCTTGGTTCCGAGTAGGCCCTTCTTACCCCTCTCTGATTGCCGCCAGTTGTATCGAGTCTCTATAGGTTGTTCAGTGCATGCTGCCGCTGCCGCTCAGTCCACCACACCTATGTAGGCGAGGACCGCCGAATTCTAGTCTCGCCGTGTACTGGCCTCAGTACTGACGCTCCTCTTTTTCCTTTGCCCTTTGTCGGCACCCCTTTGTTTAAGCAGGTTTTGAGATCGACGTCGTTAGCAGGGTTACCCTTCCGGCTTGGCCTGGGCAGGGTTATGGACGCCATTGGTTATTCTTCAGGGCTCTTAGCCCCATTTGCATCTTGTCCGTAGTCGGACGCTCTATCATTTTCAAGGTGATTTGGATCTTTGTACTGTATATCTGTACTCTTGACTCTTTGAGTCGCTGTTGTATATATCTGTTCTGTGGGTCCCATCGAGGACTGTTGTGTAATGTTATTACTTCGTTTCTCACCCGCACGAAAGTGCCTGGTGGGCACCTTTGAATCGTTTCTATGCGGGTTTGGCGGGTTTCGCTAAAACTTGCATAGGTCCGATTCTGAGGGTGTTACAGAGTGGTATCAGAGCTCAGCAGTTGCGATACCCCACAAGTCCAGCCTGTAGGATAACCTAGCTAACGGCCGAAGTAGAGTGTCAAAACTATTTTTCAAAATCGGTTGGATAGTTCTGAATTAGGTCTGATTTTACTCCTTACCCCTCTGATATTCTCCTCTTACCTCTACGTGTTTTGAATCCGCTCTCTTCTCTCTCTTCGAGTCCAGGATATCTCGTGGTTGGGTTTCCGTCGTACCTTCAGGGTTTCGCTTCCTCCTTTGGTAACGGTGATGCTATGTCTGGTGTTCAAGCTGCCTGAGGAATCCGTCTACTGTGGTAACTTCTTTTGTTCCTTGTTTGTGCTTTCCGGTGTTTTCCGACGCGACGACATCCTCTACGCCAGATCCGATGCAGAGCCTGCATCACTCCTTTGTTTCCGAACATCGTTTGTCGAGATCTTCAGTCTGATTCCGAGAATGGTTGCACGCTTTTCCACTGATGGTGCGGAGTAATAGTTTGGGTGCGTGATGGATTGGCCCCCATACCGACTACCCCTTCTATTCGCTTTTGTACATTGAAGTGGATGAGAATGCATCGGTTCCCTCTCCCTACCGGAGTTAGAGGTGGCTTTATTTGTTGATGCCTCTACCTTCGCCCTTCTGTTTCCGGAGTGTTCCCTCGACGATCACGGACAACGACCTCTTGTTAGTGGTGTCGCGAGGATCTACACGAAGCGAGAAGACGCAGATCGCCGACCTTCCTTCCGGTACCATGAGGCGGATCTCGAGGGCGAGATCCATTGTTAGTGGTGTCGAATTGTGGCATCCCGCAAAACCACTACTAGAAAATCGCGTTGTTTTTGTGCATTGCATCGTCATGACCGCATGCTCATGTCATCATGCCACATTGCATTTGAGCATCGTCATCATCTTGCATTTGCTTGCATAAAACTATTTTCGAAAAGCCTGGTCTTGTTTTCTAAACGCCCTGTCTTTTATTCAAACGCCAAACCCGGGTCTCCGGATTATTTTGTTTTGGCTGCTATCGGTTTGCCAACGGCCCGTTTAAAACAAATAAAATGTTTAATTATTTTCAGTGGGGCAGTCGAACGGGCCGGATAGACCCGAACGACCACCCCAGAAAAATACAATCGGCCCACCCCATTAATCCTACAGCTACCAACCTATCTACCCATCCCTCTGGCCACATCACCCTGGCCAATTAGCAGATGCCACCTCACCCTCCCCAAACTCCCCACCACTCACATGCTGACACCTCACCCAGCCCTCTCTCCTCCCTCTCTCCACCTGCCCACACAACCCACTCCACGCGCCAGCACACACACAGCCACTCACCGCCGGCCCCACCCCCAGCAGCCCCACCACCTGGCGCACACACACGCACGCAACGCGCACCCAGTCCACCCACGCGCGACGCCCCCCTGCCACTGGGCCCCCACGCCGCCTGGGACCCACCACCCACCTGCTCGCTCCCATCCCCTTCCTCCCGCACGCGGCGCAGCCCCCCCCCCCCCGCGTTCCCCTTCTCCCCGACGCCCACACCAACCTCCGCCCTCCCGCTCCCGAGCTCCCCGCCGCCGAGCCGCCGCGCCCCACCGCGCGCTCGCCCCGCCGACCGGCCTCTCCCCAACCTCACCGCCGTCCCCGTCCCTCTCTGGCTTCCCACGCACGCGAGCTCCGTCGCCGCTCCGCCCTTCCCCGCCGGTCCGCCGCGTGCCCCGAGCCCGCACCGCGGCCCCCTCGTCGCCCTGCAGCTCGCCTCGCCGGCGTCCGCTTCCTTCGCGAGCAACCGCGCCCTCACGAGCCCGTCCGCCTCCTCCGCCGTCTGCCGGAGCCGCCCTCCGCGTCGAGCTCCTCGCCGGTCGCCTCCGCCCTCGCCGAGCCCGCCTCTCCACCGCCGCCCTCTGCCCAATCCCCGAGCGCCGCGATGCCCGCCCCAGGCCGCCTCCCTCGACCGCCATCGACCCCACTCCAGTCGCCTCTTCCTCGCTCGCGTCCGGCCGTCCCTGCAAGCCGTGCCGCCGCGCCGGGCCCGCCTCGCCGGCGCCCTCCTCGTCCGCCCCCCCCCCCCTCGCCTTCCTGTCCGCGCGCAGCAGCTGGCCCCGCCTGGACCCACCTGCCCGCGGGACCCACCCCGTCGTCGCCGATGTCACCCACCTCCACCCGTGCAGGTTCCCTGTGTAGTACCAAGTTGGTGCTAAGTTGTTGGGTGTGGAGACGACAAGATCGACACCGGTAACCAAACCCCGAGACCCCAAGTTCACCCCTCGCCAAGATCTTCATCGCAACCCGGTGATCTCCTACATGGACCTGAGAACGAACCCGAAGGCCACCGACGGCGAACCCTGAGGCCCTCGACGCGACGATGCCTGCTTCCAAGATCTCCGGCATGGATCGAAAAGTTCCCCGAAGACCGATCCCGATGTACCGGAGACCGGACCCTCGACACGCCAAGATCTACCCTCGGACGCCAAGACCCGAACCGGGAGGACGCAAAGATCGCCACGAGAACGACAAGCACTTCACCCCGAAACCAAGACCGACCCGACTTGGGGACCCGACAAGATCGGCACGATGACAAGAACGACACCGACCCGGAGCGAGTCCGATGCGCCCCCGACACCGAACCAAGTACCCCTTTCCGGACGCCGAGTCCGCCGAGAACCCGGATGCGACAATATCTGCCCCGTTGTTCGAGAATATTCCCGCCGAGACTGATTCCGTCGAACCCTGGCTAGTAAGTATTGCAACTACAACGGAATGGCTAAATAAAAGTACCAACAACTGCTGGGTTTTGGGTTCTCTCATGCTAATTGTATCTGATTAGTAAGTGCTGCAACTATAACGGAACGGTTAAATAAAAGTGCCCACTGCTTATTTTATCAGGATGACTATCTTTACCTGACTAGTAAATTGCCGCAACTATAACTGAATAAGTAAAACTGCCAACTGTGTGAGTTCCTCGGTTGACTTCCTCGATTGGTCTCGAGGGGGAAACGCCAGGATGGGTTTGGTTGGTGATAGTATCAGCTTGGTTCCGAGTAGGCCCTTCTTACCCCTCTCTGATTGCCGCCAGTTGTATCGAGTCTCTATAGGTTGTTCAGTGCATGCTGCCGCTGCCGCTCAGTCCACCACACCTATGTAGGCGAGGACCGCCAAATTCTAGTCTCTCCGTGTACTGGCCTCAGTACTGACGCTCCTCTTTTTCCTTTGCCCTTTGTCGGCACCCCTTTGTTTAAGCAGGTTTTGAGATCGACGTCGTTAGCAGGGTTACCCTTCCGGCTTGGCCTGGGCAGGGTTATGGACGCCATTGGTTATTCTTCAGGGCTCTTAGCCCCATTTGCATATTGTCCGTAGTCGGACGCTCTATCATTTTCAAGGTGATTTGGATCTTTGTACTGTATATCTGTATTCTTGACTCTTTGAGTCGCTGTTGTATATATCTGTTCTGTGGGTCCCATCGAGGACTGTTGTGTAATGTTATTACTTCGTTTCTCACCCGCACGAAAGTGCCTGGTGGGCACCTTTGAATCGTTTCTATGCGGGTTTGGCGGGTTTCGCTAAAACTTGCATAGGTCCGATTCTGAGGGTGTTACAATGAGCAACCGAACCAGTATCAAATACCCAAGAACTACTACGAGTATTAGTGAGATACACATCAATAACATGTATATCGGATATACCTTTCTTCTTGATGTTGCCGTTCTTCAAATCCGCCAAGTACTTTGGGCAATTCCGCTTCCAGTGACCTTCTCGCTTGCAGTAAAAGCACTCAGTATCAGGCTTAGGTCCAGCCTTGGTCTTCTTTGTCGGTGCGGTAACTTTCTTACCACCCTTCTTGAAGTGTCCCTTTTGCTTAGACTTGCCTTTCTTGAATTTGGTGGTCTTATTGACCATCAACACTTGGTGCTCTTTCTTGATCTCCACTTCTGCAGATTTTAACATGGAGAAGAGTTCTGGCAACTGCTTGTTCATCCTTTGCATATTGTAGTTCATCACAAAGTTCTTGTAACTTGGTGGCAGTGATTGGAGGACATGGTAAATCCCCAAAGCATTAGGAATCACTATACCCAAGCTTTGGAGTTTGTTTGCGTGCCTAGACATCTTAAGCACATGCTCACTGACGGAGCTGCCCTCTTCCATCTTGCAGTTAAAGAACTTTTCAGAAGCCTCATAGCTCTCAACTGCCGCATGAGTCTCAAATATCAGTTTGAGTTCACGGACAATATCATGTGGGTCTGAATTCTCAAACCATTTCTGAAGCTCTAAACCATACAAGATAGCACACTGAACTGTGGAGTACTGAGTTTTCCGAGCGAGGTAACATTCTTTACTTCATCGGTAGCAGTAGTTGTAGGCGGGTCACCCAGCGGTGCATCCAGCACATAGGTCAAATTACCAGCATTGAGGACAATCCTCAAATTGCGGAACCAATCCGCGAAGTTGCTTCCATTGTTTTTCAACTTTTCTTTCTCTAGGAACGCATTAAATTGATGGTAGGGGCCACCATTGATCTACAACATATTTGCAATAGTTTAGTCTAAGTTTATGACAAATTGAGTTCTAATTAATAGTTAAATTAATATAGGTGAACTCCCACTCAAAACAATATCCCTCACATTGTTTTAGTGATCACACAAACCAAATCCACCACATCAAAACCGATCATCGCGAGAGTTGATGTAGCTTCAATGGCGAACAATCGACATGTTCATCATATCTACTATATGATTCATGCTTTAACTTTCGGTGATCCGTGTTCCGAGACTATGTCTGTACATGCTAGGCTCGTCAAGATCAAACCTTAGCTTCCGCATGAGCAAATCTGGCTTGCTCACGTTGTATACACTTGCAGAATCTAACACACCCGATCATCACGTGGTGCTTCGAAACAACAAGCTTTAGCAACGGTGCTTACTAAGGATGAACACTTTAGAACTTGAAATTTATGTGCATGAGGGATCATCTTATAATGCTACCGTCGTTAACTAAGCAATACAAGATGCATAAAGGATTAACATCACATGCAATTCATAATATGTGATATGATATGGCCTTTCTTCTTTGTGCTTCCGATCTCCATCTTCAAGCACGAACATGATCTCCATCATCACCGGCATTGCATCAAGGTCAATGACGCTGCTCCATGATTGTCGTCCACCAGCTTCAACTATTACAACTACTTTGAATAGACACGCGGGTCTTAACGGAAATTAAAGACAACCATATGGCTCCTGCCGGTTGCCAACTTACAATAAGGAACATTGCATACATCAAATATAATCACAATCATGGCCATATCACATCACAGCACACCCCTGCAAAACAAAGTTAGACGCCTCTAATTTCTTTGCATATTTTACGTGGTTTGGGGATTTCAGTAAGTGTCGATCTAACTTACGAACAAGAACCACAACGTTGATGTTTGAACTATCAAGTGCCCGTTGTAAATTGGATCTATACTACAACGGGAGAGACAGACACCCGCAAAGCCACTTATGCAATACAAGTTGCATGTTGAGCGTGGATCAAGTCTCACGAACGAAGTCATGTAAGGTTAGCCCGGGCCGCTTCATCCCATCATACCGCAAGATGCAAAGTACACAATAAGTAATTGATAATAAAAGCACCACAACCCACAATGACCATTGTGTTCTACTCGTGCAACAGATCTACATATAGACACGACTCTGATACCGCTGTAGGGGTTCGTAGCATGGAAAACAAAAAAATTCTACCGCATACAAACAAACAAGCCAAGATCTATCTACTAGATTGTAGCAACGAGTCGATGGAATAACTCACCCTCGAAGATTCCAAAGTGTTTAACGAGAGCGGATTCTCGTGGGTGATGTAGTCGTACTCTTGTCGATCTCAAGATCGTGTAGACGATCCTTCCGGCGCTGCGTTCCGGCAGCGCTCCCGCAGTCGGTCACACGTTCGGTACTCGATGAATATCTTCCTCTCCCTTGTTCCAGCAGGCAGTGGAGGTTGTAGCACTCTCCTCGTGATTCCGGCAGCACGACGGCGTGGTACCGGAAGTAGAGGTGAGATCTCACAGGGCTTCACCTTAAGCCGGAGCGAGTATGGTGGACTATGAGAGAGGCCTTGGTGATCTAGGGTTTAGACACACCAAGGAGAGAGGGCTAGGCCGGCGGCTAAGGCTTGGGGAAAGCCCCAAGTCGGCGGCTAGGGATTTCCCTAGGGCGGCGGCGGCTGCAGGAGGGCCGGCGGCTAGGGCTAGGGTTTTGGGTGGTGGAGTTGTTGTCTTTGGAGGGGCAGCCCTGCCCCTCCTTTTATAGGTGGAGGGCGCCGGCCAAGGGGGAGGGAGTCCTCCCCCAACTCGGCCTCCAAGGCCGGCGGTGGAGGGAGAGGAACTCCTCCCCAAGTAGGTTTCCTACTCTCTCTCCACCAAGCAAACTTGCCGTTTGACTTTTCAAATTAGCGCTTGACTTTTGAAACTAGGATTTGATTTATCCCTTTATTTTGCTCAGCGATGACACCTAGTACATGATGCAACCATTCTAACTTGTTATGACACATTCATGTACCCTTCCCCTCCGGAGTGCCGGACCTTCCGGAACCTTCTAGAACATTCCCGATGAAAACACCAGAACCATTCTCCAACCCCGAAACAAGACTTTCCTTATATGAATCTTATTCTTCGGACCATTCCGGATATCCTAGTGATATCCCGGATCCCATCCGAGACTCCGAACAACATTCGGTCTCTTACTCATCATTGTAGGGGTCGCGGCATAGAAAACAAAAAATTTCCTACGATGTGAAGACCGACAAAGCTTAACGAGTTCAACTCGTGGTTGATGTAGACGATCTCTTGCCGATCTCAAGATCGAGAGGAAGTCCTAGCGCCGCAAATCAGCAGCGCATCCGTGCTCACACACACGTTCGAGGCACCGAGCAACCTCCGCCTCCTCGCTCCAGCGATGCAGTGGAAGCACAACTCTTTCTTGCCGAATAGCCACCGGGAACATGTATCTCACTAGTCCGAGACCATGGGGGATAAATTCTAGAGGGGGAGAGATCCTTCACGAGGAGGTGTGAGAGACAAGTGAGAGGAGGGGCTCCTTTTATAGGAGGAGGGGGGCACCCAAGGGGGTGGCCGCCGGCCATGAGGGCTGACCCCTCCCCTCCTTCATTCATGTGGGTGGACACTCCACTCACAAAATGGCCCTTCAATTTTCTCCACTCAAAAGTCCACTCAAATTCCCATTAAATTTCCACCAAATTTAATGCAAACTCTCATTAAATAAAACTCTTTTATTTTATTCAGAATTTTGTCAATTACTTTAATGACAAACATTCACAAATAACCCCTTGCTAGGATTCTATTTCACATGCATAACCACTTTATGCAATTTCACCCGAAAACCTGTTTCGGTATCTAGTGAAATAAATTCCTGCGCTTGTTCATTCTTTTGGCATGAAACTTTTGCTCCAATTGGATATCGGTGTCTCTTAAGTGTGTCACCCTACGGTTCATGAATAATGCGGACATTATCGAGACCCCTCTCGGATCAATAATCAGAAGCGGGATCTGGAGACCCATACTGACTCCCACACATTCAACGATGACTTTCTTGTGATCGTCGGAACCTTTTACGCTAGTATCTTAATCCCTTTGTTTCACGATATATTACATGTCCGAGATTCGATCATCGGTATCTCCATACCTAGTTTGATCTCGTTACCGACATGCACTCTTTTCTCGTTCCCGTGATATAACATTCTAGTGATCAAATCACTTGCTTGCAAGCTAATCAATGTGATATCACCGAGAGGGCCCAGAGTATATCTATCCATCATCGGGATGAACAAATTCCACTCTCGATCCATGAGCCTCAACATAACACTTTGTTAGTTCTGAATCCATCTTTATAATCACCCTGTTACGGTGTGACGTTTGATATTATCAAGAAACTCTTCCGGTGTTAGTGATTGACATGATCTCATGGTCTAAGGATTAGGATCACTTCGTAAGTTGTTATAGCAATATAAACTCAATGACTTTGATCGTAATGATATACTTCGGATGAATGTTCATCACACCATTACACTAATGTTGTGATCCCGTTATTAACAACATCCAATGTCCATGATCAGGAAACCTTGATCATCTTGTTAATCAACGAGCTAGTTTATGAGAGAGGCATAACTAGGAACTTTCTGTTTGTTTATTAAACACACATGTATTAATGTTTCCGTATTAATAAAATTATAGCATGCAAAATAAACATCTATCATATACTTGGAATACACATAATAAACACTTTATTATTGCCTCTCAGGGCATATTCCCTTCAGTCTCCCACTTGCACTAGAGACAATAATCTAGTTACATAGTGATAAATCTAACACCCATTGAGTTCTGGTGTTGATCATGTTTTGCTCTAGGGAGAGTTTTAGTCAACGTATCTGCTACATTGAGATCCGTATGTACTTTACAAATCTTTATATCTCCATCCTTGACATGCTCGCGGATGGAGTGAAACCGGCGCTTAATATGCTTGGAACGCTTGTGAGACCTTGGTTCTTTGGCATTGGCAATGGCACCATTGTTGTAACAATAGATCACCATTGGGTCCAACACGTTTGCAACCACTCCTAGTTCGCATATGAACTCCTTCATCCAAACTGCTTCCTGAGCCGCTTCTGAAGCAGCAACATATTCGGCCTCCGTTGTTGATCCCGCTACCACAGGTTGTTTGGAGCTCCTCCAACTAACCGCTCCGCCATTCATGAGAAATACGTATCCGGATTGAGACTTAGAGTCATCCGGATCGGTGTCAAAGCTAGCGTCAACATAACACTTAGCGACGAGCTCTTCTTCACCTCCGTATACAAGAAACATATCCTTAGTTCTTCGTAAGTACTTAAGGATATTCTTGACCGCTATCTAGTGTTCTGAACCTGGATCCGATTGGTACCTACTAGTTAAACTAATAGCATCTGCCACATCCGGTCTTTTACATAGCATGGCGTACATTATAGAGCCTATGGCTGAAGCATAGGGGACTTTGTCCATTATCTCTCTTTCTTCCGCAGAAGCCGGACTTTGAGTCTTACTCAATGTCTTGCCTTGCAACATAGGTAAGAACCCCTTCTTACTTCCGTCCATTTTAAACTTCTTTAAAATCTTATCAAGGTACGTACTTTGCGATAGACCTATTAGGCGCCTAGATCTATATCTATAGATCTTTATGCCTAATATGTATGACGCTTCACCTAGGTCCTTCATTGAAAATTTGCTATTTAGATAACTTTTAACACTGTTTAAAAGATCTATATCATTTCCGATCAATAATATGTCATCCACTTATAATATCAGAAATGCGACATTGCTCCCACTCACTTTCTTGTAAATACAAGCTTCTCCATAAGTTTGGACAAATCCAAACTCTTTGATCACCTCATCAAAGCGGAGATTCCAACTTCGTGATGCTTGCTTCAATCCATAGATGGATCGCTGAAGCTTGCACACATTGTTAGCATCCTTAGGATCGACAAAACCCTTTGGTTGTATCATATACAACTATTCTTCAATATTACCATTGAGAAACGCGGTTTTGACATCCATCTGCCATATCTCATAATCGAAATATGCAGCAATTGCTAACATAATCCTAACCGACTTTAGCATCGCTACGGGAGAGAATGTCTCATCGTAGTCAACTCCTTGAATTTGTCGAAACCCCTTTGCGACAAGTTGGGCTTTATAGACGGTCACATTACCATCAGCATCAGTTTTCCTTTTGAAAATCCATTTGTTCTCCACGGCCTTTCGGTCGTGAGGTAAGTCCACCAAGTTCCAAACTTGATTTTCTACATGGATTCCATCTCGGAATTCATGGCTTCTAACCATTTGTTGGAATCCGGGCTCATCATCGCTTCTTCATACGTCGCAGGGTCATCATTTTCATCAACCATGAAATTCATGACAGGATTTCCATACAGCTCGGGAGCTGCACGCGTCCTGCTTGACCTGCGAGGTTCGGTAGTACTCTATTTCAGAGTTTCATGATCATTATCATTAGTTCCCTCTTCAACAGGTGGAGCCAACTCCGGAACAACTTCCGGCGCTGCGCTACTCGCCATACTTTGAAGAGAAGGTTCAATAACCTCTTCGAGTTCTACCTTCCGACTACTCACACCTTTCGCAAGAAACTCTTTCTCTAGAAAGGATCCATTCTCGGCAACAAAAACCTTGCCCTCGGATCTGTGATAGAAGGAATACCCAATAGTTTCCTTAGGGTATCCTATGAAGACGCATTTTTCCACTTTGGGTTCGAGTTTATCCGGTTGAAGTTTCTTCACATAAACATCGCATCCCCAAACTTTAAGAAAAGACAACTTAGGTTTGTTTCCAAACCACAATTCATACGGTGTCTTTTCAACGGATTTAGATGGTGCCCGATTTAAAGTGAATGCAGCAGTTTCTAGTGCATAACCCCAAAATTACAACGGCAAGTCCGTCAGAGACATCATAGATCGAATCATATCTAATAAAGTATGATTACGACGTTCCGACACACCATTTCGCTGTGGTGTTCTGGCAGGCGTGAGTTGTGAAACAATTCCACACTCTTTCATGTGAGTGCTAAACTCGTAACTTAGATACTCACCTCCACGGTCGGACCATAGAAATTTGATCTTTCTATTACGATGATTTTCCACTTCATTCTGAAATTCCTTGAACTTTTCAAAGGTTTCAGACTTGTGCTTCATCAAGTAGATATAACCGTATCTACTCAAATCATCCGTGAAAGTAACAAAATAACGATATCCACCTCGCGCCGACACACTCATTGGACCACATACATCAGAATGTATGATTTCCAATAAATCTGTCGCCCGTTCCATTGAACCAGAAAACGGCGTTCTAGTCATCTTGCCCATAAGGCATGGCTCACATGTATCAAATAATTCAAAATCAAGTGATTCCAAAAGTCCATCCGAATGGAGCTTCTTCATGCGTTTAACGCCAATATGACCTAGACGGCAGTGCCACATATATGAGGATATATCATCATTAAGTTTAATCCTTTTAGCATCAACATTATGAATATGTGTAACATTATCATCGAGATCCAAAAGAAATAAACCATTCATCATCGGTGCATGACCATAAAAGATTTCATTCATATAAATGGAACAACCATTGTTCTTGGATTTAAATGAATAACCACTTCGCATCAAACACGATCCAGATACAATGTTCATGCTCAGGGCAGGCACCAGATAACAATTATTCAAGTTTATAACTAATCCCGACGGCAAGTGGAGAGGTAGCTGAAAGAACATGTTGGGCCCCCATGTGTGGTTTTGGTAATTAATGACAATCTTTATGGACCAATGTGTGTATTAAGTTATACTTGTAGGATTTGTCCATTGGCATCGCTTGGAGCATGTGTTGGCTTCAAGGTCGATGAAATGCAAAGAAGATATGTTGGGCAAGCTCAATATGCGAGGTCAGTGATGAGGAATTAAGGAGGGCGTTCCATCTTGAGAAGGGCAAGATCGTCTACATCGAGCTCAAGTGGAATGCTCAAGGCAAAGGTATAATCTTGATAGGTTTTCTCTTTTGCCGGTCTCACGTCATGTGTGTGAGACCGGGTTTAGGATAGATAACCGTACTATCAAGAGAGGCTCTCATAAGAGTAATTCGGTCACATCGTTTGGAGAGAGCTCAAACCTTTGCATACTTGCATAATCATATTTGGTTGTTATTTGGTCTTATCCATGTGATGATATAGAGCTTGTGGTAATCTCCATAACAAGCTCTTGTTCATCAAAATCGGATCTTCCGTTTGTATCTTGTTGCGATTATGATCTTGGCAGCTTTTCGGTTTCTCACCAAGTGAGGTATCTCACATTATTATACATGATACATTCTCACTTGGTGATAACCAATATTTTCACCTTTCATAGGGTAGCCCATGTCGTCCTTTTTCCAACGCAATTGGAATCGGGTCGATCGGAGTTACCAATCAAAAGTTATAGAGGTTTGAATTTTCCTAGGTACCAAAATGCGGTAGTACCGCATTTTAGTACCTGGCGCGGCAGTAGGTTTTGGAAAGTTGCCAAATGCCACTGCCCTCCTAGGTACCAAAATGCGGTAGTACCGCATTTTAGTACCTAGCACGGCAGAAGGTTTTTGACAAGTTTCCAAAAGCCACTGCCGGGCTAGGTACCAAAAAGCGGTAGTACCGCATTTTAGTACCTAGCGTTGTAGAAGGTGTTTTACCTCGTCATTTGGATCTATTCTCCCTTGCTGGACTATGATGTTTCTTTGCATGATCTTATAGAGGTTGTTGTCCTCTTCGAAACGAGCCCAAGATCATCGAAATCGGAGTTCGGATGTAAAACTTATGGCTGTTTTCGTTCTGTGATGACCGGTAGTACCGGACCAGGATCCGGTAGTACCGGGGTCCGGTAGTACCGCTTTTTGGTACCGGGGAGCGCAGAGAGAAAATGCGTTTGGAGTCCCAGGAACCCCAGGAAATGTCCGGTAGTGCCGGGAAAGTCCGGTAGTACCGGGAAAAAGTCCGGTAGTACCGGGAATCGCGTTTTTGGGCTGCAACGGTTGGATTTTGGAGGGACCTATATAAGGGGTCTTCTTCCCCAATGGTTTCTCAACCTTTCTTGCAAGTTTTCCCCTCCATTGTTGACCTTCTTGAGCTTGCTTTCTCTCAATCCCTCCAATGATTCTTGCATATTCTTGAGGGATTTGAAAGAGGAGATCTAGATCTACAATCCCACCAATCAATCTCTCCTTTGAGTGAGGGGAACATATTGGGATCTAGATCTTGGAGTCTTTTGTGGATTTCCTCCATTGTTCTTCCTCTCTTATTCCCCCATAAGCTTTTGTAGCTTTGGTGGAATTTGGGAGAGAAGGATTTGAACACCTTTGTGGTTTTCTTGCCATTTGCATTTGGTGCATCGGTTTGAGTTCTCCTCGGAGGATTTGGTTTGAATTGCTCATTGGAGCTTGTCCCTCTTGGGTTCCTGGAACCCTAGACGGTTTTGTGGCCTTGGTGGCATTGTGGCCTTGGTGGCATTTGTTGAGGCCTTTTGTGGCATTTGTTGGGAGCCTCCAATTAAGTTGTGGAGTTGTGCCCCAACCTTGTGAGAGGTTCCGGTTGCCATCGACAAGTGCACCGATAGTGGAAGCGTGGATCAATCCCATTGGGGTGAGATTCACTGGAGAATAAGGGAGGCCTTTTGTGGCGTTGGTGGTTTGATACCACCCCCTCTCCAAACGAGACGTACTCCATGTTGGGAGGAACTCGGTAAAATATCGGTGTCCCCGCGTGCCTCGGTTATCTCTATACCCGAGCTCTTTACTTATGCACTTTACATTGTGATAGCCTTCGTGCTTGAAGTAATATATATCTTGCTATCACTTTGTTGCTTGTATTGCTTAGCATAAGTTGTTGGTGCACATATGTAAACCTTAGTTGTTTCTAGGTTGTGCTTTACAAAGTAAACACTAGTTTAATTCCGCCTTTGTTGAGCCACTCTAGGAAAAAATTTAATCGCCTATTCACCCCCCTCTAGACGACATATGTATCCTTTCAATTGGTATCAGAGCCCGGTCTCTCATTTTAGGCTTCACCGCCTTGAGAGTAAAGATGACGGCTAGGGGATTAGTGCACAATGACATGTTTATATTCGATGGCACAAATTATGATATATGGAAAAATCGCATGCTCATTCATTTTCGGGACATGGACCCAAATTTGGAGCGTATTGTAGATATGGGTTTTTCTCCTCCTATGATTTCAAAAATCTATCTTGTGAGGATGAGAAAAACTTATATCTCGACGCTCAAGCTTCTAATGTGCTCATTAATGCTTTGAGCTATGTAGTTACCTCCTCAATCATTCCTTTTTGGAGCGCTCATGAGTTATGGACAAAACTTCAAGATAAATATGTTGTGTCCAACATTATTGAGGATGATTGTATTGCTTCCACTTCCGGTCGAGATGAGTTCTCATCCTCTACCACTTCACCAACATGTGACTTTTCACAAGGTAATGATATGGTGAGTGGTGATAGAAATTGCAATTTGGATAGTGTGCTTACTATGTGTATTCCCTCATCTCTATCTAGCTGCAATGATCTATCTTTGGACTTTAACACTTCTAGCACTACAAACTCCTTACATGCTTGTGTTAATAGTCCGTGCATATCATGTAGAAATGACTTGAATAAATCTCATGATGATATGCTTGTGTTGTCTTGTTGCCATGATAAAAATGCTTCAATTTCCTCTAGTACTTGTGTTGTTAACCATGTAGAGGAAACCGAAGATTCTATGGGCCAAGACATGGTTTTGAATGAAGCCACAAATGCAATCTCATCTTCGCCTTCTTACGGTACCCACCTATGCCTTATGGCTAGGGATTTTAAGGTAACTCCTACTTTGGAACCCATTACATCTTGTGACGAGGAGGATGTGGATAATGGGGAAGAAGAGCTAGATATTGATGATTTATATGAAAAGGGTGAGATTGTTTATCGTTCCCTTGTTAACAAGGATATTGCTTGCTCTAACTTTGTTGAAATCTTGGACTTTGCTATTAAGAGCAAAGAACTTATTGATAAGTTAGAAACACAATTTGAGGTGGCAAGTGATCTCAAACATAAAAATGATGAGACTCAAGTTGCTTATGCTAAACTCCTTGAGGATTTTGAGCACCTCAAAAATGGCTCTAGGGTCATAAAGGGTGAGCTCATCAACCTCACCGAATCACATGAGCAACTTAAAGCCTCATATTCAAAAGAGCTTGCCAAGTTGCCCTCACCTCTCGCTAATAATGATGATGCTTGTGCTACTAACTCTATTTCTTGTGAAGCATCTATTTTGGAGGAGAATGTTGAGCTAAAGGCTCAACTTGCGTTGCTAACTAGCAACTATGGGAAATTAGAAGAAAGTCATGTTAAGCTCTCAAGCTCGCATGAGGATCTTCTAGTCTCCCATGGTAGGCTAACGTTAGCTCATGAGGCCATCGTGTCAAAGGTAACATCTAGTGGGCCTCATGTGGACATTAGCACTACATCTACTCCAAATGTTATATTGCCATGTGCTAGTACTTGTAGTTCATCCTCTCACAACCATAATATATCTCATGATGAATTACATTCCATGCCTTGTTTCTCTAACAATGTAGCTTCTACTTCATCTAGTGTTTTTGTTGAAACTAACCATGTAGAGGAAATAAAAGAGCTCAAGTCTCAAGTCACTTCTTTGAAGAATGACTTGAAAAAGGGTCATCAAGGGAAGGCCACACTCAACAAAATCTTGAGTGTGCAAAAATCCCCCAATGACAAGAGTGGACTTGGATTCAACTCCAATGTCAAGAACAAGTTTGCTATCATGTTGAAGCACAAGGACAACAAGAAGAATGGCCAAGATCAAGACAAATATCCGGCCAACATTGTTTGCTTCAAGTGCAAGGAAGAAGGGCATCATGTCAAACATTGCCCATTAAAGAAGAAGTCCCTTGGCAAGAAGCAACAAGGGAAGCGGCCTCATGCTCTACATCTTGTTAGAGATGGGCCTCCTCCCAAGAAGACTCAAGCTCTTCCTCAAGTTGTTTCTTCATCCAAAAAGAAAGATGGCAAGAGTAGAACTTGATACATATGCCGCAAGAAGGGGCACATTTCTTCCTCATGCACTATTGGTATCTCCTCATCCCATCCTATCTTGATTGATGATGCCTATTCTCTTTGTAAGGATGAGGTTGGCAATGTGTTTGCCAAATTTGTTGGTGCTCAATGTGGGTTCAAGAAAAGAACCATTTGGGTTGCCAAGCCTATTGTGACTAACCTCTTAGGACCCAACTTGGTTGGGGATCAACAAGCCAAAACTTGATCAATAGGTATTGTTGGAGGGCATTGGAGTCTTGGCTACATTATGAAGAATTGAGGGATCTTCATCAATTATTATTGTCAAGCCAAGCCATTTGGATTATCATGATTATATTATATTTCCAATGTTCCTCCTTGCGGTAACATATGCTAAACTCTTTACATTGAAAGTTACTCGCCCCCTTGTGCATGTGTTGGTTTTGTATCTTCCATGCTTTTGTACATGTTGTGCTTTCCACTTAATTATCTTGAGGTATCAAGCATATTTGTGTATGATTAGGTGGCACACCATGTATGTGTGTTTCTTGTATTGGAGCCTTACTTGGTTATATTTGGTATCTTATGTGGCTCTTGTGAGAGATTAATGGACTATCCCATTTTGGGGGAGTGTTATGCTTAGGCATTCCACAAACCTAAAAATGTGTGTACATGAGGAATACCACCTAGTATTTATATTGGAATATTATATAGCCTCTTTGTGGTATGTTTCTCATGAGAAATTTAATTTTATAATGTCCATTAATTATCTCTATTTGTATCATTGTGCCTCGTGTTGGTTTTATGGTAGTATCACATTATGGGGGAGTCATATGCTTAGTGCATACTACAATCCTAGAAAATGTGAATATTCGAGGTTGTGTCACTTAGAATTGATATTGATAATTATCTAGCACCTATGTGACACATTTGCTCATACAAGTTCCAATTTGATTAAATGGCTTTATTGATCTTATTTTGGATCTTGTATATGAGAGTGGTTCTTGGTATGTGTTTCCTCATGTTTAGATATTTATATTCGGATGGAAACCATTTGCTTCAAGTTACTCTAATCACTAGTGATTGTGTGACTATTGGAAGCTACCAAGAGTCTTGTTTGAAGTATCATGCTCAATTTCTTATATTTAGTTATATGCTTCTTGTTGTGACTATGATCTTGGATATCCATGCAAGCTACCTTGGGAAAATTACTCCCAATATTTCTTGTCCTTGGACAATGAGCACCCAACGTATGGTAGAATTTATTGATCATATTCACTTTGGCCTTTGCTTAATATTGTCCTATCTTTGGCCAAGTAAATGTTTTATGTTGTCTCCCAAGCTTCCTTGCTTCTTTTGGATCTTCTTATTTTATTAACATCCTCTTGTGTTTTAGTTAATGTAGGTAGTAGTGATGATCCCGTTTGTGTGCATTTTGTATTCTAAAGGAAAATCCTACATAATGCACTATCCATGGGGGAGCTCTCCTATACTATTTAGAACATTCATATTTATGCTTCTTTGTTTGATCCATATCGGGTTTTATGTGCTTGGAAGTTTAATATTTTCGTTTTGGTACTTTGTGCCATCATGAGAAGTGTGGGGAGTTTAGTTTCTTATTGGAACCTTGCTCTTTTTGGGAGTTGGTTTTGTCTCATTCCTTGTTTCATGATTTGACCATTTTAGAATGAGATAAATCCTTGAGCATTTTTATTTCCATCTATTTTTGCTCTTTTGGCCTTAGCCTAGTTCATTTGTTGAACTTGTGATTGTTCATGTGTTGAATTGGTTCTTTGATACAATTTGGACACCGCTTGTCTTGTCACACTCTTGTGTGTGCCATCTCGGTTTACTTGGTGTTTTTGCTCAAATTGTATCTCCTTTTTGGTTCTTGAAAGCCTTATGCATGCATATTTACTATATTTTTATATTAAGGCATGTTTGCTTTCTTTGATCCAATATATAGGGGAAACTCCACCAATTCCCATCGGCTAAGTTGTGCATGAAATTCAATTTCATATCAATGTGCACATAATTATGTGGAGTCTCTCCTATGTATTGTAGTTTCTCTAACTACTTTGGACCCAAGAAGTTTTGGGACCATTTTGTACTTAAATGTGTTTTAGGTACATTGGAGATTTATTGGACGCTTGTCTCTCAATTTTGAAGAAGTGGTGCTTAGAAGAAAATTTGAGACAAGCTATAGGATGATCAACGAATTCATATACTCTACATCCTACCAATTACATCTCGGTAACAAATATCTCTTTATCATGCTCACATATCTTGATTACAACCGTTTGCCTTCCAGCATGAATTCATGTATTTGTAATCGTTGTAATTCTAGCCATGGTTTTAATAGAACTCTCTATTGTAAATGTGTATAAGTTGAGATGAGTACATATAGTTGGGACTATACAAAATCATGCATATGATCCTCCAATCCCAAATATGTCAATCTAGCAATTTTATTGCCTATCATTTCATCAACTTCTCTCATGTGCAATAGTGAGATTTTTGCTAGTCTATTCTATCTTATGATACTTGTTGCCTTTCTCCATATATTCCAACTTTCTCCTTTTTCCCTTGGTGATAGTTGTAATATATGTAGTGTGTTGGTGTTTGAAGTTCATTAATGTACAATAAGATAGATTTGAGCCTTTGGCCATGCTTTGAAGCAAAAAATCTTATTGGTATACATTATGACTTCATTTTTGCTTTTCATATGCCTTCTTGTATATCTTCTTTATGTGTGCATATTTATTTGTTGGCATATGTCTCTGTGATGTTTTCCACTTATAGACATATACACATATGAAAAGATAATTTTAATTGATTTTTAATCCTTGGATGCCACCTTTTATTTCTTTTTATTCTTTGGTGGCTTCCAAATTTATTTGCCTATGAGTGATTGTTCCTCTTGTCTATATCTTTGGACACTCATATTTGTTCTCTCATTCCGTGTATTGTTAAATGAATTTGGATGAGTGAGGATTCCATGACTATGCACTTTGTTCCCAAATGCAATTAGCATGATTGGTGCATGCTCTTTGGGGAGCTCATCTAATTCATTTAATAATACTCATTTGCATTCTTTCACATTTGTTGTGTTTTAAATGCTTATGGGGGAGCAAGGATTCCATATTTGTGCATTATGTATTCCAATACATTTATTTTGAATTGTGCACAAATCTTGGGGAGCTTCTCTATTTGTTATTTAAAACACTCTTTTGCTCATATCATAATATCTTGTTGTTTCCATTTGGACTCATTTGTTGTTTTCAAATTGGTTTGTCCGACCTTGTAGTTGCTTGCATCATTTGACTTTATTTTTGCAATCTCTGGGTCCTCGATATAGTTCTACTTCCTCCCAAGTATTCATCATTGGATATGTGCGAAGGCACACCTTTGGAGGAATTATTACTATATTTGCCTTCTAGAACTTGTCACCCATTTCGGCAATCGATGCCAATGGGGGAGAAGTTTTAGAGGGTTTAAGGGAAGTTGGTTTATGCATTGAGTTTGTTCTTGTGCATTTGCTTCTCATGCTCTTGCATCTTTGTTGTTGCTTAGCATGTGGTATATATAGAGGAAACTCCACCAATGATAATGATTGGCAATATATGCAATGAAATTCAAGTTCATCACACATGCATAGATTGTGGGGGAGTTTGCTCTATATATGATGGTGGTACCAATATCACATACTTTTGTAGTATTTGATATTGGTATTACCATTTTATTCATTAAAATTCCTTATATAAACCCACTTAAAGGGATCGTCATCAATTACCAAAATGGGGGAGATTGAAAGAACATGTTGGGCCCCCATGTGTGGTTTTGGTAATTAATGACAATCTTTATGGACCAATGTGTGTATTAAGTCATACTTGTAGGATTTGTCCGTTGGCATCGCTTGGAGCATGTGTTGGCTTCAAGGTCGATGAAATGCAAAGAAGATATGTTGGGCAAGCTCAATATGCGAGGTCGATGATGAGGAATTAAGGAGGGCGTTCCATCTTGAGAAGGGCAAAGAAGATATTTGGTTGTTATTTGGTCTTATCCATGTGATGATATAGAGCTTGTGGTAATCTCCATAACAAGCTCTTGTTCATCAAAATCGGATCTTCCGTTTGTATCTTGTTGCGATTATGATCTTGGTAGCTTTTCGGTTTCTCACCAAGTGAGGTATCTCACATTATTATACATGATACATTCTCACTTGGTGATAACCAATATTTTCACCTTTCATAGGGTAGCCCATGTCGTCCTTTTTCCAACGCAATTGGAATCGGGTCGATCGGAGTTACCAATCAAAAGTTATAGAGGTTTGAATTTTCCTAGGTACCAAAATGCGGTAGTACCGCATTTTAGTACCTGGCGCGGCAGTAGGTTTTGGAAAGTTGCCAAATGCCACTGCCCTCCTAGGTACCAAAATGCGGTAGTACCGCATTTTAGTACCTAGCACGGCAGAAGGTTTTTGACAAGTTTCCAAAAGCCACTGCCGGGCTAGGTACCAAAAAGCGGTAGTACCGCATTTTAGTACCTAGCGTTGTAGAAGGTGTTTTACTTCGTCATTTGGATCTATTCTCCCTTGCTGGACTATGATGTTTCTTTGCATGATCTTATAGAGGTTGTTGTCCTCTTCGAAACGAGCCCAAGATCATCGAAATCGGAGTTCGGATGTAAAACTTATGGCTGTTTTCGTTCTGTGATGACCGGTAGTACCGGACCAGGATCCGGTAGTACCGGGGTCCGGTAGTACCGCTTTTTGGTACCGGGGAGCGCAGAGAGAAAATGCGTTTGGAGTCCCAGGAACCCCAGGAAATGTCCGGTAGTGCCGGGAAAGTCCGGTAGTACCGGGAAAAAGTCCCGTAGTACCGGGAATCGCGTTTTTGGGCTGCAACGGTTGGATTTTGGAGGGACCTATATAAGGGGTCTTCTTCCCCAATGGTTTCTCAACCTTTCTTGCAAGTTTTCCCCTCCATTGTTGACCTTCTTGAGCTTGCTTTCTCTCAATCCCTCCAATGATTCTTGCATATTCTTGAGGGATTTGAAAGAGGAGATCTAGATCTACAATCCCACCAATCAATCTCTCCTTTGAGTGAGGGGAACATATTGGGATCTAGATCTTGGAGTCTTTTGTGGATTTCCTCCATTGTTCTTCCTCTCTTATTCCCCCATAAGCTTTTGTAGCTTTGGTGTAATTTGGGAGAGAAGGATTTGAACACCTTTGTGGTTTTCTTGCCATTTGCATTTGGTGCATCGGTTTGAGTTCTCCTCGGAGGATTTGGTTCGAATTGCTCATTGGAGCTTGTCCCTCTTGGGTTCCTGGAACCCTAGACGGTTTTGTGGCCTTGGTGGCATTGTGGCCTTGGTGGCATTTGTTGAGGCCTTTTGTGGTGTTTGTTGGGAGCCTCCAATTAAGTTGTGGAGTTGTGCCCCAACCTTGTGAGAGGTTCCGGTTGCCACCGACAAGTGCACCGATAGTGGAAGCGTGGATCGATCCCATTAGGGTGAGATTCACCGGAGAATAAGGGAGGCCTTTTGTGGCGTTGGTGGTTTGATACCACCCCCTCTCCAAACGAGACGTACTCCATGTTGGGAGGAACTCGGTAAAATATCGGTGTCCCCGCGTGCCTCGGTTATCTCTATACCCGAGCTCTTTACTTATGCACTTAACATTGTGATAGCCTTCATGCTTGAAGTAATATATATCTTGCTATCACTTTGTTGCTTGTATTGCTTAGCATAAGTTGTTGGTGCACATAGGTAAACCTTAGTTGTTTCTAGGTTGTGCTTTACAAAGTAAACACTAGTTTAATTCCGCCTTTGTTGAGCCACTCTAGGAAAAAATTTAATCGCCTATTCACCCCCCCCTCTAGGCGACATCTGTATCCTTTCAGTATCACATCAACACTTTATCCATTGCCGACACGCATCTTGACCTCACCCCTTGCTAGCGGTCGCTTGTTCTGCAGCCCCTGATTTGAGTTACAAATATTAGCAACTGAACCGGTATCAAATACCCAGGTGCTACTGCGAGCACTAGTCAAGTACACATAAATAACATGTATATCATATATACCTTTGTTTGCCTTGCCGGCCTTCTTGTCTGCCAAATACTTGGGGCAGTTGCGCTTCCAATGGCCAGTCCCCTTACAATAGTAGCACTCGGTATCAGACTTAGGTCCAACTCGGGGTTTCTTTTCAGGCACGGCAACAGGCTTGCCGCCCTTACTACCCTTCCGTTTTCCCTTCTTGTCTTTCTTGAAACCAGTGTTCCTATTGATCATCAACACTTGATGTTCCTTTTTGATCTCCACTTCTGCAGTTTTAAGCATTGACAGAAGCTCGGGGAGAGACTTATTCATGCCTTGCATATTATAGTTCATCACAAAGCTCTTACAGCTAGGTGGCAGAGACTGCAGAACACGATGGATGCCTAGGTCAATGGGAATCGTTATTCCCAAGGACACAAGCTTATCGGCGTAACCCGACATCTTGAGTACATGCTCACTAACGGAGATGTGCTCTTCCATCATGCAGCTAAAGAACTTTTCTGAAGCGTTGTAGCTCTCTACAGCAGCATGTGTGTCGAAAATCATTTTCAACTCACCCATTGTATCAAATGCATTGCCGTTTTCGAAACGCTTTCGAAGTTCTGGATCTAGCCCATACAATATGCCGCAATGAACTAAGTTGTGGTCCTCCTGACGAGTCTGATAGACATTCTTTTCCTCGTCAGGGGCATCATCAAGAGGTGGGGGCCTAGTGGCGCTTCTAGCACATATTGCTTTTGTGCAGCACAGAGGAGAATCCTCAAATTCATGGCCCATTCGGTAAAGTTGCTACCGTTCGTTGCTAGTTTCTCTTTCTCCATGAACACATTGAAATTAAAAGCAGGTGGTGCCATCTACAACAGAATTTGTAAAGTTTAGACTAAGTGTATGATAGATTGAGTTCAACTAATCCATATTACGAATGAACTCCCACTCAAAAACGACATCCCTCGTGCCTTTTGGTGATTACATGAACCAAATCCACTATACCAAGTCCGATCATCACGTGAGTCGGTATAGTTTCAAAGGCGGGCATCAAATGGGCATCGTATCAACTATATGACTCATGCTTAACCTTTCGGTCCGTGTTCCTAGGCCATGTCTGTACATGCTAGGCTCGCCAAGTTAGAACCTTAGTATCCGCGTGTGTAACTGTTTTACACCTGAAATATGGTCGTGGATCCAAGAACACCCGATCATCACGTGATGTCCTGGAGCGATGAAACATAATCGGTGCATACTAAAGGAAGAACACATTCTTATCTTGATATTTAAATGAGGGATCATCTTATTATGCTAACAAAGCGCTAAACAAGCAATATAAGATGCTATCAAACATCACATGTTTATTAGTGAAATGATATGGTTCCCGCATATGATCTCTATCATGTGCACCGTGGTATGATCACTATCATACCTATATGTGTAAATCCAAGGTCTATGGAGTTTACACGCTATGTGTGTTGTAAGAGTATCATCTCATACTTCTTCTTACAACATCACCATATCATAACACGAGCCCAGCAACAATCTAAACTAGACGCCTCTAATTTATCCATTGCAAGTTTTACGTGGCTTAGGGCTTTCGAGATAGAACCGTTCTTACCTATGAACATGAACCACACGATGATAAACAAATTGTTGACAACTCGTTTGCAAAATAGATATTGACTATAGTAGGAGAGACAGACACCCGCTAGCCACTTATGCAAACTAGTTGCATGTCAAGCGTGGAACAGGTCTCATGTGCGAGGACATGTAAAGTTTGTCCGGGCTGCTTCATCCCACTATGCCACCAATATCCAAAATTACAACAAAGGAGCAACAACATGATCATCATCGCCCACATACTCATATGTGTACTACCCATGTAAAGCATCTACGCATAGATCCGGCTCTGATACCACTATAGGGGTCGCAGCATAGAAAACAAAAAAATTCCTATGATGTGAACTATGTACCAAGATCTATCTATTAGATACAAACAACGGGCGGATGTATATCCGTAGAGAACATACCCTTGAAGACCGACAAAGCTTAACGAGTTCAACTCGTGGTTGATGTAGACGATCTCTTGCCGATCTCAAGATCGAGAGGAAGTCCTAGCGCCGCAAATCAGCAGCGCATCCGTGCTCGCACACACGTTCGAGGCACCGAGCAATCTCTGCCTCCTCGCTCCAGCGATGCAGCGGAAGCACAACTCTTTCTTGCCGAATAGCCACCGGGAACATGTATCTCGCTAGTCCGAGACCATGGGGGATAAATTCTAGAGGGGGAGAGAGATCCTTCACGAGGAGGTGTGAGAGACAAGTGAGAGGAGGGGCTCCTTTTATAGGAGGAAGGGGGCACCCAAGGGGGTGTACGCCGGACATGAGGGCTTCCCCCACCCCTCCTTCATTCATGTGGGTGGACACTCCACTCACAAAATGGCCCTTCAATTTTCTCCACTCAAATTCCCATTAAATTTCCACCAAATTTAATGCAAACTCTCATTAAATAAAACTCTTTTATTTATTAAGAATTTTGTCAATTACTTTAATGACAAACATTCACAAATAACCCCTTGCTAGAATTCTATTTCACATGCATAACCACTTTATGCAATTTCACCCGAAAACTTGTTTCGGTATCTAGTGAAATAAATTCCTGCGCTTGTTCATTCTTTCAGCATGAAACTTTTGCTCCAATTGGATGTTGGTGTCTCTTAAGTGTGTCACCCTACGGTTCGTGAATAATGCGGACATTATCGAGACCCCTCTCGGATCAATAATCAGAAGCGGGATCTGGAGACCCATACTGACTCCCACACATTCAACGATGACTTTCTTGTGATCGTCGGAACCTTTGACGCTAGTATCTTAATCCCTTTGTTTCACGATATATTACATGTCCGAGATTCGATCATCGGTATCTCCATACCTAGTTTGATCTCATTACCGACATGCACTCTTTTCTCGTTCCCGTGATATAACATTCTAGTGATCAAATCACTTGCTTGCAAGCTAATCAATGTGATATCACCGAGAGGGCCCAGAGTATATCTATCCATCATCGGGATGAACAAATTCCACTCTCGATCCATGAGCCTCAACATAACACTTTGTTAGTTCTGAATCCATCTTTATAATCACCCTGTTACGGTGTGACGTTTGATATTATCAAGAAACTCTTCCGGTGTTAGTGATTGACATGATCTCATGGTCTAAGGATTAGGATCACTTCGTAAGTTGTTATAGCAATATAAACTCAATGACTTTGATCGTAATGCTATACTTCGGATGAATGTTCATCACACCATTACACTAATGTTGTGATCCCGTTATTAACAACATCCAATGTCCATGATCAGGAAACCTTGATCATCTTGTTAATCAACGAGCTAGTTTATGAGAGAGGCATAACTAGGAACTTTCTCTTTGTTTATTAAACACACATGTATTAATGTTTCCGTATTAATGAAATTATAGCATGCAAAATAAACATCTATCATATACTTGGAATACACATAATAAACACTTTATTATTGCCTCTCAGGGCATATTCCCTTCAATCATTCCATAACTACTCAACAACATCGAATCCTTAAGTGTGTCTCCCTACGGTTCGTGAATTATGCGGACATGATCGAGACACTTCTCCGATCAATAACCAATAGAGGAATCTGGAAATTCATATGGTTCCCACATATTTCTACGATTACTTTGCGATCGAATGAACCACTTACATACGATACCAATTTCCCTTTGTCTCACGATAGTTTACTTATCCGAGGTTTTGATCGTCGGTATCTCTGCATACCTAGTTCAACCTCGTTACTAATAAGTACTCTTTTCTCGTTCCTGTGATATGTGATCCCTTGTGAGATAGTCACATGCTTGCAAGCCAATTGGATGACATTCCACCGAGAGGGCCCATAGTATATCTATCCGTCATATGGATTGACAAATCCCACTCTTGATCCATGTGCAATACTTTCCGAACACTCAATGCCACCTTTATAACCACCCAGTTACGGTGTGGTGTTTGATGTCATCAAAGCATCCTTCCGGTGATGGTGATATGCATGATCTCATGGTCGAAGTAATTAGGTTACTATGTATCAGAAAGCATATAGCAATTGAACTATTAAAATGACTTGATCTTTATGCTATGCTTATCTATAGGAGTATGTCCATCATACCATTCTCCTAACGATATGATCTTGTTGTTAATAACATCTCAATGTTCATGATAGAGAAACCACAATCATTTATTAACCAACAAGCTAGTATTACAAAGAGGCTTTACTAGGGACTCTAAATTAGTTTACAAATCACACAAGTATTAATGTTTCCTTGTTAATACTGTTATAGCATGAATGTAAAAATTTATCATAAACACAAAGATATAATAATAACTACATTTATTATTGCCTCTAGGGCATATCTCCAACACCTACTCACCTCAGTCAGATGGTGTGGCCGAAAGAAAGAACAGTACTCTAACTAATTTGGTTAACGCCATGTTAGATACATCGGGTCTATCCAAGGAATGGTGGGGGGAGGCGATAAAGACTGCGTGTCATGTCCTAAACCATGTTCCCAAAAAGAACAAAACCATTTCTCCATTTGAGGAATGGGAAAGGAAAAGGCTGAAACTCTCCTACTTACGGACTTGGGGTTGTTTGGCGAAAGTGAATGTGCCGATAGCCAAGAAGCGCAAGCTTGGACCAAAAACCGTGGATTGTGTCTTTCTGGGATATGCATTTCATAGCATTGGCTATAGATTTTTGATAGTGAAATCTTAGGTATCCGACATGCATATTGGTACAATCATGGAGTCGAATGATGCGACTTTATTTGAAGACATCTTTCCCATGAAAGATTCGTCTAGTTCATCAAATCAGGAGATGCCTAGTTTATCTAGTCAAGAATTAATTACAATTCCTGAACCCACCATTTCGATAGAACACCCTGATAATCCTGTGGAGGATAACAATGAAGCTCCTACCAGAAGTAAGAGACAGAGGACTGCGAAGTCCTTTGGTGATGATTTCATTGTATACCTCGTGGATGATACTTCCACTTCTATTTTAGAAGCTTATGCATCTCAAGATGCTGACTACTGGAAAGAAACCGTTCGCGGTGAGATGGATTCCATCATAGCAAACGGAACTTGGGAAATTACTGATCGTCCTTATGGGTGCAAACCTGTAGGATGTAAGTGGGTGTTCAAAAGAAGCTTAGACCTGATGGTACTATTGAGAAGTATAAGGCACGCCTTGTTGCCAAGGGTTATACCCAGAAAGAAGGCGAAGACTTCTTTGATACTTATTCACCTATGGCTAGATTGACCATCATTCGAGTACTGCTATCCTTGGCTGCCTCGCATGGTCTTCTCGTTCATCAAATGGACGTTAAGACGACTTTCCTAAATGGAGAGTTAGATGAGGAAATTTATATGGATCAGCCGGATGGATTCGTGATAGATGGTCAACAAGGAAAGGTGTGCAAGTTACTAAAGTCTTTGTATGGTCTTAAGCAAGCACCTAAGAAGTGGCATGAGAAGTTTGAAAGGACTTTAACTGATGAAGGCTTTATTGTAAACGAAGCTGACAAGTGTGTGTACTATCGCAATGGTGGGGGCGAGGGAGTCATCTTATGTCTGTATGTTGATGATATACTGATATTCAGGACCAATCTTAATGTTATCAATGATGTCAAAGACTTTCTATCTCGTTGTTTTGATATGAAAGATCTAGGAGTGGTTGATGTGATATTGAACATCAAGCTGCTGAAAGATGATGATGGTGGGATAACACTGCTTCAGTCTCACTATGTGGAAAAGATCTTGAGTCGTTTTGGGTATAGCGAATGTAGATCCTCTCTACACCATATGATCCTAGCATGTTGGTTCGAAAGAATCAGGGAGATCCTAAGGATGCTAAAGATCAGCTGAGATATTCTCAGATTATTGGCTCGCTTATGTATTTAGCCAGCGCTACGAGGCCTGACATCTCCTTTGATGTAAGAAAGTTAAGTCGATTTGTCTCAAATCTTGGAGATGTTCATTGGCAGGCCCTTGAAAGGGTTTTGCGTTATTTGAAAGGCACTGCGAGCTATGGGATTCACTACTCCGGGTATCCAAGGGTACTTGAAGGGTATAGTGACTCAAACTGGATTTCTGATGCTAATGAGACTAAGGCCACGAGTGGTTATGTGTTTACACTTGGTGGTGGCGCTGTTTCTTGTAAGTCTTGCAAGCAAACCATCTTAACAAGGTCAACTATGGAAGCAGAACTCACAGCATTAGACACAGCCACTGTTGAAGCATAGTGGCTTCATGAACTCTTGATGAACTTACCTGTGGTTGAAAAACCAATACCCTCAATCCTTATTAACTATGATAATCAAACTGTGATCATCAAAATAAACAGTTCTAAGGACAATATGAAGTCATCAAGATATGTGAAGAGGAGATTGAAATCTGTCAGGAAAATGAGAAACTCCGGAGTTGTTGCATTGGACTATATCCAAACATCTAAAAATCTGGCAGATCCCTTCACAAAGGGTCTATCACGTAATGTGATAGATAATGCATCGAGGGAGATGGGTTTGAGACCCACTTTTTGAGTTGCTCACAGTGTAACCCGCTCTATGTGATCGGAGATCCCGTGAAGTAGAGTTGGGAGACAAGCTGTTGGTCAACTGGGAGGAGAGTATCCTTACAACATACTACCACTCCGTATAGATGCAATACTCTCCTATTCTGCATGGCAGGTTGGTATTTACCTTAATATGTTCTGAGTGGCTTGTTTAAAGCAAAGATGTTGTCCTGCAGAACATCTTTTGAAGAACACACCTATATGAGTCTGACTGTCAAACGTCGCAGTCCGTGGGAGTTGGGTGCTCTCTAATAAACTCATGAAAGGCCATGGAGTATGACGCATAAGCTTCAAACCGCGGGGAAGCTTCACGGCAGTCCTGTATCGGTCTAGACCTTGTGTGAAACTAGTGCACACCAAACTTGTAGTGCACGACATAGTCCATTATTTAAGTTGCAATCTAGTGTAGCATGAAGTTCTAAGTGGAAGTTCAACTTAACAGTCTCCACCTCGCACCGGTATATAAACAATGTTCTAGAACTGATTGATGTGATCTGATGTTATGTGCCTATGAGAATTTGTGGGGGATTGTTGGAATTTGGGTGTGGGCCTTGGCCCATAGCCTAATACAAGTTTTGAAATTCTCATGGCCCATTCATGCCTAGCAAGTGATGGCACCAAAATTTAGTCCCATCTTGCTAGTTTAGAGGGAGTTGGACGAATATATATATAGTGGAGTGTTTCACTACCTCCTAAAGAGAGTGAAGATGAGTGGCATACACGCGCGCTCCTCCTCCTCCGCCGCCCGCCTTGCCTCGTCATGACGCCGCGCGCCGCGGTTTGCGGAATTGTGCCTCGGTGCGAATCTTATATTTTTGCTGCTCGAAAAAATTATTGTGCGAGTTATTTTCCGTCAGCCGTTTCCGGTCTTTCCGAAAACGTGGACTGTTACTACTCGGACGTGGACTACGCCCCACGTCTTACCTGACCGGCGCTATATATTAGCGGCCTTAGGCGAAAACCCTAATACGAGTAATACATATCTCTCTGTCTTCAGAACCTTGCGCCGCCGCTACACCTTCTCCATCCCCTCTTCTGGCGTGCACCGGACGATGGGACAGTAGGCCTCCGGAACCATCGCCTCTCGTCAACCTGTACGGGTGAGGGGCGATCAAATTTTTGGGAAGCGCGTCTGCGCGATTACTGACGGCATCACGTCGACCGACCACTCCTTCCCCGACGAGGACTTCTTCCCGGACATCAGCAGCCTCTACATCGACGACATGGCTGACGACATTCTCAACCCCAACCTGAACGCGAACACGATTCCTCCCCCAGCATCGTACGTAACTGTTCCTATCTAGTTTAGTTTCTGTTGTAGTTTCTTGTACTAGCTTTTGGAGTAGATACGATCTGCTTATTCTAGTTAAATGTGATCTGTTCGTCTATTCTGCTAGTATACATGATTATGTTAATTCCTACATTTATAGTCATGATTTATTATTGCTTATTTCGAATTGAATATTATGGTAATTTGCTTATATTTTCAACAATCGAAGAACACGTGTGACTGGTGTAAGAAAATACGTGAGAGGAAAATATAGAACTATGTCATGAATTGTGACTGAAAATTTTATGAAAGGTTTAAATGCTGTCGACATAAATAAAAAAAGTTTTTATAATTGAATGTTTTTGTTAATTGCACGCAGAGTGTCCGCAAAAGTTTGCGACATGATGACTGCACTGAGCGGCCACCTCGTGAAATGATAGATCCTGCGGCCCACGGCCCACCCCGAGCCCTCTGTTTCCCGCCTTCGGTCTCTCTCACCCTATTTTTTTCATTTCGCGGTTCCGCTTTCCTTGCCGTTGTACGCATGCGTGGAGTGAGGGGATGCACCGCGAAGCAACTCTCCCAAGACGAGGGCACTGTTTCCCGTCCAGTAAACAAGAACCAACGAGTGAGAAATAATAAAAATTCCGATGATGCACTATATCGAACGATTTCCAAATTTCAAGGAAATTTCATGCCCCAGTAGAGGGAGACGTTGGTGCTCACGAGTCAAGACTTTGCCTCGTTGGATTCCAGGTAAGGATGCAAACGGGGACCTTTACGGTACCTTACCCTCCTTAGTAAAGAAAATGAACTAAATTTTCACAAATATTAACTTTTTGAGAAAACTAATTTATTTATACTAGACTACTTGCATCTCTTTCCATGACATGTCCCGTCGTGCAGCAGGCTGCGCTAGCGGCTAGCGCTGTGGGAGGTCACAGTTGAATGGAAAGAAAGAACTGGCCACTAGTATGCCGTAGGGCATGGTCGCGCCGCGGCGATTCAGGGCGCGACGAAACAAGCCGCGGAAACAAAAACAAAAAACAAGACGTGGGACCCACTCATTCCTGCCACCCGAAAGGGATGGGATCCCGCCCAGCACAAGGCCGAAGCCCCTCTCTTCCCGCCCTCCACGCTTCGTATTGGACTGACCGATCACTTGCAACTTGCGAGCTGGCTAGCTATCGATGGTGTGGCTTTGAGAAAAAGGATCACGATTCGTTAAATTCCCTGCCGGATTATTTTTCTAACATTTATCAGAGGAGTAGAACGTCCTTGAGGAGCAGAGCCAACGCTTTACACTCGGGTTTGTAGGGGTCGAGTAAGTATCCAATACTAAGTAAATTACATAGAACTACCACAATTTAGACTAGTTGATAAGTCAATGGCAGTTTTGCTAATTTTTATTAAAATCTACTTAGTCCAAGATACAATGCTGCAGATTGACTAATTTTCATCGTGCTATAACATTTTAACATACTCAACTAGATATATAAAAATCTTCTAGACAAAGTTGAGGTTATTAGTATGAACCGATAGAACCCATCCGGTAAAGCTGAGTGATCAGCTAAAATTGCCACGCTCGGTCCCAACGGAGTCACGACTTTGCGTCATTGGATCCCATGGCATGTGCCGTTGCTCCAAGCAGCAGTTGTGCAACAGGCTGGGCTGGCGCCGTGGGAGCTGACTGTTCAAGGCAGACTGCTCGGCGTCAGGCGGATGGACGCGCCAAGGGCTCTGAGTATGCGATGGGAAAGAACGCACTAGCCATGCCGTTGCCCGCAGGGCATGGTCGCGCGGCGCGACGAAACAAGCAGAGCTGACCGGCCGCGTTAACCCTGGTCGCGGTTCTCCCCGCCCTCCCGTTCTCTGCATGCGAGAAGATGCACTGCCCTACTGCATACTCTTCCATCACGTACTCGACTCATCAGTTGCGACTTGCAAGCTGGCTAGCTATCCATAGTGGGTGGCTTTATTTCTTTAAATTCTACCGATCTATTAATAATCAGTATAAAGAGCTTTAAAAGTAATAGAAATTGGACCATCGACTACAGACACTAGCACGAGCCGAAGGCGCGCCGCCGTTCTCGCCCCTCTATCACCGGAGTCGAGCAAAGTTTGTCGTAGTTAAGCTTGTTATAGTATACAGACGGACAATTGTGCTAAAACCATCGCCGAAAATGACAACCGTAGATCGAAAGAGACTATTTTCAAATCACATCGACGAATGCGGAAAACGATCGGATCCAAGAGAGATCAGTGGCTTCAAGAAAAAGGATCACGATTCGTTAAATTTCCTGTCGGATTATCCAGTATTTCCATCAAGTACCACGTACTAGCATTTTCAAAAAAGAAAAAAAAAGAGAAATGTGATTTCTGCCTTTTTACCCGCTGTGAACGCTTGAACAGCATGCACCCTCCCGCTGTAAATGTTTCGCTCTCTAGCGTCGTCAGAGCATCTCTAGAAATACGCATATCGCCATATCGCGGTACTGAAAAAAAAAACAGATACGGTAAACCGGAAATATAATTTGCAGTATGTAAAAGGTTTGTTTTACAGTACCATTTACTGGTCTCATAAGTATCAAAAGTATGATTTACACGGAGGGTTGAGATTAAGCGGTATAGATTGGGTCCAATAGGCCCAAATTTGAGTTTGCATAAATATAATCTGAGGAAAAAAAATCTTGAAATTAATACGGTCGTAGTCCGCCCTGACCTCCTCGCATACACCGCCGCCGCGACCTTCACGCCGGCAGCGCGACCCGCGGCCAGCTCTTCTAGGCCGCCGCCGCGACCTCCTGCCAGACGCCCTCGCCGCGACCTCCACGCTGGCTGCGCCGGACAGACGCTGCTCTCGCGACCTCCATAGAACCCTCGGCCAGCGCTTCCATCCCGCCGCCGTCGCCATCACCTCCACGCCGCCTGCCGTCTCCACCTCAGACTGGGAGATGCCATCGACCTGAGCAGCTGCGCCCCAATCTCTGACAGAAGCTATGGGTACGTGTTGCCCTTGATCCTCCCTGCTCTCTCTCCATCTATTACATAGGAATTTAAAATCATGTTCAGTTCTGGAGTTTTAATTACCATGCGTCGAGAGTTTTGCTTGTGGTGCTCCGCTGGGACATCATGGCTTAATTGATAGGGATGCAAATCTGTGCTATGTAAAGACATATATTTTATCTGCTTTATGCTGCTGATTTTACTTGATTTGTGACTAACTTTTAACAAAGAAGAAAATAAAACTCCAATGTGGTTGATATAGTAAACCTGTATATGTCTACAGAAGTTCCAAGAATTGCATAACAAATTAGTAAACGAAGTTTGATTGACAGCACAGGGGTTTGACTAGCCCCTTAAACTGGAGACACTTGTAGAATTGCATACATTGTTAAGTAAATAAAGTTGGATTAATAGGACATCATTCGGTGCCACCTCAAGCGGTTGTCATTGGTATCATGTTGAAATGCAGAACTGATTGTAATTGGTGACAATGAATAAGCTGTAAATGTTCCAAATTATTCAGTGCTTGCTCTGCGGATCGCCAACACGTTAGTTATATCTCAACATTGTTCCATATATGTTTGACTGAACAATTCTGAATGTTATCGACAAAGTAGAAATAGGTTCTTGAATAATTTAAGACCATGGCATGATCGTAATATTTGTAATATTCAGTGCAATGCTTTCATTCAAGCAGAGAGGTTGCTGATCCGTAATATTTGTTCACAATTCGCTGTAGGATGGAGATGCTGGTGCCTTCATGTATGTAGTCTGGTTTAGTGATGGAGAGCAACAAGTAGATGCCATGGGTGTCAGAGAGGCTGGTCTGTTCGTGCACATGAAAAGAAATAAGCTTCACCATTGTTACAGAAGTCAGAGAACAATGTGTGCATCTACTTGAATATTTGACTTCTTTGTACATCCGCCTGTGCAAATAAGATGTATGGCCGAGCTTTTGTTTTAATTTCCTTTTTAGTGCTTCTCGACTAGAAGCACTTATGGACTGTTTGTGATTTTGGGCCATCAGTGGTGGAGATGAAAACGTGTATAGAAGCAAGAATGTAGATAGCTATGACTATTGGAGAGTCGGAATGGTGTGCTATGCTCATCAAGGGGTGCTTCCTACAAAGCATCAGGTTTCTTACTGCTCTGTGCTGCACTGCTCGATCTTGAATGTTGTTATGTACTGGCTTTTCTCGTGCATCTGTCCTAGATTGTTTCCTTACAATATTAAGTTTCCCCGGACTTGCTGCCTTGCTTTTTTTTTTTAATAAAACGGGCAATTTTGCCTTATTTTATTTAAAAAAATAGAAGAGAAGAATTAACTGGTTCATTAACGGGAACCGGCCTTGAAGTGAAGCTAACCAGGGTGTTGAATCATTTAATTGAAGGCTTAAATTCAGTTACCCATATTAGTTGACTTGGATTTGTTAAAATTTAAATGAACCTATATACCCATATTAGTTGACTTGGATTTGTCAAAATTTGGATGAATCTAGACACAATTCGTATATAGGTTCATTTAAATTTTGACAAATCCAAGTCAACTAATATGGGTCGGAGGAAGTACAGTAATTTAGTGGTTTCCTTAGTGCTTTGCTAGTAAACTGAATTAAGTTAGAGTAATATTAGGCAGCCAGGTAGCTTTATTAGGTAAGGCTGGAGCTAGCTTTTCCTTCTCTGGTTAGGCCCCTTAGGATCATGTCTTATTTCCTTCTTTCCAAATAACTCTTTTTTTACAGAAGGCCATCATCACTAGCTTTATTAATATCAAATAACAGTTACACCATTCACGAGGGTTTGTAAATAAAGCTATGGGGTTCATCAACCCAGTTTCATGCTCGAATCTAAACAGTTCCAACTATTACATGGGCAGCAACATTGATATCCCTTGAGCAATGGTTAAAATCAGCCTTCCCTATTGAATCTGCTAAAGTAAACAGTCCACAAAGATCGCAGTCGGCTTTATTCCAGAGTTGATATTCTCCGGATCAGAATTCACTTCAAGGCCATCACACCCCAAAGAATTTTCCAACTCCAGACCATGGCACGATCGTAGTGTGCGTCCAGTGAGAAGAAATCTCATCTGCGAAGGAAAAGAAACAAGGTTAGAAGTCAGAACACATCAATATTATTGGTCATCGATTTAATTTATCCAAGTACCCACGGATTTTCCATGTATCTTCAAATGACAGTGCTGTACAAAGAAAGTCTCGTTTCTATAGTGCAATTTCAGTATTCATTTGACAATATCTGAGTAGACAACTTACATGGAGTTAGAGAGGTCGCCGCTGACAGGAATATGACCGCGACGAGGCCAGCGATCGTGCTCTTCGGGGCAGCGCTAACAAAAGAAGACCAGGACAGTAGGCACCTGCCAGATCGACGGACACCTAGGCAGCGCGGCCACCTCGCTGCTGGCCATCTGCGTGGATGTGGAGCACTGGACGCCGCACTCTGTCCTCTTGCACGCAGATGCAGCCGCACTGGAACTGGAGTATGTCCAGCTCGCGGTCGACCACTGTCTGGGTTGCACTATCCAAGATCCTGTAACAGGTATGGTTTCTGAGCTGCGTTGCACAGGAAGAAAAACCACTCGAGAATTGCATAATTGTAGACCTTCACTGCTCCTAATCACACTAAATTCCACTCTGAAAGGATAGTTGGTGACCACAAGAGAAAGCAACAAGTGAAAAAGAAACAACTAATTTAGCAAAACAGGGCGATGATAGCAATACTGATCAGCAAGACAAATTTCAGTAAGTGGATGCGCCTAACATCAACATTGACCAGAAGAAAGGAGAACACAGGGCTGCAAAGCACATACTACTGTTGACTGAAGGAAATATCAGAGACCGAATGAAGCTACGAAAGAATATATTAACAATCTACCTATCTCTCCGAAGAACATAATAAAGAATCATCAGATTTCCACTTTACTATTACAAACCACTACACTTGATTCTCCTCACCCTTGAGCTCCTCAACAAGCAACACAAGAAACATACTCCCAAACCAGAGTGAGAAAGGAGGGGGAGATTTCACCTTGAGTGTGCCATTGCTGGCGCAGCGGAGTCCATGGCTTCCTCCTCCCCTCCTCTTGGCATAAATCCGGCACTCTATCTACCCTTTTACGTCACGAGGAGCATGCAGAGGACCACCGGGAAGGACCGCCGCCGACGCCTTGGACCACGGGAACACGCGGGGAGATCCTCCAGTTGACTCCTTCCATTTACCATCCCAGTCACGGCAACACTTCGTCGACCTCCTCCCATCTCCTGCGCCACCGCCTCGCCAGCCTCCTCCCCATCCACGGCAGCTCCACCCCACTGTCACCAGCACGGACGGCATGCAGCGATGAGAGACTGGCCCTGCTCCCGGAACTATGTGACGAGCTCAACCGCCTTAGCGAGCGAGGAGGGAGGCGTTGTGGGATCTTGGATCGGGGGCGAGGCCAAGGGCGCCGCGGCCGGGACAGTGCTAGTTGTGGGGTAGGGGGATGGCGTAGGGGGGGGGAGGTGCATATTTTGGCGGTGCCGTACATGCCAACGGGAGGGGCCGAGGCGGCGGTGCCGCCGGAGTTGCATATCAGAAGATCGGCGGCGGCACCCACGCAGATGCGACTAGCTGAAGAAGCGAGGATTACGACTTTTTTGTGAACGGTACCAGTCATAACGAGTTGGACTGTGTTGGGCCAGGGCACGTGTATGGCCTTCTTATTGTGCGGTACAGATTTTGGTACCGGTATGAATCATACTGGTCATGTTTTTAGCACAAGTATGTATTGTTGTGAGCCATTAGATGTACAAAAATAGAGGGTTATTATTTATTTGATGGTACCACAAAACAGCTCATGTAAAAACATGGACGGAATAGATGCACTAAGTTCAAACTGCATATTTAAAAATCATCATACATTGGCGCCGGATTATATAGAGGTGGTTTTGATCATCTAGATCTACATAGAAAGTTTAGTAGAATTCGATGCCACGCCCTGCATCCAGACTTAACCTAGAATGTATGGAGCTCACGGGCGCAGACGCCATGTCCCTACACGGGGACGCGCTCGCACTCCCCCTCTATCGATGGCAGCGGCGGGTGAGCTCGCAGCCCAAAGCTCCTCCTTCTCAGACGGCAACAACACATGCAGTCGCATCCGCCAAATCACTGCTCAATTGGCCGGCCATGGCAAGAGGAGGGTGCACACTGAGGTTGGCAGCGGCGATGTGCTTTTCGTCGGCGGAGTCGGTCAGAATCGGAGATGAATGCGGGCGGCGGCAAGGGTTTCTAGAGCCAGTAAATACATCGAAAAAACGCCGGACCTAGAAAATTCAGGCGGTTTTTCGGGCCGGGCCGCGAAATCTAGCCCGAACAGGCACCATAAACACGACCTGGCTCGGGAATATTTTTCGGGCCCGTGGGAATCGACCCCCTCGACCCATAAATACCCGGTTCCGAGCTCGATTTCCAGGACTCGATCCTTTTCTCCGCCACCGCCCCCTCGACGCCTCTGCCGCGCACCACCGCTCAAATCGCCGAACACCGGCGAGCAATTTCTCGCCGGGTTGCTCTCGAAAAAAATCCATTAGAAATAGAAAATCATATTAAACGAATTTTTGCATAACGAAACTATGTAGCTAAGGAAAAAATGAAATCACAAATGAATAGTATAAAGAGACCGCCAGATTACAGACTTTGTTGTAACTTATTTACTGGATAACTACTCTATATAACTAAGAGATATACTAGTACTATGTATAGTCAGCTTCCGGAAAACCCATGTTCTTACTGTCTGGTCTCTGCCTAAGGTAGCTGCTTGAGTTGTCTCTCCATCACGTAGCTGCTGCCTGTTGGCGACCCGGCCACTCCGGCTGAACAGTGACCATTCGCGATGCAATAATGCTATACCTACATAGAGTTTTTGTTACGGACAGATCTTATAGGCTGAAGTGGTCTATAAGATTATCAAGAAAGGACCGCCTAGAGCCAAAAATTTCAATTGGTCCAACATTCCTATCCCACAATATGACTTAAGCGGGCTTGGGGAGCCTTTTTCGGAAGATGAAGCCAAGGCCACGGTGTATAAAACCGCGAGTGATAAGGCCTCGGGACCGAATGGTTTCACGGGGGCTTTCTTCAAAGCTTCTTGGGAAACTATTTAAGGGGACGTCATGGCGGTCATCAACAAGTTCTCCGAACTCCGAACAAATGAGCTTCATTGGCTAAACTCTGCAAACATTGCCCTCATCCCTAAGAAAGATGGCGCCGAGGATATCTCTGACTTTAGGCCTACAAGCCTCATTCATGCTATTGCCAAGCTTATCTCAAAAATGATGGCCGCTAGACTTGCCCCCCATATGAACAAGCTCGTCTCCAATGTGCAAAGTGCCTTCATTAAGACAAGAAGCATACATGACAACTTCCTATATGTGGGAAATCTTGCAAGAAAACTTCATAGGGCTAAAGCACCGACGCTAATTTTCAAGCTTGACGTCAAGAAGGCCTTTGATTCAGTGTGTTGGGACTATTTGATGGACTTACTTCAACACTTGGGCTTCCCAAGCACATATAGAAATTGGGTGTTGGCCCTCCTCTCCACTTCGACCTCGAGGGTGCTCTTGAATGGAATCGTCGGTGACCCAATAAAGCATGGGAGAGGTCTTCGCCAAGGGGACCCTTTGTCAACCCTTCTCTTTATGTTGGCAATTGATCCCCTACACCATATCCTCTCCAAAGCCACCGAACAAGGTCATTTGCACAAGATACGTGGTAGAGCACCAACTATTCGCACCTCCCTTTATGCCGACGATGCTGCTATATTCATCACCCCGAATAGATAAGACATCAACTTCTTGGCTTCCACTTTGGATAGCTTTGGAAATGTTACCGGGCTTGTCACAAATTGTGAGAAAAGCCAAGTTGCCTCCATTAGGTGTGATGGGGTGGACCTCGACACCATTCTTCAAGCTTTCCCGGCTAAAAGTGCTAGCTTACCCATGAAGTACCTCGGGCTCCCTCTGTCTATACATAGACTTAAGATACACTTCTAACCTTTGGAGGACAAGGTGGCCGCAAAATTAGCACCTTGGATTGGAAAGCATGTCAACATGGCCGGTAGATCAACACTTGTCAAAGCGGTCCTTACTAGCATTGCCATCTAGTACATTACCGCTCTTGAGGTGCCTATGGAAGTCCTCATGAAGATTGATAGCATTAGATGGACTTTCCTTTGGGCGGCATGTGACAAGATTTCGGGAGGGAAATGTAAGGCGGCTTGGAATAAAGTTTGTAAGGTGGCCTGGAATAATGCTTTCTCCTATGTCTCCCACTTTCTTGAACCTCTGTCTTTCTCTCTCCTCGAAACTTCTGCGGACAATGACGGAGGTGGGAATTGGATGAGGATCAAGGAGCGTTATATTTCCTTTAGACAAGCTATGTCGGTAAGTGTGGTTGTTGTTTTTGATTTATTTTGTCTTGGATTTTGTATTTGGGGTTTATTTTTCCCATTGTTACCCAAAAAATCACGGTTTCTCGACCTCACAACTGCATAATGATGTTTTCATTCAAGTAGGGCATTCCTGGAGTACCAGAGGATATCATTGACTTGGAATGGAACGAGCAACACGACGAGTTCGTCTTCTGTTGATGCCCTGACCACGTCATCACATGGCGATACGTGGCCTACGGCAAGAACTTCGCAGAGGATACCGGGGTCGCAAGTTTCTCTCGTAATGTCGTCCGAGTAAAACGTAGTGTCGTTGTAGTTAAGCATCATAGTTCTTCCCCTTTAGCCCACACAAATCGCACACAACCTTATCCAAGAAATCCCTCACCACCACCGGCTCATTCTCCACCTTGCACAAAGCCCTAACCCTAGCCCCCTCTCCTCGGTGGCGCTAACCTCTTCGCCATACCGGATCGCAACGTCTTCCGCTATGTCGTGCACCTCTCTGCCATGTCGAACTGTACCGTCTTCCACCATGACGCGCACCTATCCATCACAACGAACCGCACCGTCTTCCTTTGCAGAGCACACCTCTCTGCCATGTCGAACCGCAACTTCTCCCACGGTGGCGCGCACCTCTCCGCCATGCCGGACTTCTCTCGCGACGGTGCCCATTTCTCCACCACGTCGGACCACACCTTATTCCGCGACGAGGCTTACCTTGACCGCACCATTTGTCTATATTTTTGTACGTCCCTAGTCAGTCGAATCTATAGTTTATATTTCATGGAGCTGGGGTTTGTTTGTATTGCACTGTTTTATGGTTAGATGATGGTTTAGTGTGCATTGGGATCTAAAAAGTTAGCATTGTTGCGTAGTAAGAAATGATCTACAAACTGTTTAATTATGAACTGCTAAGTGAATTTCGGTCCATAGTGTTAGCTGAATTTGAGTGCATAGTGCTAGAATTTTAGTGATAACTGCTATCTGTTAACTAAATTTTAGTCCATAATGCTAACTAAATTTTAGTGCATAATGCTAGAATTTTAGTGAAACTAACCGAATTTAGTCGATAGTGCTAAATAAATTTTAATGCACAGTGCTCAAATTTTAGTGAAAACTGCTAGTAACTGCTAACTCAATTTTAGTCCACAATTCTAGCTAAATTTTACTACGAACTAAGGTACACATTGTGTACAAACTGAGTTGTATACTCATAACATAGTGCAAACTGAGATTCATGCTTACATCCTTGATACATGTAGTGCGATTGAAGAAATATTTCAATATTGATCCTTTCTGTAAATATAGGTTGATAGATCAGTTGGAAAGAAATGGCGTGATTATAAAAAAAACAGGGATATTTCGATCATGGCCCTGATATGATTCTAATTGATTATGTGCTAACTCCAGCAGTACCTGATATTGAAGTGCTAATACCATATGGTGGTGTTGCTGCTATTGGTACACCTCTAGATGGTGTTGATGTTGGTCTTACCCCTCCACATAGTGGTGGTGCTACTGTACATCTTCATATGGTGCTGCCATTTCATCTGTTGGAGGAAATTGTTCCAAGAAGAGAATATCGGGAGGTAGTTCTAGGCCTCCAGTTTTGTTGCCCTTGTCACAGATAATCATAGCACATCTCAGTACTTCATACTATTATATGTTATGTATTACTCCATCCTATCAAGAATGAAAGTATATTTGAGCCTCTAGCTAGTATGTATACTCTCATGCATGCTTTATTTTTCTGTAGCAAATTGATTTACAGTTCATTTTATTCCTTGTTCGTTAGGAGTTTGCCATAGACTCAGTTGAAGATCATGCAATCAATACTTCATCATAGCACTTCTTACCCTGGGTAAAATGGGTTCATTGTTGGTCGATGGTTAAATTTTTCTTTGGTAAGTCCATCATACTTAAACTTGTCCTAAAATCTTATGCGATAGATGTGACAAAGCTGATTACGATGCCTTTTGTGGTGCTACAATGTATGTGTTTAATACCATGTTATGCTATCTATTCGAGGTTGTGATGTGATACGTCCAATTTGTATCATCATTCTATATCATAATTTGCCTCTATTTATTGATATATTTCATAGTAAGAGGTGTTACTTATGTCTTTTCATCTGTTTTTGCATGTTTGATGATTCTTGGAGGATAACTACCAGAGTCAGGATTCTGATGGAAATGTTTTGATGCGATTTCGCGAAGATCAGAAAAATACCAGAAAAACTACGAAAAATCCTATTTTCCTAGAAGACGAAGAATGCCAGAAGGGGAGGCAGAGATGGGCCATAGGGGCCCACACACACCCAGGCGCGGGCCACCCTAGGACACGCCTACACGGGGTGTGGCCCACCTGGCTCACCTCCGGCTCCGCCCTCTCGCCTATATCTTCTCCTCGAAACCCTAATATAGGGGAGCGACCACAGAAAGATTCCGCCGCCTCTACGGGGCAGAAAACACTGAGAGAGAAAGAGCTCTCCGGCAGACAGATTTTTGCGGGGGAAATTCCTTCCCAGAGAGGGGAGATCGTCGCCATCAACACCATCACCAATCTAGACTTCATCGGGATATCCACGACCTAAATTCGGTGAGGGGATGTGTCGTTCACACAAGACGGTCCATTTAGGTCGCCACAGTGTGTCGTGGTTTATCTTTCCTCCTATCCGAGTGGACGGTTCGGACCAGCCAACGATATGGGTGATGCGGCTGAAGATGCCTTATTAACTTTTCGCAAAAAAGATGTCTTATTAATTAATGAAAGACGTAAGAAAATACACTCGAGAAGAAAATACTACTCCATCAAAGAGAATGAAGAAAAATGTTCAAGCAGCCGGCTAGGTTTGAACTATGGTCATGGGACCAACCTGGTAGCCGACCAATGACTACTAAGATCATCTCCACTGGGGTCCCAGCATACCATTTCTAGGGTGTTTTTTCCTCCGGACATGAAAATGGGCCCAGTCACGATTCCCAGGACGTCGGTTCCGTCCGGATTTGGCATAACTTTTGTCCAAAGATCCTAGGCCGATCTCGGGGCGCTGGGAACACCCTCGGAACGCCGGAATAAGAGAATTCGGCGGGAAAAAATGGCTACGTGTGTGGCCCCGCCCTGTCAGCGACTGGAAGCCGAGTCGTCGTCATTCCTTCGCCATGGCTCCCGCGAAGGACCGCCGGGCAATGACTGCCCATTGCATCGGTCACGCATCACCGTAATGTAGGGCCACCGCCGCCTCGGCTTCCCGCCGTTTCCCTTTTCCTGCCCACACCGCTACACCCCTCCCGCCTTCGCCGCCTACTTCAGCATGCGAAAGACGACGCCCTTGTCGGCTCACAACACACACTCTCAGCCTCTCCACTCCCCCTCTACTGTGAACTCCAACTCCGACGAGTAGAAAGCCATGGCTGAGAGGTACCGCGTCGACCCTGTGATGTCGAACGGCTTCGGCCGGCATACGATCCAGCCCTGGGAGGCCCGGATGCTCCACGACGTCGGGTACATGGCGCTGCCAGACTTCTGGTCCTCGCCCGGCTAGAAGCTAAGCGTCATCGGTATCCCGGTGTCGCTGGTGCCGGAGGATGACGAAATGGTGGAGGAGATCCAGGCCACCATCGTGGCGATAGAGGACCCGGATCTCGCCGAGGACCCCGACAACCTTGCGTACTAGGAGCGGTTCTTCGCCGAGCGTCGGCTCTGGGAGCTCGCCGCCCACAAAGGGCCACCCGGCATGCTGCCGAAGCGCAACAATGCGGCGGTGCGCCGGTAATGTTGGAGTGCGTCAGGACGGACGCTCACAGCCATCCTGGAGCACATCCATGCAGGTAACCGCCCGAGGCTGAGCTTCATGCGCTCGTCGGTGCCCGCTCCAAGGGCGATACGCAACCCTCCGATGAACTGGCTGCCTAGGAGGATGGGCAGCTGAAAGAACATGTGGGCCCCCATGTGTGGTTTTGGTAATTAATGACAATCTTTATGGACTAATGTGTGTATTAAGTTGTACTTGTAGGAATTGTCCATTGGCATTGCTTGGAGCATGTGTTGGCTTCAAGATACATGAAATGAGAAGAATATGTGTTGCGCAATCTCAAAATGCACCATATATATAAGATCTCATGTTTGATGCTTGCCATCCTCGGTGATCATGGATCGATGACGAGGAATCAAGAAAGGCGTTCCATCTTGAGTAGGGAAAGATCGTCTACAACGAGCTCAAGTGGAATGCTCAAGGCAAAGGTATAATCTTGATAGGTTTTCCCTTTTGCCGGTCTCATATTGTTAGTGGAAGACCGGGTTTAGGATAGATAACCTTACTATCAAGAGGGGCTCTCGAATGAGTAACTCGATCACATCATTCGGAGAGAGCTCAAACCTTTGCATATTTGCATCATCATATTTGGTTGTTATTTGGCCTTATACAGGTGAGCATATAGAGCTTGTGGTAATCTCCATAACAAGCTCTTGTTCATCAAAATCGGATCTTCCGTTTGTATCTTGTTGCGATTTTGTTCTTGGCGGCTTTTCGATTTCTCACCAAGTGAGGTATCTCACATTGTTATACATGATACATTCTCACTTGGTGATAACCAATATTTCACATTTTATAGGGTATCTCATGTCGTCCTCTTTCCAACGCAATCGGAATCGGGTCGATCGGAGTTACCAATCAAAATTTATAGCGGTTTGAATTTGCCTAGGTACCAAAATGCGGTAGTACCGCATTTTAGTACCTAGCGCGGCAGTAGGTTTTGGTAAGTTGCCAAATGCCACTGCCCTCCTACGTACCAAAATTGGGTAGTACCGCATTTTTGAAGGGTTTCGCGGCATAGTAAATCAAAATTTTCTACGGATGCGAACAGAGGGAAAGCCAAGATCTAATCTAGGAGATGCAATCAACGAGAGAGATTGGATTAGATCTTCATACCCTTGAAGATTCGCACAGCGGAACGTTCGTCAGAACGTGGGTGATGTAGTCGTACTCGCTTCTCCTCCTCGCGATCCGATCCGATCTAGCACCACAAGTGGCGGTGCCTCCGTGAGATGCACACGTGCAGCACCTCGACGTCTCATCCTTCCTCGGACCAGCAAGTATGGTGGAGAGATAGATTGGATCTACAACACGACGGCGTGGTGTATATGGTGGAGAATTTCTGCAGCAGGGCTTCGCCTACAAACAGTCGGGAGGGAGAGAGGAAAGCTAGCAAGGCGACTAGGGTTTGGAGGAGAGGTGTAGGGGTTTGGTGCGCCCCCACCCCTCTTTATATAGAGGGGGGCGCAGCCCTAGCCCCTCCCCCCAAGCCCAAAGGATAAGGAGTGGGGGGCATGGACTCTCCCCTCTTCTAGAAACCCTATCTCTAGTTTAAACGATTTAAACTCTCTAGGATCGGCTGGGCCCTATGGGGCCTTGTGCCCCTGGACCAATGCGGCCAGGACACTCCCTCATAGGCCCATGCCCCCTCCCGGAAGGTGGGGCCACGTTGGTCCCCTTCCGGAAGGTTCTAGAAGCTTCCGGTACAATACCGATTAACCCGGAACAATTCCGAACTCCAAAAACTGCACTGCCTTATATGAATATTATTCTCCGGACCATTCCGGAACCTCTCGTGATGTCCCGGATCCCATCCGAGACTCCAAACAAAAATTCATAAACCAATTATCCAATCTATCCTAGCGTCAAGACACGTTAAGTGTGTGACCCTGCGTGTTCGAGAATATGCAGACATGATCTTCTATCAATAATCAACAGCGGGGTCTGGGCACCCATATTGACTCCCACACATTCATCGATGATCATATCGGATGAACCACGATGCCAGTATTCAATCAATCCCATATATATATTCCCTTCGTCTCGCGATATTTTACTTGCCCGAGATTCGATCGTCGGTACCGTCATACCTAGTTCAATCTCGTTCACAGCAAGTACTTTACTCGATCCGTAATACGATATCACTTTGTGATTAACTCCTTAACCACATGCTTGCAAGCGGTGTTGATATCGATTACCGAGTGGGCCCGAAGTATATCTCTCCGACTTGGGAGGGACAAATTCCATCTCGATACATACAACCCAACAGATACTTTCCGATCACCTGAGAGACACCTTTATGATCACCCTCTCATAGGATGACGTTTGATGACCTCAAAGCTTTCTTCCGATACCAGGGAGTTGTATTATCTCATGGTCTAAGGAATACAATATTTGACATAAGAAAAGCTTCGCAAAGACGAACACGATGACACGTTCTAATTGCTTTGCTTAGTTTGGGTCTGTCCATCATATCATTCTCTAATGTTATGATCTCATTATCAATTGACAACTCATGTCTATGGTTAGGAAACCTTAACCATCATTGATCAATGAGCTAGTCCATAGAGGCGTACTAGGGACACGGCGTTGTTCACAAACCACACAAGTATTAAAGTTTCCGCTTAATACAATTCTAGCATGGAATATAAACTTTATCATGAACAAGAATTATAATAATAACATCTTTATTATTGCCTCAAGGGCATAATTCTAACAGTCTCCCACTTGCACTAGAGTCAATAATCTAGTTTACATTTGGCAACAATCTCACACCCATGGCACTGAGGTGCTGATCATGTTTTACACGTGGAAGAGGTTTAGTCAATGGATCTGCGACATTCAGATCTGTATGTACTTTGCTAATCTTCAGATCTCCATCTGCAATATAATCTCGGATTATATGAAACTTGCGGTTGATATGCTTGGTCTTTGGATGATATCTTGGTTCCTTAGCGAGTGCTATGGCGCCAGTGTTGTCACACAATATCTCCAGTGGGTCCAATGCACTTGGAACCACGCCAAGCTCAGTGATGAAGTTTCTGATCCAAACTCCTTCACTTGACGCTTCTGCAGCAGCCATGTATTCCGCTTCTACTGTAGATCCCGCGATCACGCTTTGCTTGCAGCTTCTCCAGCTCACAGCTCCTCCATTCAAAATATAAACGTATCCTGTCTGAGATTTGGAATCATCCTTGTCGGTGTCAAAACTAGCGTCGACGTAACCTTTTACGACAAGCTGTTCATCACCCCCATAGACTAAGAACATTCTTTAGTCCTATTTAGGTACTTTAGGATGTTCTTCACGGCTGTCCAGTGTTCCACTCCTGGATCACTTTGATATCTGCTCGTCAAACTAAGAGCATTGGACACATCCTGTCTAGTACACAGCATGGCATACATGATGGAACCTATGGCCGAGGCATAAGGCACTTTGCTCATAGCTTCCCTATCATTTACCGTAGCTGGACACTGAGCCTTGCTCAATATCTTACCTGACAACATAGGCACTGAACCTTTCTTTGCCTTATCCATTCTGAACCTTTTCAGAACTTTGTCTAGGTATGTACTCTGGCTTAAAGCTATCAGGCGTCTTTGTCTATCTCTATAGATTTTGATGCCCAATATATAAGCAGCTTCACCTAGGTCTTTCATTGAAAAACACTTGTTCAAATAACTCTTCACATCGTTAAGCATGTTGATGTCATTTCCGATAATCAATATGTCATCCACATATAGTACCAGAAACGTCACCGAGCTCCCACTCACTTTCTTGTAGATACAAGCTTCGTAGCAATTTGGAACAAATCCAAAGCTCTTGATCACTTGATCAAAACGAAGGTTCCAACTCCGAGATGCTTGCTTCAGTCCATAAATGGAACGCTGAAGTTTGCATACTTTACTAGCATCCTTAGGATCGACAAAACCTTCGGGTTGCATCATATACAACTCTTCATCAATGTTGCCATTGAGGAACGCAGTCTTGACATCCATCTGCCATATTTCATAATCATGAAACGCAGCAATTGCTAATAAAATCCGAATGGACTTAAACATCGCTACGGGAGAGAAAGTCTCATCGTAGTCAACACCTTGAACTTGTCGAAAACCTTTCGCGACAAGCCGTGCTTTATGGATGGTAACATTACCATCCGCGTCCGTTTTCTTCTTGAAGATCCATTTGCACTCAACGGCCTTTCGGTCGCTAGGAGGGTCCACCAAAGTCCATACTTGGTTTTCGCTCATGGATCCCAATTCGGATTTCATGGCTTCTAGTCATTTCTCAGAGTCTGGGCTCATCATCGCTTCCTCATAGTTCGTAGGTTCACTGTCTTCTACTAACAAGACAGTCAAGACAGGGTTGCCGTACCACTCAGGAGGGGCACGCGACCTTGTCGACCTGCGATGTTCAGTAGCAGCATCGTCCGAAGCTTCATGATCCTTGTCATTAGCTTCCTCTATTGTTGGTGCAGGCGGCACTGGAACAACTTCAGGTGCTGCGCTACTCTCCAATTCAAGAGAAGGTTCAATAACCTCGTCTAGCTCTACTTTCCTCCCACTCACTTCTTTCGAGAGAAACTCCTTCTCAAGAAAGGAACCGTTCTTTGTGACAAACACTTTGCCTTCGGTTCTGTGATAGAAGGTATACCCAATAGTTTCCTTAGGGTATCCTATGAAGACGCATTTCTCCGCTTTAGGTTCGAGCTTGTCCGGCATCAACTTCTTGACGTAAGCTTCACATCCCCAAACTTTAAGAAACGACAACTTAGGTTTAGCACCAAACCACAGTTCATACGGTGTCGTCTCAACGGATTTAGATGGAGCCCTATTTAAAGTGAATGCAGCGGTTTCTAATGCATAACCCCAAAATGATAACGGCAAATCAGTAAGAGACATCATTGATCGGACCATATCTAATAGGGTTCGATTCCGGCGTTCAGACACACCATTGCGCTGTGGTGTTCCGGGTGGCGTGAGTTGTGAAACGATTCCACTTGCTTTAAGATGCGTGAGAAAATCATAACTCAAATATTCACCTCCACGATCGAATCGTAGAAACTTAATCTTTCTGTTACGATGGTTCTCCACTTCATTCTGAAATTCCTTGAACATGTTTCAGATTTATGTTTCATTAAATAGGTATACCCATATCTACTTAAGTCATCGGTAAAAGTGAGGAAATAGCGATATCCACCGCGCGTCGAAATACTCATCGGTCTGCATACATCGGTATGTATGATTTCCAACAAGTCCGTTGCTTGCTCCATCATACCGGAGAACGGGGTTTTGATCATCTTGCCCATGAGGCATGGTTCGCATGTGTCAAATGATTCAAAATCAAGAGACTCCAAAAGTCCATCAGAATGGAGTTTCTTCATGCGCTTTACACCAATATGACCTAGACGACAGTGCCACAAATAAGTAGTATTATCACTATCTACTTTGCATCTCTTAGCCTCAATGTTATGGATGTGTGTTTCATCCCTTTCGAGATTTAGAAGAAATAAACCATTCACAAGAGGTGCATGACCATAAAAGATGTTACTCATATAAATAGAACAACCATTATTCTCCGATTTAAATGAATAACCGTCTTGCAATAAACACGATCCAGAAATAATGTTCATGCTCAACACAGGCACATAATAACACTTATTAAGGTTTAAAACTAATCCCGAAGGTAAAACTAAGGAGAGCGTGCCGACGGCCATCACATCAAATCTTGATCCGTTGCCAACGCGCATCGTCACCTCATCCCTCGCAAGCCGCCGTTTATTCCGTAGCTCCTGTTTCGAGTTACAAATATTAGCAACTGAACCGGTATCAAATACCCAGGCACTACAACGAGGGCTAGTAAGGAAAACATCAATAACATGTATATCAAATATACCTTTGATGGTGCCAGCCTTCTTGTCCGCTAAGTACTTCGGACAGTTGCGCTTCCAGCGACCCTTGTCCTTGCAATAGAAGCACTCAGTGTCCGGCTTAGGACCAGACTTGAGCTTCTTCTCAGCAGGAGCATTGCGCTTTCCGCCGCCCTTCTTGAAGGGCTTCTTTGCTCCCTTACCTTTCTTAAAGGAGGGTTTGTTGACCATCAACACATGATTATCCTTCTTGATGTCCACCTCCGCAGCCTTCAGCTTTGCGAAGAGCTCGGTGATCGTATCAGTGGAGTCAATCTGATTATGAGTCACTACAAAACTTTTGTAGCTGGGAGGGAGTGATTGCAGAACCCTGTCAATCTTGAGATCCTCTAGAATCGTGCATTCCAGTTGCTCAAGGCGTTGAGTGTAGCCCGACATCTTTATGGCGTGCTCACTAACGGAACTCCCTTCCTCCATCTTGCAGTTAAAGAACTTCTCAGAGATCTCATATCTCTCAGAACGGGCTTGAGTCTGAAACATGGTTTTCAGCTCCTCGAGAATCTCAAAGGGCCCGGGATAGGTTTCAAAACGATTTTGAAGTTCTGGTTCCATAGCAAACAACATGGTGCTCTTAATCACACCATAATCATCTTTGCGCGACTGATAGACAGCTTTCTCATCAGCCGGCGCAGTTGCAGCAGGGGGGTCACCTAACGCTTTCCCAAGGACATAGTCCTTTTGTCCGCCAGATAGAATGATTCTTAGATTGCGGAACCAATTGGTGAAGTTAGACCCATTGTTTTTAAGCTTTTCCTTCTCAGCAAAAACGTTGAAGTTGAAGTTGGATTTGGCCATGTGATCTACAGTATTTGCAAGTACAATTTAGACTATGTTCATGATAAATAGTTCAACTTAATCAAATTACTAAATGAACTCCCACTAAATTCAACATCCCTCGAGTTGTTTAGTGAACACGATCCAAATTCACCACACCTAATCTGATCATCACGAGAAGAGATGTGGTTTCAATTGTGGACAACAAAGTGTCGATCATATCATTCAGATGACTCATGCTTAACCTTTCGGTTCTTGTGTTCCGAGGCCATGTCTGTACATGCTAGGCTCGTCAAGCTAGACCCAAGTATTTCCGCGTGTGCAAAACTGGCTTGCACCCGTTGTATGTGAGCGTAGAGTCTATAGCACCCGATCATCACGTGATGCTTGGACACGACGAACTTTCGCAACGGTGCATACTTGGGGAGAACACAGTTTTTATCTTGATCTTTAAGTGAGGAATCATCTTATAATGCTACCGTCGCGATCTAAGCATAATAAGATACATAAAAGGATAAACATCACATGCATATAACTTTATGTGACATGGTATATCCAATCTTCGTGCAATGATCTCCATCTTGTGCGTTCCGGCATGATCTCCATCACTCCACCATGATTGCCTCCACCACGAATAACAACTACAACTATTGCTAACTACTTAGCGATAAAGTAAAGCTATTACATGGCGCATAAGAAGTTGACTCGCAGGTCATACACAATTATAAAGACAACCATATGGCTCCTGCCGGTTGTGTACTCATCGACATGCAAGTCGTGAAACATTACAAAACATGATTATCGCATACAATATACACATCACATCTTGGGCCATATCATATCACAGAAAACACTCCCTGCAAAAACAAGTTAGACGCCTCTACTTTGTTGTTGCATGTTTTACGTGGCTTATGGGAGTAGATGCTAAGAACGATTCTTACCTACGGAAAGCCACAACGGTGATATTATGGTTGCCAAACTCCGGTGTTAATCCCATGACAACTATAGTGAGAGAAACTGACATCCACCAGCCGCATGTGTGGAACAAGCCACACGTCAAGTGCGGAGCCGGTCTCGCGAACGACGTCGCGTAAGGTTGGCCTGGACCGCTTCAATCTCACTATCCCGCGTCATAAGAAGAACACAAACAAGAGGCTTGCAACATAAAACATCAACGCCCGCAACAACCATGTTGCGTTCTACTCGTGAAACACATCTACGCATAGATCTAGCTCTGATACCACTGAAGGGTTTCGTGGCATAGTAAATCAAAATTTTCTATGGATGCGAACAGAGGGAAAGCCAAGATCTAATCTAGGAGATGCAATCAACGAGAGAGATTGGATTATATCTTCATACCCTTGAAGATTCGCACAGCGGAACGTTCGTCGGAACGTGGGTGATGTAGTCGTACTCGCTTCTCCTCCTCGCGATCCGATCCGATCTAGCACCACAAGTGGCGGTGCCTCCGTGAGATGCACACGTGCAGCACCTCGACGTCTCCTCCTTCCTCGGACCAGAAAGTATGGTGGAGAGATAGATTAGATCTACAACACGACGGCGTGGTGTATATGGTGGAGAATTTCTGCAGCAGGGCTTCGCCTACAAACAGTCGGGAGGGAGAGAGGAAAGCTAGCAAGGCGACTAGGGTTTGGAGGAGAGGTGTAGGGGTTTGGTGCGCCCCCACCCCTCTTTATATAGAGGGGGGGCGCAGCCCTAGCCCCTCCCCCAAGCCCAAAGGATAAGGAGTGGGGGGCATGGACTCTCCCCTCTTCTAGAAACCCTATCTCTAGTTTAAACGATTTAAACTCTCTAGGATCGGCTGGGCCCTATGGGGCCTTGTGCCCCTGGCCCAATGCGGCCAGGACACTCCCTCATAGGCCCATGCCCCCTCCCGGAAGGTGGGGCCACGTTGGTCCCCTTCCGGAAGGTTTTAGAAGCTTCCGGTACAATACCGATTAACCCGGAACAATTCCGAACTCCAAAAACTGCACTTCCTTATATGAATCTTATTCTCCAGACCATTATGGAACCTCTCGTGATGTCTCGGATCCCATCCGAGACTCCAAACAAAAATTCATAAACCAATTATCCAATCTATCCTAGCGTCAAGACACGTTAAGTGTGTGACCCTGCGGGTTCGAGAATATGCAGACATGATCTTCTATCAATAATCAACAGCGGGGTCTGGGCACCCATATTGACTCCCACACATTCATCGATGATCATATCGGATGAACCACGATGCCAGGATTCAATCAATCCCATATATATATTCCCTTCGTCTCGCAATATTTTACTTGCCCGAGATTCGATCGTCGGTACCGTCATACCTAGTTCAATCTCGTTCACAGCAAGTACTTTACTCGTTCCGTAATCCGATATCACTTTGTGATTAACTCCTTAACCACATGCTTGCAAGCAGTGTTGATATCGATTACCGAGTGGGCCCGAAGTATATCTCTCCGACTTGGGAGGGACAAATTCCATCTCGATACATACAACCCAACAGATACTTTCCGATCACCTGAGAGACACCTTTATGATCACCCTCTCATAGGATGACGTTTGATGACCTCAAAGCTTTCTTCCGATACCAGGGAGTTGTATTATCTCATGGTCTAAGGAATACAATATTTGACATAAGAAAAGCTTCGCAAAGACGAACACGATGACACGTTCTAATTGCTTTGCTTAGTTTGGGTCTGTCCATCATATCATTCTCTAATGTTATGATCTCATTATCAATTGACAACTCATGTCTATGGTTAGGAAACCTTAACCATCATTGATCAATGAGCTAGTCCATAGAGGCGTACTAGGGACACGACGTTGTTCACAAACCACACAAGTATTAAAGTTTCCGCTTAATACAATTCTAGCATGGAATATAAAGTTTATCATGAACAAGAATTATAATAATAACATCTTTATTATTGCCTCTAGGGCATAATTCCAACAATTTTAGTACCTAGCGCGGCAGAAAGTTTTTGACAAGTTGCCAAAAGCCACTACCGGGCTAGGTACCAAAAAGCGGTAGTACCTCATTTTAGTACCTAGCGCTACAGAAGGTTTTTGACTTCGTTATTTGTATCTATCCTACCTTGATGGACTATGATGTTTCTTGGCATGATCTTGTATAGGTTGTTGTCCTCTTCGAAACGAGCCCAAGATCATCAAAATCGGAGTCCGGATGCAAAAGTTATGGCTGTTTTTGTTCTGTGATGACCAGTAGTACCGGACTAGGATCCGGTAGTACCGGGTCCGGTAGTACCGCATTTTGGTACCGGGGAGCACAGAAAAATGCGTTTGGCGCCCCAGGAACCTTAGGGAATGTCCGGTAGTGCCGGGAAAGTCCGGTAGTACCGGGAATCGCGTTTTTGGGCTGCAACAGTTGGATTTTGGAGGGACCTATATAAGGGGCCTTCTTCCCCAATGGTTCCTCAAACATTCTTGCAAGTTTTCCCCTCCATTGTTGACCTTCCAAAGCTTGCTATCTCTCTTCCCCTCCGATGATTCTTGCCCATATTTGAGTGGAAGAGAGAGGAGATCTAGATCCACGTTTTGACAAAACCAAAACATCTCTTTGTGAGTGTATCTTTGGAGATCTAGATTTTGGGGGATTTTGTGTCCCTCTTTGATTCCTCCTCTCTTGTTCCCCCAATAGATTTAGTAGCTTTGTTGGAACTTGAGAGTGAGGGATTGGAGCATCTTTGTGGTGTTCTTGCCATTTTCAGTAGGTGCATCGGTTTGAGTTCTCCTCGGAGGATTTGGTTCGTGATATTCGTTGAAGCTTGTCCCTCTTGGGTTCTTGGAACCCTAGACGGTTTTGTGGCCTTGGTGGCGTTGTGGATTTGGTGGCATTTGTTGGGAGCCTCCAATTAAGTTGTGGAGGAGTGCCCCAACCTTGTGAGAGGTTTCGGTTGCCACCGACAAGTGCACCGATAGTGGAAGCGTGGATCGATCCCGTTGGGGTGAGATTCACCGGAGAATAAGGGAGGCCTTTTGTGGCGTGGGTGGTTAGATACCACCACCTCTCCAAATGAGAAGTACTCCATGTTGGGAGGAACTCGGTAAAATATTGTCGTCCCCACGTGCCTCGGTTATCTCTATACCCGAGCTCTTTACTTATGCACTTTACATTGTGATAGCCTTCGTGCTTGAAGCTATCTATATCTTGTTATCACATTGTTGCTTGTATTGATTAGCATAAGTTGTTGGTGCACATAGGTGAACCCTAGTTGTTCTAGGTTGTGCTTGACAAAGTAAACGCTAGTTTAATTCCGCCTTTGTCGAGCCACTCTCGGAAAAAATTTAATCGCCTATTCACCACCACCCTCTAGGCGACATATGTATCCTTTCAACTGGTATCAGATCCCGGTCTCTCATTTTAGGCTTGACCGCCTTGAGAGTAAATATGTCGTCTAGGGGATTTGTTCACAATGATAGGTTCACATTCGATGGCACAAATTATGATGTTTGGAAATCTCACATGATTAATTTATTTCGAGGAATTCACCCAAATATTGAGGGATATATATATATGGGTTTCTCTTCTCCTATGGATCCCCAAAACGAACCTTTTGAGGAGAAGTTGAACTCTTATATAGATGCTCTAGCTACTAAAATTCTTTCACTTGTTGTGAGCAATGTAGTTCTTTCTTCGATCATGCCTTATTCGAGTGCTCATGAAATATGTGTTAGGGTTCGTAGCATGGAAAACAAAAATTTTCTATCGCATACAAACAAACAAGCCAAGATCTATCTACTAGATTGTAGCAACGAGTCGATGGTATAACTTACCCTCGAAGATTCCAAAGCGTTTAACGAGAGCGGATTCTCGTGGGTGATGTAGTCGTACTCTTTCCGATCTCAAGATCGTGTAGACGATCCTTCCGGCGCCATGTTTCGGCAGCGCTTCCGCAGTCGGTCACACGTTCGGTACTCGACGAAGACCTTCCTCTCCCTTGTTCCAGCATGCAGCGGAGGTTGTAGCACTCTCCTCGCGATTCCGGCAGCACAACGGCGTGGTACCGGAAGTAGAGGGGAAATCCCGCAGGGCTTCGCCTTAAGCCGGTGCGAGTATGGTGGAGCTTATGAGAGAGGCTATTAGTGGTCTAGTAATTAGACACACCAATTAGAAGGCTCTAAACCAATTAGAAGGCTCTAAACCGTTGGCTAAAGCAATTAGAAGCTCTAAACCAAAACGGCTCTAAACCGGAGATCTAGAGGTGAAAGTTGTGTGTCTAGGAGGGGAGCCCTGCCCCTCCTTATATAGGTGGGAGGAGGGCTGGCGCGCCAGGGGAGGGGAGTCCCTCCCCAAGTCGGCCTAGGGCTGGCCGCCGGCTTGGAGGAGTGGGACTCCTCCTCCAAGTTGGTTCCAACTCCTCTTGCTTGTTTCCCACAGTTTCTTGTTTTGGCAGTTTGACTTTCAAACTGGACATTTGACTTTTCTGTTTTGGGATTCAATTTAATCCTTTATTTGGGACAGCAAGAACACTTAGTACATGATGCAATCATTCCAATATGTAATGACACATTCATGTACCCCTCCCCCCCCCCCCGGAGTGCCGGACAATCCGGAACCTTCTAGAACATTCCCGATGAAAACACCGGAATCATTCCCGAACTCCGAAACGGGACTTTCCTTATATGAATCTTATTCTCCGGACCATTCCGGATCACCTCGTGATATCCCGGATCCCATCCGAGACTCCGAACAACATTCGGTCTCTTTCTCATAGTACCATAACTACTCAAACAACGTCGAATCCTTAAGTGTGTCTCCCTACGGTTCGTGAATTATGCGGACATGATCGAGACACTTCTCCGAACAATAACCAATAGAGGAATCTGGAAATTCATATGGCTCCCACATATTTCTACGATTACTTTGCGATCGAATGAACCACTTACATACGATACCAATTTCCCTTTGTCTCACGATATGTTACTTATCCGAGGTTATGATCGTCGGTATCTCTGCATACCTAGTTCAACCTCGTTACTGACAAGTACTCTTTTCTTGTTCCCACGATATGTGATCCCTTGTGACCAAGTCACATGCTTGCAAGCTAATTGGATGACATTCCACCGAGAGGGCCCAGAGTATATCTATCCGTCATGTGGATGGACAAATCCCACTCTTGATCCATGTGTCTCAACCAATACTTTCCGAACACTCAATGCCACTTTTATAACCACCCAGTTATGGTGTGGTGTTTGATGTCATCAAAGCATCCATCCGGTAAAGGTGATATGCATGATCTCATGGTCGAAGGAATTAGGTTACTATGTATCAGAAAGCATATAGCAATTGAACTAATGAAATGACTTGATCTTTATGCTACGCTTATCTATAGGAGTATGTCCACCATATCATTCTCCTAACGATATGATCTTGTTGTTGATAACATCTCAATGTTCATGATAGGGAAACCACAATCATTAATCAACCAACAAGCTAGTGAAGTATAGAGGCTATACTAGGGACTTCAAATTAAGTTTACAAATCACACAAGTATCAATGTTTCCTTGTTAATACTATTATAGCATGAATGTAAACATTTATCATAAACACAAAGATATAATAATAACTACATTTATTATTGCCTCTAGGGCATATCTCCAACAATATGGACCAAGTTTCAAGATAAATATAGCAACTGCAACATTATTGAGGATGATTGTGTTGCTTACACTTCCGGTCGAGATGATTTCTCATCGTCTACCACTTCACCAACATGTAATTTTTCACAAGGTAATAATATGGTGAGTGGTGATAGAAATTGCAATTTGGATATTGTGCTTACTATTTATAATCCCTCATCTCTATATAGTTGCAATGATCTATCTTTAGACTTTAACACTTCTAGCACTACAAACTTCTTACATGCTTGTGTTAATAGTCCTTGCATATCATGTAGAAATGGCTTGAATAAATCTCATGATGATATGCTTGTGTTGTCTTGTTGCCATGATAAAAATGCTTCTATTTCCTCTAGTGCTTGTGTTGCTAACCATGTAGAGGAAACCGAATATTCTATGTACCAAGACAATGTCTTGAATAGAGCTACAAGTGCAACCTCATCATCACCTTCCTCCGGTTCTCACATATGCCTTATGGCTAAGGGAACAAAGGTAATCTCTTTGGATCCCATTGTATCTCATGATGATGACGATGATGATGATTAGGTTGAAAATGATAATGATGATTATCGAGGTAAGTATGATATTACCTCTATTAATAAAATGGGAGAGGTTGTCTATAGTGCTCTCTACAAAAATAAAATTGCTTCCTCCAACTTTCTTGAAATCTTGAATTATGCTATAGAAGGCAATGATCTTATTGAGGAGCAAGAAAACATAATTGATGAAAAGTTTGCGCTTGAGCGTGAGTATGCTAATGAACTTGCTCAACCAAAGGACTCCCTTGAAGAAGAACAAACCACCAGAGAATCTCTTGAGGAGACTTTTACTCTAGAATTATCTAGAGTAAAGGAATACCATGATAGATAATTTGCGGTGGATAACTCCTTCAAGATTAAAAATGATGAACTTGAAGTTGCGTATGCTAAACTTGTTGAGGATTTTAAGCACCTCGAAAATGGCTCTCAGGTCATTAAGAGGGAGCTCATCAAACTCACCGAGTCGCATGAGCAACTTAAAGATTCATATTCAAAAGAGCTTGCCAAGTTGCCCTCACCTCTTGCTAATAATGATGATGCTTGTGCTACTAACTCTATTTCTTGTGAAGCATCTATTTTGAAGGAGAATGTTGAGCTAAAGGCTCAACTTGCTTTGCTAACTAGCAACTATGGGAAATTAGAAGAAAGTCATGTCAAGCTCTCAAGCTCGCATGAGGATCTTCTAGTCTCCCATGGAAGGCTAAAGTTAACTCATGAGGCCACCGTGTCAAAGGTAACATCTAGTGGGCCTCATGGGGACATTAGCACTATATCTACTCCAAATGTTATATTGCCATGTGCTAGTCCTTGTAATTCATCCAGTCTCAACCATGATATATCTCGTGATGAATTACATTCCGTGCCTTGTTGCTCTAACAATGTAGCATCTACTTCCTCTAGTACTTTTGTTGAAACTAACCATGTAGATGAAATCAAAGAGCTCAAGGCTCAAGTCACTTCTTTGAAGAATGACTTGAAAAAGGGTCATCAAGGGAAGTCCACACTCAACAAAATCTTGAGTGTGCAAAAATCCCCCAATGACAAGAGTGGGCTTGGATTCAACTCCAATGTCAAGAACAAGTCCACTATCAAGTTGAAGCACAAGGACAACAAGAAGAATGGCCAAGATCAAGTCAAGAATCCGGCCAACATTGTTTGCTTCAAGTGCAAGGAAGAAGGGCACCATGTTAGATCTTCCCCATTGAAGAAAAATCCTCTTAGTGTGAAGCAACAAGGGAAGCGTCCTCAAGCTCCAACTCAAGTCATCGACGGGCCTCTTCCTAAGAGAACTACTCAAGCTCTTCCTCGAGTTGTGGCTTCACCTAAGAAGAAAGATGACAAGAGAAGAACTTGCTACATATGCCGTGCAAAGGGGCATATTTCTTCCTCATGCACTAGTGGTATATCCCCATCCAACCCTATCATTATGGATGATGCTTATTCTCTTTGTAAGGATGAGGTTGGCAATTTGTTTGCCAAATTTGTTGGTACTCAATGTGGTTTCAAGAAAAGAACCATTTGGGTTTCCAAGCCTATTGTGACTAACCTCTTAGGACCCAACTTGGTTGGGGACCAACAATCCAAAACTTGATCAATAGGTGTTTTTGGAGGGCATTGGAGACTTTGGATACATTATGAAGAATTGAGGGATCTTCATCTAGTATATTTGTCAAGTCAAGTCATGTGGATTATAGTGACTCTATTATTTATCCAATGTTCCTCCTTGCGGTAACATATCCTTAACCCATTTCATTGAAAGTTACTCGGACCCTTGTGCATGTGTTGGTTTTGTATATTCCATGCTTTTGTACATGTTGTGTTACCACTTAATTATCTTGAGGTATCAAGCATATTTGTGTATGATTAGGTGGCACATCATGTATGTGTGTTTCTTGTGTTTGAGTCTTACTTGGTTATATTTGGTACCTTATTTGGCTCTTGTGATAGATTAATGGACTATCCCATTTTGGGGGAGTGTTATGCTTAGGCATTCTACAATCCTAAAAATGTGTGTACATGATGAATACCACCTAGCTTCTATATTGGGACATTATCTAGTCTCTTTGTGGTATAATTCTCATGAGAAATTTAAGTTTTATAATGTCCATTAATTATCTCTATTTGTATCCTTTTGCCTCGTGTTGGTTTTATGGTAATATCACATTATGGGGGGAGTCATATGCTTAGTGCATATTAAAAATCCTAGAAAATGTGAATATTCGAGGTTGTGTCACTTAGAATTGACATTGATAATTATCTAGCTCCTATGTGACACATGTGCTCATACAAGTTCCAATTTGCTTGAATGCCTTTATTGCTCATATTTTGGATCTTGTTTGTGAGAGTGTTTCCTCATATTTAGATATCTATATCCTCAGAGAAACTATTTACTTCAAGTTACTCTAATCACTAGTGATTGTGTGACTTTTGGAAGCTATCAAGAATCTTTTTCGAAGCATCAAGCTTAATTCTTATATTTTGTTATATGCTTCTTGTTGTGACTATGATCTTGGATATCCATGCAAACTACCTTGGGAAAATTATTCCCAATATTTATTGTCCTTGTACAATGAGTACTAAATTATGGTAGAATTTATTAATCATATTCACTTTGGCCTTTGCTTAATATTATCCTATCTTTGGCCAAGTAAATGTATTGTGTGCTCCCATGTATTCCTTGCTACTTTTGGATCCTTTTATTTTTATTGGTATCCTCTTGTGTTTTAGTTAATGTAGGTAGTAGTGATGATCTCATTTGTGTGCATTTTGCATTCAAAAGCAAAAATTCTATATAATGTACTACTTATGGGTGAGCTCTCCTATATTATCTCGAACAATCCTTTTATGCTTCTTTGTTTGATCCATATCGAGCTTTATGTGCTTGGATGCTCAATTTTTTTGTTTTGGTATTTTGTGCCATCATGAAAAGTTTAGGGAGTTTGGTTTATTGTTGGAACCTTGCTCTTTTTGGGAGTTGGTTTTGTCTCATTCCTTGTTTCATGTTTTGTCCAATTTTAGAATGAGATAAATCCTTGAGAATTTGTGTTTTTATATATCTTTTGCTCTTTGGATTTTGCCTAGTTCATTTGTTGAATTTGTGATCTTTCATGTGTTGAATTTGTTCTTTGATATAATTTGGACATCGTTTGTCGTGTCACACTCTTGTGTGTGCAATCTCGATTTACTTGGTGTTTTTGTTCAAATTGTATCTTCTTTTTGGTTCTTGAAAGCTTTATGCATGCATATTTACTATATGTTTATATCATGGCATGCTTGCTTTCTTTGATCTAATATATAAGGGAAACTCCACCAATTCCCATCGGCTAAGTTGTGTATGAAATTCAATTTCATATCAATATGCACATATTTATGTGGAGTCTCTCCTATGTATTATAGTTTCACTAACTACTTTGGACCCAATAAGGCTGGGAACCATTTTGTACTTAAATGTGTTTTAGGTACATTGGAGATATATTGGATGCTTGTCTCTTAGATTTTTAAGAAGTGGTGCGTTAATGAAAATTGGAGGCAAGCTATAAAATGATCAATTAATTCATATCCTCTACATCCTACCAATTATATCTCGGTAACAAGTATCTCTTTATCATGCATATTTATCTTGCTTCCAACCTTTTGTAGGTTGCATCTTGGCATGAATTTTTGTTATTATATTTATTGTTATATCTCTAGCCACGGTATTAAAAGAACTCTCTATTGTATATGTGTATGAGTTGAGATGAGTGCATATAATTAGGACTATACAAAATCATGCATATGATCCTACAATCCCAAATATGTCAATCTAGCAATTTTATTGTCTTTCCTTTCCTCAACTTCTCTCATGTGCAATAGTGAGATTTTGCTAGTTGATTTCTCCATGTGATACTTGTTGCTTTTCTCCATATATTCCAACTTTCTCCTTTTTCCCTTAGTGATAGTTGTAATGCATGGGGTGTGTTGGTTGTTGAAGCTTATCGATGTACAATAAGATATATTTGAACCTTTGGCCGTGCTTTCAAGAATAATCTTATTGGTATTGTCATGACTTCATTTTAGATATCTTGCTCTATTTATTTTAAGTATCTACTTTGTGTGTACATGTTTTTTTGTGGATCAATATCTTTACTAGATTGTCTACTTAGAAACTTATACACATGATAGATGTTACTCCTCTATTTTTTCAATATCTTCCTTGTTTCGTGTGGTTGTATGGTCATGCTAAGCAATATCATTTATTAAAGACTATGTGGATACGCAATGATCATCCTTGTACTAGTCTTATAGTATGCTTTGTCATGCATCTCACACATCCTTGTGGTTGAGCCTGCTAGTATTTTGTCTCTTACTTATTGCTCAACCATTTGTTTCTTGCAAATTTTATGCCTTGGTATATGCTCATTTGCACAAAGTTGTGTTATAAGTAAAATAGAGGAAGTGAGGATTCCATGTTGTGCACATTGTATTCACATACAAAAACCTAATGTTGCACATACCTTGGGGAGCTTCCTAATTTTATTTATAGTATCACTTTGTGCTTATCATATTTATTCTCTCATGCCTTCTTTTGTTAAATGAAGTTGTATGAGTGAGGATTCCATGATTATGCACTTTGTTCCCAAATGCAATTATCATAATTGGTGCATTATCTTTGGGAAGCTCATCTAATTCATTTAATAATGCTCATTTGCCTTCCTTCTCATTTATTGTGCCTTAAATGTTTATGGAGGAGTGAGGATTCCATATTTGTGCATTTTTGTATTGAAATACAATGATTCTAAAGTGTGCACAAATCTTGGGGAGCTTCCCTATTTTATTTAAGCTTTTATTTGATCTTTCATTTGTTGCGTTTTAAATGCTTATGGGGGAGCTAGGATTCCATATTTGTGCAATGTGTATTCTAATGCATTTATTTTGAATTGTGCACAAATCTTGGGGAGCTTCTCTATTTATTATTTAAAGCACTCTTTTGCTCATATCATAATATCTTGTTGTTTCCATTTGGACTCATTTGTTGTTTTCAATTGATTTGTCGGATCTTGGGATTGCTTGCGTCATTTGTGATGCGTCGTTTTATTTTATTCCTTTGGCAATATTTGGGTCCTCGATATAGTTCTACTCCCTCCCAAGTATTCTTCATTGGATATGTGCAAATCCACACCTTTGAAGGAAATATTACTATATTTGCCTTCTAGAACTTGTCACCCATTTCGGCAATCGATGCCAATGGGGAGAAGTTTTAGAGGGTTTAAGGGAAATGGTTTATGCTTTGAGTTTGTTTCTAAGCATTTGCCTTTCATGCTCTTGCATCTTTGTTGTTGCTTAGCATGTGGTATATATAGAGGAAACTCCACCAATAATAATGATTGGCAATATATGCAATGAAATTCAAGTTCATCACACATGCATAGATTATGGGGGAGTTTGCTCTATATATGGTGGTGGTACCAAAATCACATACTTATGTAGTATTTGATATTGGTGTTACCATTTGATTCATTAAAATTCCTTATATAAACCCTCTTAAAGGGATTGTCATCAATTACCAAAATGGGGGAGATTGAAAGAACATGTGGGCCCCCATGTGTGGTTTTGGTAATTAATGAGAATCTTTATGGACTAATGTGTGTATTAAGTTGTACTTGTAGGAATTTTACATTGGCATTGCTTGGAGAATGTGTTGGCTTCAAGATAGATTAAATGAGAAGAAGATGTGTTGCGCAAGCTCAAAATGCACCATCTATAGAAGATCTCATGTTTGATGCTTGCCATCCTCGGTGATCATGGATCGATGATGAGGAATCAAGAAAGGCGTTCCATCTTGAGTAGGGAAAGATCGTCTACATCGAGCTCAAGTGGAATGCTCAAGACAAAGGTATAATCTTGCTATGTTTTCCCTTTTACCGGTCTCATATTGTTAGTAGAAGACCGGGTTTAGGATAGATAACCGTCTATCAAGAGGGGCTCTCGAATGAGTAACTCGATCACATCGTTCAGAGAGAGCTCAAACCTTTGCATATTTGCATCATAATATTTGGTTGTTATTTGGTCTTATCCATGTGAGGATATAGAGCTTGTGGTAATCTCCATAACAAGCTCTTGTTCATCAAAATTGGATCTTCCGTTTGTATCTTGTTGCGATTTTGATCTTGGCAGCTTTTCGGTTTCTCACCAAGTGAGGTATCTCACATTGTTATACATGATACATTCTCACTTGGTGATAACCAATATTTTCACCTTTTATAGGGTATCTCATGTCGTCCTCTTTCCAACGCAATTGGAATCGGGCCGATCGGAGTTACCAATCAAAAGTTATAGCGGTTTGAATTTGCCTAGGTACCAAAATGCGGTAGTACCGCATTTTAGCGCGGCAGTAGGTTTTGGCAAGTTGCCAAATGCCACTGCCCTCCTAGGTACCAAAATGCGGTAGCGCGGCAAAAGGTTTTTGACAAGTTGCCAAAAACCACTGCCGGGCTAGGTACCAAAAAGCGGTAGTACCGCATTTTAGTACCTAGCGCGATAGAAGGTTTTTGACTTCGTCATTTGGATCTATCCTCCCTTGCTGGACTATGATGTTTCTTTGCATGATATTGTAGAGGTTGTTGTCCTCTTCGAAACGAGCCCAAGATCATCGAAATCGGAGTCCGGATGCAAAAGTTATGGCTGTTTTCGTTCTGTGATGAACAGTAGTACCGGACCAGGATCCGGTAGTACCACATTTTGGTACCGGGGAGCACAGAGAAAAATGCGTTTGGCTCCCCAGGAACCCCAGGGAATGTCCGGTAGTGCCAGGAAAATCCGGTAGTACCGGGAAAAAGTCCGGTAGTACCGGGAATCGCGTTTTTGGGCTGCAACGGTTGGATTTTGGAGGGACCTATATAAGGTGCCTTCTTTACCAATGGTTCCTCAACCATTCTTGCAAGTTTTCCCTCCGTTGTTGACCTTCCAAAGCTTGCTATCTCTCTTCCCCTCTGATGATTCTTGCCCATATTTGAGTGGAAGAAACAGGAGATCTAGATCCACGTTTGACCAAACCAAAACATCTCTTTGTGAGTGTATCTTTGGAGATCTAGATTTTGGGGGATTTTGTGTCCCCTCTTTGATTCCTCCTCTCTTGTTCCCCCAATAGCTTTAGTAGCTTTGTTGGAACTTGAGAGTGAGGGATTGGAGCACCTTTGTGGTGTTCTTGCCATTGCATTAGGTGCATCGGATTGAGTTCTCCTCGGAGGATTTGATTCATGATATTCGTTGAAGCTTGTCCCTCTTGGGTTCTTGGAACCCTAGACGGTTTTGTGGCCTTGGTGGCGTTGTGGCCTTGGTGGCATTTTGTAACACCCTCAGAATCGGCCCTATGCAAGTTTCAGCGATTCCCGCCAAACCCGCATAGAAACGATTCGAAGGTGCCCACCAGGCACTTTCGTGCGGGTGGAAAACGAAGTAATAACATTACACAACAGTCCTCGATGGGACCCACAGAACAGATATATATATATATACAACACGACTCCATGAGTCAAGAATACAGATATAATATACAAAGATCCAAATCACCTTGAAAATGATAGAGCGTCCGACTACGGACAAGATGCAAATGGGGCTAAGAGCCCTGAAGAATAACCAATGGCGTCCATAACCCTGCCCAGGCCAAGACGGAAGGGTAACCCTGCTAACGACGTCGATCTCAAAACCTGCTTAAACAAAAGGGGTGCCGACAAAGGGCAAAGGAAAAAGAGGAGCGTCAGTACTGAGGCCAGTACACGGCGAGGCTAGAATTCGGCGGTCCTCGCCTACATAGGTATGGTGGACTGAAGCGGCAGCGGCGCAGCATGCACTAAACAACCTATAGAGACTCGATACAACTGGCGGCTATCAGAGAGGGGTAAGAAAGACCTATTCGATCCAACCTGATTCTAACACCAAACAACCCCATCCTGGTATTCCCCCTCGATACCAACCGAGAGAGTCAACCGAGGAACTCACACAGTTGGCAGTTTTACTTATTCCGTTATCGTTGCAGCAATTACTAGTCAGGTTTAGATAGTCATCCTGATAAAATAAGCAGTGGGCACTTTTAGTTAACCATTCCGTGATAGTTGCAACACTTACTAGTCAGATACAATTAGCATGAGATAACCCCAAAACCCAGCAGTTGTTGGTACTTTTATTTAGCCATTCGTGGTAGTGAAGCTGATTACTAGTCATATCGGATACAAGTCAATTTATAACAGTAAACTTTAGTTATAGTTGTCTATGATCGAGACCTGTGCTCCAAGTCGTCCATAACCGCGGACACGGCTTCTCGAAAAGATTTAACCCTGCAGGGGTGCACCAAAGTATCCACAAGCACTTCGACCCTTTTTGCCAGATCAGTTAACATACACCCATCGGTATGTCGGCGGGGCCTAAGTCACGGCGTTTCCAGACCCAAAGCAAGCACGGGGGGCCACCCCACTAAGTCGAACCCGCAACGAAGTCGGCCGGTCTCCGAGACGGACTTAGGGTTTGGGTAGACGGCTGTGAACGACTGGGAACCCAAAACTGGGCTTGTCGACACCGCGAAATCGTGTCCCGATCCTAAACAGTACAGGTGCTATCCATCGCACAATCGTAAATAAAGCAGTAAAGCATGGCATAAGTACAGGATAGTAAATAAAACCTCAAACTAGTTTGTGGCCCCCAGTACAATACTTTGAAATCAGGTACTAATCGATGGGGGGCCCATATCTCCCCACCTGTGGTTAGCGCGCTCGATCTCGGAACAGGTGTCAAGAACTCGGGGTCCTTCGGGACACAAGTGGACGGTTAACAACCAAATAACATCTATTGCCCACCTGTGCCTCTGCTTACCTACTTCAATTTTAGTTGTTAAACAGTAATTGAATTAAACGATAATTAAAGCCTTGATCATCTCCAACATTAAACATACGGCAAGACTCCAACAACTGTGGTACTGGACGACACGCAACAACACTTGAGCAAGCGACTACGACACGCAAGTCCAACTATCTACCAAACAACAGGTAATAGGATGTGTCCAAGGCAATATATGGCTGCAAGGGATATCACGGGTACAGAAACTAGAGCAACGCAACACAGATAGCAATAGATCAACAGGAGGGAATAAATACTATAAAAGTAAGATAGGTAGAAAGGGGGAGATGCTCGCCTGAAAACATTGCCGAAGGTTCATCCGAAGATCGGGTCGACACTCGCATCAACTCAACGGCCTTATCCGCGAAGAAGCAAAACACTAGAAGAGACACCGGATGCACTATTTAATACTACGGCAAAAGATCGGGCATGATGCATGCATGATGTATGACATGGCAAAAGGTGCGATGCAATTGGGCAATATTAAGTGGAACCGGGGTCCCGACAATTAATTAGGTGGTTCATGTTGTTTAGCTACCCCGCAATTTAAATGTTGTCTTAACATGGCAAAAGAGAGCACCGGTTCGCTACACAAATTTAAATGAGGCCAATATAAGACTAGATTTGCCTGCATATGGGCCCCATATTTAATTATGAGGTGATTCGGCCTAAGCCCCCCAAACCCACATGACAATATGCATGCGAGATGAATGATTAATATGCAACAGGTTTTATATTTAGCATTTATAAAACAGGGGCTCGGGAAAAGGGTCACACATTAGGGTTCGGGAGATCTTGGGGTTCGCCGAGGGTTCGGGGTTGGTCTCAGGGTTCGACGGGGATCAAGTGCGGATCAGGGCTACTGGGTCCGAGATGAAGGGCTTGGCGTTCGGCGTCCTTCAGTTTCATGTCGACGTGCTCGGCGTCCACGATGGAGAACTCGGTGTTCCAGGGAGAAGACCTTGGCGTTCTGCGTCGGCGTCCGGGGTGAAGTACTTGGCGTCCTCGAGGAAGTACTTCACGCATCTATGGATCGGTCCTCGGGGTCAAAGAACTTGGCGCGCCAGGGTTCAGTCTTCGGCAGGGTCGGTCTTCGAACTCCGGGATCGGTCTTCGGTCCGCGAAGGAGATCTTGAGGTTTTCCGTGACGTAGGTCTTGGCGTGTCGATGGATCGGTCTTCGGAGTTTGAGAACATCCTCTTCGGCTTCTGACTTCTCGTGTCGTTGACGGACTTGGTTCATCATCGGTGGCCTTCGTGGAATTTCATCAACGGTGTTTGACCATTCCTTTGGGTACCACCGTTCCCGATGGCGGTGTTGTTGTCGGTCGACCTTGGCGGACTTGCAAAACAAAACCATACCCATTGCCGAACAGAATAGGAAAAACGCGACCGAGCCGATTCAGAGACGCGCGGGTGTAGATGTCCTACAAACTTGAGTATCAAACACACATGGGAGGTACGTGGCTGAGGCCAGAGGAAGACATGCTTGTGCAGGGCTTGTGCAGGACGACGACAGGCGAGCTCAGGAGGGAGGTCGGGCCGGAGGAGGACGGCCTTGGGCGGCGGGGTCGCTGTCGACAACGATGGCGTGAGGACGAGGCCGACAACAGCGACGGCCGGATAGGCTCGCAGAGGCGCGGGTCGAGGACGGCAAGAGGGCGGATGGAGGAAGACACGGGAGGAGGAGCCGGCGCCGGCGAGCTCGCTGCGGCGGCGGGAGGCGAACCGCGGGCGGGAGCGTCGGAGGTCGACGAGGGCGACGGCGAGGCGGATGCAGGAGGGAAGGGGCGGGCTCGGGCCGGCGACGAGGGGGAACAGAGGCGGAGGAGAGGGACCAGGGCGGCGGGGTGCTCGCGGTGAGGAGCGCCGGTGAGGTGGTAGGTGGGGAAGAGGGCGAGCGGCGGGGCGGAGCTCGGTGACGCGGGGTTGCGGACGAGGGAAGGCCGGCGACGGGGGAGAAGGGGTTCCTGGGCGGCGGCGCTCGGGGAAGAGGAGTGAGGCGGCGGTGGAGGATGAGGGGTGGAGGCGAGGTCGCGTTGGGGGAGGAGGGAGGCGCGGGGACGGGGCGGTTGCATGGGGCGCTAGGGAGAGAGAGAACGGGGAAGGGGAGAGAGGCAGGTGGGGCCGGAGGGGTGGGGCCGGGCGGTGGGTCCAGGCGGGGGTTGAGTGGGGTGGGGCTGGCATGTGGGGCCATGGGAAGTGGGGCTGCTGTGGGGAGGGAGTGGGGCCCGGGTGCAGAGAGAGAGAGGGGGAGTGGGGGTTTGACCAGGGAGGTGGGGCCGAGGTGTAAGGGGGAGGGGTAGGTGGGAGCTGGGTGTGAGATAGGAAGTGGGGTGATGGATTGGTGAGGTGGCAGGGTGTGGGATGAGGTGGAGGGGAGGTGAGGTGGCGGGCACTATTGGTGGGTAGACTAGGATTAGGTAGACTAGGATTTTAGGGCAGGCTATTTGTACTGGGGGTGGCCAACTGGGTCGGATCGGCCCGGTTCGGCTGCCCCCACTAAAATAATTAAATATTTTATTTGTTTAGACATGGCTTTTGCAAACTGGCAGCAGACAAAACAAAATAATCCGGAGATCCGGGTTTTGCGTTTGAACAAGGACGGGCGCTTAGAAAACAAGAACAGGTTTTTCCGCAATTAGTTTTATGCAAGCAAATGCAAGATGATGACGATGCTCAAATGCAATGTGGCATGATGACATGAGCATGCGGTCATGACGGTGCAATGCACAAAAATCAACGCGATTTTCTAGTAGTGGTTTTTGCGGGATGCCACACATTTGTTGGGAGCCTCCCATTAAGTTGTGGAGAAGTGCCCCAACCTTGTGAGAGGTTTCGGTTGCTACCGACAAGTGCACCAATAGTTGAAGCGTGGATCCATCCTGTTGGGGTGAGATTCACCGGAGAATAAGGGAGGCCTTTTGTAGCGTAGGTGGTTATATACCACCCCTATCCAAACGAGACGCACTCCATGTTGGGAGGAACTCGGTAAAATATCGTCGTCCCCGCGTGCCTCAGTTATCTCTCTACCCGAGATCTTTACTTATGCACTTTACATTGTGATAGCCTTCGTGCTTGAAGTTATCTATATCTTGTTATCACATTGTTGCTTATATTGCTTAGCATAAGAGCATCTACACTCGTTGGGCGTACCCAGGCCGAAAATCGGACCGATTTTCGGCCGGACGAATCGCGTTTTCGGCCTGGGTACGCCCAGTCGCCCACTCGTGTACCTAGGCCGCGTTCCCAGGTTCGGCTAAATTCACTTAAACTCGGCGAAATATGGGCGAATATAGGAGGAATTTCATTAAATTAGGCGAGGGGGCACATAGTATATCGGTTTTAACTAGGAAAGGACGCCGCCGTGATCGACGCCGGACGCCGCAACTACAGGCCGAGGCGAGGGTTGTTGCTGGCCTCGATGTGCGCCATGACTCCGGCGAGAGTCCTCCCTGGAACGCTCCACCAGCGGCGGCAGTAAGCCATATTGTTACGCGGCGGCGGCAAGCCCGGCGGTCCGTCGTGTCGGGCGAGTTCCTCGAGGCGCCTACCGGCAAAAAACTGCCTCCAGAAGACCAAGTTGCCCTGATCCTCGGCGAGATCCGGGTCTTGCATGGCAGCGATAGCGTCCTGGATCTCTCCGACGAGTTCTGGGTCTTCCATGGGGGCGATAGTCGCCTGGATATCTCCGGCGAGGTCCTGCCCGTCAGGCACCGGCGGAACAGGGATCCCGCCGGCGCCGAGTTTCCAGCCTAGGGGGAGGCAAGTGTCCGGCGGGGCCATATAGCACGCCTCGCAGAGGAGCCGGACTTCCCACGGCGACAGCGTGCGTCGGCCGGCCATGGCTTCTCGGCGGAGTTGGGAAGGAAGCAAGGTGCGAACGTCTGAAGTTCGCTGGAGTTGTGGTGGTCTGAGGAACCGTGAAGAGAGACGACGAGATGTACGTCTTTTATAGGCCGGAAGAATGGCGGGAGGGGTGTAGCGGCGAGGGCGGAGAAAGGAAAACGGCGGGAAGGATGGGGGCGAGTCGGCTTCTGTCGCCAACAGGCTAGTCCACTCGCCGAATTCTCGTCGTCCGGCGTCCCCAGGGCGTACCCGGGATCCTGGGTTCGGCCTGGGTAGTCCGGACCAAAGTTGACCCAAATCCGGCCGAAAACAGGTCCCTGGGTAAGCTACTGGGCCGATTTTCGGCGTCCGGACGTAATTTCGGCGTCCGGATCGGCCTCCTGGGTAGGCGAGTGGAGATGCTCTAAGTTGTTGGTGCACATAGGTGAACCCTAGTTGTTCTAGGTTGTGCTTGACAAAGTAAACGCTAGTTTAACTCCGTCATTGTCAAGCCACTTTCGAAAAAGTTTTAATCGCTTATTCACCCCCTCTAGGCGACATCTGTATCCTTTCAACAACCTTAGCTCCTCGTCCTACGCCGCCTCGGCTTCGCGCTCGTCCGACTCCACGCCGGCATAGTTGACACGAGCCAGCGGTGAGGCACTTCAGCCGGTGAAGCGGGAGGCCGACACGCCGGTGCGCTCGCGCCGAGGAAGCGATTGCGCGGAATCATCATCAACGAGCCCCGCGCGTCGTCGCTGCCGACCGGCCGTCTCCGCCTGCTTCAGCCGAAGCCGGCGAACTGGGCAGTGCCCGTCGACAAGGACTCCTTCGCCATCAAGATGGAGCGTTCTTTCCAGGACGTGGTGCCGCTGTCGCTGATGCCAGAGCCGGACCTCCTCGCCTGGTCCAGAGCGGACTGGGAGAACGATGAGGCACACTGAGTTCAGCGCCAACAGGAGGAGGCCGAGCGCCAGGCCATGGCTCGCCGCGAGCTCGCCTACCATAGCGCGCCGCTGGTCGTCCTCGACGACGACAACGGCGCTGCCCCCTCACCGCCGTGGCATTACGGCGACGCCGGCCAGGGCAGCTCGCGCCCCCCGCAGTCGCTGAGTGACGACGATGACAACGGCAAGGCAGACCCCGACTACATGGTGTTCTATCGTAACTTCGACATGTGAGCAACATTCGGCGGCATCGGCGTTGGCCTTTTCTTTAGTTTTTTCTTTTTTAGTAATTTGCTGTAATATGTATAAACTTGGCTAATATTAATGAAGTCGCTATAATTTTTTTCAATATTTGCTGAGTTTGTATGAAATTTGGCCAAACTCAAGAACTCGGTCTGAAATACTGGTCGTTCCGGAGCGAAAGTTATATTTGTGTGACGCTCTTTAGTTCCGGATTTTGGTCCGAAAATGTCAAGGTCCGAAAATGTCAAACAAGTGGAGGTGCTTAAAGTCTAAACCCGCCCTTCACGTCGTCTCCTCCCAGACCCAGCCCATAGTGCCCACCCCCGGACAACCCTGAATCCCCAAAGGCCTTGCCTTTTGCTGCCCCATCGCGAGATCTTGCTGCCCCGGCGAAGTCCCGAAGGCGCGCCTCGGATATGGCCGGTGCGGACGGGCAGTTTTTGGCGGTGCGGTTGGCCCTCCTGGGGCGTGCCCGGCGGCCCCCTGGCAACGAAGAAGGGCAGTGCCCACCGGTTATTGAAGACCGGCGCCGCTATGCACCTCTCCGGCGCCGAGGGTCTCCTGCTAATAGCGTGCCCGGCGAGCTTCCGTAGCGATGAAGTGAGGTGCGGTACAGCACCGCGCGCAGCAGATCTGGAAGACCGGGGGCGACGAGCAACTCGACGGCGGCGCCAACGATTTCCTGCTGGCGAGGTCCGGCGTGCGTGTCGCGCTCCTGCCATCAAATCTGAGGCGGCCCATCTCCAGCGGTAGAGGTGAGTCTCTTCCCCTCCTACGGGCCCTAATAAGGCCCATTCTCTCTCTCGCGGCCTTTTCCCGTTGGATAATCTTTTGTAAATTTGAAACCACGTTTTAATGGGCCTGAACCCCATAAGACAGATGATTTTGCCGAGCATTTTTTCTAAATTTTTTCTCCGAGGGAAACTTGAAAGAAGCCGAAATTGATCTCTCGTGAACACTGCGCTTCTTACTCGGCACAATTCATTCGCCGCACCATGAGAACGTTTTTGAATTGGGCAGTACTACGCGTCCCCCGGGGATAAAAATTTCTGATCCCCCGGGTCCTCTTGCTGACGCGTGTCCACCTAAATCCCTTTTTTGCTACACTCAGACCAACATTTGCTACATACGCCCCGCTTTTGCTACACTGTAGCAGAAAACGGTTTGACCCAGAAATAGAAAAATAGATTGGACCTCGTCGGAGAGTTCGCCGGAGACCTCGCCGGAGACCATGTAGCAAATTTTTTTAACTAATGTAGCAAAATCGACTTTGCCGGAGAATCGCCGGAGACCTCGCCGGATACCTCGTAGCAAGAAGTTTGTGCTATTGTAGCAAAATCATAAAACATATGTAGCAATATAATTATGTTAATGTAGCAAAAGTCGACTTCGCCGGAGCAAAAACTTGTAAGAAAAAAATTCAATGTAGCAGCGCCGCTCGCCGCAGGTAGCAACACCAGAACCCGTATGTAGCAGGACCGGTCGCCATGTGTAGCAGAGCCTCTCGCCGAAGGTAGCACTACCGCTCACCGCAGGGTAGCAACGACTGTCGCCATATGTAGCAAGACCCAAATACGCTTGTAGCACCGCCGCCAGTCGCTTGTAGCACCGCCCCCAACCACATGTAGCAAACCTCGACGTCATAGGTAGAAGCAACGGTAGCAGTAGGCAGCAGCGTCGCCAACCCTATGTAGCAAACCTCGACACCGTAAGTAGCAGCGTCGGTGGCCTTCGGTAGCAACGCAGGTGGCCTTCGTCATGGAGGAGTTGGGGGCAAAGGGGTGAGATCACTCCGGCGAGAGAAACGGCGAGGACGAGGGAAGCGAGCGTGCAGGGAATCTACTCTGGCGAGGGTAACCGCGAGAGGAACGGCGTGGCGCGCGCGGCTGAGCGGCACAATGGATCGGCGAGCTGGACGGCAAGGGTCCGGGGCGGCGTCGCGGCGAGGGGACGGCGTCGCGGCGAGGGCGCGGCGAGGGTGTAGCTACTCCGTCAGCCTACGGTAGCAATTTTTGGCGCCGCTTGTATCCATGGTTGATGCCTCTGTAGCAATAAAATCAACGATTATAGCAACATCCTCTGCAGCTTGTAGCCAGTGGTGATGCCCGTCCTTCCAGAACCGACCCCCTCTCCACCTCACCTCTTGCAACGCCAACGACAACGAGATTGGAGCTCTCGCGCGTGGAGATGGAGAGGCTGGTGCTAGTGGCGAGGGGGTCTGAGGAGGCCGCGTTCTGATGTGGAGATGCTCTGGAGCTAAAGCTACTGTGGGGATCTAGCGAGAAGATTGGAGTTTGGAGGGCATCGCTGGGCTAGGTGTGGAGCGTGGAGGGAGAAGGATGAGAACCAGAGGTTGAAGACGAGGGAACACACGGGGAAGAGATAAGGTTGGGGTGATGTGGGTCCTGCGCGGGAGACGTGCCCAGCTCATAGGGCGTTGCGTGCGGTACAGCGGTAGAGACCCAGATGTTGATCCCGATCCGACGGTGCTCGGCCCGGAGGACAGGATGATGCAATCCCCCGGGGGAATTGTATCATTTTCCTTTTGAATTCCTTTCTCAGCAAGACAATCCCCTCTCCATATAAACACCACCATAGTTATATCCTCCCAAACCCCTCATCTGCTTCCGATTCAGCACTTGCTCGCCGAGCGCACCCGCACCTTCTACTCGCTCGCTCCCACCCCATCCTCCTCCAGATGCCGGTAAGCTTTCTCCAGTTCCTCTGTGCTGTGGTCTGGAGTGGGTTGTGCGATCACCGAGTCTCTAATGAATCGCCAGACGAATGCTGTTTAGTTCGTCGATTTCATGCTCTGTCTCCTTTTTTTTTCGAGTTGTGCAAGCAGGAACGCCGTAGTGCCGATCACCTTGGTGTTTGGCTGATTTGTTTTGCATGAGTTAACGCTTCTGATCCTATCCACTGTTTGATCTGCGCCCGTTGTGCAAGCAGGAATGCTGTAGTCTTCTGTCCTGGGGGGTTTCCTGCATTAGTATACGCAAGCCATGCGCTCTGACTGTTTCATAGGTACCGACGTTGTGATTCGATACTACACCTGGCCTCCTTCCCAATGCACGAGATGCCCTCGTGTGCCTCCCAGAAGTAGGAATTAAAACTCTAGATCGGTGATTGAAACATTATGACCCGTGCAATTTTATACCAGTTTGAATTGATGTATCATTTTTTATTTGTGCTGTGAACCTCTTATGTTTGCTGATTTCGTAGGTAGTTTCGACAACAACTTTCTAGTACTTATCCTTCGAACTGGCTTATTGACTATGATCTGGGGCTGTGTTTTGGATTTCTCAGAACGAGACCCACACTGTAATTCGCACCTAGCACGTACATGATTGGTTATTTCACAGGTAGTATGTAGAGTTCAACTGTTATGTGGATCATTGCAGTTTTGTGTAGGATTGGATTGTAAGCTGTATGGTTCTTACTTTCCAGTGGCTAGTCAGAATACCTTCGTGGCTCTGCGTTATTTGAACACTCTTTTTTCTCAGTTTTGCACGAGTAAACGCAAGCCATGCGCTCTGATGCTTACCTGCTCATCGATTAGATAAGTTTGGCCGTTTTGATTTCATACTGTCCCGCACCCCCATCCCAATGCATGAAATGCCCTCGCCTCCCTCCCTTACATTCAGTCAGGATGCTTGTAGCCCACACCAGCTTTGGGTTTTCTGGTTTTCTGTATGAATTCAAGCTGTAGATATGCGTTTTGAACTTTGTGACCCCCTGCAACTTCGTGTCTACTGTAGGTATCAATTTTTGTTGGGCTGTGAACCTCTAGTGCGGTACACTGTAATTCACACCTAGCACATAGTTATTGGTGTATGATGATGCATCGGTTTTTGTTGGATTGTTTTCGTGGCTCTGTATTCTATAAGGCGTTATCTAAACATATTTTGGTTTGCTATTGCATGGTCAATTTTTTCTGACACACTTGTACTCTCAATGAAGAGACTAGGGTGGAAATCGGTCCCAGGGCTATCTACCATCTTACCTGTTACACCAGCAGCGTCGAAGCCCAACAGGAGGTTGCCCCCTCCAGAGCAGCAGACCTATGGCCAGATGTTGGAGGTGACACAATCTAATTCTTGTAAACATGCAATCAGTTATAGTTTCTGGTGATGTAGTTTTTTGTATCGTGACCTGATAGTGGATAGTATTGCTTTGTAGACTCACTTTGCATTGGTAATTGTAATGTTATGGTAATATTATGTTACTTTATTCATCTCTCTCATTAATACTTGCCACATCATCATACATGTTAGCACTCAAGTTACTCCCACTATGAGTAGTCTTATTTTAGGGTATAAAAGAACACCTTAGTTAATGCATCTTATTAAAGTAAAATGATATCTGAAGAGGATTTGCCAATTTAGTTGCAACTATTATACACAATTGCAGCTATAAAGATTATCTCTTCTATTTCCTACCAGATAAGACATGTGCTCTTATTTCCTGATTTATTTGTGGTATGGACAGATGCATCTCTTTAATTTAGGTTAAGATTTATTTCATGTTTTCTTGTAACATCTTCAAGGCCCTACTGCATTACTTGGTACTATTGAAGAATACATCTCAAAGTAATGTAGCAATTTCTCTTTATTTTAGGATGAGGGTAAGGGTTTTGTTCAGTATGTTGATGGGAAAAATCAGTTTCCTCACCCGCCCCGTCAAGAGAAGTTGGTTCTTGAGGTTTGTGGAATAGTCTTCTGTTAACTTGTTATGAATAACCTTGTTTTTCTTCCGGATTCCATGTGGAATAGCCTTCTGCTGTTAACTTGTTACCAATAGCCTTGTTTTTCTTCTGAGTCCATGTGGAATAGCCTTCTGTTCTTAACTTGTTATCAATAGACTTGTTTTTCTTCTGAATTCATGTTCACGCTTTCCATGTAGATTGCTGAGAAGAAAATTTCACTGGAAGAACAGATTGATGTGGTAGAGCAGAAGATCAAGGACGCGGTAGCATCTACTGAAAAGACACCAGAAAAGAAACTCAGCAAGATGGGGAGTGACAAAAGTTTCCTGAAGAAAGTTTTACTGGCGCGCAACTTTGACCAATCTGAGGTAGAATTAAGGCACAATGCTCTTTTTGTTGTCTACTGTCTTTGTTTTTTCTTGACTGTTAGTACTAGCGACTGGAAATTGGATCTGTTCCCAGTCCAATTAGTTGTCCGTATTATGGCTGTCTTTTTCTGCAATATTAGTGCATTGTTGATTAAGATTGCTGATAATGATGTTATCCTGTTTTCGGAGGTACCCTTACTCAGCTGTGCCATAACAATAATATCAGCTGTAGCTTTTATTATATAGCTATATGTTGAAATGGATTAGTAATTTTTCTGTTTGAACAAAGGCTATTATATAGCTAAGTCTTGGAGTAATTTTTGTGCGAGTTAACTTAGTTCTTACTGTTCTTGTTATTGCAGTAAAGACTATCGCTCAATTCGCCAACCAATCTAAGTGCAAAGGTAATATCTAGGCTTGGCCTTTAATGTTCGAATATGATTGATTTCACTGTTGGATTCCTCAAAATGATGTTGCATTTGTTAATCTTGGTCATGATTTGGTGCTGTGACATCCGTTTGAAAACACCTGTAGATTAGATGGAAATCATAGTATTGACAGAGCTGTCTTGTCAGTTAAATGTTCTTGATATATTAATCTGCATGATTGGATTTTGGTGTAGCGACATTGCATCTCTTCCTGTTTAGGAGCAGGCACAGATTTATTATGAGGTGTTGCTTATCATGTCCTAAAACATTACCTCTTGACAATAATGATGTTCATAGAGCTTTAGTTACAGAATTACTCCCTCTGCTCCAAAATATAAGATGTTTTATCCTTTTTCTGAAATGCATCTATCTAGACACCTTTTAGTGTGTAGGTTTTAAGAAAAATGAATGAAGCTACATATTAAAAGGCATCTAGATACATGTGTTCCAGGAAAATGCTAGAACATCTTATATTTTGAAACGGGGGGAGGAGTATCTGTCATGGATATGTCCTTAATGTTTGAATCTCTTATTGAGTAGCTTTGTCACACCGCTTTTGGTATTTTTTTAGAATGGCTTTATCTCTTATAGAGGAATAAGAATACTACTCCCTCCGTCCATAAAAGGATGTCGGGAGGTACAATTTGCAAAAAGAACCTACCACTTGTCCCGACAAACCAATCCCTCCCTCCCCTTTCCCCTCCCTCTGTCTCGTCGTTGTACCCCCACTCCGCCGAGCTCGATTTCGCTGCTCCTCGCCGCTGGATCTCGCCTGCGCCGCTCGCCGGCACTCCGCTCGCTTGCCCCGCATGTGTCGGTCGCCGCTGCTCCCTTCCTGGCTGCCTCGCCCTTGAGTAATCCCTAGCGGCCACCGAAGCTTCCACCTTGGGGACAAAGGTACTACCTTTGGCGTACATGGAGGTTGTGGCTAGCCACCATCTAGATAGCTTCCACCATGCCAGCTCCTCTACAGCGCTTCTAGATGGCCTGCACGCGGCGGCACGCCTCTGCCTGCTTCCATCCCAGGGCTTCTCGGTGGCCTACACGCAGCGGCGCGGCCCATCCCCTGACGAGCTGCCATGTACTGCCCCCTAGTTCGAACTGGCTCGCGCACGCCCTGCCTCTCCCAGCGGTCTGCACGACCTGTACACGGCGGCGCGTCGTTAGTCCTCGCCTCCTGCGCCCCTCGCCCCTCAGCTCCTCTGCGCTGCCTCCATTCCATCCAGGAACTGATTCCATCTACAGATCCCCTCCTCTCAAGGCCAGTCGACCTCAATTCCATCCAGGAACTGATTCCATCTACAGCTCCCCTCCTCTCAAGGTAATAGTCCCTGGTAATAATTTCTGATTTTCTTGTTTAGGAATTACTAGGATCTTGGACGACGAAGACTGTTTAAGTATCCATAGGATCTAGGAATTACAATTGTTCTTTCATTGACTGCCTTTGTGATTCCTGAGTAATTTAGACATGTTTAGCTGTTTGAACCTTGTCTTGTACTCCTGAGTAAACTTGTTATTGTCACTGTATTCTGATTCATAGTGTTACTGCCACTGTATTCTGGAATATTTTAGACATGAATGCAGCAAGGCAGAGGAGAAGTAGCACTGTAGTTGTGTGTGCTATTTGTCAAGCTACGGTTATATGTGCTGGTTGTCAAGCTTCATGACCATAGTACAAAATGCAAGTGTGACTATTAGCATATTCAAACTGAATAATACTCAAACTGAGTTCTAAACTACAGGAACTTGATTGATTCAAGTTAACTCTTCCAGGCCTCAATATCTTCAACAAGCAGATCAAGGGGAACAAGAGAGATCATTCAGTTAGGCGTCCGTTTGTTCCAACACACCACAGAGGAAAGCAATTGTATGTTCAGGCAAACTGACAGCCCATACTACGGGGCTTCATAAAGAAACCAAGTGAGTTCTTGCTTCTTGTACTGTCGTGGGATTTGCTATCAAATCTGAGGTAGAACTGAGAGTCTGTAACTAGTGAGTATATTACCAATGCAGCTGGTGCCAACATTGTGACAGAGGGAGTATTTTCTTGAACATTGTGTAGCTGGTATTAAACATCACAAGATGTAAATTTTCTATATTGCTGCAAATAACTGTAACTAGTGAGACTGCATTGAGTACTTGAGTACTTTGCATATAGAAGAAAACCATAGCTATTACAAATTCAGTTTCCAAAGTCATACTGCAGTTTCCAAATTCATAGTGCTATGACAAATTCAGTTTCCAAAGTCATACTGCAGTTTCCACATTCATAGTGCTATGACAAATTCAACGATAGCTATGCATAGCTATTACATAGATACACATTGTCATTCTGAACAATTACTAGGAATTGTACTCTCCTATACAATTGTTTGACATTCCTCTCCTATAAAAGATACTCTCCTATACCTCTCATGCTTCTATCTCTCCTCCTTCTATAAGTGCTTTGGTTTGTGCAAGTAGCTCTGCGGTGATAGATATAGCATTTTGTAGCCTGACGTCTTCTTGTTGGCGTTCCTTGTTGTGCGGGGGGTCGTAGCGTATTGCTCCTCCTACCTTCATAACCTCAGCCATACAGTACTGAAGTGTTATGAAGCTTCGAGCTAGTTTGTCAACATCATAGTTGTGAAATTCTTCCTCTACATCCTCTATCAACTCTTTGATACTTGCCGGTGCTCTGGTGTCAGTGAGGGACTGGAGCGACCTAAAGAAACACAAGTCCAGGACATTCATGTCCGGACTGTTTGGAGGTTGTTGTATCAACTCGATGTCCAGATCTGTCTCGGCTACTACCTGTCGAAAAACCTCATCACTAGGGAGGAGATGAGGTTTTGCGTTGTCTTGTTGTATATAGATTGTTCTTCCTACATCCTCGTCAGGCCACCTTTCTTGGATTGCTGGAATTACTTTCTGACACAGATACTCCCTCATAACATCACGTGTAACTTTCACCGGTTTCAATTCAAGTGTTCCCTTATCTCTATTTTTACTGTTCTTTTGAGCCCGTGTCTCTTGAACAAAGGCCCAAGTACCAATCTTTCCATCGAATGTGACCTCTCCAACTTCATTATACCTTGGCTTCGCCACAGCTGTCAAGAACATCACCTTCCCAATGTTGTTCTTATTCTGCACCGTGCGAAATGGTCGAGGTTCGTCGGGAAGTAGGTAGTAGTTGTTATTTTCCTTTGTCATGTAGAACCATTTTTCGTCAATATGGACAATGTTGTCCATTTTCTTGAAGAAAGGACGAGGAGTTGTCAACCGGTCCTCGTCGAGCACCGAGACACAGAACTCCAGTCTCTTGAGCTTGTTTGCTGGCGTAATCAAAGGCTTCAACCGGCTGCTGTGTCTTGTTAGGTATCCCAACTGGAACCTAAGGTGTAAAGTTGAGTGGCTCACACCCAATGATCTTGCTAGACCTCGAATGGTCTTCCTTTTGTTGAGTGGTATTGTCGCCACCCTCGGTAGATCCAGATCTTTCTTTTTTCGGCCAACATTGCCCTTCTTCTGGTTTGAAACATCAACTTCTTCATTTCGTTCAATCTGTCCCTGGGCTTTGGCCCATATTCTTTCAACAGTTCGGACACTTGTATTTAGCATACATGCAATGAGGTCCTTGTCCGTTGTTTCTATTCCTCCATCTCTACTCTTAATTACTTCCAACGCAAAATATACACCAAACCTTTGCTCATTTGTTAGTTCTGGTTTTGGATGACCAACATCTTGAGCATCTTCTTCTTCTTCTGCATCCAAATCGGGAGCAACATCTTCTTGGGCAGCAAAATCTCGAGGGATCTCGTTCAAGTCAAGAGCGAAAGCTTCTTGGCCATCCAAATCAGGAACAACAACTTCTTGGGCAGCAAAATCTCGAGGGATCTCGTTCAAGTCGAGAGCAACAGCTTCTTGGGCATCCAAATCAGGAGCAACACCTTCTTGGGCAGCAAAATCTCGAGGGATATCGTTCAAGTCGAGAGCAACAACTTCTTGGGCATCCAAATCAGGAGCAACAACTTCTTGGGCAGCAAAATCTTGAGGGATATCGTTCAAGTCGAGAGCAACAGCTTCTTGGGCATCCAAATCAGGAGCAACAGCTTCTTGGGCAGCAAAATCTTGAGGGATATCGTTCAAGTCGAGAGCAACAGCTTCTTGGGCATCCAAATCAGGAGTAACAGCTTCTTGGGCAGCAAAATCTTGAGGGATCTTGAGGGAGTAGGTATTATGCAGGGCAGTACACATTCCTGTAAAAGAACGATATTGGGAGCATGACATTGTTTGTTTTGAGAACAAGAATACACTAGATGAATCGAGCATAGTAACTTACCATGTACCAAAGGTTCAGAGAATATGTCCTTTTGACACATCCTGTTATATTTCCACACATCCAATGCACTACGGGGTGCCTCCTTCCTCTTGGAAACCAGTTTACATAGTTGTGTTTCATCGTGAATTTGTTTTATCATATAGCTGTGCAAAGAGAAGATTAAATATTATTGACATTATTAATTCATCCTTGTAGATCAGGGACAATTGAAACTTACGCATTGGAGAGCACTATTTCCTTATCAAGTTTCAGCATTGTCGTGAATGGATGGTATCTTCTTCTCTGCAACATGAATAATGCATATGAGTAGCTTGTCTAAATTTCAAAGTAAATAATTAATTTCCAGCAAATGCATATCAGTAAATGCATATGACATTTGCAGCACCTACATAAATGCATATGACATTTCAAAGTAAATACTGAATTTCCAGCACCTACATAAATGCACCTATTTCAAAGTAAATACTGAATTTCTAGTAAATGCATATAACGTTTGCAGCACCTACAAAGTCTGAACATCTTTGCCTAGTAAAACTCATCTCATTTGACTGATTACTTTTTGGATAATTTATTTCCTGTGTGTATGTCATGTGAGAACTGGGATTTTCAAATTTTGAATTGATGAAGACTGTTTCATGTACTCATTTGCTCAACCTGAACATATTTGCTAGAGTACTCTATCACCCTGACAAAGACCAGGCCTCTTAATATATATACCCAGCTCAAGTTATTTTGCTGAGTACTCTTTATTCAATGCATCAGGAAAGCATCAATGTTGCGATCAACTGATTCTGGGTGTTCAGGAAAGCATCAGTGGGATACATAGGGGATTTTTTTCTTGGGGTGGTGGCAACTTCACCATGTTGGTGCAGTTATTCTTTGCACTGCTAGTACTCGCAGTCTGCAATCCTTTATTCATATAAATTCCCCATATTTTGCAGCAGCAAATGAGTTACAGAATTGGTTGAATGTCTGGGACATGACTGGAGTAACAAATGAGTTTTATTTTATTTTTAAGGTGAGCTGATGCCATGTGTGATCTGGTCAATATGGTGGAAAGCACGTACTGATTGTTTTCTCTTAATGCAATAGCATACAAATCAAGATTTGAAACAAATGCTAGAAGAAGGGCTCACCAGACTTCACCAGGTTGGACCAAGGTGAGCACATAGAGCATATGACATTAGGATAAGAGACTTAATGTAGGATCAGATCACACTTTATATATTCATGGTGTTCTGTAATTCCAAATTTCTTTTCCAAAGTTTGACATTCCACAATAACATTTACTCATTCAGAAATATGGAGTAATATCTTACACAACTACACACAGGGACACACACAAGCACATGGTAAATTGCATCAGTATTATCTTTCTCATCATGAGGATGTCTTTTTAGTTTTCTGATAATGATGCCATGTCAATTAGCTTGAGTTACAACCCCTGTCTTTATATACAAGGATCCAATATGCATTAGCTTTCTAATTTTATAACTAGCATGATGCCAACATAACAACAGCTCATGTCTTTATATACAAGGATAAATACTCCAGTGATAGTAAACATATTTCAGTAATCATACAAGGATAATCTAGTGACAGATTAAGATGTTTTGATTGCATGGACCAATAATAGTAAACATATTTCAGTAAACACTGTACTAACATATTTCAGTCAATTTTCTGAAACTCTGAATTTGAGCTCTGTTCTAACTTGTACCTTGTTCTTATTCTTATTCAGAAACAGCAGGGGAGAAGCAGCAGCAAGCTCCACTAGCGGACCACGACCGCGAGGCAAATCAGCTAGTAATCGCGAGGGGAAAAGGCTCCTGGAGGATTAGAATTACACCCTGAAGATTTTTACTGGCTTGGGGAAGCCTGAGGAGGTGTGACCGAGTTGAATTCGAGTGGGGAAGCAGCGCCCGGAGTGGGAGGAGACGCCTCGGTCTCCAGGGCGGACTAGAATAGGAAGACGGAGGGCGCAGAGTGCCAGGAACCTGGAAGAGGAGGACAGAGGGCGCCGAGGTCCTCGACGACCTTCTTCATCAGGCCCGTCAATGGCGGAGGGCGGGGAGGACGACTCCGTGGAGATCGAGCACCAGCACGTACTGGAATATGAGGAAGAAGGGCGCGGAAGGACGGGAATCTGGAGGACGGAGGACCCGAAGGTCCTGGAGCTCGAGCTCGTCGGGCCCGTCGATGGCGGAGGGCGGGGAGGACGGCTCCGTGGAGATCTAGCGACTGGAATAGGAGGAAGAAGGGCGTGGAAGGCGGGGAACCTCGAGGAGGAGGGCGGAGGACAGTGGACGCGAAAGTCCTGGAGCTCGAGCTCGTCGGGCCCGTTGATGGCGGACGTCAGGGAGGACGGAGGTGAAGATCGTTGTTTGAATTTCGAAATTTAGTCTTGATTTGAAGCGTTCTGAATGTTTCAGGACTTTTTTGCAAAAACAAGTTTGAACTAACCCTCCGACATCCTTTTATGGACGGAGGGAGTAGTACATAATAAGATCAATAATTTCTTTTTGCAAAATATCTGTGACATGTTTTATTATCTTTGCAAAACAGCTGTGACAGATGTTTTGCAAAACAGCTTTGTACAGTATATGATTAATTCTCACCAACCTTGTACTTCTACTATGCTTTCATATTTTCTATTGTTTGGATTCTTTCTGGAAGCCTATTTTGGAGCAATTGTTGATTGCTATTTTGGTTTGTTCCATATGGCATTGCATCATGTAACATTTGTCAGGATCTGTCTTTGTTTCAGATGTGAGTGCTAAAACGCCTGAAGTGAAAAGTGTTCGTGGTGAGGGTGCAAACGTGCTCCTGGTTTCAAAACTCCTTCATTCAACAATAGGAATAATTCTAGCCTAGCTTTCTAGAAATATCAATGTAATAAATCTTTGGTGGTTCTATAAACCAAGAGAGCTGTTGGGAGGTAAGAAAACCCAGACTTTGCTGTTATTCTGTTATTAGAGAAACAAATTTTTTTTTGCGAACGAAACAATTCTAGCTTAGCTTTCTGGAATAATCGATGTAAACCAGAGAGGGGTGGGTGGGTGGTTATATCAGTATCATTTTTTTTTGTTTGGATCCATTCTGGAAGCCTATTTTGGAGCTATGGTTGATCACTATTTTGGTTTGTTCACAATATATCATTTGTCAGATCTATCTTTGTTTCAGTGTCATTTGTCTTTTTGCTTATGCAAATCTTGTAGCCTGACTGGTGGTTATGTTAGCTGGTCACGTAAAGGGTGCACACTTAAGTGTAACTCTTGACATGTATTGAATGACGACAGTCTGCAAGTAATGGAGAAACCTTTTGCTTCCGAGTAGTGCAATAGTTACTTATCTGCTAGAAATGGAGAATATTCGTCTCCCCAGCAGATTGGGGCCGCAAGTGGATTTTTTGTAAGATTGAGGAAACCACACGCGGTATGACACACATACTAGGAAACATATACATGACCGTATATCTATTCACATACGATATGGTCATGTATTTTAACACCAGCCTGAAAATGGGTGTGCTACGAAGGGATTGTCATGAAAATTTAAGAGTGTACTACAAATGCAATTAAGCATCTTTTAAAACTTTACAGAAAAATTCTGTCATTTTTTGAATTCTCTAATCAAATTTTCGTTGGAACAAATTTGAGTAGAAAAAACTATACAAAAAATTGCTCAAAAAACTGAACAAAAATCATTAAAACTTAACTCTGAAAAAAATAATAGAGAAAAAGGAAACTGGGCTGTTTTGCGCCCTATAGAGCCTTTACCGCACGCGCGGCCCAGCGCTCTTGTGGCCCAGCGCAGCTGCTCTCTCGCGCTCTTGCCCTAGGCCTATCTGCCGCGCGCCGGTGACGCCCTGCGCGTCTCTTTGCAGCCCGCCAACGGCCTAGAGCCTGCCACCGCCCTTCCCCGCGGAGCCGCTCCATCCTGGCCGTCCATTCAGCGTACCCTAGATCTAACGGTCACGCGCGGGTTTCGGCTGAACAAAAACCAGCAACGCGCAGCCCATCCCTCTAACCCTAGTCATTTGCCCCCCTTACACCCCGTCCCTCGCTCCTCTCTCTCTCTAGCGGCTACGCCGCTTGGTCCGAGGCGAGGCGGCACCGCCCGGCATCGCCGACGGTCCCCTCCCTCTCCAGCGCGCTAGCTCCTCCCTCCCCTTTCTCTTCCCAGTCCCCTCCCCCACTACCCCACACGACCATGGCGAGGCAGAGAGAGAAGGAGAGGAAGCGGCGGCGCTCCCTTGGCTCCTTGCCGACGAGCGCATCCACCCGCGGGTGGGTGCGCCGCCATCAAGTGTCCAAGTGGAAGCGCCCTTTGCCGGCGACGGCCCGGTTCCTTTTCTTTTTTCGATTTGGTTTTTCTCTATGGGGATCTCTAGGCTTTGGGGATTTTCTCTGTGGGGATTTGAGGAGTGGATGGGGGCTTTTGGGTGCTGGATCTGAGAAGAACTAGGGTTAGGGTTTCTTTGGGGATGAACATTTCGACACAGGATCTGGGGATTTCGCGTTTAATCTTTTCGATCTATCTTGCTTTGCCCCCGAAAGGGTTAGTTCTTCTTCTAGATGTTTCCATGTGATACCCATCTAGATCGAGCGGAACGACGCGGCCATAAGGCAGGCACACTGTAGATCGAGGATTTGACTTTTTGATACCGGTGCTAGTGCTGGTGCTGGTAGCCATGGGGAAAGAGGGCGACGACGTGGGTGTGCGGTGGTGGTGGCGCTTCCCGTCGGCTCACGCTAAACCCTAGATCGGTAGGAATTTTGGTGGGGCGAGCGGCACTGCGACTAACCTCGTGACGCGTGCTGCCGGTGCCCCACCTCTTTATATAGCACGGCGATAGGGACCCACCAACCATGATAAGGTTGGACGCCTCTGATCAGGACGCGGTTGAGGGACTCCGTTCGGGCCGTTGGGCTCGAACGGGGAGAGATCAATCTATCAATCTAACATTATTCACATATGTCATGTACTCTAACACCAGCCCTTTGGTCGAAAATGGGTGTGCTACGAAGGGACTGTCATGAAAATTTAAGAATAGAGTAGATGACAATCCTTTTGTAAAGATGTCTACGAATTGAGAAGGTCTCGGAATTGCACCTTACCTATGGTGACATGATTAGGAATGTAAACGGGTTGGATCGCATCGGATCGGATAATCCCCTCTCTATTTTTTTATCATATGTTTTTGCCAGATTCGGAGCGGATCAGATAATGGCCGAACTACGGATTTAGAGCAAGACTCGGACCGAAAACGAATAAGAGTTATCAGATAAATAGGTGCAAAAAGGCATAACTTTATTTTCACCATTCAAACGATATGCATAATTTTCTACATAAGTTGCGTTGTTGTGCTGCCGTGCCTATGACTGATGGGTAGACGAGCAATTGAATAGCAATGGTTGTTCTTGTTTCATATGTGTATAGATGAACAATGGAGGAAGTGTCAGATTTTGGGGAAAGTGAAAGAGATACACAAATGTACGGTGATTCCAACGTACATGGAGTGAGAGGGATACATAGTGCAGGTCCTACTATGCTCGAATTAATTATAATGGAAGACATTAATTACTTGCAAATCCATGTATGATTGGGTATTCATGGTGGTCTAAAATAATTTAATCGAATAATCCTAATTGCGAAGAACAAGAACGGATAATCCATGAAAAATAGTATAGGAAAATATACACACCATCATAGGGAGGAAATTCCCTAAGGAAAATAGCCTTAGGAAATTCCCTTTTTATTTTGTGTGTTTGTCTTTTTTTCACCACAATAAGGCTCTTTATATATGGGAAAATATAGGACTCCCTTTCCTCGAGTCCCTATATGTGAGACTAATAAAGGAAAAAAAGAGGAGGAGGAGAGGCAGCCGGCGCTGGCTGGGCCGCCCGTGCACGCCATCCTGCCTGCGGCCTTGCAGCCTGCGCGCCATGGGTGGGCCTGGCCGCCTGCGGCCTGCCAGCATGAGGCGCGTGTTGGCCACTTGGGCTGATCGCGGCCCACTATCTGCTCCGCCTGTTGCCTGCCTGTGCGCTGCCGCCCACGATGGGCCAGCCCGCCTGTCGCTGAGGCAACGTCCGCGGCTACCACGCGCGTGCGCGCTCCTGTGTCCGCTCGCTCGTTCGCGTGTGCCTTACTCAGCTACTAGCCGGGGGTGGCCTTCCTCTTCACTAGGGATGTAAATGGTATGAATAATTTTCGCTCTGTATTCGTATTTGTATTCGTATTTGATTTTAAGGATATGCTATGGTATTTTTAGATATTTGACAAATATAAATACGGATGCGGATATTTATCGAGCGGATATCCGACGAATATGGTATCGAATATGGTGTTGATGATATCCAATGGATAAGGATAATCAATATTTTATACGGATTATCTGAGGTACTTAAATAGAATAATCCGATAAATTTAGCACAATCCCAATTTCTAGAAGTGTATCGACTAGCTATGCATGTTATATTATGTTATTATCAATCTTGCAATTTCATACTACTGTTATCTAGTGTTACACATTTTTTTTTCATTTCTTTTGCATAAACTAAATAATTTTTTTATGTGTATTTGTTCGATTATTCTCTTTCGATCCGATTCTGCTCTGAATCCGCTTCGTATCCGCAATCCGATATAGTCCGCATTCGAATTCGTATCCGGCTATTAACCGCTCTGATCTGAATCCGTAAAAAAATATGGTAAAGAATATGATAATAGCAATATCCAATCCGATCCGATCCGTTTACATCCCTACTTTTTGTAACATCCTGATTTTTATGGGACCAATTTTTTTTAAGCGAAGGATGTTGCAATGTAATAAAATAAAAGAATATTTTATTCGAAGTTTCTAGATATTATTTCCAAACTATTTAGAATTATTTTATCCGCAAGACCAATGACACAATTGATCAAGAAGGAGAAAAAGTTTGAGTGGACACCCTCTTGCGATACTAGTTTTCAAAAACTCAAAAAAAGATTAACGTCTGCTCCAGTTCTGATCTTGCATGATATCCAGAAAGATTTTGAAGTTTATTGTGATCCTTCCAAACAAGGTGTGGATTGTGTACTCATGCAACGGGGCAAAGTGGTGGCCTATGCATCGAGACAGTTACACCCGCATGAGGAGAACTATTCTACCCATGACCTGGAATTGGCTGCCGTGGTGCATGCCTTGAAGATTTGGAGACATTACCTTATTGGTAATCGTTGCGAGATATATACAAATCACAAGAGCTTAAAGTATATTTTCACTCAGCCTGATTTGAATCTGAGACAGAGGAGATGGTTGGAATTAATAAGGAACTATAACATTGGCGTCAATTACCACCCTGGTAAAGCCAATGTCATAGCGGATGTGTTGAGTAGAAAGGTTTATTGCAATAACATGATGATTCAGAAAGCTCAACCAAAGTTGCATGAGGAATTCAGAAAGTTGAACCTGAATGTTAGCCTCGCTGAGAATGAAGAGGTGCTAGAAGTGAAGTTCACTCTAGCAGATCAAGTTAGAGAAGCTCAGAAAAATGACAAGGCAATTGAAGAGATTTGAGCGAAGATCAAGTTAGGGAAAACACCTGAATACAAGGAGGATGAAAAAGGAAGCATTTGGTTTCGGAATCGTCTGTTGGTACCGGACCAAAAGGAGCTTAAGGATTCGATTATGAAGGAGGCACACGAATCAGCATACTCCATACACCCCGGGAGTACGAAGATGTACCATGATCTTCGAGACAGTTTCTGGTGGTCTAGCATGAAGCGGGAGATTGCGAAATATGTGTCTCAGTGTGATGTATGTCGAAGAGTCAAGGCTAAGCATCAGAAGCCTGCAGGATTACTTCGACCACTCAAGGTTCCTGAGTCAAAATGGGAAGAAATCGGGATGGATTTCATTATAGGACTTCCTAGGACATCGTCAGGATATGATTCTATTTGGGTCATCGTAGATCGATTGACCAAGTCAGCTCATTTTATTCCAGTAAAAACTAAGGGTGAGAAATTGGCCGAATTATACATTGCAAGAATTGTCTGCCTACATGGAGTTCCTAAAAAGATAGTGTCTGATCGAGGTACCCAATTTACCACCAGGTTTTGGAAGAAGGTACATGAGGTCTTAGGGACACAATTGAATTTTAGCACGGCTTATCACCCACAGATGAATGGACAGACTGAACGAGTGAACCAGATTTTGGAAGACATGCTTAGAGCATGTGCATTGACTTGTCAGCGCACTTGGGACAAGAGTTTGCCGTATGCAGAGTTCTCTTATAACAACAACTTTCAGGCAAGCTTGGAAATGTGTCCATTTGAATTTTTGTATGGACGGAAATGCCACACTGCCCTCAATCGACATGATGTGGGAGATAACCAGGTATTTGGACCTGATACCCTAGAGGAGGCAGATAAGCAAGTAAGGATGATTTAGAAAAGGCTAAGAGCTGCCCAATCTAGACAGAAAGTTTACGCCGACAAACGTCGTCATGATTTGGCATTTAAGAAGGGTGATGATGTGTACTTGAAGGTATCCCCACTTCACGGTATGCGCCATTTCGGACTCAAGGGAAAGTTGGCACCACGATATATTAGACCCTTTACAATAACATCCCGTCGTGGTGAGGTCGCATATGAGTTGGATTTACCAGAGAAATTACCTAAGGTGCATAATGTATTCCATGTGTCCCAGTTGAAGAAATGTTTTGCTAAGCCGGAGGAAGAGGCTCGGAAAACCTCTTTAGATGCTATAGATGTTCAAGATGACCTGACTTACGAAGAGTATCTAGTAAAAATTCTCGATGAGCGGTTAAAGACAACTAAAATAAATGTTATCAAGTTCTGCAAAGTCCAATGGAGCAATCACAACGAGGCGGAAGCGACATGGGAACGAGAAGATGCTCTCCGCGAGGAATTCCCAAATCTATTCTCTTAGGCCGAATCTCGGGGTCGAGATTCCCTGTATTGGGGGCATAATTGTAACATCCTGATTTTTGTGGGTCTATTTTTTTAAGCGAAGGATGCTGCAATGTAATAAAATAAAAGAATATTTTATTCGAAGTTTCTAGATATTATTTCCAAACTATTTAGAATTATTTTATTTGAAGGAATATTGGATCTGGTCTTGATTTGCCAATTCGTTCTTAATTTGGTTCTTGACAAAAATCACGTTGGATTTGAGTTTTGGGTTCAAGCACGTGAACGTGTCATGCATGGTTGTACCAGCATATCATGCCCTCTCCTATTATTTTCTATGGACGTGTTCTTCTCTATTTCTTTTGTAGTCTACCGATCCAAACTATCGGGCCAGTCAAGTAAAGCCCAATCGGACTAGGTAGCCCAACCAAATCGATTAGAAACCATTGATCAACCTTGCCTCTGCCTACAAAAGTTCCAAATCGGCGCCCGGCCTCTTGTTTTCCCTGCTCACGCCGCCACCTGAAACTTAGATTGGTTTCATCACAACGCCGCCAAGCTGCTGCGGACGCCGTGCTCGCGTTTCCGACGATTCCGACCGCAATAGGAGCTGTTGCCGCAACATGAACAAGAGGAGGAGCAACCCTGATTCTTGGATTCGGGAGGACAAGCTGTTGATCGCTGAAGACGTAAGAGGAGGAGCAAGCCTGATTCTTGGATTCGGGAGGACAAGCTGTTGATCGCTGAAGACGTACGCCGCGTCTACAACCCGATTTCTCAAGCGTTCAATAGAAAGCAGTACCGAGTAGGTCTAGTCGAGGCCTCGTATACCAACGAGTCCAGTCGGGGCCTCGTACACCGAAAGGTCCTCGTCGGAGAACGGTCTTCAAGACCGCTAGTTTTCGAAATTACCAATTTTATGTATTATTCGTGAAATTGATTCAAAAAAATGTACTCATTTTGAACATTGAGAATGACTTTGAGCTCCTGACTACCTCTATACACTCGTTGGGATACTGACCCAACTTCAGAAGAGGGCAGATATAACTATTTAAGGCTAGTCATAGTGAGAGTAACTTAACTAGTGACATGCATGTACATGTAATGCCAAGTAAGCAAATTGAGACATAACATGATAATTAATCAAGAAAGAAAGGGAGACAGTAACTTAGCTAGTTACCCACACATAGCAAGACCACATGGGTGGACCCAGAAAAAATTCTGACTTGGGGCACATTATTTGACTGGGGGCACTGATACGTCGGAAACGTATATATAATTTTTGATGTTTTATGCTTGTTTTGTATCTACTTTGCTTTGCTTGTCTACACTTTGAGGTGCTTTTTATATGTTTTCTGGTACTAACCTATTAACAAGTTGCCACAGTGTCAGTTGCCTGTTTTCTGCTATTTTTGGTTTCAGAAAAGTTAATAAAGAAATATTCTCGGAATTGGACGGGACAAATGTAAAAAAAATTACTTTTCGTGGGGAACAAGAAGTCCAGAGGGGAGCCGAAGAGGCAAGCCAGGGAGGCCAGACCCACCCTAGGCGCGTGTGGGCCTTGCCCCGCGCCTGGGAGGGGTGTGTGCCCCTTGGCCTCCTCCTCGGCCTCCCCTTCGCCTATAAGAAGCCCCGATGCAGAAACACTAAGCATCCGATAAAATCTCCACGAAACCTTCTGTAGCCGCCGCCACCATCGTCCCTAGATCGGGGAGGGGGGATCTGAAGTTCTTTCCGACACCCTATCGGAGGGGAGATCATCCCGAAGGCCTTCTCTCCGGTATGATGTGTGAGTAGTTTCACCTTGGACTATGGGTCCATGTAGTAGCTAGATGGTTGTATAGATCTTGTGAGCTCCGTTCATGATCAAGATTTAATCTATTTGTAATCATGCATGTTGTGTTTGCGGGGATCCGATGGATATTGAGATTATTATGTTGGTTTGATTAATGGTTTTGTCTTTATGATTCTATCATGTCTGTGTTGTTTGTGATCTTGCATGCTCTCCGTTGTTAGTAGCTATCTTTGCCAAGTAGTTGCTAGTGACTCCAAGAGGGGGTATTTATGCTCGATAGTGGGTTCATGCCTCTAGTTTCCAAGGCAAGTGACAATAATCTCTTCGGTTGTAGATGTGTTGTTGCTACTAGGGAGAAAACAACGGTCTCTTGTTCGTGAAACATGTGGACTGTTTACCTTACACACTTTGCTTAAAGCAGTTGTCTGTTGCTTGCAACTTAATACTAGAGGGGGTTCGGATGATAACCTGAAGGTAGACTTCTAGTCATAGATGCAGTTGGATGGCGGACTATGTATCTTGTTGTATTGCCCAATCGAATCTCATAGGATCTTTCTGATCAGTAATTGCATTATTATGCCTTGCTCAGTGTAACACCCTCAGAATCGACCCTATGCAAGTTTCAGCGCTTCCCGCCAAACCCGCATAGAAACGATTCAAAGGTGCCCACCAGGCACTTTTGTGCGGGTGGAAAACGAAGTAATAACATTACACAACAGTCCTCGATGGGACCCACAGAACAGATATATATACAACACGACTCAATGAGTCAAGAATACAGATATAATATACAAAGATCCAAATCACCTTGAAAATGATAGAGCGTCCGACTACGGACAAGATGCAAATGGGGCTAAGAGCCCTGAAGAGTAACCAATGGCGTCCATAACCCTGCCCAGGCCAAGCCGGAAGGGTAACCCTGCTAACGACGTCGATCTCAAAACCTGCTTAAACAAAAGGGGTGCCGACAAAGGCAGAGGAAAAAGAGGAGCGTCAGTACTGAGGCCAGTACACGGCGAGGCTAGAATTCGGCGGTCCTCGCCTACATAGGTATGGTGGACTGAAGCGGCAGCGGCATCATGCACTGGCCGGAGGTGAGGTTGTGGAGGGGCGGCGGCGTCTCTGGGGCGAGCGGCGGCTGCCGTGGCGAGAGGAGGAGGGCGGCCGGTCGACGGAGGCGAGGAGGCGGGGCTCCGAGGGAGAGGAGGCCGGCAGGGAGGAGGGGCAGAGGGCGGGGCGAGCGCGCGAGAGAGGTGAGGCGGGGGCGTGATGGAGGAGCACCAGGGGGAGGCGGCGGTTCTCTGAGGAGGTTGGGCGGCGCGGCCGAGCGGGGGCAGAGAGGAGAGAGGCGGGAGGAGGAAGAGGACCAGGGGAGGGGCGAGCGCGTCGAGGAGAGAGAGAGGGTGGGGAGGGGAGAGAGGGAGTGGGGGCTGTCAAGTGGGGCCCGGGTCGGTGGGGTTGGTGGCGGTGAGAGAGGTCTGCGGGTGGGGCCAGGGGAAGGTGGGGGTGGCGCGTGGGTGCTGCTGGTGCGGGTGGGGCCCAGGGACAGGGAGAGGGAGAGAGAGGGGTAGATGGGGGCCGTGTGAGTGCGTGTGTGCACTGTGTGGGGCCCAGGCAGGTCAGGGAGAGGGAGAGAGAAGTCTGGGATTGATGAGGTGGCAAGGTGGGTGGGGATTGTGGGAGATGGTGAGATGGCAAGCTGTGATTGGTGGGTAGATTAGGACTAGGTAGTTTTAGGAATTAGAGGGGGCTGGTTTAGGACTAGATATTTATTTTTCGGGTTTTCTTTATACATTTATTTTAAAGAACCTTTGTAAATCATTTAGTCAAAACAAAATATCTGGACAACCGAAGTTTGATTTGAATTAAGACGGGGATGTTGCAAAAACAAAATAGTCCTTTGTAAAAATAGTTTTCTCAAACAGATGCATGATGATGTCATGATGATGCACCAAACAAAATACCGAGCGATTTTCTAGTAGTGGTTTTGCGGGATGCTACAATTCGACACCACTAACAATGGATCTCGCCCTCGAGATCCGCCTCATGATACCGGGAAGAAGATCGGCGGTGCTCTGAATCTTCTCGCATCGTGTAGATCCTCGCGACACCACTAACAAGAGGTCGTTGTCCGTGATCGTCGAGAGAACACTCCGGGAAACGAAGGCGAAGGTAGAGGTATCAACCAATAAAGCCACCTCTAGCTTCCGTGGACGGAGTAAAATTGCTGGATCCACTGATTCGATGTACAAGAGCGAATGATAAGAGTAGTCGGATGGTGATCAGTCCATCGCGCACCCAAACCATTACTCTGCACACGAATAGGCGGATTATGCAACCAACTCTCGGAATTCAGATGGTAGATCTCGACAAGCGAGGTTCGGAAACAAAGGAGTGATGCAGACTCTGCATCGGATCTGGCGTAGATGATGTCGTCGCGTAGGAAACACCGGAAGGCACAAACAAAGAACAAAGAATGGTACCACAGATAAAGGACCACTCAGATAGCAGGAGGACCGGATGTAGAAACACCGTTATCAGAGGAGGGAGCGAAACCCTGAAGGTACGACGGAACCCAACCACGAGAAATCCTGGACTCGAAGAGAGAGAAGAGAGCGGATTCAAAACACGTCGAGATAAGAGGAGAATAGCAGAGGGGTAAGGAGTAAAACCAGACCTAATCAGAACTATCCAACCGATTTTGCAAAAATAGTCTTGACACTCTACTTTGGCCGTTAGCTAGGTTATCCTACAGGCTGGACTTGTGGGGTATCGCAACTGCTGGGCTCTGATACCACTCTGTAACACCCTCAGAATCGACCCTATGCAAGTTTCAGCGCTTCCCGCCAAACCCGCATAGAAACGATTCAAAGGTGCCCACCAGGCACTTTCGTGCGGGTGGAAAACGAAGTAATAACATTACACAACAGTCCTCGATGGGACCCACAGAACAGATATATATACAACACGACTCAATGAGTCAAGAATACAGATATAATATACAAAGATCCAAATCACCTTGAAAATGATAGAGCGTCCGACTACGGACAAGATGCAAATGGGGCTAAGAGCCCTGAAGAGTAACCAATGACGTCCATAACCCTGCCCAGGCCAAGCCGGAAGGGTAACCCTGCTAACGACGTCGATCTCAAAACCTGCTTAAACAAAAGGGGTGCCGACAAAGGCAGAGGAAAAAGAGGAGCGTCAGTACTGAGGCCAGTACACGGCGAGGCTAGAATTCGGCGGTCCTCGCCTACATAGGTATGGTGGACTGAAGCGGCAGCGGCAGCATGCACTGAACACCCTATAGAGACTCGATACAACTGGCGGCAATCAGAGAGGGGTGAGAAAGACCTATTCGGAACCAACCTGATACAACCACCAAACAAACCCATCCTGGGATTTCCCCCTCGAGACCAAACGAGGAAGTCAACCGAGGAACTCACACCGTTGGCAGTTTTATTTATTCAGTTATCGTTGCAGCAATTACTAGTCAGGTTTAGATAGTCATCCTGATAAAATAAGCAATGGGCAGTTTTAGTTAACCATTCCGTTGTAGTTGCGACACTTACTAGTCAGATACAATTAGCATGAGATATCCCAAAACCCAGCAATTGTTGGTACTTTTATTTAGCCATTCTGTTATAGTTGCAATACTTACTAGTCAGGTACAATGGTCGCAAGCGACAACTCAAACAAGCAATTGTTGGCAGTTTTATTTAGCCATTCCATTGTAGTGAAGCTGATTACTAGTCATTATAAAGTCAAATTTATAGCACTACTTTAGTTATAGTTGTCTATGATCGAGATACTGTGCTCCAAGTCGTCCATAACCACGGACACGACTTTCAGAAAGTTTTACCCTGCAGGGGTGCACAAATAGCAACACACACTCGATCAACCTCGGAAAAACCAAATCAAAACCCAACGAGGCCTTCACGACAAAGCAATCACAGGATTCAGAAATATTTCAGGGGGCCACCCCATTGAGTAGACCCGCAACGAAGCTAGCTGACTCCGAGACGGACTCAAGGTTTGCGACAATGGCTGTAAACGACTGGGAACCCAAAACTGGGATTGTCGATACCGCGAAAACACTCCGCTTACCTAAACAGTACAGGTGCTCCTCGCACAATCGTAAATAAAGCAGTAAAGCATGGCATAAGTACAGGATCGTAAATAAAACCTCAAACTAGTTTGTGGCCCCGAGAAATAAGAATGAATCAAGCTCTGGCTCAGGGGGGTCCCATAATCCTCCCGGATGTGGATAGCGCGAATATTCAAGGAACAAGTATCAAGTACTCGGGGTCCTACGGGACACAAGTGGACGGTTAACAACCAAATAACATCTATTGCCCACCTGTGCCTCTGCTTACTTACTTCAATTTTAGTTGTTAAACAGTAATTAAAGTGAACAATAATTAAAGCCATGATCATCTCCAACATTGAACATGCGGCAATACTCCAACAACTGTGGTACTTGGCGACACGCAACAGCAATAGAGCAAGCGACTACGACGCGCAGGTCCAACTATCTACCAAACAACAGGTAATAGGAGGTGTCCAAGGCAATATAAGGCTGCAAGGAAATAATACGGGTGCGGAAACTAGAGCATCGCAACACAGATAGCAATAGATCAACAGGAGGGAATAAAAACTATAAAAGTAAGATAGGTAGAAAGGAGGGGAGGTGCTCGCCTGAAAACATTGCCGAAAGTTTATCCGAAGATCGGGGCGAAGCTCACATCAACTCAACGGCCTTATCCGCGAAGAAGCAAAACACTAGAATAAACACCGGATGCACTATTTAATACTACGGCAAAAGATCGGGCATGATGCATGCATGATGTATGACATGGCAAGGATGCGATGCAATTAGGTCATATTAAGCGGAACCGGGGTTCCGACATTTGATTAAACGGTTCAAGTTATTTATCTACCCCGCAATTTAAATGTTGTAATAACAGAGCAAGATAAGTTACCGGTTCGCTACACAAATTTAAGTGGGCCCAATATAAGACTAGATTTGCCCGCATATGGGCCCCATATTTAATTATATGGTGAATCGGCATAATGCCCCCAAACCACAGACAAGGATGCATGCATGAACAATTTAATTTGCAACAATTTATATAGTTGACAATTTATAAAATAGGGTTCTCGGATAGGGGATCACATTAGGGTTCGGCGATCTTGGTTCCGGGGTTCGGGGTCGGTCTCAGGGTTCGGATCTGGGGTTCGGCCTCGGCGGGTTCGTTCTCTGATAACGGAGGTAAATCTTGGCATTCCGGGAAGGAGGACTTGGTTAGCGTCGGGGGCGCATCGGACTCGCCCTGGTCGGTGTCGTTCTTGTCGTTGCGAAGATCTTGTCGGGACCTCGTACTGGTCGATCTTGGCGTTCGGGATGTAGAACTTGGCGTTCCGTGGCGAAGTGCTTGTCGTTTCCGTGTCGACGACCTGGGCGTCCGGGTTCTCGGACATCGGTTCCAGGAAGGAGTACTTGTCGCATCCGGGGCCTTCGGGTCGAAGAATTCGACATGTCCGGGTTCGGTCTTCGGATGCCGGGATCGGTCTCCGGAATCCGTGAGACGTTCTTAGGGCTCCGTGAAGAAGATCTTGTTGAGGTCCTCGCTTTTGAGATCGATGGTGACTTGCAAAGGTCTCCTAGGGCACCGTGATGGTTCTCCGGGTCCCGACTTGTCAAGGCGTCGATCTCGGTCCAACCGATGGCGGGTTCGAGAAGATAGGGCGACAAGTTAACTTAATTGGGCGGGCAGTACCACGGTACCGGAGGCGATACGCTGGCGTCGGCAACTGAATAAACATACACGCATGTTCAAATACGACACACACAGGTACTTGTCGACGACGCGCTGCAGGCCAGAGAGGCGTGTAGGCGTGCCCGCAGCAGGAGGCAGGGCTTGGCGGCACGAATCCCTGGCGACGGCGTGGTGTCCTTGAACGGCGAGGATGGGGCCGGGAAGACGAGCGGCGGGCGCTTCGGGAGGATGATATGGCGCAGGCGGCCAGCGAGGGACGGTGAGGATGACTAGGGGCCGGCATGGCTGCAGGCCAGAGCGTCGGCGGGCTCGGGCGGAGGAGCTCGGGCGAGGGAGGCGGAGCTCGCCGGGGAGGCGCTGGTGGCGGAGGAGGCGGGCTCGCTGGCGGGATGGACGGCACCATAGGGAGGACCCGCGAGGCGCGACGGCGAGCATCGAGGCGCGGGTCGAGCGGGCGCGGCGGCGGGGTCTGCAGCAGAGCTCGACGAGGTAGGGGAGGGCGTCGCGGGCCGGCGCCGGGCGGACGCTGGCGGAGCGGTGTGCTCGGCTCGGGGACGCACGCGGGCGGAGCTCGGGCTCGGGCGGCGCTCGAGGTTGGAGGCGGGGCCGGGCTCGCGCGGCCAGGAGGAGCGAGCGCTGGCCGGAGGTGAGGTTGTGGAGGGGCGGCGGCGTCTCTGGGGCGAGCGGCGGCTGCCGTGGCGAGAGGAGGAGGGCGGCCGGTCGACGGAGGCGAGGAGGCGGGGCTCCGAGGGAGAGGAGGCCGGCGGGGAGGAGGGGAAGAGGGCGGGGCGAGCGCGCGAGAGAGGTGAGGCGGGGGCGTTATGGAGGAGCACCAGGGGGAGGCGGCGGTTCTCTGAGGAGGTTGGGCGGCGCGGCCGAGCGGGGGCAGAGAGGAGAGAGGCGGGAGGAGGAAGAGGACCAGGGGAGGGGCGAGCGCGTCGGGGAGAGAGAGAGGGTGGGGAGGGGAGAGAGGGAGTGGGGGCTGTCAAGTGGGGCCCGGGTCGGTGGGGTTGGTGGCGGTGAGAGAGAGGTCTGCGGGTGGGGCCAGGGGAAGGTGGGGGTGGCGCGTGGGTGCTGCTGGTGCGAGTGGGGCCCAGGGACAGGGAGAGGGAGAGAGAGGGGTAGATGGGGGCTGTGTGAGTGCGTGTGTGCACTGTGTGGGGCCCAGGCAGGTCAGGGAGAGGGAGAGAGAAGTCTGGGATTGATGAGGTGGCAAGGTGGGTGGGGATTGGGGGAGATGGTGAGATGGCAAGCTGTGATTGGTGGGTAGATTAGGACTAGGTAGTTTTAGGAATTAGAGGGGGCTGGTTTAGGACTAGATATTTATTTTTCGGGTTTTCTTTACACATTTATTTTAAAGAACCTTTGTAAATCATTTAGTCAAAACAAAATATCTGGACAACCGAAGTTTGATTTGAATTAAGACGGGGATGTTGCAAAAACAAAATAGTCCTTTGTAAAAATAGTTTTCTCAAACAGATGCATGATGATGTCATGATGATGCACCAAACAAAATACCGAGCGATTTTCTAGTAGTGGTTTTGCGGGATGCCACACTCAGTTCCTGTCAATTGTCCTGCTATAATTTGTTTACCCTTCATGCCATATTGTTTATCTAAGGAGAGCACATCTAGTAAACTATGGACCCCGGTCCAATCTTTACCATTGATACATCTTTCACTGTTACTTGTTTACTTGCTGCAAACAATCATTACCTTCCACACCATACGTTTAATCCTTTGTTACAGCAAACCGGTGAGCTTGACAACCTCACCGATTCGTTGGGGCAAAGTCTTGAGTTTGTGTTGTGTAGCTCTCCTCATTGCTTGCAACACATGTGTGACGTTTCCTTCCTCCTTCGGGTTCGATAACATCGGTCTCAATTAAGGGAAAACTTGCTGCTTGCTCTTCACACCCTACGCTTGGGGTTACCAACGAAGTGCCATGTCGAGCATCATCAAGGATTTTCTTGCGCCGTTGCCTGGGAGGCTAAGGACGTCTTCATAAGGGGATTCCTTCACTTCCTTTATCTTTACTTTGTTTTTAGTTTGCTTTGTTTCTTTTGCATGGTTTTGTTTGCCTCTTTTCAAAAAACCCAAAAAAATTAGTCTAGTTTGGTTTTCTTTCTTTATTCAAAAACACAAAAAATTTAGTTCCTGCTCTAGCTGCTGTTGCTATTTTTGGCTTGCTCGCCTTTGCCAAAATGAACTCTGCTGAGAACACCAAGCTGTATGACTTTACTAGTACCAACAACAATGATTTCCTAAACACTCCTATTGCTCCACCTGCTCCTGATGCTACCTTTTATGAAATTAAGCCTGCTTTGTTGAATCTTGTTATGAGAGAGCAATTTTCTGGTGCTAGTTCTGATGATCCTGCTACCCATCTCAATAGCTTTGTTGAACTTTGTGAGATGCAAAAGTATAAGGATGTAGATGGAGATATTATTAAGCTCAAGCTTTTTCCCTTCTCCTTGAGAGGAAAAGCTAAAGAATGGTTTCTATCCTTGCCTAAAAATAGTATTGATTCTTGGACTAAGTGCAAAGATGCTTTTATTGGAAAATACTATCCTCCTGCTAAGATTATATCTATGAGAAGTGACATTATGAAATTTAAACAACTTGATAGTGAAGATGTTGCTCCAGCTTGGGAAAGAATGAAGTCTTTGGTTAAGAATTGTCCCACTCATGGACTCACTGCTTGGATAATTATCCAAACTTTTTATGCAGGTTTGAACTTCTCCTCAAGAAATCTATTGGATTTAGCTGCTGGAGGTACTTTTATGGGCCTCACTTTGGGTGTTGCAACAAGGCTCCTTGATAATATGATGGTTAACTACTCTGAATGGCATGTTGAAAGAGCTCCACATGGTAAGAAGGTAAATTCTATTGAGGAAACTTCCTCTTTGAGTGAAAAGATTGATGTTATTATGGCTATGCTTGTTAATGGGAAAGCTCCTCTAGATCCTAATAGTGTTTCCTTAGCCTCTTTGGTTGCTCAAGAAGAACAAGTTGATGTGAACTTCATTAGAAACAACAATTCCTATAGGAATAATTTTGGTAGCAACAACAATTATAGGCCTTATCCTCCTAGTGGAAATGTTTATCAGGGTAGATCTGGAATGCCTAGTGAAGAAAGGATTCTAGAAGTAGACAGATCCACTAAAAACTTAATGCAAATGCAATATGAGCAAAACAAGATTTTCACTAAAACTATGGAGGAACAATCTATTATCTTGAAAAACATTAGTCATCAGCTTGGGAATCTGAATAGAGAAATTCCTAGTTTATAGTCAAAAATTTTGAGTGCTGAGAAAAATATATCCTCTTTGTCTGAAGCTCAAACTTCCTTGGTTAATAAAATGGCTGCTAAACCTGAAACTATGGAAAATACCTTTGCTACTGCTAATGCCATACAAGTTACTATTGATGAAAATGTTAGGCTGTTAGCTCAACTTCACGCTAAGTGGGAAAGGGAAGCTGAAATTGATAGAAACAATAGTGTGTGCACCATCACCACTAAACCTCAAGTAGTCCCTATTCCTACTCCTACTATGCCTACTACTAGTGATACTAAGTTTGACTTTGATATTGATGGTTGCAATATTTCTGAAGTGATTTTGTTCCTACAAAAGCTTTCTAGAAGTCCTAATGCTAGTGATATGCATGTTGCCTTTACCAAACACATTACAGATGCTCTTATTAATATTAAGGAAGAGAAGCTAAAACACAAAGCTTCTATTCCTAGGAAAGTAGAAGATAGTTGAGAACCCATTATTAATATGCAAGTGAATGACTTTGATCTCAAAGCTTCATGTGATCTTGGTTCTGGTGTCTCTATTATGCCTAGGAAGATTTATGAAATGCTTGATTTACCACCTTTGAAAGATTGTTATTTGGATGTCCCACTCAATGATGGTGCTAAGAAGAAACTCATGGGGAGTATTAATGCTGTTCTCATTATGGTTAACAATGGTTATGTCCCTGTTGATTTCTATGTTTTGGATGTTGAATACAATGCTTCTTGTCCTATTACTTTGGGAAGACCTTTTTTTAGAACAGTTGGTGCCATCATTGATATAAATGAAGGCACCATTAAATATCATTTTACATTCAAGAAAGGTATTGAACACTTTTATATGAGGATAGAGAAGTTGCTTTTTGCTCCTCCTTTGAAAGCAAGGTTTGATGTTAATGCTTCATCATTTGAAAATATTTGATTCTTCTTGCTTCTTGTGCCTAACTTAAAGGCGTTAAAGAAAAGTACTTATTGGGAGATAAACCAATAGTTTCCTTGAGTATTGAAAGTTATTACTTCAGTAATGACCTCTCCTTATCCTTTTTGTTTGCTTTTTGTGCCAAGAATGACCTCTAATGAGAGGGAAGTAAGATTTGTGGAGTTGCTGTCCCGAAACAGATTTCTATCCTCCACCAAGAAAATTCTTGAGGAGTCTATGTAACTCGGATTGAGCTAAAAATTTACGAATAAATCCCCCAGTATGTTAGGTAACTTTCGTTAGTTCAACACTTTTTGATTTGAGCAACAGAAGATGTACGAAACAATCGGTTTCTACCTGTTGGTCTGTTTTGACAGATTTCTGTCATTATTTTCATTTGCTTCTTATTAATTCATTTTTGAGTTCTCTTTAGGTGAATTGAGCTTTTTGAAGGAGTTACTACAGTAGTTTGTGTTTTTAGTGAAAATACTTGCTGTTTCAAAGCTTTGCCAGAGGTCTAATATCTTTTGAATACGCTAATTTTGCTAATGAAGATTGTGTGAAGTTTTGTATGAAGGAAAAAATTCAGGTATAGAGAGAGAATGATGCAATGAGATGAAGAATGGACAAAATCTCAAGATTGGGGATGCCACCATGGTGTTACTCCAAGAAATATCCAAGAGGTACAAGCGTCAAAGCTTGGGGATGCCCAAGGCATCCACTTCTTTATCAATAAAAAGCTCAGGTCTGTCTAGACACTTCTTTTTTATTGTTTCATGCACAGTTATGTTGTTCTTGGAGCGTCTTAGTTTTCATTTGCTTTGCTTAGTTTGTTTAGTTTGCTTGAGTAGTTTAGAACCCCCGTTCTCGCTGTGTTGTTTTACAAATAAGTTGCTTGGTGTTGGAAAGGAGTAGTAAGTTCTTGCTTGTAAGTGCAAGAGGAGCTTGCATTGACTATGACTTAGACTTTAGCATGACATGCTAGGTGTTGTTTTGATCTTATGCTTAGTGATTATTGCTGTAACATGTCTTGTTCCAAACAATTGGGATTGCTTAGTGTGCCTTGAATAAATTATGCGTTGTTTTAGCATGCAAAAACATAGTATTGTGGTATTCTCCTTTGATGTTTTGCTTGGGTTGACTTGGCACATTTTCACACCATGTTATGACTATGACAAGTCACCATTAGCCTCTATGATCATTTAGTCCTTGACTTGTAGTACCACTCTTTGCTTTGATTAGTATGCTTTATCGCACTACATGATTATGGCCATTATTGCTCTCTTGTTTGGTTGCTCCCAGTCTTTTGCTAGCCTCCACTTGTATGAGTAAGCTCTACTCATGCTTCCAACTCCCAAGAAATCAAGTTATTCCGAAGTGTCCACTATAAACTCATATGCATGGTGTGTTACACCATTCCAAGTATATTCTTGTTTTCAACTATCTTCCAATTAAAAACTATTTTTTATGAGAAAATTTAGTGATTAAGGCCCTCACGAACTTGATGGCGCACTTTATATTTTTTGCCCCTAATAAACTTGAACCATTTTTACAACTTTTTTGTATATGATTGCACTTATACGTTGGAATTAGCAGAACCGTGCTGTCACGGAGAACGCTTTCAACATTGCACTTGTACTTTGTACTCAGTTGATATCATGTTCTTTTGTTTATGGATGTCACCGGTGTGAAATAAAGAGGGAACTTGTAAGTCCATGGAGTTTGTATTCTGTGTTAGAGAAACGCCGGGGACGCTAGCCTAAGTCATGTCTAATCATGGTGGAAACTTGCAGATCACCAAAGTGAGCTATCTATGAAGCATCGTCAATAAAAATCTATGCATATGCTAAAAAAAGATTGCTGAGATGCTCATTGTCTACTTGCCTTGTCATTTTGGTTATGGGAAAGCTCCTGTACCATGTGCAAGGGGTACCCCGTTGCGGTTCTCAATGATATGCAAATACTTACAATGACAAGAACTTACCTGAGCCCAAAGTTGAGTATGCATGAGGTGTGGCCCTCGTATTCAAGGGACTTGAGATTGCCAACTTATACTTTGTCAAGCATATACTCCATCTTTGCCACTCTAACCTTAATCACTTTAAGATGCTTATGATAGGGGCAATGAGGGCTAAAAGCTAACAAGTACAATAATTTTTGGAAGCTCTTTTTGAAACTTGTAACCCCTGCTTCCTTTACAAAAAAGGCCTTTCTTCCACCATTATTGAGTCTCCATCTTCTACCTTTAGGCACCATTAAGAGAGCATAGTTGTCATTCTGTGTGCAGTGTTCCAAAGCTTATTGATTGATGCATATTGTGATATTACTTGTTTTTGTGCTATTTGTTTCTAGTCACCCTTGTGAACTTTGAAGGTGTCCTATGCATATATATTGCTACTTTATGAGGGACAAGCTGAATGCCACTATGCTATGTTTTCTGTATGTGAAACAAATAGACATTTTTCAATGCATGTTATTCATGATCTTTGTTTGTAGCTTGTCATGTTGAATGCATAGTTACTATGTCCTATTGTTAGAACTCCATCTTTAATGCACATGTTTAGAGTTCTTTGATCCTAGCTTTTAATGCTTGCAAATGATTGGATCTTTATTGTGAGGGTGCATGTCACCTCAAAAATTATTCTTTTATCACTTACCTACTCGAGGACGAGCAAGAGTTAAGCTTGGGGATGTTGATACGTCGGAAACATATCTATAGTTTTTGATGCTCCATGCTTGTTTTGTATCTACTTTGCTTTGCTTGTCTACACTTTGAGGTGCTTTTTACAAGTTTTCTGGTACTAACCTATTAACAAGTTGCCACAGTGCCAGTTGCCTATTTTCTGCTGTTTTTGGTTTCAGAAAAGTTAGTAAAGAAATATTCTCAAAACTGGACGGGACAAACGTCAAAGTCAATTATTTTTCGTGGGGAACAAGAAATACAGAGGGGAGGCGGAGAGGCAAGCTAGGGCGGCCAGACCCACCCTAGGCGTGGGTGGGCCCTGACCCGCGTCTGGGAGGGGTGTAGGCCCCCTGGATGCCTCCTCGGCCTCCCCCTTCGCCTATAAGAAGCCCCCGATGCAGAAACCCTAAGCACCCGAACAAATCTCCATGAAACCTTCTGTAGCCGCCGCCACCATCGTCCCTAGATCAGGGGGATCTGAAGTTCTTCCCGGCACCCTGCCGGAGGGGAGATCATCCCGGAGGCCTTCTCTCCGGTATGATGCGTGAGTAGTTCCACCTTAGACTATGAGTCCATGTAGTATCTAGATGGTTGTATCTCCTCCTTTGTTCTTCCATGTATAGATCTTCTGAGCTTCGTTCATGATCAAGATCTAATCTATTTGTAATCATGCATGTTGTGTTTGCGGGGATCCGATGGATATTGAGATTATTGTGTTGGTTTGATTAATGGTTTTGTCTTTATGATTCTATCATGTCTGTGTTATTTGTGATCTTGCATGCTCTCCGTTGTTAGTAGCTATCTTGGCCAAGTAGTTGCTAGTGACTCCAAGAGGGGGTATTTATGCTCGATAGTGGGTCCATGCCTCTAGTTTCCAAGGGAAGTGACAATAATCTCTTCAGTTGTAGATGTGTTGTTGCTACTAGAGAGAAATCAACGGTCTTTTGTTCATGGAACATGTGGACTGTTTACCTTACACACTTTGCTTAAAGCAGTTTTCTGTTGCTTGCAACTTAATACTAGATGTTGGAATTATGCCCTAGAGGCAAAAATAAAGATGTTATTATTATAATTCTTGTTCATGATAAAGTTTATATTCCATGCTAGAATTGTATTAAGCGGAAACTTTAATACTTGTGTGGTTTGTGAACAACACTGTGTCCCTAGTATGCCTCTATGGACTATCTCATTGATTAATGATGGTTAAGGTTTCCTAACCATAGACATGAGTTGTCGATTAATAATGAGATCATATCATTGGGAGAATGATATGATGGACAGACCCAAACTAAGCGGAGCAATTAGATCGTGTCATCGTGTTCATCTTTGGCGAAGCTTTTCTTATGTCAAATATTGTATTCCTTAGACCATGAGATAATACAACTCCCTGGTATCGGAAGAAAGCTTTGAGGTCATCAAACGTCATCCTATGAGAGGGTGATCATAAAGGTGTCTCTCAGGTGATCGGAAAGTACCTGCTGGGTTGTATGTATCGAGATGGGATTTGTCCCTCCCAAGTCGGAGAGATATACTTCGGGCCCACTCGGTAATCGATATCAACACCGCTTGCAAGCATGTGGTTAAGGAGTTAATCACAAAGTGATATCGGATTACGGAACAAGTAAAGTACTTGCTGTGAACGAGATTGAAATAGGTATGACGGTACCGACGATAAAATCTCGGGCAAGTAAAATATCGCGAGACGAAGGGAATATATATATGGGATTGATTGAATCCTGGCATCGTGGTTCATCCGATATAATCATCGATGAATGTCTGGGAGTCAATATGGGTTTCCAGACCCCGCTATTGATTATTGATATAAGATCATGTCTGCATGTTCTCGAACCCGAAGGGTCACACACTTAACGTGTCTCGACGCTAGGATAGATTGGATAATTGGTTTATGAGTTTTTGTTCGGAGTCTCGGATGGGATCCGGGACATCACGAGAGGTTCCGGAATGGTCCGGAGAATAAGATTCATATAAGGCAGTGCAGTTTTTGGAGTTCGGAATTGTTCCGGGTTAATCGGTATTGTACCGGAAGCTTCTAGAACCTTCCAGAAGGGGACCAACGTGGTCCCACTTGTCGGGAGGGGGCATGGGCCTATGAGGGAGTGCCCTGGCCGCATTGGGCCAGGGGCACAAGGCCCCATAGGGCCCAGCTGGCCAAACAAGGGGAAACCCTAGTTTGGAGCTTCTAGAAGGAGGGGGGATTACTTGCCCCCCACTCCTCCCTCCTTTGGCCGCCGGCCTAGGCTTGGGGGAGGGGCTAGGGCTGGCGCCCACCCCTCTATATATAGAGGGCTGGGGTGCACCACCCCCCCCCCCACACCTTCCCCTCAAGCCTAGCCGCCCTGCTGCCCTCCTCTCTCTCCCCCTCCCGACTGCGTGTAGGCGAAGCCCTGCTGCAGAAACTCTCCACCACTTGCACCGCGCCGACGCGTTGTAGATCCAATCCATCTCTCCACCATACTTGCTGGACCGAGGAAGGAGGAGACGTGGAGGTGCTGCACGTCTGCATCTCATGGAGGCATCGCCACTTGCGGTGCTAGATCGGATCAGATCGCGAGGAGGAGAAGCGAGTACGACTACATCACCCACGTTCTGACGAACGTTCCGCTGTGCAAATCTTCAAGGGTATGAAGATCTCATCTAATCCCTCTCGTTGTTTGCATCTCCTAGATTAGATCTTGGCTTCCCTCTGTTCGCATCCGTAGAAAATTTTGATTTACTATGCCGCGAAACCCTTCACTAGAGGGGGTTCAGATGATAACCTGAAGGTGGACTTCTAGTCATAGATGAAGTTGGATGATGGTCTATGTATCTTGTTATATTGCCCAGTCGAATCTCATAGGATCTTTCTGATCAGTAATTGCATTGTTATGCCTTGCTCAGTTCCTGTCAATTGCCCTGCTGTAATTTGTTTACCCTTCATGCCATGTTGTTTATCTAAGGAGAGCACCTCTAGTGATCTATGGAACCCGGTCCAATCTTTACCATTGATACATCTTCCACTGTTACTTGTTTATTTGATGCAAACAACCATTACCTTCCACACCATAAGTTTAATCCTTTGTTACAACAAACCGATGAGCTTGCCAACCTTACTGATTAGATGGGGAAAGTCTTGAGTTTGTGTTGTGCAGGTATCCGCGTTGCTTGCAACACCTGTGTGACGTTTCCTTCCTCCTTCTGGTTCAATAACCTCGGTCTCAACTGAGGGAAAACTTACTGCTTGCTCTTCACACCCGACGCTTGGGGTTACCAACGAAGTGCCACGTCAAGCATCATCAGGCACACCTTCTATAAAGTTCCAGAGTTTCGGAATTTTTTCATTCAAAACATGCACAAATACAAAGGGAATTCAAAGTTTGATTGGGTTGTACCTAGGTCCGCCCTGCAAAACCATATGAGTCTACAAATTTATTAATTAATACTTGCATAACACCACACATATGTTACCATCCACTATGAAGGTAGTAACATAAACTAGTAACATGTGAATGTTACTGGTCTAAGTTACTAACACTATGACCAGCCTAACACAAACTCACTATGAGCCTACCGTCAAGCAGCGCGCTGAAAGGCGGAGACCAAGAATGTACCCTTTTCTTTAATGGCTTCGTTCCAAAAAGGCAAGTCATATATATAGTCAAATGTGTCTAAGTTTGACTACGTTTAGATAAAAAAATATAAATATGTACTCCCTCCGTCTCAAAATAGATACCGAAAGTTTGTCTAAATTTAGATCAATCATTTTTGAGATGGAGGGAGTATATAATATTTAACTAATATCAATAGATCTACCATAAAATATATTTTCATATGTATTTGTCACATATTTCAAATGTTGATATTTCATTTGTATATGTTTAGTCAAACTTAACATGTTTTGACTCGTGACTAAATTTATAGGCCTTGTTTTATAAAATGGAGGTAGTACTTCTTTCATTCTTTTTTGTTTATGATGTTTTTGTTTCTTTTATCATTTTCTTATCTTCTCCGTCCCTCCTAATATTTTTTCTGTTTCTTTTATATTCTGTCGTGTTTTTGTTTTCACTTTTGTTTTTTATTTTTCTTCTCATTTTTCCTTTCTTGGAAATACCTATTTTTAAATATTATATGAATATATGCGCATAGACATTTTTGTAAATTGAGTTGTATGTTTGTCACCACAAACATGACCATTTTATTAATGTAAATGTTTTTTAATTATTGTGTTCTTTTTGTTTTCAAGATATAAAGTTCTAAAAGGATACATCAAAGTAATTTGGACATGTATGAATATTTTTCCTCGTGTGAACATTGTTTATATGGTTATTTTATGATATATAAAATAAATTTTTATAACACACATACATTTATTTATATATATATACACGTGAACATTTATTTATGTACTTATGAAAGTTTACTTTTGTGTACGTGAACATTATTTTCTTCTACTACATACCCTTTCACTATTATTTCGAGATCTCCACAAATGGGCCGCATTGAATACAACCTATCAGAAAACCCTCCAGACATTGTGTGACACACTCCAAACATGTGATATATGTTTGTAATTGCACTTCTACTTCTAAGAACCGATACCTCGAAGAAAACGACCGATAAAATGAATGTTAAGGTCGACACCACATAAAAAACTATTGACATGCTTGTGGTTAGAACGTCGATTCTATGTATAATTTAGTATCATGTACAAATGACAACACATGGTAATTGATACGTATGGTGTTTTTGGAAATGAAAAAAATCATCTTGTCACAAAAGTAAAGATGATTAAACATGTTTGCCCTGGTGTGATGCTTTATTTAACATAACTAGCAAGGTAGCCCTCGCAAATGCGAGGGCAATGTCTAAACAATTTTAAAAACAATTTACAATTCTATAGAAACTTATATATCATGCCAACATAATTTATGTAGTTCTATAATCACCATGAATAACATGGTAAATAAAATATTGAGCGGGAGAAATCTTTTAATTTTGGGTAGAATAGTTATTGTTCTAGTAAAGAACATAATATCAATGGCGTATATAAGTACCCTTTGTATATGGTGATATAGATAAGTACATAAAATAAAATTTATATAATCAGATAGGATGTAGTTTTTATTCATGTTACATGAATGTGAGGTTAAGGTTATGTCAGTTGATGTGTAAATAATAGTTTCTCCTCATGAATGCATTTTTATATAGATACTAAGATCAATAAGACATGATCTATTATAACAAAAATACATCAGATTAATTATCAAATGATGTTGTGTACTATAAAGAAGATGTATCATTTCAACTCTATTAATAATAAAATTTCTATGATCAATAGGTTCATAAAAAAATTGTTGGTTGTGGTCAGCTGGATACATATTTTAATCTACCATGAGATTTCCCTAACCAAATCTTTGTATTTCTAGATTCATCATATGTCCTTCAATATGGTAATAACGATTATTATTTTACTAATTCTTATCTACTGAATAACTTGTTTGTACAATCAAACATGGAGTTGCGAGAACAAACCAACGAAAACTATCCCATGACATGCATACCTCTAGTTCAACTGTTGTCTGCACCTTCATCGTAAATATTTAGCTCTAAGCATCCAACAATTCATACATAACAATCTGGTTTGGCGATTACTGTTATCCAAACAACAAATTCTTTGCTAGCACTAAGATTTTTGTTGCATATACAATTGGATCTATCCATTAAAAAACTCAACATCACACCCTCAAGATTTTGGTTCAGAAATCAAGGCTCGTTCATGACTACTCTAATGTTCAATAATTTTGGTACCCAATTTTTAATGTATCACTTCTCAAGAATTTTATTTGTTAATGACTTATTTGTCGTGGTGGTATCACGGCATATGCCATAGGTAGGCTAAAGTTGGGGCCGATGGACGTGGAGGAATCCGGGGAGGGATGATGCAGTGAAGACCGCACTCATATGAACAAAGAGAAATACAATGTATATTGGATTGAGACTCTCATGTGAAGATAACACCTCTCTCACTACATCTAAACTCTTATAATCTTTCCATACTTGTGGCTACAATCATGCTCCTGGAGCTGTATCTCCTATCCCTCTATCTAGATCTCTTTATGAGAATGGAGGAGGAGGAAGAAGAGCTCCTATTGAGCTGAGAGGGGAAGATCCCTTTGGGGGCCTATCTTTGAATGATCCCCCTGGTGCTCCTTATAAAGGGGATACCAGGGGACAAGGCTTGTTCCATACGCTTGGCATCTGCGTAGCATATTCCCGGCATCTTCTTAGATGCTAAGCATATGCCTTGGCATGGTATATTCCTTAGCATATTCTTGATGCCAAGGGCATATTCTCTAGCGTATTCTTGATGCCAAGGGCATATTCCATATGCCCATGTGCTAGTATGAGCAATGGGTCTCAAGACCGGCTCCTGACATGAAGATCTTGACTTTACTTGATCCTCTGTTGATGTAATTGTCAAGACTGCATCCTGGATCAAATAAGAGGGCGTCTGAAGCCTTATAACTCGGCCAAGGCGCCCCTGGGTCATTGGTAATTCGGCCCGGCAGGAGGTTAATTCGGCCTAGGAGTTTTAGGGCCCAAACCAGGTCAAACTCGGTCTCAGCCGAGTTAATCATGGACCAGACGGGTCATAAGCTTTATCTGGCCCGCTGGAACTCAGCCGGGTTCACCCTACATCGGCCTAGAGGGAAGCCGGCCTGGGGCTGAGTCTGGCCCAGGCGGGGTGGCTGCGGCCCAGCCGAACTCTTCTTCTCTCGACCCACGTAGCACAGCAAGGTGAGGAGCCCAGCCAGGGTCTGGTGGCTTGGGGACGTCCGGGCGGGACGCTGGCCCGTGATGGTCCGGCCGGGTCGTCGGTGATGCCGGCCCGCCAGGTGGAGCTCGGTGCTGGAGCACCTTGTGGCCTTGTCGCACGTGGTGGGTCGAGTCTGCCAATAGTCGTCCCACCCGGGGGAGCTCGGCGAAACAGAGCGGGACGCTGGCGATGTTTGGCGAGGGTGGAGGTAGTTCGGCAGGAGAATAGGTGATGCCGGCGGGAGCACTGACCTGGTGGAGTGGAGGTGGTTTGGCGGTGACTCGGCTAGGTGGGCCAAATTGATATTTAATTCGGCCTGTTAGTGTTGTTTGGCCTAGGAGAAATAATGGAAATAGGCCGAGATAGCTGTAATTCGGCCCAGGTCCTCTTTCTCCCTTTTCTCCTTTATATTTCTTTCTTAATTCCTCTTGTCTTTTGATATATCTTTTTGTACCTCTGTATTCTTTTATAGAAATGCCCAATACTCTCTTGAGGTCTCTTTATACCTTAACTCTAGGGTACCTGGGGTTATATCCCCGACATTATTAAATTTGCAATAAATTAAAATAATCTCCCCTGGGAAATCAACTTAAAGCCTACCATCAAAGATACACAATCATCAACCATAACTATTGCAATGACACTTAGGAGACCGAAGGACATTCCAGAAAAGTGTAGAATTATATGATATCATTTGATCCTTCCATCGTATATAACACATTACTTTCTACGTGGCACAAAGATTTACTGAGAATCCAATTAACTTAAGTTCACAAATATACCACTTATTATAATTTCTCTCGCTATACAACAATCTAAAGCAAGAATTGCAAAGCTCTAAAAGAGCACTTAATAAATAAAACCAACTTTGATTGATTGTAGAAAATTGTAATCATATACCCTATGTTAATCAAAGTAGAAATTACAGTTCTGAAACACCACATAATAAAGAAAATCATGTTGATTACTTGAAACAAATCTATAATGATACCCCCTTTGTTATTGGTATCAATTTTTATTTGGTCCTTCCATCATATATAACATATTATTTTTCTACATGGTAGAAAGATTGAGTGAGAAGCCAGATGACTTATATTCACAAACGACTTAACATAACTTTCTCTCTATACAAGAATCAAAAGCAGAGATTTCACGGTCTCGAAAGACCACCTAATAAGCAAAATCATTCTAACTGATTGTAAAACTATTGTCATATACCTTTTGTTAATCAAAAATAGAAATTACACAATGAAAAAATCCTAATAAATAAAATCAATTCCATAAGTTAAGCAAATCGATATCATATACGATTTCTTAATGGTATAATATTAATTTTGATTGTTCATGTTTAGAACCACAAATTTCGTGCTAAAAAATTTGTTGCTCGCACCGTCGACTTGCCTGTAGGGAGTAGATCCCATGGGCACTATCCGTCGCGAGCTTCTCATGGTTGATTTGCGAGAAGAGGCTTGATTAGGTTAATAGGTGGAGTTATCACACCAATTCACACATTTGTACACTTTTGCTTAGATAAATCTAACATTTCTAGTTATCGTATCATTCTATCTAGGGATTTTTTTAACGGACATGGCTAGACTGTTATTTTAATACATCACGTCACACCATTGATATTTTTTCCACACCTTATTAGTTATCTAGGTGTTTGTTTTGAATGACAGTCCTAGAGTTCAATAGGGATACATCATAGTATTGACCAAGTTGTTGTTTTAGATGTATTGACCAATTGTTTTCACGTCGCAATGTATTTTTCTTTCATTTTGGTACGCGTCTCTATACACTGTTACCTAATTATTAATCTCATGCTAAAGCCTAACCAAAATTTTTGGATATAACTATCAAAATTACTTGAGTGATTTGGCTTAACCTGGTGTCTCGCTTTACATCCGTATATTGCTTAGTTTATAATAGATTCCTAACCATAGATATCAGATCCAACTATGATAAATAATTTAAAGATGTGGATAAACCTAGTGCCTCGAAAAAGATCCTTATATATGCTAGGACATTGCCTTATATTGATTAGCTATTTTTACAAATCAATTATTGGTTTTATAAATATCACATTATGTAATTGGCAGCAATACGTCTTTAAAACTTATCATAAATAAAGTATCACATATGTGAGGAATATATTTAATGATAACACGTTTGACAAATTATTACGATGTTATTTGTATTACCACAGATTTGTGTTGTTTGTATGTGATAGTAGATCAACAAAGCGAATAATAGTTCTTACGTAATATGATACCAGTTAATAACATTGGTTAAGATATATATTTTTTGTATGGTTGTATTGGATGTAAACAAACATTAGAAGTCTATCTACCATGGTCCATATAATAGGGAGTGTCCAAACAAAAATTAGAAGTCTATCTACCACGGTCCATATAATTGGGAGTGTCCACATGAGTTGTGTCCAATTGAAGTTAAGGTAATCTCTCAAATAAAATAGCAATATTAATTTGGTTGACCATTAAAAAAGATAGAACTTATCCTTGTTATATGGTAGGCGCATTGTCTTTTCGAATTTTCCTACCTCTCATTTATGTACCCATCTGAGAAAAGTGTCACTTTAGACATATAAAGTCTCCATGCTGAAAATTCAAGAATTGTATTGTACATAAATATGTTGAAATATATATTTATTTGACACCCAGGGTGTAGAAGTGTAGAATAGTTATTCTACACCCACCCTCTATCTTTAGAACTGTATATCATTTTTACGTCACGTAATTTTTTCTTACTCTGTAAGTTAAGAAAAACATAATAAAATTTAGAAATGACATAATTTTTTTATTTTCTTGCCATATAAAATTACGATGTAAAATACGTATTTTTTGGTGTTTTTACACTATAATGACTCATAAACTTTATTTTTGTGTTGAAATTTTTGGTTATGGTAAATATATGAACATAATAATTCATATACAAAACATAATTTTTTCAATCTAACAACATAAAAATATGTTGGGTGCAGAATAGCCTGCTGCAGCGTGGTGAAGGAACATCCGTCTACGCAGGAGGGTGCCGGGATATGCCGGTGGTTGACTGAGTTCGCCAGAAAAACGGTAGAAACATGGGCTGCAAGGCGTCTGCGGATGAACTGCGCGCGGCGTGGAGCGCACGAGCAACGACGAACGGTGCGGCCAGAGGGTGCACGCGTCGCAGTACAGGAAGCAAGGAAACACAGGAGGAAAGAGTAGCTCACATCGGTCCTTTCGGACAAGGAGGCCTAGACGTAGGTTGTCGAGGACGGCGGCAACGAGCGTCGGGTGGGTCCTGTATGCGCTGCAACGGCGGGAGGACGATGGGGCGAGGTCCTGGCACAAAAGGCGAGGCAATAGGGACATAGAAGAGAGGGAGAGTGATGCCCCCGTATACAAATTGGACATTACTACGAGACCTGCGATAGCAATTTTAGAAAAGGTGCATCAAAAGCATTTGGAAAATATCGGACCCTAACCAATGAATCCTTCTTGGGAAAACCAAAATACGGAGATAGACAAAATAGAGAGAGGGAGGTATATAGATAACAAGATCAAACACAATACATAAATACAAATGCAACAAAGGACGACCCATGCAATGTGGCATGATGATCGTTATGATGATGATGCGATGCTGATGTAGATAAATCAAATAACAAGCAATTTCTAGTAGTGGTTTTACCCGGGGTGCTACAATTCGACACCACTAACAATGGATCTCGCCCTCGAGATCCGCCTCACGGTACGGGGAAGAAGGCTGACGGTCTGAATCTTCTCGCTTCGTGTAGATCTTCGCGACACCGCTAACGAGGATTCTTTCTTCGTCTTGAAACCCGTGACACCACCAACAAAGGGTCGTGGCTCATGCTGGTCGAGATAACACTCCGGAGAAACAAATATGAAGGTCGAGGTCTCACAAGATAAGGCCACCTCTAACTCTATGGAAGGAGTAAAATTGCTTGATCCACCGATTCGATGTACAAGAGCGAATGATAAGAGTAGTCGGATGGTGATCAGTTCATCGCGCATCCAAAGCATTACTCTGAACATGAATAGGGGAAGTATGCAACCAACCCTCAGAATTCAGACTGAAGATATCGACAAAAGAGGTTTGGAAACAAAGGAGGGATGGAGATTCTCATCAGATCTGATGTAGATGACTTCGTCAAGAAGGAGAACACCGGAAGATACAAAGAAAAAAAACAGTGGATTTTTGGTCCCCTGAAAGATACAACGGAGGAAAATTCCTCAGATAGCATGAAGACCAGATGTCGAAGCACCGTTACAAGAGGAAGGGAGCGAAACCCTAAAGGTACGACGGAAACCCAACCACGAGAATTCCTAGACTCGAAGAAAATATAAGGGGTAGATTCAAAACACGTCGAGATGAGAGGAGAATAGCATAGGGGTAAGAAGTAAAAGCAGACCTAATCAGATCTATCCAACCGATTTTTCAAAATAGTTTTAACACTCTACAACGGCCGTTAGCTAGGTTATCCTACAGGCTGGACTAGTGGGGTATCGTAACTACTGAGCTCTGATACCACTCTGTAACACCCTCAGAATCGATCATATGCAAGTCTCAGCGGTTCCCGCCAAACCCGCATAGAAACGATTCGAAGGTGCCCACCAGGCACTTTCGTGCGGGTGGAAAACGAAGTAATACCATTACACAATAGTCCACGATGGAACCCCTAGAACAGATATATACAACACTGACTCAAAGAGTCAAGAATCCAGATATACAATACAAAGATCCAAATCACCTTAAAAACGATACAACGTCCGACTATGGACAAGATGCAAATGGGTGCCCTGAAGAATAACCAATGGCGTCCATAACCCTGCCCAGGCCAAGCCGGAAGGGTAACCTTGCTAACGACGTCGATCTCAAAACCTGCTTAAACAAAAGGGGTGCCGACAAAGGGAAAAGGAAAAGAGAGCGGTCAGTACTGAGGCCAGTACACGGCGAGACTAGAATTCGGAGGTCCTCGCCTACATAGGTATGGTGGACTGAAGCGGCAGCGCAACATGCACTAAACAACCTATAGAGACTCAATAAAACTGGCGGCTATCAGATAGGGATAAGAAAGACCTATTCGGATCCAACCTGAAACTATCACCAAGCATACCCATCCTGGTATTTCCCCCTCGAGACCAAACGAGACAGTCAACCGATGAACTCACATAGTTGGCAGTTTTATTCATTCCGTTATAGTTGCGACAATTACTAGTCAGACATAGATAGCATGAGGCATCCTGATATAATAAGCAGTGGGCAGTTTTAGTTTAACCATTCCGTTGTAGTTGTAGTACTTACTAGTCAGATACATATAGCATGAGATATCCCAAAACCCAGCAGTTGTTGGTACTTATATTTATCCATTCCGTTATAATTGCAATACTTACTAGTCAGATACAATGGCAGCAGGCGACAACCAAACAAGCAATTGTTGGCACTTTTATTTAGCCATTCCATTATAGTGAAGCTGATTACTAGTCATTATAAAGTCAAATTTATAGCACTACTTTAGTTATAGTTGTCTATGATCGAGATACTGTGCTCCAAGTCGTCCATAACCGCGGACACGGCTTTCAGAAAGTTTTACCCTGCAGGGGGCACAAATAGCAACACACGCACGATCAACCTCGAGAAAAACCAATAAAAACCCAACGAGGCATCACGACAGAGCAATTGCAAGATTCATATAAATTTCAGGGGGCCACCCCACCAAGCTACCCGCGACGAAGTTGGCCGGCTCCGGAACAGACCCAGAGGTTTGCGTCAATGGCTGTAAACGACTGGGAACCCGAAAGTGTGACTGGGCTTGTCGATACCGCGAAAACACTCCGCTTACCTAAACAGTACAGGCGCTCCACGCGCAATCATAAATAAAACAGTAAAGCATGGCATAAGTACAGGATAGTAATAAAGCCCCAAACTACTTTGTGGCCCCAAGAAATAAATATGACTCAAGCTCTGGCTAGGGGGATTCATGGTCCCACATGCGGATAGTGCGAATATTCAAAGAACAGGTATCAAGTACTCGAGGTCCTACGGGACACAAGTGGACGGTTAAAAACCAAATAACATCTATTGCCCACCTATGCCTCTGCATTATTTACCTACTTCAGTTTTAGTTATTAAACGGTAATTAAAGCCATGATCATATCCAACATTAAACATGCGACATTACTTTAACAACGGTGGTATTTGACGACATCGAAACAATACCTGAGCAAGCAACTACGACTCGCAAGGCCGACTATCTACCAAACAACAGGTAATCGGAGGTGTCCAAGGCAATATAATGGCTGCAAGGGATATCATAGATTCGAAAACTAGAGCATCGCAACACAGATAGCAATAGATCAACAGGAGGAAATAAAGACTCCAAAAGTAAGATAGGTGGAAAGGGGGAGAATGCTCGCCTGAAAACATTGCTGAAGATACATAACCGAAGAACTTGTCGAAGCTCACAACATCTCATCGTCCTATCCGGAAAGAAGCAAAACACTAAAAAGAACAAGCGATGCAACAATTACAACTAATGCAGAAGAATCGGCATGATCATGATATGATGCATGACATGGCAATTTAATGATGCAAACTATGTCGAAAAGGTAGTAGGGGGATCGCATTGATGATAAAACATTCGTGAGGCATTATTGATAAGAAACAATTAGTTCCCAATTTTATTTATCATGTTTTCTTTGCATAAACAGTACTGATTATAAAACTGCTCTTAATGCATTATGCAAATGATAACATGGATATCATGGTTGGAGAGGTCTCGTCGCGCTGATCGATTTAGACATATCATTTGTCGAATTCAGAGTTGTTGTTTTAAAGTTATGCAATATTTAAGAAATGGGCATTAATTGACATTTAATAATTCGAAAATTTTAATATGCTCAAATGATATTATAAATGTCATATTCATAATCCTCATGTTTTTCTGATTCAAAAACATGTATTATTCATATTATTTGGATTTATGAAGTTAAATCAAAATCAAAGTCAAAATTAGTCAAATGGGATCAAAGTCAAAGGTTTGACTAGTTTGAAATAGTTTTGAAAAGATTTGAATTTGCATTGGAATACATACCAAAAATCTAAACACAATTAATTTTATAAATTTTTCCAAATTCAGAATCATTTTAAAGTTATGAACTAATTCATGTATATTCATATTTGGATTTTATTTTTCTGGATTTGGAACAACATAGATTTTTGATACAAAGAGGTATTCGACCCACAGGGAATGACAAGTGGGCCTAAGGCGCTGACTGGACTGAGGCGTGAGAGTGTGACACGTTGGGGCCTGGAGGACTGCGGGTTGAGGAGCAGAAATCTCCAGGGGCTAAGCTGCAAAAGTACAGGGGCTGTTATCTGACGAAACTGAATTTCAGATCTGAAGTTTGATTGAATTCGGCCAGAGTTCGAACAAAGATGGCGACTAAACGGTGCTGAATTTGGAAACGCTCAAAAAACAAAAGTTGTAGAGGAAACCAAGGTCTACAACTTTGTTGTTCAAGGTTTCTCCGGATGAGGGCTGAAACGACTGGAAACTGACGATGTCCAGAGAGGTTTTCTAGGGAGGAGAACTGTCGAATTTACGTCACATCTCAGCGAGATGGAGTGTTTTTGTGGGGCGGATTACCAGGGCTGTAGGCGTCGAATTGGGGTGTGGTTAAGCTCGTAAGAAAGAGGGGCGCAAGTACTACAAATTTCATCAAGGGGTCATTGCCGGATCTTGACTTCTGCGGTGGGGAAAACGTAGGGGATCAGAGATGCTGGGAGATGTTGTTGGCCGACACACATTTTCAGTTTATACGTAGATCGGGCTGAATTTCCAAGAGGTTTCTGAAGAACTGAGCTCGCTATTTTGCAGACAACCTGCTGCAGCGTGGTGAAGGAACATCCGTCTACGCAGGAGGGTGCCGGGATATGCCGGTGGTTGACTGAGTTCGCCAGAAAAACGGTAGAAACATGGGCTGCAAGGCGTCTGCGGATGAACTGCGCGCGGCGTGGAGCGCACGAGCAACGACGAACGGTGCGGCCAGAGGGTGCACGCGTCGCAGTACTGTTATCGCCATATTTTGGCCTACGAAGGAGATGGGCCGTGATCAAGATGGGCTTAGAAGATACATATATTCAACGTGTTGTTGGATCGGCCTAGTGCGTAGATTTGGGCTGAATTGCCCGTGTATCTTGTATCATAGTAGGTTTTGTTTCAGTTTAGGTTCCGTTTCAGTTTAGGTAAAGATAGAGTTGTAAAGTTACTCCAAAAGTAGAGAGTCTCCGGACTATAAATATGTACCTAAGGTTATCGAAAAAGGAGGACAATCACGTTCACAACCAATACAATCTCGGCGCATCGCCACCCCTTGTTTCTAGGATTTTTTCTCGGGTAAGTGCCATGCTGCCTAGATCGCATCTTGCGATCTAGGCAGTATTTACTTATGCGTTATCCGGTGTTACTCGTACTGAAGCCTTGTTGATGGCGAGTAACACCTTTATCACGGATTTGTTAGGGCTAGCATCGGTACTTTTTACTATGATTGCTTAATTATGCTGCCTCTAGCTATCTCGCCGTCTTTGCACCTTTTCCCGGGTGTGAAGGTGGCATCTTGCTTGATTTCTGCTTAGCCGATTCGATCTGTTATAGTTGTGCCTTGCTCGTCAAGGTTTAGTTTAATATCTACGTGGTTTGGCCTTACAAACGGGTTGAACGATCCAGTAGTGCGTAAGGATGTGGTTTATTCGTTCTAGAGAGGATGTTCCGGTAATGGACTTTACGTTGGTTATTAGGCCTTCTCTAGAGTTGATACTCCTCATCTTTCGTATGTACCAGGCTCAATTACGCGTAGGACGTTCCGGTTGCGTGGTGAAAACACCAAACTGTCGTAGATCGATTTAGCTTGTAGTAATTAAGCAAAACCCCATGTTATCATAGATCCAATGCAAAACCATGGGGATAATCGGCTCTGAAAGCCGATTTACAGGGAAACCTGGGAGCCGATCACGGCTCGAATTTTACGTATACTTGTTTACCATGCAGGAAACCAATCGGAGCAATCCATCACCTTCCTGACCAGGTATAGGTCAGGTGGCACGCCCTCGAACCAAGACAGGACGCGTGCGTGCCGGAAGCTTTGCGGGCCGTTGCCCGAGGGACCAGGGCCCACCAGCCGCTCTGGGAGCCTCCCGGCTCTTCGTGTTGCTCGTCGCTGCCCGCCGGTGAGTTTTGACAGGCAACACATTCTGGCACGCCCGGTGGGACCTTCAACAACGTCTACATCAATGTCCGACGCTGCGATGGAGAACAGGCCAGTCACGTACGACGAGCTTCCTGCTGAGCACAAAGCGAAGTATGACGAGATTAAAGAGCTCTTCGAAGCCGACCTCATCGGCTCTTTCGAGAGGACCCGTACGCGTGGCATCAAATGGAGGAGATTCTCCCCCGAGGGTGCTCTCGATGAGGTGGATCTGTCTGTTCCGTCGGAGGAACGCTCCAGGGCTCTACGACAGGAGGTCAACTACATGGTGGCTCATTCTCTGCACCGCCACTCTGAGAGCCTGGTGAACGCTTTCGAGCGGGTCGCGGTTCGCGTAGTTCAGGAGATCATGAAACATCAGTACTCTCCGTCGGGGCCCACTTTAGGGACCCACCAAGGAGAAAGACCGCTCCACACCAGGCCGCAACTGCCATTCACACTCGCAGCTCCAGAACCGCCAGGATCAGCGGCATACATTGTCTACAAGGCTGGAGGCGATCCAGGCGATTGCCAATTCCTGTTTGAGCCACCCAAGGAGATCCCGCACGGATATATATGCGCCTACGTGCCGGACTGCAACAACCTGGCGCGCACCAGCCAGATTGCAACCGCAGGAGTGTCCGCGGCAGGGGTTCCTGCTGCAGGATCTTCAGGAGCAGGCGTTCCTGGAGCAACGATGTCTGGGATGGACGCTGACAAACAGGCGTGGCTAGCCAAGTATGCCACTAGAACAAGTCATGAGAATCTGGCCCCTGCAGCTCAAACAGTGGAGCAAATCAGCACCATCCTGAGAAACCAGTTCGGCTTCGTGCCGAAGCGACGGACAATCGGCTATTCGAAGCCGTACCCCAACGAGTTTGATCTGATTCCGCTGCCGCCCAAATATAAGCTCCCTGAGTTTTCAAGATTCAGCGGGTCAGAGGGGTCAAGCTCGATCGAGCACGTAAGCCGATACCTGGCACAGCTAGGCATGATTTCGGCATCGGATCAAATGCGCGTGAGATTTTTTGCACAATCTCTAACAGGACCAGCCTTTGGGTGGTACACCTCGCTGCCACCTGATTCAATTCGCACCTGGAAGCAACTAGAAGAACAGTTCCACATCCAGTACCATTCAGAGGCTACTGAGGCTGGCATTGCAGACCTGGCGCAAGTACGACAAAAGCGGGGAGAAACGGTAGCCGAATACATCCAGCGCTTCAGGACCGTCAAGAACAGATGTTACTCGGCTCGTTTAACTGAGAAGGAAGCAATCGAGCTGGCAGTGTTGGGTCTCTTAGCACCCATCAAGGATCTGGCTTTCCAAGTGGAGTACAACTCATTGGCGCACATGGCCCAGAAACTGACTATGTATGAACAGCGCCACCCTGAGTTATACCAAGACAGGTTCAAGCGGCCCGTAAGCCTGGTCGTTACAGAAGAAGATGATCCTACACAAGACCAGGAGGTGGCCGTGGCTGAGTGGGCTCGGGGGGCAGACCCCGTGTCCTGCAAGTGGGTGAAGCAGCTGGGGCCTTTAAAAGGGTTTGACTTCGACGTGAGCAAAGCCGAGCAGATATTCGATTTATTGCTGAAAGAGAAACAGCTGAGGTTACCCGAAGGCCACAAAATCCCTACTGCTCAGGAGATGAACGGGAGACCATACTGCAAGTGGCATCATTCGTTCACCCACACCACCAATGATTGCAAAGAGCTGCGTCGCCAAATCCAGATGGCAATAGAACAAGGCCGCCTGATCCTCGGGCAGTTCGCCATGAAAGTGGACACGAACCCGTTTCCCGGCGTCAACATGATAGAACTCAGTCGCTCCGCGAGGCGTCAGCTGGACTTTTCGTTCGGAGTTAATATGGCAGAATCTGGGTACCGCCATGACACGTACAAGGAGGAAGGTGGTCACTCTCGGGGCAAAGAGAGAGAGAAGGCTGGTCCACGCGACCGGCCCAGCCACAATGACGGGCGATACTTAACAGAGGAACAGGTGAGGAGGGTGCGGTATCAGAAGCCACATTCCACGCATCTCCTTAATAAGTATGAGCGTCAGCGTGATCAACGGCGCCAACACGGTGGAGGCAATGAAGGATATGGGCACCTCGCCAGGAGACCGCCCAAAGAGAAGGAAGGCGCAGACAAACATTGGGATTGCCCCTTCTTCAAGCATTGCTGGGACGTGGGAATGAGCCGATTGCCTACAGTCGACAACTGCCCAGAATGTGGACAGGAAAAGGAGGGCACGAGGCCAGTGTCAGTGTTCAAACGTCTAGGGCCTCTCCAACCTCAGAGCCGTCCCAAGGAGTCCGCTCGAGCAAAGGGCCTCGAGAAGCCCAGGGATGACAAAGAAGAAGACAGGTTTCACCGTCCAAGGTGGTGCCCCGATGGACTCAGACACACCCAGAAGCGTAGAGTGCAACGGCTGCGTAACTTGGAGGAAGCTGAAGCGCAGTATCTCCACGCTCTAAAGAAAGCACGACCTGATCTGGCCGTCAAAGTAAGGCAGACTGCGGAGACGGAGGGCCGCGCGACAAGGAAGGAGTGGCGCCCCAAACCAATAAAAGCCGATGCACAGGCATCGGCTGGCACAAACATGGTGTTCGTACTCCCGGCAGAATTCTGCGCGCCACGAACCAATGTGCTACCAGTGGCACAGTTTGACTGCGGTCCACGGCCGGTTATCTTTGAGAAGCCACGTGAGAAGGGTTACAAACATCTGAAAGCTCTGTACCTGCGGGGCTACATCAATGGGCAGCCTGTCAGCAAGATGTTGGTGGACACCGGAGCGGCAGTCAATATCATGCCATACTCCATGCTACGACGTTTGGGACGCTCCACTGCGGACCTGATCAAAACCAACGTCACGTTAAGCGACTTCAACGGCCAGTCTTCGGAAACGCAAGGCGTACTGAACGTGGATCTGACGGTGGGCAGGAAAACCATACCCACGTCATTTTCCGTCGTGAACAGCAAAAGTACCTACGCCGTCTTGCTAGGAAGGGATTGGATCCACGCTAACTGCTGCATTCCATCCACGATGCACCAGTGCCTAATACAGTGGGACAGAGATGAAGTGGAGGTCATCCATGCAGACGATTCTATCGAGGTTTCCATTGCTGGCATGAACGTCTGGGAAGCAGAAGACCAAGAGCCGATCTCTGGAATCAGTTTAGACGGCTGTGAGCGCATCGAAGCTACAAAAAACAGGGTGAGGCTGGTCTTATCCACTGGCCTGACAGAGTAGAAAGGTCCACAATCATGCGTGGTACGGCCGATCCTAGCAATCGGCCACAAAAAATGGAAAGCAGTGATCATACGACAAGCAGATCATGTAGTCGTAGCAGGGAGACGCCTTGCCATTATAAAACCATAAGATGTGAGCCACCCTCGACTAACGCAATCAAAAAGGGGGCCGATTCAGGCAATCGGCCCAAATTATTTTTGTTGTCCTCACCTACTGCTTGCCCTGTGTTTAGCATCGACCTGACAGGTGACGGAAAGCTAGGGTATGGGTTCACATCCGCTGATGAACTAGAAGAGATCGACATTGGTCCTGGGGATAAGCCACGACCAACATTTATCAGCAAGAAATTAGATCCGGGTCTGCGAGGCCCAATGATCGCCCTGTTGAAACAATATCCAGACTGCTTCGCCTGGGACTACACAGAAATGCCTGGGTTAGACAGGAGCATCATTGAGCATCGGCTCTCGCTTAAAAAAGGATTTCGGCCGTTTCAGCAGCGAGCAAGGCAAATGAAGGCCGAAATTTTGGAAGAAGTCAAGAAAGAGGTCGAGAAAATGTTGACAGCCAAGTTAATCAGGCCATGCAGGTATGCTGAATGGATTTCTAGTATAGTGCCTGTAGAGAAAAAGGATGGCCGATGGCGGGTCGCCATAGATTTTCGGGATCTCAACAGGGCTACCCCAAAGGATGAGTATCCGATGCCGGTAGCAGAGACGTTAATCAACGCAGCGGCTGGCCACAAGATCTTGAGTTTCATGGATGGCAATGCTGGTTACAACCAAATCTTTATGGCGCCAGAAGACATACACAAGACTGCATTCAGAGTCCCAGGTTCGGTGGGGTTATTTGAGTATGTAGTCATGACGTTTGGACTAAAGAACGCTGGCGCCACATACCAGCGGGCTATGAATTATATTTTCCACGATCTGATCGGCAAACTGGTGGAAATCTACATCGATGACGTGGTGGTCAAGTCTGCTTCAGCGCAAGGGCACTTGGGCGATCTACAACGCGTCCTGGACTGAACAAGAAAATTCGGCCTACGGATGAATCCAAAGAAGTGTGCCTTCGGAGTGACGGCCGGTCAGTTTTTGGGTTTCTTGGTCCATGAACGCGGGATTGAGATCGGCCTGAAGAGTCAGGAGGCAGTGCGAACAATGAAGCCACCCACTACAAAGAAAGAACTGCAGTCTCTCATCGGTAAGATCAACTTCGTCAGAAGATTCATCTCTAACCTGTCAGGAAGGATAGAGCCGTTCATGGGGCTCGTGAAAATTAAATCTGACGATGAATTCAGCTGGGGGGCAGAACAACAACGAGCCTTCGACGAGATCAAGGAGTATCTGACAAAGCCGCCAGTGTTAGTTCCACCCCAGCCAGACAGACCGTTCTACATTTATTTATCAGTGGCTGACACATCCATCGCCTCGGTGGTGGTACAAGTGTATGATGGGCTAGAGCGCGTCGTGTTCTACATAAGCAGAAGGATGCTGGACGCGGAGACGAGGTATCTTGATATCGACAAGTTGTGCCTCTGCTTGTTTTTTACATGCACCAAGCTGCGCCACATCTTGCTGTCAGCAGAGGTCATCATCATATGCAAATCAGACGTCATAAAGCACATGCTGTCGGCTCCCATGTTAAAAGGCCGATTGGGCAAATGGATGTTTGCATTATCAGAGTTTGACATCCGGTATCAACCCGCGAAAGCAGTTAAGGGACAGGCGCTGGCTGATCTTATTGCTGAGAGGACCAACACTAACATAGCAGCACTGTCCATAAGAGCGTGGGCTATGTTTTTCGACGGATCAGTTTGTGACGATGGCTGTGGCATCGGCGTTTTGCTCGTGTCGCCCCGGGGGGCAACATTTTCCTTCTCCATCAGATTGTCTACCCTTCGCACCAACAATGTAGCCGAGTATGAGGCGATACGCAAGGGAATGGAGTTACTCCTTGAAGCCGGTGCGGAAGCAGTGGAATTTTTTGGTGACTCCAAGTTGGTGATTTCCCAACTCACGGAGGAGTACAAATGTGAGAGCGAGTCCCTCTTCCCATTATGGTTGCACTGCCGTGAGCTAATGGTACAGTTCCGGTACATAAACTTTACCTGGATCCCACGGTCACAAAACGTAGAGGCAAATGATCTTGCACAGATGGCTTCAGGCTACAAGGATGCAGCAGAGGGAGCCGATATTCAGGTACAGCTCCTGGAAGCTGACGACTAGAGAGCCGATATCTTCAATTACTTGAAGGATTCGGCTCGGGGGGCACCTAAATGGATAAGGTACAAAGCCATGAAGTATGTGCTTATTGGGGACGACATGTTTTACAGGACCCTGGAAGGATTATTGCTCAAATGTCTGGGAACAGTCGAGGCTAATCGGCTCCTACACGAAGTACACGAAGGCGCCTGTGGGACTCACCAGTCGGCTCATAAGATGAAGTGGTTGATCAGGCGATCAGGGTTTTATTGGCCTACCATGCTCGAGGATTGTTTTAAGTACTACAAAGGGTGTCAAGCATGTCAGATATTCGGAAAAATCCAGATGGTGCCCGCATCATCAATGAATCCCATCATCAAGCCTTGGCCCTTCCGAGGTTGGGGCATGGATATGATCGGCAAGATCAATCCTCCGTCAAGCAAGGGCCACATGTGGATCTTGGCCATTACGGATTATTTTACCAAGTGGGTGGAAGCCGTCCCTATGAAGTCAGTAAGTTCAAAGGATGTTGTCGATTTTGTGAAAGAGCACGTCATTCATAGGTTTGGGATTCCCCAGACTATCACAACCGATGGAGGTTCGGTGTTTACTTCTCACGAGTTCAGGAAGTTCTGTGAGGACTCAGGGATTAAGCTGATTCGGTCATCTCCGTACTATGCTCAAGCAAATGGGCAAGCTGAGGCGTCCAACCAGAGTCTTATCAAACTGATCAAGAGGAAAATCGATGAGCATCCTAGGAGTTGGCATGAGGTTTTATCAGAGGCTTTATGGGCTTATCGCATGTCGTGTCATGGAGCGATAAAAACCTCTCCGTACCATCTGGTTTATGGACAAGAAGCCGTATTGCCTTGGGAAATTACGGCTGGATCGAGACGTGTCACTTTTCAGAACGAGCTAACGGCTGAAGAATATGCAGCTTTGATGAGTGACAGTGTTGAAGATGTGACTGAGCTTAGGCTGTGGTCGCTGGAGAAAATCAAAGAGAACAAGGCCAAAGTAGCTCGTGCCTACAACAAGAAAGTGAAGCCAAAGGAGTTCCACGTTGGGGATCTAGTATGGGAAGCTGTGTTGCCTTTGGGAACTAAGGATGCAGCATATGGTAAATGGTCTCCAAATTGGCATGGGCCGTACAAGGTCGACCAAGTTTTAAGAGGGAACGCGTACATGCTTGAGCAGCTGGACGGTGTAAAATTTCCAGTGGCGGTCAACGGCCAACATCTCAAGAAGTATTTTCCAAGCATGTGGGATATGGGACAATAAGACTTGAGAGGCCGATACGTGAGATCGGCTAAGTAAAAGCACGTAAGTCGATTGGCAGTAAAATGTGGGGGCCGATGTTGAAAATCGGCCGAATAAAAACTCGATTGGCAGTAAAATGTGGGGGCCGATGTTGAAAATCGGCCGAAAAAAAAATGATAATATAGCCGATGCACGGTCATCGACTCTCGGGGTTCGCATAAGTTACCAACAGTTGCCAGCCTGCACATATAAGCTACTGAAGAAATGCCTTGAGGGCGTGGAGAGCGTCATCACGGACACGGTCCAATTCGGTGATTTCAGCTTCGTCATCATCATCCTTGCTGGTCGCTAGTTGTTCGTTCAGGGCACGTTTTTGATGAGCAATTGGGGCAGGTAGCCCATTTTGAAAAGGTTCGCAGGTTACCGTTTCAGATCGAGAAGTGGCCGCTTTGATGTGCCGGAAGATGCGACCAAATTTTCACCAACGTTCATAACACTAAGGATGGGCGTGCAATGGAACCATACGGTGTCAACATTGTGGTTTTCGGAGAAGCCGATGGGTGGTCATCGGCTCTTTGCGATTTGACCTGCTGGACTGTATGATGCGGTGTCATCGACTCTTTGGGCAACGACCTATTTTTGCTATCGGCGAAATTAGGGGCAAACAACAAGAAAGAGCTTTGGAGAACAGATTCTCATTCATTTGAAGATGATTGATTACAAAGGGATGGTCGATTACAAAAGGGGTCCGGCTACTACTACTACTACTTCTAATTCCTAATTTCGGCCGAGGTCGTCGTCGCTGCTGCCGCCGCCGTCTTGTTCGCTGTCATCAGCGCTGCTGCCGGCGTCGTCTTCGCTGCTGCTGTCAAAGAAGCCAGCAGGGGCCTCCTCGTTCTCATCCTCGTCATCGTCGTCTTCGGACCCAGCGCGGAAGTACTTCACCGGCTGGTACTCCTCGGAGGAGGTGTCCTCCTCCTCCTCCTCTTCCTCCTCTTCTTCAGAGGAGTCGACGCTGTCACAGGACATGGCGTCGTCGCTGCCGTCCGCCTCCAGCTCCCCGTCGGCGAGGAACTGCAGGTCTTCTTCACCGTCGGTTAAGGATGCATCATCCTCCGACCAGACGGCAAAGTCCCAACCCCTCTCGTCCCACCATTGTGGGGCGAGAGTGTTGTACGCCGCTAGCGGTGGATGCTCCGGAGTCGGCTCGCGGTCACTAATGCTATTGGAGGCGTGGGAGGACAGACCGGAGGAAGCAGAGGAGGCCATGGCAGAGAAGGGTTTTTTCCGGTGGAGAAAGAGGGTTTTCTGGCTACGGGAGGAAGATAGGGACTGTGAACTGTTCAGGCGGATTTAAATAAAGGGGAATAGTGGAGAGACGGTTCAATGCCATAGCAGTTTCCCAGATTGCGCTGCCAAAATCGTCAAATCATGGACTGCGGAGGAGTTGAGAAGACAGGGCATCATGATGAAGGGGTAGCGTGACGATCCTGTTCTGCCACGCGTTCTGTCGAACGCGTAACCCGATACAGAAAAAAAAAAGAGGGGGAAACCCAGGAGAAGAAAAAACACACGGAATGGTTTTGGAATTATCATTGCCAAAACCAGGGGGGCATGTGTTATCGCCATATTTTGGCCTACGAAGGAGATGGGCCGTGATCAAGATGGGCTTAGAAGATACATATATTCAACGTGTTGTTGGATCGGCCTAGTGCGTAGATTTGGGCTGAATTGCCCGTGTATCTTGTATCATAGTAGGTTTTGTTTCAGTTTAGGTTCCGTTTCAGTTTAGGTAAAGATAGAGTTGTAAAGTTACTCCAAAAGTAGAGAGTCTCCGGACTATAAATATGTACCTAAGGTTATCGAAAAAGGAGGACAATCACGTTCACAACCAATACAATCTCGGCGCATCGCCACCCCTTGTTTCTAGGGTTTTTTCTCGGGTAAGTGCCATGCTGCCTAGATCGCATCTTGCGATCTAGGCAGTATTTACTTATGCGTTATCCGGTGTTACTCGTACTGAAGCCTTGTTGATGGCGAGTAACACCTTTATCACGGATTTGTTAGGGCTAGCATCGGTACTTTTTACTATGATTGCTTAATTATGCTGCCTCTAGCTATCTCGCCGTCTTTGCACCTTTTCCCGGGTGTGAAGGTGGCATCTTGCTTGATTTCTGCTTAGCCGATTCGATCTGTTATAGTTGTGCCTTGCTCGTCAAGGTTTAGTTTAATATCTACGTGGTTTGGCCTTACAAACGGGTTGAACGATCCAGTAGTGCGTAAGGATGTGGTTTATTCGTTCTAGAGAGGATGTTCCGGTAATGGACTTTACGTTGGTTATTAGGCCTTCTCTAGAGTTGATACTCCTCATCTTTCGTATGTACCAGGCTCAATTACGCGTAGGACGTTCCGGTTGCGTGGTGAAAACACCAAACTGTCGTAGATCGATTTAGCTTGTAGTAATTAAGCAAAACCCCATGTTATCATAGATCCAATGCAAAACCATGGGGATAATCGGCTCTGAAAGCCGATTTACAGGGAAACCTGGGAGCCGATCACGGCTCGAATTTTACGTATACTTGTTTACCATGCAGGAAACCAATCGGAGCAATCCATCACCTTCCTGACCAGGTATAGGTCAGGTGGCACGCCCTCGAACCAAGACAGGACGCGTGCGTGCCGGAAGCTTTGCGGGCCGTTGCCCGAGGGACCAGGGCCCACCAGCCGCTCTGGGAGCCTCCCGGCTCTTCGTGTTGCTCGTCGCTGCCCGCCGGTGAGTTTTGACAGGCAACAAGTACAGGAAGCAAGGAAACACAAGAGGAAAGAGTAGCTCACATCGGTCCTATCGGACAAGGAGGCCTAGACGTAGGTTGTCGAGGACGGCGGCAACGAGCGTCGGGTGGGTCCTGTATGCGCTGCAACGGCGGGAGGACGATGGGGCGAGGTCCTGGCCGGTCCGGCTCCTCCAGGCGCGGCTCCAACCGAACGGAACAGGCACGGGGAAACGATTCCCGGTATCATCGGCACTTGGCGGTGACCACGACGACGACACAGGCGATATCCAACTCTAACGATGGTTGCTGCTCACGGTAAGGTGGGGGAAGGAGAAAACGAGTGGCGGCGCGAGGGCGGAAGGAGGAGGCGTCTAGGGTTCCTGGGGATCCTCTCGATGGGGATAAAAGGCGCGGTCTGCGCGAGCGGGTGACGAGGCAGACGGCTACCTGCCTCTCGCCGTTAGAGCTGCAGAGAGGGGAAGGCCGACGGAGGAAGAGGAACAGGGACGGAACGCTTCTTCCGTCGAAGCGGTACGGACCAAGGGGAAAAGAACGGGTTCGGCGCCTAATGGCTGAAGCTAGGTATGGTCCTCTCTTTTCTCTTTATCTCTTTGTTTTGGTTTTTATTTACAATTTGTTTTGTTATTTAAAATTCAAACAAGCATTTGATTTTAAAGTCTTTTGAAATTTGCAGGAACATTTGAACATAGGAAAATGGCACAAAAGGCGAGGCAATAGGGACATAGAAGAGAGGGAGAGTGATGCCCCCGTATACAAATTGGACATTACTACGAGACCTGCGATAGCAATTTTAGAAAAGGTGCATCAAAAGCATTTGGAAAATATCGGACCCTAACCAATGAATCCTTCTTGGGAAAACCAAAATACGGAGATAGACAAAATAGAGAGAGGGAGGTATATAGATAACAAGATCAAACACAATACATAAATACAAATGCAACAAAGGACGACCCATGCAATGTGGCATGATGATCGTTATGATGATGATGCGATGCTGATGCAGATAAATCAAATAACAAGCAATTTCTAGTAGTGGTTTTACCCGGGGTGCTACAATTCGACACCACTAACAATGGATCTCGCCCTCGAGATCCGCCTCACGGTACGGGGAAGAAGGCTGACGGTCTGAATCTTCTCGCTTCATGTAGATCTTCGCGACACCACTAACGAGGATTCTTTCTTCGTCTTGAAACCCGTGACACCACCAACAAAGGGTCGTGGCTCATGCTGGTCGAGATAACACTCCGGAGAAACAAATATGAAGGTCGAGGTCTCACAAGATAAGGCCACCTCTAAATCTATGGAAGGAGTAAAATTGCTTGATCCACCGATTCGATGTACAAGAGCGAATGATAAGAGTAGTCGGATGGTGATCAGTTCATCGCGCATCCAAAGCATTACTCTGCACATGAATAGGGGAAGTATGCAACCAACCCTCAGAATTCAGACTGAAGATATCGACAAACGAGGTTTGGAAACAAAGGAGGGATGGAGATTCTCATCAGATCTGATGTAGATGACTTCGTCAAGAAGGAGAACACCGGAAGATACAAAGAAAAAAAACAGTGGATTTTTGGTCCACTGAAAGATACAACGGAGGAAAATTCCTCAGATAGCATGAAGACCAGATGTCGAAGCACCGTTACAAGAGGAAGGGAGCGAAACCCTAATGGTACGACGGAAACCCAACCACGATAATTCCTGGACTCGAAGAAAAGATAAGGGGTAGATTCAAAACACGTCGAGATGAGAGGAGAATAGCATAGGGGTAAGAAGTAAAAGCAGACCTAATCAGATCTATCCAATCGATTTTTCAAAATAGTTTTGACACTCTACAACGGCCGTTAGCTAGGTTATCCTACAGGCTGGACCAGTGGGGTATCGTAACTGCTGAGCTCTGATACCACTCTGTAACACCCTCAGAATCGATCATATGCAAGTCTCAGCGGTTCCCGCCAAACCCGCATAGAAACGATTCGAAGGTGCCCACCAGGCACTTTCGTGCGGGTCGAAAACGAAGTAATACCATTACACAATAGTCCACGATAGAACCCCTAGAACAGATATATACAACACTGACTCAAAGAGTCAAGAATCCAGATATACAATACAAAGATCCAAATCACCTTAAAAACGATACAACATCCGACTACGGACAAGATGCAAATGGGGCTAAGAGCCCTGAAGAATAACCAATGGCGTCCATAACCCTTCCCAGCCCAAGCCGGAAGGGTAACCTTGCTAACGACGTCCATCTCAAAACCTGCTTAAACAAAAGGGGTGCCGACAAAGGGCAAAGGAAAAGAGAGCGGTCAGTACTGAGGCCAGTAAGGTCTCAGCCGAGTTAATCATGGCCCAGCAAGGTCATAAGATTTATCTGGGCCGCTGGAACTCAGCCGGGTTCTCCCTACGTCGGCCTAGAGGGAAGCTGGCCTGGGGCTGAGTCTGGTCCAGGCGGGGTGGCTGTGGCCCAGCCGAACTCTTCTTCTCTCGGCCCACGCGAGACAGCAAGGTAAGGAGCCCAGCCAGGGTCTGGTGGCTTGGGGACGTCCGGGCGGGACGCTGGCCCGTGATGGGCCGGCCGGGTCGTCGGTGATGCCGGCCCGCCAGGTGGAGCTCGGTGCTGGAGCGCCTTGTGGCCTTGTCGCACGTGGTGGGCCGAGTCTGCCAATAGTCGGCCCACCCGGGGGAGCTCGGCGAAGCAGAGCGGGACACTGGCAATGTTTGGCGGGGGTGGAGGTAGTTCGGCGGGAGAATAGGTGATGCTGGCGGGAGCACTGGCCTGGTGGAGTGGAGGTGGTTTGGCGGTGACTCGGTTAGGTGGGCCGAATTGATATTTAATTCGGCCCCTTAGTGCTGTTTGGCCTAGGAGAAATAATGGAAATAGGCCGAGATAGTTGTAATTCAGCCCAGGTCCTCTTTCTCCATTTTATCCTTTATATTTATTTTCTAATTCCTCTTGTCTTTTGATATATCTTTTTGTACCTCTGTATTCTTTTATAGAAATGCCCAATACTCTCTTGAGGTCTCTTTATACCTTAACTCTGGGGTACCTGGGGTTATATCCCCGACACTAGTCCCCGAGTCTATGTGGGATTCGTAGAATCACTCATAGACTTTATATTAAGACGTTCCCAGAGTTGTCTTATACCTTATAACCTCTTGGTTATATACTTCTTTTTCACACAACCCTTTTGGGCAAGTTTTAGATTTCTGGTCCTCTTCGGCACTGCTCATAACCCTTTTTGGCAAGTTCTTGACTTCTGGCCTTCTTGGGCACTGGTCATAACCCTTTTGGGTAAGTTCTTGACTTCTGACCTTCTTGGGCACTGGTCATATGTAACACCCTCAGAATCGGACCTATGCAAGTTTGAGCAAAATTCGTCAAACCCGCATAGAAACGATTCAAAGGTGCCCACCAGGCACTTTCGTGCGGGTGGAAAACGAAGTAATAACATTACACAACAGTCCTCGATGGGACCCACAGAACAGATATATATAACAGCGACTCCAAGAGTCAAGAATACAAATATAATATACAAAGATCCAAATCACCTTGAAAACGATAGAGCGTCCAGCTACGGACAAGATGCAAATGGGGCTAAGAGCCCTGAAGAATAACCAATGGCGTCCATAACCCTGCCCAGGCCAAGCCGGAAGGGTAACCCTGCTAACGGCGTCGATCTCAAACCTGCTTAAACAAAAGGGGTGCCGGCAAAGGGCAAAGGAAAAAGAGGAGCGTCAGTACTGAGGCCAGTACACGGCGAGGCTAGAATTCGGCGGTCCTCGCCTACATAGGTATGGTGGACTGAAGCGGCAGCGACAGCATGCACTAAACAACCTATAGAGACTCGATACAACTGGCGGTTATCAGAGAGGGGTAAGAATGACCTATCCGGATCCAACCTGAAGCTAACACCAAACAAACCCATCCTGGCGTTCCCCCCCTCGAGACCAAACGAGGAAGTCAACCGAGGAACTCACACCGTTGGCAGTTTCATTTATTCAGTTATCGTTGCAGCGATTACTAGTCAAGTATAGATACTCATCCTGATAAAAGAAGCAGTGGGCACTTTTAGTTAACCATTCCGTTATAGTTGTAACACTTACTAATCAGATACAGATAGCATGAGATAAACCCAAAACCCAGCAGTTGTTGGTACTTTTATTCAGCCATTTCGTTGTAGTTGCAATGGTTACTAGTCAGGTACAATGGTCGCTGGCGACGACCCAAACAAGCAATTGTGGGCAGTATTAATTAGCCATTCCATTATAGTGAAGCTGATTACTAGTCATTATAAAGTCAAATTTATAGCAATAAACTTTAGTTATGCTTGTCTATGATCGAGATACTGTGCTCCAAGTCGTCCATAACCGCGGACACGGCTTTCAGAAAGTTTTAACCCGGCCGGGGTGCACAAATAGCAACACACACATGATCAACCTCGGAAAAACCAACACAAAACCCAACGAGGTCTTCACGACAGAGCAATCACAAGATTCAGAAATATTTCAGGGGGCCACCCCTTAAGTAGATTCCGCAACGAAGTAAGCTAGCTCCGAGACGGACTCAAGGTCTGCGACAATGGCTGTAAACGACTGGGAACCCGAAAGTGTGGCTGGGCTTGTCGATACCGCGTAATCACTCCGCTTACCTAAACAGTACAGTGTGCTCCTCGCACAATCGTAAATAAAGCAGTAAAACATGGCATAAGTACAGGATCGTAATAAAACCTCAAACTAGTTGTGGCCCCAAGAAATAAGACGGAATCAAGCTCTGGCTAAGGGGGGCCCATACTCCCCATATGTGGATAGCGCGATAAATCAAGGAACAGGTATCAAGTACTCGGGGTCCTACGGGACACAAGTGGGCGTTCGGAAACCAAATGTTATCTATCACCCACCGATGCCTCTGCTTACTTCAATTTTAGTTGTTAAACAGGAATTAAAGTGAACAATAAGTAAAACTATGATCATCTCCAACATCAACATGCGGCAATATATCAACAACTGTGGCACTTGATGACACGCAACAGCACTTGCGCAAGCGACTACGACGCGCAAGTCCAACTATCTACCAAACAATAGGTAATAGGATGTGTCCGAGGCAATATAGGGCTGCAAGGGATATCACGGGTACGGAAAACTAGAGCATCGCAACACAGATAGCAATAGATCAACAGGAGGGAAGTAAATACTATAAAAGTAAGATAGGTAGAAAGGGGGAGATGCTCGCCTGAAAACATTGTCGAAGGGTTCAACCGAAGATCGGGGCGAAGCTCACATCAACTCAACGGCCTTATCCGCGAAGAACCAAATCACTAGAAGAACACCGGATGCAATATTTAATAAAACGGCAGAAGATCGGCATGATGCATGTATGATGGATGACATGGCAAGGTGCGATGCAATTAGGTCATATTAAGCGGAACCGGGGTCCCGACAATTAATTAGATGGTTCGAGTTATTTAGAACCCCCGCAATTTTAATTGTTGTTTAACAAGCCAGATTATATCACCGGTGCGCTACACAAGTTTAACTGAGGCCAATATGAGACTAGATTTGCCCGCATATGGGCCCCATATTTAATTAGAGGTGAATTCGGCATAAGGCCCCCAATCCACACAATATGCATGCGAGTATGACAATTCAATATGCGACAAGTTGTTATTATATTATAAAATAGGGTTCTCGGATAAGGGTCACACTTAGGGTTCTCGACGATCTTGGGGTTCCGGGGTTCGGGGTGCGACAGGGTCCAGGGTCCAGGGTTCGACGGATTGGTCTCGACGGGAACGTTCTCGGATTACTGGGGTAGATCTTGTCGCATCCGGGTTCTCGGGGCATGTTGTCGGTCATGGCGTTCGGGACGAAGCACTTGTCGCGTCGGGGTCTCGGTGTCGGGTGAAGATCTTGGCGTTCTCGGCGATCTTGGCATTCTGCAGGTTTAGGTCCTGGCACTTCAGATCGACCTTCGGTTCGGGGACTCGGGGTTCTGGGTCTCGGCGTCCGTGTGGCGGTCTTGTCGTCTCGTGTAGGCGTCCTCGAGGTCGATGGCGAACTAGAGTGGGTTGGGTTCCGGGGTCTTCGAATCCGTGAAGTAGATCTTGTCGAGTTCACTGCAACAGCCTTGCGGTTCCGATGACGATCTTGGCGTTTTACCGGTTCGGGTTTTGGCGTCCGAGGAAAGTACTTGGCGCTCGGCGTCCTTCGGTATCCATGAGGTAGTTCCTGGAGTTCCGAAAATGGAGTTCTTGCCGAAGGGTGTAGACCGAAGATCTTGGTCGTGGTCATGGTTGCTTGTCCGCGAGGAGGCATTGTCGCACCAAACTTGCATCGGTTAATCTTTCGAGGATCATGGTGTTTCCCGAACAGGACTAGTCTTGGACTTTGACCGCGATAGCTTCAAAACCCCACCACGTCAACATAGCTCGGGAAGATCCCTGGCGGTGGTCGATGCTGGAGCGGTGGAGCGCTTGGTGTGGTTCCTGACAGCGAGGTCGGCATCAAGATGGCGGCAGGGGACCACGGCTCACAGGGGTAGAGGTAGGCGGTGGCTTCACGGGCAGAGGACGGAGGGCCAAGCATGCTGGGCCGGCTCGACGGTGGAGGGCCGCGCTCGCCGGCGGCGAGGCGACGAGAGGTTGCGGCGGACTGAGAGCTCGCAGGGGGGGCATGCGGGCCGCGGCCGACGACGGCGGTGGGGCAGCCGGGCTCGTCGCGAGACGGGGCGGAGGGGGCTGAGGCGGCGCAGAGCGGAGGCCCGCTGCGGGGGGGGGAAGAAGAGAAACAGGGGGCGTGGGGCTGGGGCCAGGGCTGGGCGCGGGGCCACGCGGGCGAGGTAGGGGGTGCGGCCGCGGCGGCGCCGCGCCAGAGAGAGAGGGAGGCGGCTGCGCGCGGGGGCCAGAGGGAGAGGCGATGGAGGAGGGGGAGACGGGGTGCGGTTGGGAGGTAGGAGACGGGGGAGAGGAGGGTGCTGTGGCGCAAGGGGAGTGGCCAGGGTGAGGTGGCCAAGGAGGGTGGGTAGATTCTCTGGTAGGAATAGGATTTAGAAGGGCGGGTACAGCTGGACCGTTTTAACAATTCTGGGGCGGTCGTTCGGGTCGATCGGCCCGTTCGACTGCTCCGGCCAAAATAATTAATATTTTATTTACTTTAATTGGACCATTTGCAAACCGATAGCAACAAAACAAAATACTCCGGAGCCCCGGGGTTTGGCGTTTGAATAAAGATGGGGCGTTTTAGAAAACAAAACGGGCTTTGCGAAAATAGTTTTGGCAAACAATGCATGATGATGACGATGCAGTGCACAAATTCAACGCGATTTTCTAGTAGTGGTTTCGCGGGATGCCACAATTCGACACCACTAACAATGGATCTCGCCCTCGAGATCCGCCTCATGATACCGGAAGGAAAGGTCGGCGATCTGCGTCTTCTCGCTTCGTGTAGATCCTCGCGACACCACTAACGAGGGTTCCTTCTTCATCTGGAATTCGGCGACACCACCAACAAAGGTCGTTGTTCCTGATCGTCGAGAGAACACTCCGGAGAACCAAAGGACGAAGATAGAGGTATCAAACGATAAGGCCGCCTCTAACTTCCATTAGAAGAGGGAAAAGTTGCATTGATCCACCAGTTCGATGTACAGAGCGAACAGTAAGAGTCGGTTAGGGTGATCAGTCCATCCCGGACCCAACTGTCGACTCTATACATGGGTAGGAGAATCAGACAACTCCACTCTCGATATTTAGACTGAAGACCTTCTTAGGCGGTATCCGGAACAAAGGGATGATGCCAGCAGGAATCGTATGAAAGACACAATGATTAGGTTCCGCGATGGTTCCATTGGCATGAACAACGCATGCTCAAGGTATACTCCAACTTCACCAATGCTCGTCCTTCTCATATGTTTTTCAACGACACTGATATCCAGCAAAGAACACATATGGATAAAGATCTCAAGAACAAAAGATCGGATGTAGGGCACAACAGACAAGTTGCAGATTGATGATCGTAGCACCTCCGTTACAAAAAGGGAGAAAGCGAAACCCTGAAGGTACGACGGAAACCCAACCACGAGAAATCCTGGACTCGAAGCAAAGATAAGAGGGTAGGTTCAAAACACGTCGAGATAAGAGGAGAATAGCAGAGGGGTAAGGAGTAAAATCAGACCTAATCAGAACTATCCAACCGATTTTGCAAAATAGTTTTGACTCTCTACTTCGGCCGTTAGCTAGGTTATCCTACAGGCTGGACTTGTGGGGTATCGCAACTGCTGAGCTCTGATACCACTCTGTAACACCCTCGGAATCGGACCTATGCAAGTTTGAGCAAAATTCGTCAAACCCGCATAGAAACGATTCAAAGGTGCCCACCAGGCACTTTCGTGCGGGTGGAAAACGAAGTAATAACATTACACAACAGTCCTCGATGGGACCCACAGAACAGATATATATAACAGCGACTCCAAGAGTCAAGAATACAAATATAATATACAAAGATCCAAATCACCTTGAAAACGATAGAGCGTCCAGCTACGGACAAGATGCAAATGGGGCTAAGAGCCCTGAAGAATAACCAATGGCGTCCATAACCCTGCCCAGGCCAAGCCGGAAGGGTAACCCTGCTAACGGCGTCGATCTCAAACCTGCTTAAACAAAAGGGGTGCCGGCAAAGGGCAAAGGAAAAAGATGAGCCTCAGTACTGAGGCCAGTACACGGCGAGGCTAGAATTCGGCGGTCCTCGCCTACATAGGTATGGTGGACTGAAGCGGCAGCGACAGCATGCACTAAACAACCTATAGAGACTCGATACAACTGGCGGTTATCAGAGAGGGGTAAGAATGACCTATCCGGATCCAACCTGAAGCTAACACCAAACAAACCCATCCTGGCGTTCCCCCCCTCGAGACCAAACGAGGAAGTCAACCGAGGAACTCACACCGTTGGCAGTTTTATTTATTCAGTTATCGTTGCAGCGATTACTAGTCAAGTATAGATACTCATCCTGATAAAAGAAGCAGTGGGCACTTTTAGTTAACCATTCCGTTATAGTTGTAACACTTACTAATCAGATACAGATAGCATGAGATAAACCCAAAACCCAGCAGTTGTTGGTACTTTTATTCAGCCATTTCGTTGTAGTTGCAATACTTACTAGTCAGGTACAATGGTCGCTGGCGACGACCCAAACAAGCAATTGTGGGCAGTATTAATTAGCCATTCCATTATAGTGAAGCTGATTACTAGTCATTATAAAGTCAAATTTATAGCAATAAACTTTAGTTATGCTTGTCTATGATCGAGATACTGTGCTCCAAGTCGTCCATAACCGCGGACACGGCTTTCAGAAAGTTTTAACCCGGCCGGGGTGCACAAATAGCAACACACACACGATCAACCTCGGAAAAACCAACACAAAACCCAACGAGGTCTTCACGACAGAGCAATCACAAGATTCAGAAATATTTCAGGGGGCCACCCCTTAAGTAGATTCCGCAACGAAGTAAGCTAGCTCCGAGACGGACTCAAGGTCTGCGACAATGGCTGTAAACGACTGGGAACCCGAAAGTGTGGCTGGGCTTGTCGATACCGCGTAATCACTCCGCTTACCTAAACAGTACAGTGTGCTCCTCGCACAATCGTAAATAAAGCAGTAAAACATGGCATAAGTACAGGATCGTAATAAAACCTCAAACTAGTTGTGGCCCCAAGAAATAAGACGGAATCAAGCTCTGGCTAAGGGGGGCCCATACTCCCCATATGTGGATAGCGCGATAAATCAAGGAACAGGTATCAAGTACTCGGGGTCCTACGGGACACAAGTGGGCGTTCGGAAACCAAATGTTATCTATCACCCACCGATGCCTCTGCTTACTTCAATTTTAGTTGTTAAACAGGAATTAAAGTGAACAATAAGTAAAACTATGATCATCTCCAACATCAACATGCGGCAATATATCAACAACTGTGGAACTTGACGACACGCAACAGCACTTGCGCAAGCGACTACGACGCGCAAGTCCAACTATCTACCAAACAATAGGTAATAGGATGTGTCCGAGGCAATATAGGGCTGCAAGGGATATCACGGGTACGGAAAACTAGAGCATCGCAACACAGATAGCAATAGATCAACAGGAGGGAAGTAAATACTATAAAAGTAAGATAGGTAGAAAGGGGGAGATGCTCGCCTGAAAACATTGTCGAAGGGTTCAACCGAAGATTGGGGCGAAGCTCACATCAACTCAACGGCCTTATCCGCGAAGAACCAAATCACTAGAAGAACACCGGATGCAATATTTAATAAAACGGCAGAAGATCGGCATGATGCATGTATGATGGATGACATGGCAAGGTGCGATGCAATTAGGTCATATTAAGCGGAACCGGGGTCCCGACAATTAATTAGATGGTTCGAGTTATTTAGAACCCCCGCAATTTTAATTGTTGTTTAACAAGCCAGATTATATCACCGGTGCGCTACACAAGTTTAACTGAGGCCAATATGAGACTAGATTTGCCCGCATATGGGCCCCATATTTAATTAGAGGTGAATTCGGCATAAGGCCCCCAATCCACACAATATGCATGCGAGTATGACAATTCAATATGTGACAAGTTGTTATTATCTTATAAAATAGGGTTCTCGGATAAGGGTCACACTTAGGGTTCTCGACGATCTTGGGGTTCCGGGGTTCGGGGTGCGACAGGGTCCAGGGTCCAGGGTTCGACGGATTGGTCTCGACGGGAACGTTCTCGGATTACTGGGGTAGATCTTGTCGCATCCGGGTTCTCGGGGCATGTTGTCGGTCATGGCGTTCGGGACGAAGCACTTGTCGCGTCGGGGTCTCGGTGTCGGGTGAAGATCTTGGCGTTCTCGGCGATCTTGGCATTCTGCAGGTTTAGGTCCTGGCGCTTCAGATCGACCTTCGGTTCGGGGACTCGGGGTTCTGGGTCTCGGCGTCCGTGTGGCGGTCTTGTCGTCTCGTGTAGGCGTCCTCGAGGTCGATGGCGAACTAGAGTGGGTTGGGTTCCGGGGTCTTCGAATCCGTGAAGTAGATCTTGTCGAGTTCACTGCAATAGCCTTGCGGTTCCGATGACGATCTTGGCGTTTTACCGGTTCAGGTTTTGGCGTCCGAGGAAAGTACTTGGCGCTCGGCGTCCTTCGGTATCCATGAGGTAGTTCCTGGAGTTCCGAAAATGGAGTTCTTGCCGAAGGGTGTAGACCGAAGATCTTGGCCGTGGTCATGGTTGCTTGTCCGCGAGGAGGCATTGTCGCACCAAACTTGCATCGGTTAATCTTTCGACGATCATGGCGTTTCCCGAACAGGACTAGTCTTGGACTTTGACCGCGATAGCTTCAAAACCCCACCACGTCAACATAGCTCGGGAAGATCCCTGGCGGTGGTCGATGCTGGAGCGGTGGAGCGCTTGGTGTGGTTCCTGACAGCGAGGTCGGCATCAAGATGGCGGCAGGGGACCACGGCTCACAGGGGTAGAGGTAGGCGGTGGCTTCACGGGCCGAGGACGGAGGGCCAAGCATGCTGGGCCGGCTCGACGGTGGAGGGCCGCGCTCGCCGGCGGCGAGGCGACGGGAGGTTGCGGCGGACTGAGAGCTCGCAGGGGGGGCGTGCGGGCCGCGGCCGACGACGGCGGTGGGGCAGCCGGGCTCGCCGCGAGACGGGGCGGAGGGGGCTGAGGCGGCGAAGAGCGGAGGCCCGCTGCGGGGGGGGGGAAGAAGAGAAACAGGGGGCGTGGGGCTGGGGCCAGGGCTGGGCGCGGGGCCACGCGGGCGAGGTAGGGGGTGCGGCCGCGGCGGCGCCGTGCCAGAGAGAGAGGGAGGCGGCTGCGCGCGGGGGCCAGAGGGAGAGGCGATGGAGGAGGGGGAGACGGGGTGCGGTTGGGAGGTAGGAGACGGGGGAGAGGAGGGTGCTGTGGCGCAACGGGAGTGGCCAGGGTGAGGTGGCCAAGGAGGGTGGGTAGATTCTCTGGTAGGAATAGGATTTAGAAGGGCGGGTACAGCTGGACCGTTTTAACAATTCTGGGGCGGTCGTTCGGGTCGATCGGCCCGTTCGACTGCTCTGGCCAAAATAATTAATATTTTATTTACTTTAATTGGACCATTTGCAAACCGATAGCAACAAAACAAAATACTCCGGAGCCCCGGGGTTTGGCGTTTGAATAAAGATGGGGCGTTTTAGAAAACAAAACGGGCTTTGCGAAAATAGTTTTGGCAAACAATGCATGATGATGACGATGCAGTGCACAAATTCAACGCGATTTTCTAGTAGTGGTTTCGCGGGATGCCACATCATAACCCTTTTGGGTAAGTTCTTGGCTTCTGGCCTTCTTGGGCATTGGTCATAACCCTTTTGGGTAAGTTCTTGACTACTGACCTTCTTGGGAACTGGTCATAACCCTTTTGGGTAAGTTCTTGACTTCTGACCTTCTTGGGCATTGGTCATAACCCTTTTGGGTAAGTTCTTGACTACTGGCCTTCTTGGGCACTGGTCATAACCCTTTTGGGTAAGTTCTTGACTTCTGACCTTCTTAGGCACTGGTCATAACCCTTTTGGGTAAGTTCTTGACTACTGGCCTTCTTGGGCACTGGTCATAACCCTTTTGGGTAAGTTCTTGACTTCTGACCTTCTTGGGCACTGGTCATAACCCTTTTGGGTAAGTTCTTGACTTCTGGCCTTCTTGGGCATTGGTCATAACCCTTTTGGGTAAGTTATGAGTTCCCACCTTCTTGGGCACTGCTCTTTTAACCCCATTGGGTAAGTTATGAGTTCTGGCCTTCTTGGGCATTGCTCTTTTAACCCCATTGGGTAAGTCATGAGTTCTGGCCTTCTTTGGCACTGCTCTTTTAACCCCATTGGGTAAGTTATGAGTTCTTGCCTTCTTGGGCACTGCTCTTTTAACCCCATTGGGTAAGTTATGAGTTCTGGCCTTCTTGGGCACTGCTCTTTTAACCCCATTGGGTAAGTTATGAGTTCTGGCCTTCTTGGGCACTGCTCTTTTAACCCCATTGGGTAAGTTATGAGTTCTGGCCTTCTTGGGCATTGCTCTTTTAACCCCATTGGGTAAGTTATGAGTTCTGGCCTTCTTTGGCACTGCTCTTTTAACCCCATTGGATAAGTTATAATCGGGGTTATCTTTTTCCAAATCCGAGTTATGTTACTTAAAATTGACTTATGTTTCAAATCTGAGTCCCCTGACTCAAATCTGAGGTATGTGACTCAAATCTGAATCATCTGATTCCAAATCCGAGTTACTTTACTCATTTTCGACTTACATCTCAAATCTGAGTCATCTGACTCAAATCCGAGGTATATGACTCAAATCCGAATAATCTGATTCCAAATCCGAATTACTTTACTCAACTCTGACTTACATCTCAAATCTGAGTCATCTGACTCAAATCCGAGGTATATGACTCAAATCTGAGTTATCTGATTCCAAATCCGAGTTACTTTACTCAACTTTGACTTACATCTCAAATCTGAGTCATCTGACTCAAATCCGAGGTATATGACTCAAATCCGAGTTATCTGATTTCAAATCCGAGTTATCTGATTTCAAATCCGAGTTACTTTACTCAATTCTGACTTACATCTCAAATCTGAGTCATCTGACTCAAATCCGAGGTATATGACTCAAATCTGAATCATCTGATTCCAAATCCGAGTTACTTTACTCAACTTTGACTTACATCTCAAATCTGAGTCATCTGACTCAAATCCGAGGTATATGACTAAAATCCGAGTTATCTGATTCCAAATCCGAGTTACTTTACTCAATTCTGATTTACATCTCAAATCTGAGTCATCTAACTCAAATCCGAGGTATATGACTAAAATCCGAGTTACTTTACTCAATTCTGACTTACATCTCAAATCCGAGTCATCTGACTCAAATCCGAGGTATATGACTCAAATCCGAATTATCTGATTCCAAATCCGAGTTATTTTACTCAATTCTGACTTACATCTCAAATCCGAGTCATCTGAATCAAATCCGAGGTATATGACTCAAATCCAAGTCATCTGATTCCAAATCCGAGTTACTTTACTCAACTTTGACTTACATCTCAAATCTGAGTCATCTGACTCAAATCCGAGGTATATGACTCAAATCCGAGTTATCTGATTCCAAATCCGAGTTACTTTACTCAACTTTGACTTACATCTCAAATCTGAGTCATCTGACTCAAATCCGAGGTATATGACTCAAATCCGAATCATCTAATTCCAAATCCGAGTTACTTTACTCAACTTTGTCTTACATCTCAAATCTGAGTCATCTGACTCAAATCCGAGGTATATGATTCAAATCCGAGTTATCCGATTCCAAATCCGAGTTTCTTTACTCAATTTCGACTTACATCTCAAATCTAAGTCATCTGACTCAAATCCGAGGTATATGACTCAAATCTGAGTTATCTGTTTGCCAAGATATAACTTGATCTGATGAGATGATGTCAACTTGCCTTTGATATGGATCCGAGATATAGATCCGAGATTAAGTTTTGGGACATGATATTAGGGCTAATCGCTGAGAGATCTGATTCGAGATATTGATATGAGATAGATTTGTGATATGATAAGCTGGCAACTAGTCATCCGAGACACGGGATAACCTGGCAAGATAGTGAAATATCAATCCGAGTCATAATATAATCTCAATCTGGCGAGCTGAATCAAACTTTAGTCCAAATCTGAGACAAGCTAGTAGGCTGAACTAGAATACAAATCCGAATTATAATATACTCTGGCAAGCTGAATCAAATGTTAGTCCGAATCAGAGATAAGCTACTGAGCTGAATTAAAGGTTAATCCGATGCATAAATAAACTGACTCAAATTATATCCGAATCATAAATAAGCTGGCTGGTGAGCTGAGTTGAAGGTTAATCCAAAGCATAAATAACTGACTCAATTTCTGTCTGAATCATCAATAAGATGACTCAAATTCTATCCGAATTATAAATAAGCTAACTCAAATTCTAGCTGAGTTATAAATAAGCTGACTCAACTTTTATCCGAATTATAAATAAGCTGACTCAAATTCTACCCGAGTTATAAATAAGCTGACTCAACTTTTATCCGAATTACAAATAAGCTGACTCAAATTCTAGCCGAGTTATAAATAAGCTGACTCAATACATACCCAAAACCTATATAAGTTTTTCTCCATCTAAAGGTGATTCCATGGATACGCTAGCTAGCCCCCGGGTTGAGTTATCTTCTCCCCGGGGTGAAGGATCTAATGTTGGTGGCTGAGTTATCTGGCACTTACAGTATACTTGGAGAAGTATTTGAATGATTCTCGCTAAGTCATACCTGCCCTGCTGAGTTACCTGGTACTTACAGTAAGCTTGGAGAAGAGTTTGAGTCCTTCTCGCTGAGCCTTACCTGCTTTGATGAGTCAGGCTTGGAGAGCTTCTGCGCTTACCTCTCTGTTCTCTGTCCGCTTGGTGGAGCTGAATGAGCTCTATGAGGAAGTTGATGAAGATGCTCCCGTACGGATGGAAACCCAACCAACGCCACTAAGAGGCCCCACGGTGGGCGCCAAATATCGTGGTGGTATCACGGCATATGCCATAGGTAGGCTAAAGTTGGGGCCGATGGACGTGGAGGAATCCGGGGAGGGATGATGCAGTGAAGACCGCACTCATATGAACAAAGAGAAATACAATGTATATTGGATTGAGACTCTCATGTGAAGATAACACCTCTCTCACTACATCTAAACTCTTATAATCTTTCCATACTTGTGGCTACAATCATGCTCCTGGAGCTGTATCTCCTATGCCTCTATCTAGATCTCTTTATGAGAATAGAGGAGGAGGAAGAAGAGCTCCTATTGAGCTGAGAGGGGAAGATCCCTTTGGGGGCCTATCTTTGAATGATCCCCTAGTGCTCCTTATAAAGGGGATACCAGGGGACAAGGCTTGTTCCATACGCTTGGCATCTGCGTAGCATATTCCCGGCATCTTCTCAGATGCTCAGCATATGCCTTGGCATGGTATATTCCTTAGCATATTCTTGATGCCAAGGGCATATTCTCTAGCGTATTCTTGATGCCAAGGGCATATTCCATATGCCCATGTGCTAGTATGAGCAATGGGTCTCAAGACTGGCTCCTGACATGAAGATCTTGACTTTACTTGATCCTCTGTTGATGTAATTGTCAAGACTGCATCCTGGATCAAATAAGAGGGCGTCTGGAGCCTTATAACTCGGCCCAGGCGCCCCTGGGTCATTGGTAATTCGGCCCGACAGGAGGTTAATTCGGCCTAGGAGTTTTAGGGCCCAAACCAGGTCAAACTCGGTCTCAGCCAAGTTAATCATGGCCCAGCCGGGTCATAAGCTTTATCTGGCCCGCTGGAACTCAGCCGGGTTCACCCTACATCGGCCTAGAGGGAAGCCGGCCTGGGGCTGAGTCTGGCCCAGGCGGGGTGGCTGCGGCCCAGCCGAACTCTTCTTCTCTCGACCCACGCGGGACAGCAAGGTGCGGAGCCCAGCCAGGGTCTGGTGGCTTTGGGACGTCCGGGCGGGACGCTGGCCCGTGATGGGTCGGCCGGGTCGTCGGTGATGCCGGCCCGTCAGGTGGAGCTCGGTGCTGGAGCACCTTGTGGCCTTGTCGCACGTGGTGGGTCGAGTCTGCCAATAGTCGTCCCACCCGGGGGAGCTCGGCGAAACAGAGCGGGACGCTGGCGATGTTTGGCGGGGGTGGAGGTAGTTCGGCGGGAGAATAGGTGATGCCGGCGGGAGCACTGACCTGGTGGAGTGGAGGTGGTTTGGCGGTGACTCGGCTAGGTGGGCCAAATTGATATTTAATTCGGCCTGTTAGTGTTGTTTGGCCTAGGAGAAATAATGGAAATAGGTCGAGATAGCTGTAATTCGGCCCAGGTCCTCTTTCTCCCTTTTCTCCTTTATATTTCTTTCTTAATTCCTCTTGTGTTTTGATATATCTTTTTGTACCTCTGTATTCTTTTATAGAAATGCCCAATACTCTCTTGAGGTCTCTTTATACCTTCACTCTAGGGTACCTGGGGTTATATCCCCGACATTATTAAATTTGCAATAAATTAAAATAATCTCCCCTGGGAAATCAACTTAAAGCCTACCATCAAAGATACACAATCATCAACCATAACTATTGCAATGACACTTAGGAGACCGAAGGACATTCCAGAAAAGTGTAGAATTATATGATATCATTTGATCCTTCCATAGTATATAACACATTACTTTCTACGTGGCACAAAGATTTACTGAGAATCCAATTAACTTAAGTTCACAAATATACCACTTATCATAATTTTCTCTCGCTATACAACAATCTAAAGCAAGAATTGCAAAGCTCTAAAAGAGCACTTAATAAATAAAACCAACTTTGATTGATTGTAGAAAATTGTAATCATATACCCTATGTTAATCAAAGTAGAAATTACAGTTCTGAAACACCACATAATAAAGAAAATCATGTTGATTACTTGAAACAAATCTATAATTATACCCCCTTTGTTATTGGTATCAATTTTTATTTGGTCCTTCCATCATATATAACATATTATTTTTCTACATGGTAGAAAGATTGAGTGAGAAGCCAGATGACTTATATTCACAAACGACTTAACATAACTTTCTCTCTATACAAGAATCAAAAGCAGAGATTTCACGGTCTCGAAAGATCACCTAATAAGCAAAATCATTCTAACTGATTGTAAAACTATTGTCATATACCTTTTGTTAATCAAAAATAGAAATTACACAATGAAAAAATCCTAATAAATAAAATCAATTCCATAAGTTAAGCAAATCGATATCATATACGATTTCTTAATGGTATAATATTAATTTTGATTGTTCATGTTTAGAACCACAAATTTCGTGCTAAAAAATTTGTTGCTCGCACCGTCGACTTGCCTGTAGGGAGTAGATCCCATGGGCACTATCCGTCGCGAGCTTCTCATGGTTGATTTGCGAGAAGAGGCTTGATTAGGTTAATAGGTGGAGTTATCACACCAATTCACACATTTGTACACTTTTGCTTAGATAAATCTAACATTTCTAGTTATCGTATCATTCTATCTAGGGATTTTTTTAACGGACATGGCTAGACTGTTATTTTAATACATCACGTCACACCATTGATATTTTTTCCACACCTTATTAGTTATCTAGGTGTTTGTTTTGAATGACGGTCCTAGAGTTCAATAGGGATACATCATAGTATTGACCAAGTTGTTGTTTTAGATGTATTGACCAATTGTTTTCACGTCGCAATGTATTTTTCTTTCATTTTGGTACGCGTTTCTATACACTGTTACCTAATTATTAATCTCATGCTAAAGCCTAACCACAAATTTTGGATATAACTATCAAAATTACTTGAGTGATTTGGCTTAACCTGGTGTCTCGCTTTACATCCGTATATTGCTTAGTTTATAGTAGATTCCTAACCATAGATATCAGATCCAACTATGATAAATAATTTAAAGATGTGGATAAACCTAGTGCCTCGAAAAAGATCCTTATATATGCTAGGACATTGCCTTATATTGATTAGCTATTTTTACAAATCAATTATTGGTTTTATAAATATCACATTATGTAATTGGCAGCAATACGTCTTTAAAACTTATCATAAATAAAGTATCACATATGTGAGGAATATATTTAATGATAACACGTTCGACAAATGATTACGATGTTATTTGTATTACCACAGATTTGTGTTGTTTGTATGTGATAGTAGATCAACAAAGCGAATAATAGTTCTTACGTAATATGATACCAGTTAATAACATTGGTTAAGATATATATTTTTTGTATGGTTGTATTGGATGTAAACAAACATTAGAAGTCTATCTACCATGGTCCATATAATAGGGAGTGTCCAAACAAAAATTAGAAGTCTATCTACCACGGTCCATATAATTGGGAGTGTCCACATGAGTTGTGTCCAATTGAAGTTAAGGTAATCTCTCAAATAAAATAGCAATATTAATTTGGTTGACCATTAAAAAAGATAGAACTTATCCTTGTTATATGGTAGGCGCATTGTCTTTTCGAATTTTCCTACCTCTCATTTATGTACCCATCTGAGAAAAGTGTCACTTTAGACATATAAAGTCTCCATGCTGAAAATTCAAGAATTGTATTGTACATAAATATGTTGAAATATATATTTATTTGACACCCAGGGTGTAGAATAGTTATTCTACACCCACCCTCTATCTTTAGAACTGTATATCATTTTTACGTCACGTAATTTTTTCTTACTCTGTAAGTTAAGAAAAACATAATAAAATTTAGAAATGACATAATTTTCTTATTTTCTTGCCATATAAAATTACGATGTAAAATACGTATTTTTTGGTGTTTTTACACTATAATGACTCATAAACTTTATTTTTGTGTTGAAATTTTTGGTTATGGTAAATATATGAACATAATAATTCATATACAAAACATAATTTTTTCAATCTAACAACATAAAAATATGTTGGGTGCAGAATAGCCTGCTGCAGCGTGGTGAAGGAACATCCGTCTACGCAGGAGGGTGCCGGGATATGCCGGTGGTTGACTGAGTTCGCCAGAAAAACGGTAGAAACATGGGCTGCAAGGCGTCTGCGGATGAACTGCGCGCGGCGTGGAGCGCACGAGCAACGACGAACGGTGCGGCCAGAGGGTGCACGCGTCGCAGTACAGGAAGCAAGGAAACACAGGAGGAAAGAGTAGCTCACATCGGTCCTTTCGGACAAGGAGGCCTAGACGTAGGTTGTCGAGGACGGCGGCAACGAGCATCGGGTGGGTCCTGTATGCGCTGCAACGGCGGGAGGACGATGGGGCGAGGTCCTGGCCGGTCCGGCTCCTCCAGGCGCGGCTCCAACCGAACGGAACAGGCACGGGGAAACGATTCCCGGCATCATCGGCACTTGGCGGTGACCACGACGACGACACAGGCGATATCCAACTCTAACGATGGTTGCTGCTCACGGTAAGGTGGGGGAAGGAGAAAACGAGTGGCGGCGCGAGGGCGGAAGGAGGAGGCGTCTAGGGTTCCTGGGGATCCTCTCGATGGGGATAAAAGGCGCGGACTGCGCGAGCGGGTGACGAGGCAGACGGCTACCTGCCTCTCGCCGTTAGAGCTGCAGAGAGGGGAAGGCTGACGGAGGAAGAGGAACAGGGACGAAACGCTTCTTCCGTCGAAGCGGTACGGACCAAGGGGAAAAGAACGGGTTCGGCGCCTAATGGCTGAAGCTAGGTATGGTCCTCTCTTTTCTCTTTATCTCTTTGTTTTGGTTTTTATTTACAATTTGTTTTGTTATTTAAAATTCAAACAAGCATTTGATTTTAAAGTCTTTTGAAATTTGCAGGAACATTTGAACATAGGAAAATGGCACAAAAGGCGAGGCAATAGGGACATAGAAGAGAGGGAGAGTGATGCCCCCGTATACAAATTGGACATTACTACGAGACCTGCGATAGCAATTTTAGAAAAGGTGCATCAAAAGCATTTGGAAAATATCGGACCCTAACCAATGAATCCTTCTTGGGAAAACCAAAATACGGAGATAGACAAAATAGAGAGAGGGAGGTATATAGATAACAAGATCAAACACAATACATAAATACAAATGCAACAAAGGACGACCCATGCAATGTGGTATGATGATCGTTATGATGATGATGCGATGCTGATGCAGATAAATCAAATAACAAGCAATTTCTAGTAGTGGTTTTACCTGGGGTGCTACAATTCGACACCACTAACAATGGATCTCGCCCTCGAGATCCGCCTCACGGTACGGGGAAGAAGGCCGACGGTCTGAATCTTCTCGCTTCGTGTAGATCTTCGCGACACCGCTAACGAGGATTCTTTCTTCGTCTTGAAACCCGTGACACCACCAACAAAGGGTCGTGGCTCATGCTGGTCGAGATAACACTCCGGAGAAACAAATATGCTGGTCGTGACACCACCAACAATTGGGAGTGTCCACATGAGTTGTGTCCAATTGAAGTTAAGGTAATCTCTCAAATAAAATAGCAATATTAATTTGGTTGACCATTAAAAAAGATAGAACTTATCCTTGTTATATGGTAGGCGCATTGTCTTTTCGAATTTTCCTACCTCTCATTTATGTACCCATCTGAGAAAAGTGTCACTTTAGACAATATATATATATATATATATATATATATATATATATATATATATATATATATATATAGGGTCGCGCTATTTGACACCCAGCGTGTAGAATAACTATTCTACACCCACCCTCTATCTTTAGAACCGTATATTATTTTTACGTCACATAATTTTTTTCTTACACTATAAGTTAATAAGAACATAATAAAATTTAGAAATGACATAATTTTTTTATTTTCTTGCCATAGGGTCGCGCTATTTGACACCCAGGGTGTAGAATAGTTATTCTACACCCACCCTCTATCTTTAGAACTGTATATTATTTTTACGTCACGTAATTTTTTCTTACTCTGTAAGTTAAGAAAAACATAATAAAATTTAGAAATGACATAATTTTTTTATTTTCTTGCCATATAAAATTACTATGTAAAATACGTATTTTTTGGTGTTTTTACACTATAATGACTCATAAACTTTATTTTTGTGTTGAAATTTTTGGTTATGGTAAATATATGAACATAATTATTCATATACAAAACATAATTTTTTTAATCTAACAACATAAAAATATGTTGGGTGCAGAATAGCAATTCTGCATCCTGGGTGCTAAATAGGGTTTCTCTCTCTCTCTCTCTCTCTCTCTCTCTCTCTCTCTCTCTCTCTCTATATATATATATATATATATATATATATATATATATATATCTATATATATATATAATGGCTTTTTTTGGCCGGATCAAATATTTTAAAATATGCCAATAATCAAAGGTGGAGAGTTTTGGGAGCGGTGTCTATTGTGACATAGATACAATATTTTTATTTATTTATTGTTCAATCTTCGTCTTATCATGTTCTTCGGTCTTGTGGTTCTATACTCTTAGACACATGTAATTAGTGTGCCATGTAGTTTGACTGTGTAGCATGATTGGTAATATCTCCATCCTAGTCTTCTATAGTAGGATAGCGGCATTGATTATGTTTTCGTAGATACAAAATGTAAATGCATATACAATTTCTAAAGTTTGTTTTTTCACTTTTAGGTCTTATGTGTTATAGAAATATTTTTTCTTAGTTTCAAATCTATTAAAATTGAAATCTTGTGCATTAATCACCACACATCATTGAGGGTTGATTTTGTTATTTTATAAAATTTCTATTATATCTCTTTCTTTCAGACTATTTATGATTCTAATATATAGCAAATCGAGTAAAATTTTCTAAAGTTATGGTATTCATGTGATAGTTTCCAGCTTTTTTTTAATAAAAATCATTGTGCTATATTGATGACCATATGTTTAAACTAAACAAAAGACAATCATCCATGGTTCTTCTCGAGGTGCTCTTTTGTCTCATAAGCATAGATGCACTCATAGTGAAAAAATAAATAAAAGACTTATGTAAAAAATTACAAAAAAAATAGCATGTGCATATAGATATTCTATGTTCGTACACCGAGTATCACTAAAAAAATAACATTTTTATGACCTGTTTGGAAAAGACAAAAAACCCCGTCGCTAGTCATATTGGAGCATTGTCTTTCTTACATAGAATATTCGGATACACAAGTGAAATTTTTCAATTTTTTTATATTTTTAAATATAATTTTAGACAATTAAAATTTGCATCTACACCTACGACCTAAATTGGATTTCCATGTCTTTTTAGTTTGTATCTCCTATATTTTGTATGCTTAAAAATGTATTTATTTTTAGATAACCTTTTTATAATTAATATTTCATATTTATACACCGACATAGTTAACTATCGTATGTCTTAATATCTTTATACTTTATATCCTAGCACATGTACCTTAGAACCATGTTCCATCCGTGTACCTAGTTTTTTTTAATTTTTGTAACGGCCCTAGCTAGCCTCTCTGCAGGTACGCCTGACTCTAATAAGAGTTTTTAACATGGAGACACGGTAGTTTGAGAGTTAAAGTATTGGATTCTTTTGTTGAATATATGGACAACGCATGAACAGAAATAGAGAATATTTCTTGTAACGTTCATAACAGTGTCCTAGTGAAATATATCAACCAGCTTGGCTTTCCATGTTTGATCTGTCATCGGTTTCGTGGTCAGGTTGTGTTTTTTTTCCAATCACGACTATCACCTTCCAGCCATTTTTTTCTTGGGAGTGCCTAGATCTCAGGCGCCTGAGAATTAGTTATGTCTAAGTCGCTGATGTCATCCTAATATTTGTGCTAATTCTCAGTTGCAACCTAGTTGCAACTCCTAAGATTTGTACTAGTTCTCAGTTACAACCTAGTTGCAACTCATTAAATTCTCAGTTACACCCGAGTTGCAACTCATGTATAGCACGAATCACGAGGTAAATCAAACAGTGAAAGAGGCGACTGAGAAATAACTATTTCTCAGGCGCATGAGAAATAGCAAAACCGTTTTTTCTTTGACATGTAACACGTTCTAGTTCCATCCAGGTTTTTTATTTCACAAGTACCACGCACGTTCCAGCCGGGTCTTTTTAATGTAACACGATTATAGCCAGGGTAGTGTACGTTTTTAGCCGAGATGCGGCTCGTGGAAGGGAAGCACGTTTTGAATTTGATTGCTTATTCTTACGGGAGTCCACAACGTGTACTATACATAGACGTGACACGGATTTAATTTGTCTATATGTAAACATAATTAAGTTATGTTGTTTTATTAAATCGTAACCATTGATATCAGATCCAACTATTATAAATAATTTTGATGATGTGGATCAACGTAGTGCCTCGAAATACACCTTTATATTGCTTTTAGTATATAATAGATAGATAGATATTACAATGAAAAGAAGTTCAAAAATAATAATTTATAGTGGTAGAGCCGAATTCTTTTCATGAACTACAAAACTATATATGGCGAATTTCGAAATAATAAATTCCTGCTAGAACAGTTTTAACACGGAGGTGAACACATGGTCTCTTCCAATGCCGGCTCGACCAAAGAATTTTCCATTTCCAAGAGGAGAATCGAACACACCGACTCTTGTGAGATGGACATTCAAATTCATGAAAATTCCAGTTAGAATCTGCATTCATAAAGTTAGCGGTCTGGTCTGGCCACGTACGTCTCCTGGGAGGCGGCGGCGCTAAACCCAACTCCTTCCCTAGATCTCAGCCGGCGATCGGACTGGTTCCCTCTCCCTCCGCTTGCCGCTCCGGCGGCTGGAGGGTGGGGGAACCTTGTTCCTTCGTCTAGTAGTTAGGGTTAGGGTATTTTTATCGTGGCGTGCCGTTGGGGTGGTGAGAGCGGCGCCCGGACGAATAAATCTGCCTCATCTCTACTCCCACACCGGCGCTGATCTTCATGGTTGCGCCTCGGAGGTGATGGCAACGTTTGTTGTTTGGTCTTTCAGATCGGCAGCTTGGTCTTCTCGTCGTTCTTCAGATCTGGCGAGATCTGTTTCTCGTTGTGTCGCTGGCGCTCGTCGTTATCCGCGACGGCGCTGGCGGCTGGGACGAGGTAGTTTCTCTGGAGCAAGGATGTTGGTCCGGAGGTGGTGGTTCTGTCTTTCTCCTTCGACTTCGTCGACAGGAGGCGACGAATCTTGGTCCAAGACAGCACGGGGACGTCCCCCGGTCGACGTGCCACAATGACATGTGCCTCACTGCGTGCAGCAGGCATGTTCATCGACTCACAAAGCCTCGTTGGCGATGGTGCTTTTTTGGATCTTGCAATGGTGGAGGCTCGACGTCTCTTTCGGCGTTCGTCTCGGCGGCGCTGGAGGTTGGCGGAGGCCGCTAGATTCGGTGGTTGCAGTAAAATATAGGGGTCGTTTTGTACTTCTCGATCTCTTAGTCTTTTATCTGCAGTGTTTTCAGGATAATCATTCTATCCCAGTCTGTCTTTTAGTGTTCACATGTGTTGCTTTATGTAACTTGATTTTCAATTAATGAAATATATGGTTGCTCTTAAAAAAAAATTGCAGTTAGGGATTACATATAGTAGATCACATCACACTTTTCTTATTCATAGCTAAGGACACGAAACGACCCATCATATAATTGAAGGGAAAGCCTAAACGAAGCTAATAGGGCCCACTTCTGTTCCCATTACAGTTTACACGAGCCGTTATCCCGGCTATCTATACTCACACGGGCCACGCAGGCCCGCGCCGGCCGACAGGCGTCAACGTCGTCCCGTCCCGCCGCACGACGCCTCATCATGGTCGAAAAGCACGTCGTAGCCGACGCTGGTGACGTTCCTCAAGTAGCAGCCGCCGTTGCTGGCGCCGTAGTTGTACACCTGGTGCATCCGCCAGGACGCGCCGGCCACCTGGTCGTCCCGGAGCACCACCTCCGCCTCCGCCACCTGCTCGTTGCGCAGCGTGCTGGTACCCACCCCGCCCGCGCCCGAGCGGGACTCCACGAACCCGATCTCCACGCGCCGCATCAGCCGCTGCGAGGAGGTGCCGCTGCCGTTGCCGCCCAGGAAGATGTAGAGCGGGAAGCTGTGGTGCAGCTGCTGCGCGTACGCGGCGCCGCCGCCGACCTCGGTGTGCGCGTCGATGGTCTGGTTGATCGCCTGCGCGCTGCCGTTGCTGCTCACCACGTTCGTGTTCGCGAAGCTCAGCCGCTGGGCGAACGTGGTGGTGATGTTGCCGCGGGACGAGCTGACCCACCCTGACGCCGAGATGTTGCGGGTCGCCGTCGCGCGGTACTCCCCGTCGATGCCGTCCAGGGAGTGGGAGGTGATGCTCCCCGCCAGCTTCGGCGCGTCGTAGGAGACGAGGCCGCCGGCGGTCGTGGACGCCTTGGGGTCGAGCCAGAGGTGGAGGTTGGCGTTGACGTACCACGAGTTCTGCGCGTTGGTGACCGCGAACCCGACCTCGTGCTCCTTGCCGTCCAGGAGCCTGCCCAGGAAGGGCGTGAGCTCGATGTCGTAGGTGGGCAGGTTGAAGGATCCAATGCTGGTGATGGGGCGCCAGATGAGCGGGTTGATGCCGCCGGTGTAGATGACCGGGAACGGCCACACGGCGCCCACGACGTCGCCGTCGAGCTGGACGGTGACCTCGCGGAACGGCCCGTTCTGGTCCGGCGTGTTCATGTACCAGAACTCGTCGGCGTAGTGGGAGGAGACGTAGACCTCGAGCACCGCGCGGTACGCGTTGGGCGGCACGGCGACGCGCGTGGACTCGACGTCGGTGGCGTTCTGGACGACGAACCACAGCCCGTCGTCGAGAGGCAGGGTCCTCGACACGGGCAGGATCAGGTCGGCGGGCGCGGGCGCGGGCGCGGACGCCGCAGGGGGCGACTGGGCCGCCTTGCGCCGGAAGTAGAGGTGGAGGGTGAGGTTGGCGTAGTAGACGCCGTTGTAGGTGTCGTCGATGAGGTTGCCGAGGTAGACGGCGAGCGTGGAGTTTCCGGCGGAGAGGAGGGACGCGTACTTGGTGACGTCCTTGTGCACCGACCACGTCACGCCGCCTGGGCGCGGCTCGGCGGTGCTGCCGCGCAGGAGCTCGGCGCCGCCGAGCCAGACGCCGAAGATGCGGTCGTACTGGACGCCGTGGCAGTCGGCGCGCCACTCGAGGACGGCGAGGGAGACGTCCCTCCCGCCGCTGAGGCAGGAGGGCGGGGTGTAGGCGGCGGTGACGGGCGGCTTGGTGAGCGTGAGCGCGAAGGAGTGGGAGAGGAGCAGCGTGGAGCAGGGGCCCGAGCTCCCGCGCGGCGGGCGGAGCGGGCGGTCGACCTCGAAGAAGGTGGTCTTGGCTTTGGCGTGGTGTCGAGCCGGCAGCGCCGCCTCGACCGGGGCGACGTCCTGGGCCGAGAGGCGGTGGTAGTGCGGCCTAGCGGCGGAGGAGTGGAAGTGGGAGAGCAGAGTGAAGCAGAGGAAAAGCAGACCAGCAGCAGCAGAGGAGGTAGGCATGGTGCCGGTGCGCGCACGGTTGTGTCCCGGTGAAGGCTGAGAATTTAAGCGAACACAATCCTTCATCAGATAGCAGCGAAAAATATAAACGAAAAAACAAGAATATCTATCTATCTAGTCCGTATAAACAAATGTATATTCTTTGAATATACTCTTTTTTGTGAGTGCCGTATAACGGCAAACCAAAGTGCCGAGTAGGTAGGAGGAATTATGGGACTTTTGGAAGGTTTCGAATTGTCCACTAGTACAATACTAATCCAGAAAAAAGATATACAGTGACACGATCGTATAGATCGGAGGGGCCAAAAAACAGCTGGAAACACACTTCCTGTTCCAGCTCCAAGTTCCACTGAAACGGAACAATGAGTCGGGTATTGCGTATGACAACCTTCACCACATGGATCGTCATTATCTCTATCAAGAGGAAAACATTGATATAACTTGTGGTCGATGAATAAAGTTGCGTGTTAGTATATAAATAAATTGGCTTAAAGCGAAAACGGTCTCAACTCAGTCCCCGCTGCCGGATGGACCCACGGAATTTGTTTTCGTAGTTATCACCACTGTCGGCCGCACCTAATCACGAACAAATGTAGGTGGAGTCCAGGCACATATCAGCATCAAACCATATAGCACATGTACACACACACACTCATGGTACACATTTATGTACTACATCGATTTCAAAATATAAGACGTTTTAGTTTTTAAAAAAATCTAAACATATTTTAGTGTATAGATTTGGAGTAAACCTACACATTAAAAGACGTTTAAATATATACTCGTTTCATAAAAGCTAAAAACATTTTAATTTTGAAACCGAGGAAGTATATGTTGATAGTCTATTTTTGCCTGCCCATACTTGAGTTGGTTATTTGAGACCAAGGGATTGTCGAGTCATATTCATTTTTTGATGAATAAGTTGCATGTTATTGTCATAAACCGAAAACTGTCTCAACTCCAGCACGAAGGACTAGGGGATTGTTATCGTAGATATCAACATTGTCGAGCTCATGCACCTAATCACAAACGCAAATGTAGGTGAATCAAGGCGCATGTCATCATCAACTCCCACATAGTACGCACGTTCCATCGAATGTCCTCACAGATTGGTACCAATCGTGGCAGATATGTACGTATTTTAAATCCACCAAAGACTACTTAATTCTAGGCCAAAGATCTGAACCATTGATTCATGTGCCAGATTCGAATTCACCGGCCGTTTCTCTCGTTTCATCCTCTCACGTGACCAGTACATGGAAGGTGACGACGCCCGGCCACCACGGCGAGACGAACGGCCAGTTAGAATGGTCACAAGCGTGAAAGAAAGCATCTTGAAAAACAAACCCCGTCGAATGTTAAGCTGCCGTCAGTGATCAATTGGCGCTTCATGGTGGTCATGAAATATTACAGTTACAACATTGCAATTCATATGAATAAATTCACAGTCCATGGTTTCCCTAACTAATTTAATCGGCAGAAATATTTATAAAACTAAACTTGAATATTTTTGAAACTCGAGAAATTTTTTTGTAACTTTTTTGCAAAAAAAATCTTCATAACAACATGCATCCATGTGGTTGCTATAGTTTCATAATTACGATGTCAAAGTTTCGTGAATATTTCAATTGAGTTTGTAAGTATTCAAGTCGAGTTTTAGAATTTTAGGAACCATGTAAAGTTAGTTGGTTAAGAAACATGTTCCACCTGCGACCAAGAATGAGGTGTTTTTCTAGGGTTCCTCCATAGTCGCCACCATCTACGACGTCTCCGTTGTCTTTGACTAGGAAGCGATGGGTCCCTGCCTCCTACGTTTGCCGCTCCGGCGATAGGAGGGGCTGGGAACGTCGAACCTATGCTTGGCGCTATGTAAGATCCTTAAAATTCATAGTTAGGTCAATCGACAGTGGCATTTTAGTGGCTATGACGGCACTAGCAGGACAAGATGACATCTCAGCCTCCTCGTCCACCTCGTTTGCGGTGATCTTGCTAGTGGCATTAAGGCGACAATGGATTGTCTACTCGCCGTCCCCATGGAGTTGTGGAGCTTGCTCAGATCAATTTAAAGATTCAATGGTGACGACCTCCGCCATGTAATACTAGTTAAATATAGGAAAAGATTCCATCCCTTTCATTGCAAGTTGTTATCTCTACTCATTCACACACTCTTCAACCGTAAAGATATTATCTTTGCCCCGACAATAGTGTTTGGCGACCCCAACTCTCAAAAGTATACATCCTTTGATCAAAGGATTTTGGGCCCCGACGCCGTCAACGAGGCCTCTTCTACATTCGGAAGACTACAAGTGAGGAGGTTTCCGCTCATTGGTGGCTTGTTGGGCAAGCTAATTTTGACCATGTTTAAATCCTGAATTTATATCTTCTACTTTTTCTGCTAAATGTTATTTAGAATCTATAATGAATCACAAATTTGTTGGGTTTATTTTAAAAATAACACACCGATTTGTCTAATAGATATATTAACAAGATATATATTGTTTATTAAAAAAGCAACACGACCCCCAATTTCATTAAGAAAATAAAGTTCGTCACATGCCACGAGTCACAAAAAAGAACCAACACTCCCAGCTAATTCTCATACTGCAAAAAGGAGTGGCTAAAATAATTTTCCCAAAAAAACTATTACTGAAGAAGGAACTCTTAGATGTTCTGCCCTCCACCACCTTATTACAGAGAACAAAGGCTAAAACATAAAGTTTGACAAACTGCATCAGCTTTTTTAAACTTCTCTGAGTGACAGGATCTCTCCGCAACAAAACAAGTCGAGTGCCTCAACTGTCGCAAATCCTTCTTATCACCGTCGCCCAGACATGCCTTCTTTTGAAGACCCCGATGACAATCCTCCTCAATCGTCCAGACCCGTTGCATCCCTTGACCTCTTCTTTCTACAGTACGTTCCAATCATCCAAAAGGTGACACATAGAGAAAATCACATCCGTAGGGTTATTTGGTACTCCCTCCGTTTAGAAATGTAAGATGTTTTAGGTTCATGAAAAAGATGTATCTAGACATTTTTTAATGTATAGGTTCAAATAAATCTAGACACTAAGAGGTGTCTAAATACATCTCCTTCACAAACCTAAAACATCTTATATTTCCAAACGGAGAAAGTATTAGTTTCCTTTGAAAACAAGCAGAATTTCTCCTTTTCAAATATTCCAAAGCAACGCGGTAGAACCAAGCATTATGAACACTCGATCTGTACCATTAAATTTAGTGATCCAGTTTTGACAAAGATCAAATGAACTTTTAGGCTTAGCATCTAGTATTCCTAGTGCACAACTTGCAACACTCCATATATATCACGGCCGTGGCGCAGGTCGATAAGAAAGGATGGTAGCAAATAGAAACCATTCATGGCAAAGATCTTTTTCTTGCAATGCCCGAACAGTTGGTGCTTGGGCAGACGGATTGGATAGAAGGGGAGATTGGAAAGTGGTATTGCTTTGGTGCATGCCGAGAAGAACAAATTGTACGTATGTATTTTGGACACGACATGTAGTGTATAGGAGGAAGTGGTGATGTTGGAGGCAAAGGGAGGCACACATCACGTTGTGCGGAACCCTTTTTTTTTCTCTATCCACTATGTGCCCACATGTACCCAAGTTGCACCGGGGTCATGGTACAAAGTTGGAGTTCGCCGGATACTCGCGGATGACACGATAGTTGGCCGTGTTGTGCTTTGCACTTGGGGCCGTGCCTTTCACACAGCTTAAAGGTCGGTGACCGACCTAGTCAGGCTTTGCCATGAACTTCTTGCGAGGTGATGAGCCACGGATCCAAGCCATTGCCACGTGCAGCGTTGGTTAATGAAGATGTTGTAGATCTCCATGGCTTGGCTAAGCAGGTCAGCTACCACCTCTAAGCATCGTGGGGTGGTTGGCTCCCAGCGCCACAATGTGGAGTCGATAGAGGGATCGGGTGGTGAAGCGAAAACCCACCAAGGTTGCTCGCGATGAACTCGCTAAATCTGCAGATGATCGCATGCCTCGGGGCGAAGATGGAGTTGCCACTATTGATGCTAATAATGTCCATCCGAGCCTCTAGAGGTAGATCAGAACACGCTCCCTGTACCGGGTGCACAAAATGTTGTGGTATTTTCCGGTCAGTAAATTGAGGCATATGTTCAGCAGGATCAGATGATATATACAGATCTACGGCCCAACATACTATGCATGGTAAAGTCCCTTCTTGTTTGTGGCGGCTCGATTATCTTTGGCGTGCTTGGGGAAATCGAGGTGGTTTCAAGATCGTCTATGATGGTGGGTGAATGAGGTGTAATGGCGAATGAGGACGTGTGAGATCTCTTGCTTTGTGGTCTAGGTTTGACCTACATCAGAGAGGAAACCCTAACAAGATATTCTAGATTTTATTCGGTCATTTACAAAGCACACCCCGTAGAATCCTCGTGGTGATCTTAGTGTGGCTTACACTCCAAGATACGGATGGCAATGGGTACCCGCAACCCGCTTACCCTGTGGGTTTTTACCCATTAGGGTAAGGGTATGGTAGTAAAGTTATACCCATGGGTAAGTAATTGGGCAAAAATCTCTACCCATTGGGTATTGGGGGTGCGGGTATGGTAATAGAAAACCCGCACCCACATACCCACCCACCCGACATCTTAGTAGATGACACGTGGGGCATTAGTATTATAGCATTTTTCTTAAAAGTTGTGAAATTCTAGAGTTGACGAGTGTTGTTATGTGACTGATTGTGGTATGGCGTGTGACTTTTTTGCAATTATTTTGAGATTTCAAAATTTGAAAAATATACTTTCTATGCAACTTATGTTTGAACATAACTTGTTTTCTTCACATATATCATGTGTTTGGCTATGTCTTTTCATTATTTAATATATATTAGCTTGCTTGCTAAAATTATGAATGAATGAAAATATATGCTATCATTTTTTATATGTTGTGTTATTACGATACCTTGTTAAGTTGTTTGGACTAATGGGTGGGTATTATCCGCGGGTTTTTTTACCCTCATGGGTGCGGGTATGGGATAAAATCTATACCCACGTGCGGGTGCGGGTGTGGGTTGCGGAAAAGATCTGAGATTGCGGGTGCGGGTTTGGTTAAGCTTTACCCGCACCCAGTAGCCGCGGGTGCCATCCGTACTCCAAGATGATGCATCGTGCGTACCCTTGCCGAGTGCTCAAGTCATTGGGCTGAGGATCCCACAACCGTGTGGTTCGTCTTTATGCATGGTGGGCCTATCCGGGGACCATGACCTCGTCACATAGATTGTGAGTTGACTTCACTGAGGCACAAAAATTTGTAAATGTGAAGTTTCATCACTAACTATGAATTATGGTTAAGTTTTAGCAAAATTGTGAGGTTAGAAGTGTCATTTTTTCCAAAACCTTAATGCATAGAAAAAGGACTTCAATGTAGTCCTCATACTCTACAAACCAACCTCTACCCTTCATTTCTGTTCCCCATCCACCCAGCCTAAAAACCCTAAATATTATATTTTCTCTAGCGGCGGTCTTTGACCAACCTGGCTTCAAAAAGTCGTCCATTCAATTTAGAAGTCATTGCGGTAGATTGAGCTCTCCAGTACGATCTGGAAGGAGGCGTCCAAAGTAGTGTGTGCATCGACGCCTTCCATGCCTAGTAAGATAATGCTGGCTTAGGGTCCTAACTCTTTAAATCCCCAACTCTAATGTTTTGTTTATTTTGTGTTGGATGTAGTTACAAATCTAGGTTAAATCACAAACTTTATGTTTAATTTATTTAAGCACCAAACACATCTATTCATTTTATTATTTATTTATTCCTTCTGGACTATCTAGGCTCCATAGGTCTTTTTAAGGTGCATCCTTCGTTGTTTTATCTACACTTTTTAGGTGAGCACGGAGTAGTGTATCTGACCCCTTAACATTGTGAGTACTGTTGAGATCCATTAGATAGAGGTTAGATAATTACATGGGTGCAAATTTACTGTCGCAACTACGGTCTTATGCTTACTAAGTTTACTCACTATTTATCGAAGCCGATCTTATAAGCATTTCAGCAATCTATCAAATCCATCCTATAAAAATGTGTTGCTATAAAACAACCATCATATTTATACTTCACTCTCATATTTATCTTTGTGCGTAAACTGTGCGAATAGACCCACCTATATATGTAACCGCTTATTACCATAGGACATGACACGAACTCTTATTTATAAAATATCTCTTATGCCAACTACACAAATCATAGTCTAGAAGTTTCATCGTATCTAAACTTCATGATATAACTAATATGCTAAGGCAGCGGCTCATAAAGTAAGTCATATTGGTTGACATGTGAAAAATAAAGCAATGCCTCTAACATAAATGGATAAAAGTCAGTTTTATGACACCGTTAGGCCTTGTTTTACTTCTATATAGTGTATTAGAGGAGATGTGAGGGGATTATCCCGAATCCTAGAAAATCTCTAATGGTCTGTTTACTGTGCCGAGTTTGGAGGGGTTAATCCAAAAAGAAAAACTGCAAGCCCTTACCAAAATTCTTATTTTTCTCTTGTGATTAAAAACTCTCCACCCTAGTAGTATATTGGATGAAAGAGTATTTGACTGGATATGGTGGTCACCAAATCCCTTCCATTTCCAAACCTGTCAGGTGTAAAAATACGAGAGAAGTAAAAAAGCCCTTAGGAAGACACTGGAGGAGTCAAGCGTGTGAAAAAAGAAGCCACGTAGACAACAAGCGGGAAAGTGAAGAAGCTCGGGCTACATTAAGCCCTGTATTTTTGAAGAATAAAAATGGTACTTAGACTTCTCGAAAAATTATGATTTTGGGCATGTGGATATGTATTTATACTAGTACAAGTCTGCAAAGTTCTGCATCGAAATATTAATAATTTTGGGCTAAACAAAATTGTGGCTCAAAAAATGGAAAATATTGTTTTTGATCCCACGTTTTTCTTTTTTGAAAAAGGGCTTCCTGTATCTCGGGAGCTAAATACATTTCTTGAGTCATGTATATACTACTCCCTCCTCCATTTAGAAATATAAGAAATTTTATCTTTGTGAAACGGTGTATCTAGATGTCTTTGAACTTATAGGTTCACTCTGAATCTATATAAAAAATCATCTAGATACATTCGTTTTAAAAAGCTAAAACATTTTATACTTATAGACGGAGGGAGTAGTACGTGGTATGTACATCCCAAATTAACTCAAGAAGCCACATCTGTTCATGCACTGAGTTCGACGGATCATGCACCTGTCGCTACAAACCATTCGAAATCTTGTGAGCAGCAAACCGTTCACAGTTAGTAGCTGTCATCTTCCGTCCGAAACTAGGCTGGAAACCATCTAACCCTCGCTTTCGCTCGCACTTTTCCTGCGCACCGGTCAAAAGCCACCGCCAAAATCTCAAGAAGAAGAAGCCAAAGCCAGGCAGGCTGTCGGTCCACCCCCTGCAACCAAAGAAGTCGCGCTGCTCCGCGTGATCCCTGATCCGGCCTCGATGGCGGCCTCGCACCAACCGCATCGCCGGCTGACGGGCCGGCCCGGCCGCCGGCACGCAACTGCTGCGGCGGTGGCTCGGCCGCGTGGGTCCTCTCGTATGCATGCCTTGACGTCGACGGCTCTCCTAACGGTTGGGCATGCATTTTGGCCCCGAGATTGTGCCTGCGTGCGTGGCAAGGAGATGCCAGTGGGAACCGCGTGCGAGGCTCTAGATCGTGGCCACGATCCAGTGCGGAATGGAATGAGGACCGTGCAGCCACGAACCACGATCCAGGGTGGAGTGGAGATTAGGATGAGGACTGCTTCTCAATTTTGATTCGATCGTCGTTGGCGTTGGCTCGTTGGACGTCCGGCTCCGAATGATCAAATATTGCGAGGACGGAGGACCGCTTGCATTGGTCCCGCCGTTCTCGACCGATGCACATGCATAGGCGCATGGTGTCCATCGACTTCCTCCCTAGCTCGGTGTGTTCATCTCCGGGGTGCATGGACGCGTAGCTAACGGGTGAGCCCAGTGCGCCTTGGCACGCCCAGAAGTTTTGTTAATTTCTTAATTCTTATACTAACCATGTTAGATTTGCAGGAGCGACTTAGCCGGTCTATGAAACGGTGTGCATGCAACTAACAAAATAAAGCCCACCGAAACTACTAGGCCGTTGAAGATAGTGGGGCTGAGTCACTCGTTGCTAGATGGCCGGCCTGTGTAGCTATCCTCCTGATCGAGATGCCTAAATTTCACACGATTCTCAACCCTCTAAATTGGGAATTTTCTTCTGAAAGTTTGAGCCGGCTACAACGTGTAAGACGAACGCCCAGGGCCGAGCAGCTTCGTCATTATTTATCTCGCCATTTATTTTATCTATCCATATTGTTATCTTTTGCAAATTTTTAACATATTAAGTGAACTATAATGGTTTGAGATTCGATTGAGCCTTTTTTACATCGTTGGTTTGGTAAACAGGTCTACTACATGTGCGACGGCACAAACCAAATTGGAGCATGTACACCCACTCGAAAATACCTTGCTCCAATTTCAAAAAGAAGAAGAGAAAATACCTTGCTCCGCCATATTCTTCGTGTTGTCCTTTACCGCCTTCCTTTGAGCCTTTCTTCGTGTTTCTCCTTCACAGCTTCAGGAGGCCTTGCTTGGGGCTTATGGTTCTTTGGAGTCGTCTGGTGTTTCTTCGGTTCAGGCTTCTCCCACGCGTGGGAGACCTAACATGATGGGTCGTTCTATTCCCACGCGGGCAGAACCGGTGCTACAGGAGGTGGTACCGGTTGTGCAGGAGGACGTCTACGGGTCTTCGGTGCGGAGGCTGGTCCAGAAGGGGCTCGCCGACCGCGAGGCTACCGGGATTGCTGTCGGGGCGCAGGGTGCTTCACCTTTGCCCCTTGCGGTGCAACCCTCTGCGGCTGTGACGCGGGATGCTGGAGGTTCCTCCCACGGTGCTTGTCCGTCGGACTTGGAGGGACGCTCTGGCTCAGTTGGTGGACAAGAGGCTGGGAGGATGGACTTGACCCAGGAGGGGTTTGGTTTGTCCCCTGCTGCCGATGGTCCTATCTGTGGCAGGGGCTCCCAGTGCATCAATGATGACATAGGAAAATACTTTCAGACAAAAAAGGGCTGCGACAAGGGGATCCATTATCACCTATACTATTTAATATAGTGGCAGATATGCTGGCTATCCTTATTGAGAGAGCGAAGGCTGATGGCCAAATTGAGGGATTGGTTCCACATCTTGTTGATGGTGGTCTATCAATTCTTCAATATGCCGATGATATAATACTATTTATGAATCATGATCTGGAGAAAGCCAAGAACCTAAAACTAATACTTTCAGCATTTGAGCAGCTTTCTGGATTGAAAATAAACTTCCATAAGAGTGATTTTTATTGTTTTGGAGAGGCTAAAGACGAGGCTCACATGTATGTCGATCTTTTTGGCTGTGGTCACGGGCAATTTCCACTCAATTATCTGGGAATACCGATTCATTATCGGCGTCTTACGATTGCTGAATGGAAACTCGTTGAGGAAAGACTTCAGAAACGTCTAAATAGTTGGAAGGGTATATTGCTATCCCTTGGTGGAAGACTGGTCCTCATTAATTCAGTACTCACCAACATGGTACTGTATATGATATCATTCTTTCAGTTACCAAAAGGAGTCTTGTATAAACTGGAATATTTCCGTTCAAGATTCTTTTGGCAAGGGGATAGTGAGAAAAAAAATATCGACTGGCCAAATGGAATGTTGTTTGCCGACCCAAAGAATATGGTGGATTGGGCATACATGATTTAAAAGTCAAAAATACCGCATTATTGGGTAAATGGTTATTCAAACTTCTTACCGAAGAAGGGGTCTGGCAAACTATTCTATGGAGGAAATATGTTGGCTCAAAAGCGGTGTCTACACTGGTTTGGAAACCAGGTGATTCACACTTTTGGGCTGGACTTATGGCTTCCAAAACGCAATTCTTTCGGTTTGGCACTTTTAATATTAAGGATGGTTCACAGATTAGGTTCTAGGAAGATAAATGGCTTGGCCAAACTTCTCTCCGTGAATAATATCCAGCTCTATATTCGATTGTTAGACACAAAAAGGATACTCTCGCTGAGGTAATGGAAACTAATCCTCCTAATGTGTCTTTCAGACGAAGTCTCTTAGGTCCTAGACTGGTGTCATGGAATAATCTCTTAGCAAGATTATCCAGGATACAACTATCTGAGGGTATGGATGAATTTAAATGGAAACTTTTACATAGTGAAAATTTTTCTGTTGATTTATTTTATAGAGCTTTGATCCAACCTAATATTTCAGTCGATGACGATAGTAAAATTTGGAAGTTGAGGATACCCGTTAAAACGAAGATATTCGCTTGGTATCTCCATAAGGGGGTGATTCTCACAAAAGATAATCTTGTCAGGAGGAATTGGCATGATAGCAATGAATGTTATATTGTCATCATAATGAGACAATAAGTCATTTATTCTTCCATTGTAAATTTGCTCGTGCTAAATGGTCAATCATCCAAATAGCCTCTGGTTTATCTCCTCCTCGATCGGTAGTCAATGTTTTTGGCAACTGGATGAATGGGATTGAGGATAAATATGAGACTTTATTTAGGGTGGGTGCGCTTGCCATTATTTGGTCGCTTTGGCTATGTAGAAATGACAAGATTTTTAATAATGTTGTATCTTCTCCATTGCAGGTTATCTATCAGGCCACGACTGTCCTCCGATCATGGACTTCTCTACAACGTATGGAGTTCCGCGACTTGTTTGCGGAGGGTTGTAGGCGGTTGGAAGATACGGCGCAAGATGTCTTCTCCCGGCATGGATGGTAGCAACCGCTGCGAATAGATCCTCCTTAGATAGTTGGGAGAACTATGCTTTCATTTTTATTCTTCTGTATTCCAGATTTTCTTGTTTTCGACCGAGACTGTGGTTGTTTGGTTGTGTGCATCCTAGCTATGCAGAGGCCGGGTGTAAACTTTGAGTAATAAAGCGCCCATTTCCAAAAAAAGAAATACTGTCCCACTGCTATATATTCGCCATACTCTTGTACTCCTGTGAATTTCAAATTTTTGTTTCATCTAAGATTTTGCATGTCTAAATCCATATCGTGAGTTGTTCAGCGTTTCCATGATAAAATGTGTGGTGTGTGTCGCTCTCTAGCCAGCCGGGAAGATAGTGTTTCCTGTCTAGTGATCACAACTTGATGGAGAAGTTGAGAAGGTAAGGAAAGCAAAGGTATAAAAGACAAAGAAAGTTGTCCCTATTAGGGCCAGTCGCCGGATTGTCCATCGAGGTTCGCGTGCATGCATGATTCATGACTAGCCTTGGTCTAGGGTTTACATTCAATAAGGTATAGGTCCCGTCGATTAGTTTAGACATCGAAAATACTTATCGAGTTAGCTACAAATGGTCGCCAAGTCTTATGGTACGTCGATATATGTGTGGTACACTCATAGTTTTTCCATTGGCGTCACATGAGGAGAAGGACGAGAGCAAGGGGTGGCCCAAAGGAAGAGAGGATTGGACCAGGGTGAGCCCTTGCTTGCAAGACACCTATGGAGTTGACTACCTCAACTCTCTGCTCTCGCCCGTGGTGGTAACTGGTGATCGGCCAAGCCGAGGGTGGTTTCAATCAAGATTTTGCATGTCTAAATCCATATTGTGAGTTGTCCAGCGTTTCCATGATAAAATGTGTGGTGTGTGTCCCCCTCTAGCCAGCCGGGAAGATAGCGTTTCCTGTCTAGTGACAAGCTGATGGAGAATTTGAGAAGGTAAGGAAAGAAAAGGTATAAAACTTGACTACCATTTGTAGTCGAAAATACTTATCGAGTTAGCTACACCTATGGAGTTGACTACCTCAATTCCGTGCTCTCTCCCATGGTTTCAATCAAGATGGCCATACGGTGTAGCTCCAAGGCGTCAAGTGCCGCTCCCCGTATTTATCCAAGGTTGTTGACCTGATCCCACGCTCTCCACCGAGGACTTCATCCTTGAGTACCAACGCAACCGCTCTAGCGCCAAGCAAGATAGGCGACAATGTGAGCAACACCACCAACTTGTTGTTGAACACTCCCTAGAATAAATTGGATTAGCCATTTTAAAGATTGCAACAAAAATGATTATTGTTTTATTTAAGGATGTGACCAGTCTTATGTTTGGCCTAATTAAGGGCTGCTAACTCTCTTAATCCAAAATTCCAACATTCTGCTAGTCATGTCTTATATAATTCACCAAAGGTTCCTAATTGTTTTAGTTCTGAATTCCAATCTTTTGCTAGTTATGTGTTTCTTGTGAAAAAAATTCAATGAAACAAGAAGTGGTCTCTTTATCATGGTCTTTGATGCCTTTATCTTTGCATCATTATTTCTCAAAGATATCTCATAGCTTCACCCCCATTTTTTGGCATACAATTACATTTGTTGAATTAAATATTATTATTCAAGAAACTTTTTTTGTTGGAGATTTGCGAAGGAAATGGGGTATTTTGAGAACCCAACATGCTATTGAGATGAGAAGGTTATCTTGAGCAACTTTTCTTTCTGGACAGAAGTCAAATTAGTCTCCAGAGAAGAATCTAGGCACTGGTATGAGCCGGACCGTTTGTACCAACAATCGCACAAATCGCCGTTGACTCTGTCACTTCAACCAGAACACTTTCAATGAACAAAGAAGAGGCACTCGAGCAACAAACAAAGAGTTATTGCCTCTAGACCAGAGAAAAGAAGAGAATCAAGGGGAAGAAACCAAACTACATCATCGTTGACCTACACTACCATATGGAAGAGCTTCATAGTTTCCTTCCAATTTGTAGCCTTATTTTTTTACATCATTTGTGAGATTGTTATTTGGTCTAATCATCCATCGATATGATTTCCATTATGATCATCTCCATGTAGTGTGCACCCTTCCCCACATGAGCAAGTAGTTCACCTCGGCGTAGGAGATGTAGTGGATTGGTAAGGGTAATATGTTGCTAATACTTATTTGATATATATTTATGTATTATTTGGTTGCTGGTTGTGCGGTTGTGTTTATTCATGACGACCATAATGTATGTTGTCCAATTTAAGGTCGTGGGCAACATGAGTAGGCACATATCTTTTATTGATATCACGACCTTTCATGTGACAAGTGTTCAAGCATACGACAAATAAAGATGATATGAGGAGCAAGGAAAACCACGATACCTTATGCGTTGGTTCGATCTTATGATCTTAAGCACCAAGCCAACCATGAAATAAGGTAATGGGGATGAGAACAAGGCATGTCATGTCAGCTTGGATGGAGGAGCTTCGAAGTGACTATCCTACCATGTGGTAGCGCATGAAAAGTAATATCACCCTACTATTTTTTTTTCAAATGGCACATATTTGGACTATCATGCACCATTATTTTGTCTTGCTTACTTCGCTGCAAGTACTTTTATTTTCTCAACAATCAGCCACACCTTCGCTTTTCTAAAATTCCAAGAAGTCAACTCAGTTTAGACTAGTGACAACTCAAATGCGATTCAAATGTTAAACGATGCAACTCCTGCTTCCTCGTTGGTAACTATAATAAACTGGGATAATACTTCTCCTTAAAATATGCTTCAACTAAGTGTGTGCACTTGCGGATTTATTGAAAAACAATCTTCACACATTATAAAAGTGTGCCGAACTAGAAACAATTTTTTGTTATTGAATGTGGTGTTCAGTTTGTTCGAAAGAGAACCAAAAAAACATTGTGTTTCTTTTGACAAGACATTCATATTAAAACAGGTGCAAATCCAAGACTATAACTGCCTAATTGTCTTACTCCCGAATTCTAGTCCTAACAACTACAACACCATGCCAGCGGTAGAACACTACAACACCATGCACTCGTCAAGATTTTTTTTGACGGAAACGACAGGACTTTGTTGCGTATTTTTATTAGTTTTTATAATAAGTACAAGAGTTTTGTAAAAATAAGCAAAGAACGAGCAGCTAACTAAATTTATACAAATCAAATGAAGATGTCAACCCAAGTGGAGAAAGTATGGTACCTTTTCTGTTTAACTCTGAATTTCGACAATTTAAGCTCATCCTTGAACTCAGCCCTGCATCTGTACAGATCAGGTTGTAAACCGCGGAAAATATTAGAGTTTCTTGTATTCCAGATTTCCCACGAACCAAGAATAATTTATTTCCATGAAGTATGATTTCTGCAAATGTTGTTTCAGATTTGAGATGCAATCGAGATGCTTTTGGTCATCAGTTAATCAAACCAGGACATCGACGTAGGTACTACCAACATGCTTGTGCAAAGAGAGCATTTGAAAAACAAGTGATCTCTGTCTCTACAGCTCCAGAATTGCAGAGCACACAAGCATAGTCTTCCAGAAGGAATTGCTTTCTCTGTAGTAATGCTCTTGTGTTTAACCTATCCTGCAGAAGTAGCCAGAAGAAAGCCCTATGTTCTGCTGGCAACAAGATTTCCATAGCTATTGGAAGGCCTTTGGTGGATTGTCTAGATGTTTAATGTTCATTAAGAAATCACAGGCTTTAGCCATAGAGAAAAAAATTCACCATGGATAAGTCCAAAGATCCTTGTCCTCAGAATCAGATGCATTAGCCCACAAGGTTACTGAAGTGCTGGAATTCTTCATAGGCTTCAGCGCAGCGGATGGAATAAATCCAGAGGTGCGGCCTGGAGAGCTGCTTGGTTGAAAGATGTGTCTAGAGATATAGTAAAGCATGCAAGATGCCATAGATCTTTCCATAAGGGAATGGAACTAGTACAATTTTTGAGCTGACAAGAAGCAAGACTTTTGAAAGCAGAAAGAAGTCTGAGGCAATCCTTCCACCCAAAAGGAGTGTCTTTGAATTTTGCAGGAGGCAGAGCAGAATCGTAGTGAAGTTCCCAGATAAGGTGAACACAAGGTAGGTCTGCTTTGTTAAAAACTTGTCTAGATATTTCACGAGCACGCAGTCATTCTGAAGTTGCAACTCAATTATGCCTAATCATATCCCCCTTTGTATTTAGGTTTGCTAACAGCAACTTCAGAAAGTTCTAAGTGATCGAAGACGTATCTCATTTATAGTCAATCCATGTTACATTCCTGTGATTATTGTATAGCGGTTGTATGACGTTTACATCACTTTGTAAGGTAAATATACACTATATATGTATGTTTGTGGATCAGCTTCTGTCAGACTCTCACGAGCTCATCCGCGCCAAAGCTGGAAACACTACGGCGGCGCCGACACGAGAAGGACGATACGAACCCTTGACGCAGACCTCGTCGGAGTGATCCGAGACAATGGCGTAACCGCTGCTCGTCACGTCCCGGGAGTAGCACCCATCGGTGGCCTCGTACCCGTACTTCTGCCTCGTGCCCCAGGACACCCCGACCGCGTCCCCTTCGTCGTCCACGTCAATGGTCACGGCGCATTCCTGCGCGTTGCCCAGCGACCGGGACCAGAACATCCCTCGGCCGGCGGCGACCCTCTCCTCGGCGAACCCCAGGCGCACGTCCTTCCCCATCGTGTACGAGCCGTCGGAGGCCTCGCTCAGCACGCCCGCGAACAGGTCGACACGGAAGCTCTGCTGCGCCTCGTGCGAGTACGCCGTGCCGGCGCGGTCCGTGACGTGCACGCCGGAGTAGGCCTCGGTGGTCTGGTTCACCGTCTGCTGGCTGTCCCCCTGGATCTCGTTCGTGTTCTCGTAGCCGAGCCTCTGCGTCCACGTCGCGGTGACCCTGCCGAAGGACGACGTCTGCACCCACCCCGTGGCCGAGACGCGCCGGAACGCCGTGGTCTTGTAGTACTCGTTGCCGGGGCCGTCGGGCCGGAACGCGATGCTCGTGTCGAGCGGCGGCGCCTCGTAGCTGGTGATGCCCGCCGTCGTCGGCGCGCCCCTAGGGTCCAGCCACAGGTGGAGGTTGGCGTCGATGAGCCACGCGTCCTGGGCGTTGGTCACCGACACGGCGAACTCGTGCGCCTTGCCGTCCAGCAGCTTGCCCAGGAATGGCGTGATCTCGATGTCGTAGGACGGGAGACTGAACGAGCCGATCCCGGTGATCGGGCGCCAGAGCAGAGGGTTAATGCCTCCTGTGTAGATGACCGGGAACGGCCACACCGCGCCGACGAGGTCCCCGTCGATGCTGACGGTGACCTCCCGGAACGGTCCGTGTCCGTCGTCGGGTGTGTTGGTGTACCAGAACTCGTCGTCGGCGTGGTACGAGAGGTAAACCTCGAGAACGGCACGGTACGCGTTGGTCGGCACGGCGAGGCTGGCTGACCCGACGTCCTCGCCGTTCTGGATCTGGAACCACAGGCCGTCGTTCAACGGGAGGCTCTGCGAGAAAGGGACGATCAAGTCGGCCGCGCCAAGACCGGGCTGTGGAGGCTGCGGCGGGTGGCGGAAGTAGAGGTGCAGCGTGAGGTCGGCGTGGTACACGCCGGTGTACTGCTCGTTGACGACGTTGCCGAGGTAGACGGCGAGGGTGGAAGGGCTGCGGGCAGCGAGGAGGGACGCGTACTTGGTGACATCCTTGGAGACGGACCAGACGATGCCGTTCGCTCGCGGCTCGGCGGTGCAGCCGCGGAGGAGCTCGGCGCTGCCGAGCCAGACGCCAAAGATGCGGTCGTACTGGACGCCCTGGCAGGTGGCTCGCCACTCAAGAACGGCAAGGGAGATCAGTGAGGCGTGGCCGCCCGCGGCGGCGAGGCAGGGCGGCGGGGTGTATGCGGCCGTGACAGGAGGCTTGGTGTAGGTGTAAGCGAAGGAATGAGAGAGAAGCACCGTAGAGCATGGGCCGAAGCTGCCTGGCGGCGGCCGGTGTGGCCGGTCGACCTCGAAGAAGGTGGTGGGTTGGTCCGGCGGAGGCGGCGCGAGAGCTTCGATCGCGGCGGCTTCGGAGGCCGACAGACGGAGCTTGTGAGGTGAAGCCAAGGCGATTGAATGGGAAGTAATGGCGAGCAGGAGGAAGAGGACAACGTGCACGAAGAGTTCGGCCATGATCGACCGAGAGTGGATGGCAGTGTGCTTGTGCATGGCGCGCTTCGTGGATAATTTAAACAGCTTAGCAGTGGAGGGAGAGTGTGCTCTACTGCTCTCATGCATTGGTATATAAAAATCTGTGAAGAGTAGAATTGAAGTAGAGCATAATTTTTTACAGGGAACATGTAATGATCGTATTCCCTCCAGGTTTGGATTGCAAGTTCAAGTATAACGACATCTTAGCCAGATTGATGCAGGGGCGCCGAATGTGGATAATTAAATGATCTAATTAAGTAAGTTTGGATTGCAAGTTTAACTTGCTAGATTAGTGGAGGAGTCGACTCACATAACCCCGATGAAATAATTAATGTTGAGGTGTGCTTTGGTAGACCCCAAAATTTTGGTTTTGTGTAATTAATTAGTCCCTAATCACGTCTTAATTAGTTGGGCTGCTGAAATCCAAACCCAAACCATATTACTCAGTCGTATACCTATGTTTTTCTCTAGGGCTATACGACCCAGGTCGTAGAGGCCAGGTCGCTGGACCAACTCCCCAGTGCGACACCCAGCGGACCGAATCTCAAAGCAAAGCTAATCTGTCTATTCCCATTTTTTTCCTTTCCGAAGGATTTTTCTTCCTAGATGGGTGAGAAGTGACAATGGCCAATGAGGGCAAGCAATGGGAGCGGGCCGCCTGACAGCGATGCAGCGAGCAAGTGCGTCGAGGAGGGGTGCCGATAAGAGGCGTTGAGAAAGGTGCTTGATCCGTCGGTCCATGGTTAACTCTTATGGTTGCACCGCTGGGGTAAACAGTCAGTACGGTTGTCCGGAAGGAGAGCAACCAAGCTGGAGCGCCGATGGCGAGCTGCCGTGGCTCCGCTGGTTCTGGGAGACAGCATGCAGCGGCGGCTTCCAGATTTGTAAATGGGGAATCGATTTTGCTAATCAGGTATGGGATCAGCTCAGCGTTGCTTTGAGATTCGGTCCACTAGGTGTCGCACGAGGGAGTTGGTCCAGCAACCTAGACTATACGACCTGGGTCGTATATGATTTTCTTCCGTCCCAACCCCACATGCACCTAGCGCCCCTCATTGCCCCCTTCTTCATCTCCTCTGACCTTCCTGCAACTTGAGTCGTTCTCGCCTCCATCGCCGCCGTAGTTCGCAAATCAGCGGCACAAAGACCATGCCCTTCTCTTCGATCTATTGTCTGGTTCAGAAGAAGATCGGTCCTAAATTCTCGCGTCCATGGCTCCATCAATCGACCTCAGTTTCAGCGGCAGACAATAGAGCCAATGATGCTAGCTGCTACCAACATCGTTCATTCTACTGCTAGCGACACGCTGTCCAGTCTAGTGTCCGGACGGCGTCTCCCCTTCCCTGCTATCTCCTTTGGGTGAAGGAGTTTCATATTAGACGTATTTGAACTGACACGGTATATTGTTGTAACAGTTCTAGATAGACTAGATCCTAACCATAGTCTATTGACGTGATTAGCAAGTTGATTAGCTAATGTATTTATCTGTAACTTGACCGTGTTATATATATACGAGGACAGCCGGCCGGTTGTGCTGTGCGACTCACCCTAAACCAATCTCTATTTTGTTTCTTATGGTATCAGAGCCTGAGATCTAATCTCCGCTCCGTCCCCATCAGTCCATGCTCTCCGACGACGAGCGCTCACCAACATCTGCCGTCTCGTCCGCTGTCGTGCGAAGGAGCTCGATGGCATCGTCCTCAACTCCCGCTGGTCCGATCAACATCACCAACCAGCTGACCATCAAGCTCACCGAGGATAACTACCTTTTTTGGCGTGCCCAGGTACTTCCTGTTTTGCGCAGCAATGGCCTCATGAACTTCATCAGCAAGGAGTTCTCTGCTCCGCCTGTGGAAATTGCAAATCCTCAGGCCGGGGATGCCGGGGCTCCGGCGAAAATCCCCAATCCTACGTACACGGCTTGGTTCCAGCAGGACCAGGCCATCCTCTCGGCGTTCCTCGCGTCGCTCATGCCGGAGGTGTTCGGCATCATCGTCCTCGCCACCACGTCCGAAGAGGCATGGTCCACCTTGGCGGGAAGCTTCGCCAGCCAGTCGACGGCGAGGAGCATGCAACTCCGGAACCAGCTCTCCATCACCAAGAAGCTGGACTCATCTGCGTCAACCCACTTCCACAGGATCAAGGCCCTCTCCGACACCTTGACGTCAATCGGGCAGCCTCTGCGTCCCGAGGAGTTCACCTCATACCTCCTTGCCGGCCTCGACGCCGACTACACGCGTTTGTCGACCGCGTGTCGGCCAGCGCAACCCCCATGCCGGTGCGTGACGTCTACGCCCAGCTACTCAACACCGAGCAGCGCGTGGAGACGCGTAAGGCCGAGCTCCGCGGTGAAGGTCTTCACGCCACCAACCTTGGCTTCCGTGGCGGCAACGGTGGTGCGCGCCAGTACCCACGCGATCGATCCGGCTACTTCAACAACCCGGCAACTCCATCTCCAGCGGCACTTCCAATGCCCAACTTCAGCCATGGCGGTGGCTCCTTCTCTCAGGATCAGCACGATCGCCCACGTCCTGTGTGCCAGCTTTGCGGAAAAGTTGGGCACATTGCTTCGAGGTGTTACAAACGCTTCAAGAAAGAATTCCTCGGCATCGGTAACGATGGGAGAGACCCTCGCAACTCCGGTCGTCAAGCTGCTGCAGCCACCCACGGTGGCCAAGGAAACCATGGAGGTCACGGTGGCCATGGTGGCGCCACGTCTGGAGGCCACACGCCCTCCTACACCGTCGACCCTGGATGGTACGCGGACTCCGGCGCCACCGATCACCTCACCTCCGAGCTCGACAAGCTTTCGGTGAAGGAACGCTATGGAGGCAATGACAAGGTGCATACTGCAAACGGATCAGGTGTGGCATCCCGCAAAACCACTACTAGAAATCGCGTTGTTTTTGTGCATTGCATCATCATGACCGCATGCTCATGTCATCATGCCACATTGCATTTGAGCATCGTCATCATCTTGCATTTGCTTGCATAAAATTATTTGCGGAAAAACCGGTTCATGTTTTCTAAACGCCCGTCTTAATTCAAACGCAAAACCCCGGATGCTGCCGGATATTTTGTTTGTCTAAAACTATTTACAAAGTTCGTCGCAATCAAATAAAAATATTATATTATTTTAGTGGGGCAGTCGAACGGGCCGGATTGACCCGAACGACCACCCCAGAAAATTAATCGGTCCACCCAAACCGGCCCCTCTAAATCCTAATCTACCCACCCCTCTGGCCACCTCACCCGGACCAATCCGTGACCGCCACCTCACCCTCACCCTCTCCTCTACCCAATCCCAGCTTGCCACGTGGCCTCCCTCTCTCTCCTTTCCCTCTATCTCCCACCACACAACAGCACACACCCTCCCCTGCCCACACAACACACACGCTCCAGCACCCCCTGCCCAGATCCCCACGCAGCCCCTGTCCCCACGCGGGCCCCACCCTCCTTCTCCTCCCTCAGCGCGCGCCTCCTCCAAGCGCCGCCGCGGCAGCCGCCCACCTCCCTCGCCGCGTCCGCTCTCCCTCCTCCCTCTCCTCTCTGCGGGCCGCCGACCGCGCCGCCCTCGGCCCTCTTCCAACCTCCGCTCGCCTCCCCACCTACCCTCAACCTTCCTCCTCGCCCCGAGCTCCTCACCGGCGCCGCCTCTGGCCGGCCCCGTCGCGAGCCGCCCTCCCCGTCTCCGTCGCTCGCCTCTCCTCTCACCCTTCCTCTGCGGCACCCTCGCCGACCCCGCCCCGCGTCCTCGCCCCGCGCGCGCGACCCGCCTCCGGCCGCGGCACCGCTCGGCTCACCGCGCGCCCCCGAGCCTCCCCGACGCTCCTTCCTCCTTCCCAAGCTCGCTCCCGTCCGCCTTCCTCTCCGCCGCCTGGGACCCGAGCCCCGCTCCGCTCGAGTCCGCGGCCGCGTCTCCCCGTGCTCCGGCCCGAGCAACCTTCCGCCGCCCCCTCGACCTCCCTCCTCCGCCCTGTCGAGTTCCTCCGCATCGGGCCCTCCCCACCCTCGGCAAGCTGCCTGCCGGCGCCCGGAGTCCCCCTCGCTTGCGCCTGGTCGCCGCCCACCTGCACGTCGTCGAGCCGCCCCGTCGCCTCTGCCACCAAACTGCTCCCTGCATCCGGTCGACATCGCCGCCGAACGTCGCCCTCGTCCGTCCCAGCTCCCTCCTCGAGCTCAAGCCGCTGCTCGCCGTGGCCTCTCTGCATCGGATCTCCTGGGACGCCTCCGGGTGTGCTCCCTGTAGCACGTGGACTCCTTCTCAGGCGAGCTCGTCCGCGTGGGTTCCTGCAGCGACATGCCGCCTTTCCTCGTGTTGAGATCGGTCGTCCCTCTCCAGTCGCGTGTGTGCCCTGGTGCCTTTCGCTGTTCGGCGCAGATCCGGTTACGTGTATGGTTGTGTGGTGATACTCTGGAGACAAGTATGCGGGGTGGCGCTAAAGACAAGATCGACAAGCGACACCCAGATCTACCTCACGGACCCAAAGGTCGCCTTTCCGGATCCAAACCCCGAAGGCCGTTCTCCGGACCGTCATGATCTTCTTCCCGAATTCCGACTCGCCCAAGACCGACATCGACAAACGAAGACGGCACCATCAAGTCCTTCGTCACGGCACGCCGAGATCTGCCACCCGAACCCGAAGACAGCGGGCGCGACAAGATCCTCGCAACGGCAAGATCGACCCCGTGGGACCGACAAGACCTTCGCGATGACAAGGACGGCACCGACCCGGAAGAATCCGATGCGCCCCCGACGCCGCACCAAGTCCTGCCCGGATGCGAGAACGAGCCCGCCGAGACCGTTCCGATCCCGTCGAACCCCCGAACCAAGGCCGTCGAACCCTGGACCCTGAGACCGAACCCCGAACCCCGGAAACCCAAGATCGTCGAGACCCCTAATGTGTGAACCCCTTCCCGAAACCCTATTTTATAACATAACAACAACTTGTTGCATATTAATCATTCGTCTCGCATGCATATCATTGGTCTGGAGGCCTTATGCCGATTCACCTAATAATTAATATGGGGCCCATATGCGGGCAAATCTAGTCTCATATTGGCCTCATTTAAATTTGTATAGCGAACCGGTATCTTATCTTGCCTTGTTATAACAACATTTAATTGCGGGGTAGCTAAACAACATGCACCACCTATTTAATTGTCGGGACCCCGGTTCCGCTTAATGTGACCTAATTGCATCGCATCTTTGCCATGCCATGCATCATACATGCATCATGCCGATCTTCTGCCGTTGTATTAAATATTGCATCCGGTGTTTCTTCTAGTGTTTTGCTTCTTCGCGGATAAGGCCGTTGAGTTGATATGAGCTTCGCCCCGACCTTCGGTTGAACCTTCGACAATGTTTTCAGGCGAGCATCTCCCCCCTTTCTACCTATCTTACTTTTATAGTATTTATTCCCTCCTGTTGATCTATTGCTATCTGTGTTGCGATGCTCTAGCTTCGATCCCTGGATATTCCCTGCAGCCTCATATTGCCTTGGACACATCCTATTACCTGTTGTTTGGTAGATAGCTGGACTTGCGCGTCGTAGTCGCTTGCTCAAGTGTTGTTGCTTCTCGCCATGCACCACAGTTGTTGGAGTATTGCCACATGTTTGATGTTGGAGATGATCTCGGCTTTATTTATCGTTCACTTTAATTACTGTTTAACAACTAAAATTGAGTAAGCAGAGGCATCGGTGGGTGATAGATAATATTTGGTTTCCGAACGCCCACTTGTGTCCCGTAAGACCCCGAGTACTTGATACCTGTTCCTTGATTTATCGCGCTATCCACATCCGGGAGGTATATGGGACCCCCCTTAGCCAGAGCTTGATTCCGTCTTATTTCTTGGGGCCACAACTAGTTTGAGGTTTTCTTTACTATCCTGTACCTATGCCATGCTTTGCTGCTTTATTTACGATTGTGTGAGGAGCACGTTGTACTGTTTTGGAAGCGGAGTGTTTTCGCGGTATCGACAGTCCCCGTTTGGGGATCTGCTGTCGCTTACAGCCATTGTCGCAAACCTTGAGTCCGTCTCGGAGCTTGCTTACTTCGTTGCGGGTGTACTCCAAGGGGTGGCCCCCTGAAATAATTCTGAATCCTGTGATTGCTTTGTCGTGAAGGCCTCGTTGGGTTTTGATTTGGTTTTTCCGAGGTTGATCGAGTGTGTGTTGCTATTGGTGCACCCCGGCCGGGTAAAACTTTCTGAAAGCCGTGTCCGCGGATATGGACGACTTGGAGCACAGTATCTCGACCATAGACAAGCATAACTAAAGTTTATTGCTATAAATTTGACTTTATAATGACTAGTAATCAGCTTCACTATAATGGAATGGCTAATTAATACTGCCCACAATTGCCTGTTTGGAGTGTCGCTTGCGACCATTGTACCTGACTAGTAAGTATGGCAACTACAACGGAATGGCCGAATAAAAGTACCAACAACTGCTGGGTTTTGGGGTTATCTCATGCTATTTGTATCTGACTAGTAAGTGCCGCAACTACAACGAAATGATTAACTAAAATGGCCCACTGCTTATTTTATCAGGATGATTATCTATACCTGACTAGTAATTGCTGCAACGATAACTGAATAAATAAAACTGCCAACTGTGTGAGTTCCTCGGTTGACTTCCTCGATCGGTGTCGAGGGGGTAACGCTAGGATGGGTTTGATTGGTGGTAGTATCAGGTTGGTTCCGAATAGGTCTTTCTTATCCCTCTCTGATAACCGCCAGTTGTGTCGACTCTCTATAGGTTGTTTAGTGCGTGCTGCCGCTGCCGCTTCAGCCCACCATACCTGTGTAGGCGAGGACCGCCGAATTCTAGCCTCGCCGTGTACTGGCCTCAGTACTGACTCTCCTCTTTTTCCTTTGCCCTTTGTCGGCACCCCTTTTGTTTAAGCAGGTTGTGAGATCGACGTCGTTAGCAGGGTTACCCTTCCGGCTTGGCCTGGGCAGGGTTATGGACGCCATTGGTTATTCTTCAGGGCTCTTAGCCCCATTTGCATCTTGTCCGTAGTCGGACGCTCTATCATTTTCAAGGTGATTTGGATCTTTGTATATTATATATGTATTCTTGACTCATGGAGTCGCTGTTATATATATATCTGTTCTGTGGGTCCAATCGAGGACTGTTGTGTAATGTTATTACTTCGTTTTCCACCCGCACGAAAGTGCCTGGTGGGCACCTTTGAATCGTTTCTATGCGGGTTTGGCGAGTTTCGCTAAAACTTGCATAGGTTCGATTCTGAGGGTGTTACAGAGTGGTATCAGAGCTCAGCAGTTGCGATACCCCACAAGTCCAGCCTGTAGGATAACCTAGCTAACGGCCGAAGTAGAGTGTTGAAACTATTTTTGAAAATCGGTTGGATAATTCTGAATAGGTCTAATTTTACTCCTTACCCCTCTGCTATTCTCCTCTTATCTCTACGCGTTTTGAATCCGCTCTCTTCTCTTTCTTCGAGTCCAGGAATTCTCGTGGTTGGGTTTCCGTCGTACCTTCAGGGTTTCGCTTCCTCCTTTGATCATGGTGTTCTACCATCCGGACTTCATGCTATCTGAGTGATCCTTTATCTGTGGTATCATGCCTTGTTCCTTGTTTGTGCCTTCCGGTGTTCTCCGACGCGACGACATCATCTACGCCAGATCCGGTGCAGAGTCTGCATCACTCCTTTGTTCCCGAACCTCGATTGTCAAGATCTTCAGTCTGATTCCGAGAATGGTTGCACGCTTTTCTACTGATTGTGCAGAGTAATAGTTTGGGTGCGTGATGGATTGGCCCCCATGCCGACTACCCCTTCTATTCGCTTTTGTACATTGAAGTGGATGAGAATGCATCGGTTCCCCTTCCATCGGAGTTAGAGGTGGCTTTATTGTTGATACCTCTGCCTTCGACCTTTTGTTTCCGGAGTGTTCTCGCGATGATCACGGATAACGACCTCTTGTTAGTGGTGTCGCGAGGATCTACACGAAGCGCGAAGGATCAGATCGCCGACCTTCCTTCCGGTACCATGAGGCGGATCTCGAGGGCGAGATCCATTGTTAGTGGTGTCGAATTGTGGCATCCCGCAAAACCACTACTAGAAAATCGCGTTGTTTTTGTGCATTGCATCATCATGACCGCATGCTCATGTCATCATGCCACATTGCATTTGAGCATCGTCATCATCTTGCATTTGCTTGCATAAAATTATTTGCGGAAAAACCGGTTCATGTTTTCTAAACGCCCGTCTTAATTCAAACGCAAAACCCCGGATGCTGCCGGATATTTTGTTTGTCTAAAACTATTTACAAAGTTCGTCGCAATCAAATAAAAATATTATATTATTTTAGTGGGGCAGTCGAACGGGCCGGATTGACCCGAACGACCACCCCAGAAAATTAATCGGTCCACCCAAACCGGCCCCTCTAAATCCTAAACTCACCCAACCTAATCTACCCACCCCTCTGGCCACCTCACCCGGACCAATCCGTGACCGCCACCTCACCCTCACCCTCTCCTCTACCCAATCCCAGCTTGCCACGTGGCCTCCCTCTCTCTCCTTTCCCTCTCTCTCCCACCACACAACAGCACACACCCTCCCATGCCCACACAGCACACACGCTCCAGCACCCCCTGCCCAGATCCTCACGCAGCCCCTGTCCCCACGCGGGCCCCACCCTCCTTCTCCTCCCTCAGCGCGCGCCTCCTCCAAGCGCCGCCGCGGCAGCCGCCCACCTCCCTCGCCGCGTCCGCTCTCCCTCCTCCCTCTCCTCTCTGCGGGCCGTCGACCGCGCCGCCCTCGGCCCTCTTCCAACCTCCGCTCGCCTCCCCACCTACCCTCAACCTTCCTCCTCGCCCCGAGCTCCTCACCGGCGCCGCCTCTGGCCGGCCCCGTCGCGAGCCGCCCTCCCCGTCTCCGTCGCTCGCCTCTCCTCTCACCCTTCCTCTGCGGCACCCTCGCCGACCCCGCCCCGCGTCCTCGCCCCGCCCGCGCGACCCGCCTCCGGCCGCGGCACCGCTCGGCTCACCGCGCGCCCCCGAGCCTCCCCGACGCTCCTTCCTCCTTCCCAAGCTCGCTCCCGTCTGCCTCCCTCTCCGCCGCCTGGGACCCGAGCCCCGCTCCGCTCGAGTCCGCGGCCGCGTCTCCCCGTGCTCCGGCCCGAGCAACCTTCCGCCGCCCCCTCGACCTCCCTCCTCCGCCCTGTCGAGTTCCTCCGCATTGGGCCCTCCCCACCCTCGGCAAGCTGCCTGCCGGCGCCCGGAGTCCCCCTCGCTTGCGCCTGGTCGCCGCCCACCTGCACGTCGTCGAGCCGCCCCGTCGCCTCTGCCACCAAACTGCTCCCTGCATCCGGTCGACATCGCCGCCGAACGTCGCCCTCGTCCGTCCCAGCTCCCTCCTCGAGCTCAAGCCGCTGCTCGCCGTGGCCTCTCTGCATCGGATCTCCTGGGACGCCTCCGGGTGTGATCCCTGTAGCACGTGGACTCCTTCTCAGGCGAGCTCGTCCGCGTGGGTTCCTGCAGCGACATGTCGCCTTTCCTCGTGTTGAGATCGGCCGTCCCTCTCCAGTCGCGTGTGTGCCCTGGTGCCTTTCGTTGTTCGGCGCAGATCCGGTTACGTGTATGGTTGTGTGGTGATACTCTGGAGACAAGTATGCGGGGTGGCGCTAAAGACAAGATCGACAAGCGACACCCAGATCTACCTCACGGACCCAAAGGTCGCCTTTCCGGATCCAAACCCCGAAGGCCGTTCTCCGGACCGTCATGATCTTCTTCCCGAATTCTGACTCGCCCAAGACCGACATCGACAAACGAAGACGGCACCATCAAGTCCTTCGTCACGGGACGCCGAGATCTGCCACCCGAACCCGAAGACAGCGGGCGCGACAAGATCCTCGCAACGGCAAGATCGACCCCGTGGGACCGACAAGACCTTCGCGATGACAAGGACGGCACCGACCAGGAAGAATCCGATGCGCCCCCGACGCCGCACCAAGTCCTGCCCGGATGCGAGAACGAGCCCGCCGAGACCGATCTGATCCCGTCGAACCCCCGAACCAAGGCCGTCGAACCCTGGACCCTGAGACCGAACCCCGAACCCCGAAAACCCAAGATCGTCGAGACCCCTAATGTGTGAACCCCTTCCCGAAACCCTATTTTATAACATAACAACAACTTGTTGCATATTAATCATTCGTCTCGCATGCATATCATTGGTCTGGGGGCCTTATGCCGATTCACCTAATAATTAATATGGGGCCCATATGCGGGCAAATCTAGTCTCATATTGGCCTCATTTAAATTTGTGTAGCGAACCAGTATCTTATCTTGCCTTGTTATAACAACATTTAATTGCGGGGTAGCTAAACAACATGCACCACCTATTTAATTGTCGGGACCCCGGTTCCGCTTAATGTGACCTAATTGCATCGCATCTTTGCCATGTCATGCATCATACATGCATCATGCCGATCTTCTGCCGTTGTATTAAATATTGCATCCGGTGTTTCTTCTAGTGTTTTGCTTCTTCGCGGATAAGGCCGTTGAGTTGATGTGAGCTTCGCCCCGACCTTCGGTTGAACCTTCGACAATGTTTTCAGGCGATCATATCCCCCCTTTCTACCTATCTTACTTTTATAGTATTTATTCCCTCCTGTTGATCTATTGCTATCTGTGTTGCGATGCTCTAGCTTCGATCCCTGGATATTCCCTGCAGCCTCATATTGCCTTGGACACATCCTATTACCTATTGTTTGGTAGATAGCTGGACTTGCGCGTCGTAGTCGCTTGCTCAAGTGTTGTTGCTTCTCGCCATGCACCACAGTTGTTGGAGTATTGCCACATGTTTGATGTTGGAGATGATCTCGGCTTTATTTATCGTTCACTTTAATTACTGTTTAACAACTAAAATTGAAGTAAGCAGAGGCATCGGTGGGTGATAGATAATATTTGGTTTCCGAACGCCCACTTGTGTCCCGTAAGACCCCGAGTACTTGATACCTGTTCCTTGATTTATCGCGCTATCCACATCCGGGAGGTATATGGGACCCTTCTTAGCCAGAGCTTGATTCCGTCTTATTTCTTGGGGCCACAACTAGTTTGAGGTTTTCTTTACTATCCTGTACCTATGCCATGCTTTGCTGCTTTATTTACGATTGTGTGAGGAGCACGCTGTACTGTTTTGGAAGCGGAGTGTTTTCGCGGTATCGACAGTCCCCGTTTGGGGATCTGCTGTCGCTTACAGCCATTGTCGCAAACCTTGAGTCCGTCTCGGAGCTTGCTTACTTCGTTGCGGGTGTACTCCAAGGGGTGGCCCCCTGAAATAATTCTGAATCCTGTGATTGCTTTGTCGTGAAGGCCTCGTTGGGTTTTGATTTGGTTTTTCCGAGGTTGATCGAGTGTGTGTTGCTATTGGTGCACCCCAGCCGGGTAAAACTTTCTGAAAGCCGTGTCCGCGGATATGGACGACTTGGAGCACAGTATCTCGACCATAGACAAGCATAACTAAAGTTTATTGCTATAAATTTGACTTTATAATGACTAGTAATCAGCTTCACTATAATGGAATGGCTAATTAATACTGCCCACAATTGCCTGTTTGGAGTGTCGCTTGCGACCATTGTACCTGACTAGTAAGTATGGCAACTACAACGGAATGGCTGAATAAAAGTATCAACAACTGCTGGGTTTTGGGGTTATCTCATGCTATTTGTATCTGACTAGTAAGTGCCGCAACTACAACGAAATGATTAACTAAAATGGCCCACTGCTTATTTTATCAGGATGATTATCTATACCTGACTAGTAATTGCTGCAACGATAACTGAATAAATAAAACTGCCAACTGTGTGAGTTCCTCGGTTGACTTCCTCGATCGGTGTCGAGGGGGTAACGCCAGGATGAGTTTGATTGGTGGTAGTATCAGGTTGGTTCCGAATAGGTCTTTCTTATCCCTCTCTGATAACCGCCAGTTGTGTCGAGTCTCTATAGGTTGTTTAGTGCGTGCTGCCGCTGCCGCTTCAGCCCACCATACCTGTGTAGGCGAGGACCGCCGAATTCTAGCCTCGCCGTGTACTGGCCTCAGTACTGACGCTCCTCTTTTTCCTTTGCCCTTTGTCGGCACCCCTTTTGTTTAAGCAGGTTGTGAGATCGACGTTGTTAGCAGGGTTACCCTTCTGGCTTGGCCTGGGCAGGGTTATGGACGCCATTGGTTATTCTTCAGGGCTCTTAGCCCCATTTGCATCTTGTCCGTAGTCGGACGCTCTATCATTTTCAAGGTGATTTGGATCTTTGTATATTATATATGTATTCTTGACTCATGGAGTCGCTGTTATATATATCTGTTCTGTGGGTCCCATCGAGGACTGTTGTGTAATGTTATTACTTCGTTTTCCACCCGCACGAAAGTGCCTGGTGGGCACCTTTGAATCGTTTCTATGCGGGTTTGGCGAGTTTCGCTAAAACTTGCATAGGTTCGATTCTGAGGGTGTTACATCAGGTATGCATATCCATCATGTTGGTCATTCCACAATTTCTAGTTCATCTAGATCTCTTCAACTTCGTGATGTCCTCCATGTTCCTAAAGTCACCAGAAATCTCCTTTCTGTTCCTAAATTTACTAGAGATAACAATGTCTTCTTTGAATTTCATCCCTGGCATTTTTTTGTTAAGGATCGGGAAACGAGGGAAATAATCCTTAGAGGAGGCGTTCATGGTGGTCTCTATCGCATTGATGATTCGTCTGTCAAGCATGTCTTCAGCGGTCTCAAGGTGTCACGGGAGAAGTGGCATGCGCGTCTAGGCCATCCTTCTACACAAATAGTTCAGCATATTATCCATAGGAATAAACTTCCATTAGATTCATTGAATAATAATGTAATTTGTGATGCTTGTCAGCAAGGCAAAAGTCACCAATTGCCATTCTCTCTTCCAGATCGTGTAATCTTGAAACCTCTTGAGTTTATTTATTCAGATGTGTGGGGCCCTGCCCAAACTTCTATCAGTGGTCATAGCTATTATGTTAGTTTTATTGATGGCTATAGTCGTTTTACTTGGATGTACCTCCTTAAGCATAAGTCAGATGTGTTCCAGATTTTCCTTGCATTCCAAAAACACGTTGAGCGCCTCTTAAATCACAAAATTATTCATGTACAATCTGACTGGGGAGGTGAATATCTCAAGTTAAACAAATTCTTTGATGACATTGGCATCTCTCATAGGGTCTCGTGCCCCCATACACATCAACAAAATGGCATGGCAGAACGCAAACACCGTCATCTTGTAGAAACCGGTCTTACTTTACTCGCGCATTCCTCTGTTCCTTTTAGGTTTTGGAGTGATGCGTTCACCACCGCATGTTTTCTGATTAATCGTGTTCCTAGCCGTGTCATTAACATGCAAACACCTCTTGAGCGTCTCTTAGGAGATAAACATGATTACACGTTTCTTAAAGTCTTTGGTTGCGCCTGTTGGCCTCATCTTCGACCCTATAATAATAGGAAACTCGAATTTCGTTCTAAAAAGTGTGTATTTCTTGGATATAGTCCACTTCATAAAGGATATAAATGTTTGCATGTTCCTACAAATCGTGTATATATTTCTAGAGATGTCGTTTTCGATGAGAATGTTTTTCCATTCTCTAATCTTCCCGTGTCATCTTCTGATTCATCTTTACACCGATCCACACCTACACGTGACCAACTTGATGATATCGCATACACTCCAGTTTTGTTTCCTAACCACGGTGCAGGATATGGACGTGGCGCTCGGCTTGAAGAAATTCCTGACAATTCAGGTGATTGTACTGGTCTTCACGATGCAGCTGATCGCCATGCAGCCTCATCAGCAGCCTCAGGAAATGATCACGTTGATTCAACTCCTGCACGGCCACTCCCGCTTCGGGGGCGAGCACACCGGAGTCCAGTCCCGCGCGATCCACTCCTGGCCAGGCTGTGGATTCCGACGCGGACGATTCGTCAACTAGGCGAGCTTCGTCGACCCATGAGAGCGTGGGCTCTCTGTCGCCCTCAGCCTCTCCGGCTAGTTCACCTCCTGTACGTCACGGCATCACCACACGGCTTCAGCAAGGCATCCGCAAGCCCCTGAAGCGTACCGACGGGACCGTCGCCTGGATGGCGACGTGCATGGTACATGCAACAGATCCCACGTTCACTGAACCTCCAGATTTTCGTCATGCCATGGCCAGCCCTCAGTGGAGAGAAGCTATGCATCAGGAGTTTGATGCACTCCAGAAAAATGGTACGTGGCGTCTTGTTCCTCGACAACCCGGTATCAATGTCATTGACTCAAAGTGGGTGTTCAAGATAAAACAACGTGCAGATGGTTCAGTTGAACGGTATAAAGCACGCCTAGTGGCGAAGGGGTTCAAGCAGAGATATGGACTGGATTATGCAGATACATTCAGTCATGTGGTTAAACCCACAACTATCCGTTTGTTGTTGTCTCTTGCAGTCTCTCGGAAGTGGCACCTTCGTCAGTTGGATATTCAGAATGCCTTCCTTCATGGCATTTTGGATGAGGAGGTGTACATGCGTCAGCCGCCTGGATTTGAGGACTCGGATCATCCATATCATCTTTGTCATCTTGTGAAGGCTATCTATGGTCTGAAACAAGCACCGCGGGCGTGGCATGCCAGGTTGAGTTCAGTGCTTGGTAAACTTGGCTTTAAGCCCTCAGTTGCTGATACTTCATTATTCATACTTCAGCGCTCAGATGTTACTGTTTATCTACTTGTATATGTGGATGATATAATTGTGGTCAGTTCATCCTCTACTGCTAGTACTCAACTTGTTACAGCACTTCGTTCCGACTTTGCAGTTAAGGATCTTGGTCCTCTACATTTTTTCCTCGGCATTGAGGTTTTGCGACAGGCCTCTGGTGGTCTTGTGCTCACTCAGAGGAAATATGCATTTGAGCTTCTCCGCCGTGCAGGGATGCTTAAGTGTCAGCCAGCCGCCACTCCAATGACTGTAAGTGATCCATTAAGTACTTCTGCTGGTGTTCCACTTCAACCTGATGATGCTACTCGATATCGTAGTGTGGTTGGAGGATTGCAGTATCTTACAGTTACACGTCCAGATTTGTCCTATGCTGTTAATAGGGTCTGTCAGTTTCTTCATGAGCCTCGAGACACTCATTGGGCCGCTGTGAAGCGCATTCTTCGCTATGTTAAATTGACTGGTAATCATGGACTCAATGTTCGTTCTTCTCCTGCCAGTCTGTTGTCTGCGTTTTCTGATGCTGATTGGGCTGGGGACTCTGATGATCGGCGATCAACCGGGGGCTATGCTATTTTCTTTGGTGGGAATTTGATCGCCTGGAGTGCACGGAAATAGGCTACAGTCTCGCGTTCAAGTACTGAGTCTGAGTATAAGGCTCTTGCCAATGCTACGGCAGAACTGATTTGGGTCCAGTCAGTTATTTAGGAACTGGGAGTTAAACAGGAGCGTTCTCCTGTGTTATGGTGTGATAATCTTGGAGCAACCTATTTATCATCCAATCCAGTGTTTCATGCTAGGACTAAGCATATCGAAGTTGATTTTCACTTTGTTAGAGAAAGGGTTGCTCAGAAACAACTTTAGATTCAGTTCATCTTTTCAAAGGATCAAGTTGCAGATATTTTTACTAAACCACTTCCTTTGCCAGCGTTTAATGCATGTCGGCACAATCTCAACCTGTCTTCAGTAGGCTGAGATTGCGAGAGGGTATTAGACGTATTTGAACTGACACGGTATATTGTTGTAACAGTTCTAGATAGACTAGAATCCTAACCATAGTCTATTGACGTGATTAGCAAGTTGATTAGCTAATGTATTTATCTGTAACTTGACCGTGTTATATATATACGAGGACAGCCGGCCGGTTGTGCTGTGCGACTCACCCCAAACCAATCTCTATTTTGTTTCTTATTTCACACACATGTAATTCTTTCCCCGCAGACACCATCCACGACGAGTTCCCCTCATAGTCCACATAGTGTACCAAAACGATATATGAATACGTTTATATCAGCTGTATGTACACGTACAAATGTAAATGAGCTATTCATGTCTTAATAAGGCTTCACTTTAATGGAATGTCATCCTGCCCTCCAAACCCAAGGGGGTATCAGGCAATGTGAGTCATTCATGTGTTTTATATCATTTTGAGGAGGGGGTCTATTAAAGCAGTCCGCTTATATGTTTCTATTGCCTGTTTCTTCTAATGAATGGATGAAATGTGGGTACCATGTACACTTAGCATCTTGGAGTACATGTCAACTATCCTCTCGTGGTTTGGGGTTGGGATATTGCCGTGCACTCCATAAAAAAATTAATTGGTTCACACAAAGTGTATATACCATGACACATAATTCATAATACCCTCTGTCCCGAATTACTTGCCGCGGACTTGTCTAGATAGTCTTGCATCTAGACGCATTTTAATGCATAGATACATGTAAAATTTAAAAAAGGTGTGTTTAACTCGGGACAAATAGTTCACACAAATGTCGACGAATAGAAGGTAAAATTGTGATACCATTAGTTGTCAATACTCAATACTATTAACAGGGTGCTGCTATTCACAGAATGTTATTTTTTGTGTGCAGATCACTTTGAAACTGAACCTTTGATGCATATATTGTTAAATGTTAATTCAACTTAGCTTCAAAACAATGACCACTATTTAGATGTGCTCTTCTGGGTTGGGTACATGGTAGATACATGCTCTTCGTCCCCATGAATCCACAATGTTAGGACCTTAGAGCTATGCCATGTAACGTATGTAGTATCCAGAGATTATCCTGTAAATTTTAAAAAAGAATAAGAGGCCTTTGGCTGTGAAGTCACTCGACCCCGAAACTTTACATGTAGCCACCTATTGCTACTGGGCCTTGGCACTAGTGGGAGCATGGACCGTACGCACGACAGATTCGCCTTGTATTGCTTTAGCGTTGGATCACGTCTGATTTTGATGGGACGCCTGAAAGATGAAGCTACAAAATCATTGTACCGCTAATATACTAATCCAGATGGTTAAGCCAGGGAGCTCCTTTTTTTTCAGGGAAAGTCAGGGAGCTCCCTTTTTTTTTCTTTTTGAGAATTTCGGGGAGCTCCTAAATGACGCTTCAGGCGTGGGTTTACGGGCTGACGCCTGAATGGAAAGGCTAGGTGGGCTGGGCCCAGTTTAGAACTGTTTTCCTTTTTAGCTGTGTTTTTCTTGTTTTTCCTGTTATTCAAATTTTTAAAAGTTGAGATTTATTAATATTTAGGTTTAAAAAATGTTTAAATTTTAAAATATTTAGACTAAAAAATATTTAGATTTAAAAAAAATTAGATTCAAAATTGTTCAAATTTAAAAGGTTTAAATTTAAAAATGTTCAAAATTTGTTATGCTCGAATTTAAAAAAGAAAAAGAAAACAAACATAAAAATAAAAAGAGAAGAAAAAGGAAAGAAAAGGGAAAATGAAAAAAAGGGACGTACCTAGGCCAGTCGGCCAAGGAGGCTCCCTCAAACATGGGCGAGGTAACCGATCGTCTGAGTTGTCAAATAGGAATTGTTGTTAAGTTGGTGGCGTGCAACAGACCAACCACCAAGCAAGTGGTGGAGCGTAACCGGGTTGTGCCCACGGGTTTGGCACTTTCGCCCCGACTCGGTCATCTTTACTCCTCAAAACAGGCATACGCCTAGCTCTATAAATAAAGCAACATCCATACAGAGTTCAGTATAACCGAACACCAACCAAATAGGATACACACACAGTCCACAAGCCACACGCACGACACACACACGGCACAACGACACGGATACACATGTTGAAGGGTTTCGCAGCATAGTAAATCAAAAAAATTCTACGGATACGAACGGGAAAGCCAAGATCTAATCTAGGAGATGCAATCAACGAGAGGGATAGATGAGATCTTCATATCCTTGAAGAAATCGCACAGCGGAACGTTCAACAGAACGTGGTTGATGTAGTCGTACTAGCCTTCTCCTCCTCGCGATCCGATCCGGTCCAACGCCGCAAGTGGCGACGCCTCCGAGAGATGCACACGTACGGCACCGCGACGTCTCCTCCTTCCTCGGTCCAGCAAGTGGGGTGGAGAGATAGATTGGATCTACAACACGACGGCGTGGTGCAAAGGTGGAGAGTTTCTGCGGCAGGGTTTCGCCTACGCGCAGTCGAGAGAGAGAGAGAGAGAGAGAGAGAGAGAGAGAGAGAGAGAGAGAGAGAGAGAGAGAGAGAGAGAGAGAGAGAGAGAGAGAGAGAGAGAGAGGAGGGCATCAGTATGGCAGCTAGGGTTTTGGAGTGGTGGGAGGGTGCACCCCCTGCCCACCTTATATAGGGGGCTGGCCGACCCCCTTGCCCCTCCTCCAAGCCCTAGGGCCAGCGGCCACAAGGGTGGAGTGGGGGACAAGTCTCCCCCCTTCTAGAAGATCCCCTAGGGTTTTGGCCGGCTGGGCCTATGGGGCCTTGTTCCCCTGGCCCAAAGCGGCCAGGGCACTCCCTCGTAGGCCCACGCCCCCCTCCGACAAGTGGGGCCATGTTGGTCCCACTCCAGAAGCATCTAGAACCTTCCGGTACAATATCAAACATTCTGAAACAATTCCGAAATCCAAAAACTGCTTTCCTTTATATGAATCTTATTCTCCGGACCATTCCAGAACCTCTCGTGATGTCCTGGATCTCATCCGAGACTCCGAACAAAAACTCACAAACCAATTAACCATTCTATCCTAGCATCGAGGCACGTTAAGTGTGTGACCCTACGGGTTCGAGAATATGTGGACATGATCTTCTATAAATAATCAACAGCAGGATCTGGAAACCCATATTGACTCCCACATATTCATCGATGATCATATCGGATGAACCCTGATGCCAGGATTCAATTAATCCCATATATATATTCCCTTCGCCACGCGATATTTTATTTGCCCGAGATTTGATCGTTGGTATCAGCATACCTAGTTCAATCTTATTCACAACAAGTACTTTACTCGTTCCGTAATCCGATATCACTTTGTGATTAACTCCTTAACCACGTGCTTGCAAGCGGTGTTGATATCGATTACCGAGTGGGCCCGAAGTATATCTCTCCGACTTGGGAGGGATAAATCCCATCTCGATACATACAACCCAACAAGTACTTTCCGATCACCTGAGAGACACCTTTATGATCACCCTCTCATAGGATGACGTTTGATGACCTCAAAGCTTTCTTCCGATACCAGAGAGTTGCATTATCTCATGGTCTAAGGAATACAATATTTGACATAAGAAAAAGCTTCGCAAAGATGAACACGATGACACGATCTAATTGCTATGCTTGATTTGGGTATGTCCATCATATCATTCTCCCAATGATATGATCTCATTATTAATTGACAAATCATGTCTATGGTTAGGAAACCTTAACCATCATTAATCAATGAGCTAGTCCATAGAGGCGTACTAGGGACACGGTGTTGTTCATAAACCACACAAGTATCAAAGTTTCCGCTTAATACAATTTTAGCATGGAATATAAACTTTATCATGAACAAGAATTATAATAATAACATCTTTATTATTGCCTCTAGGGCATAATTCCAACAGTCTCCCACTTGCACTAGAGTCAATAATCTAGTTTACATTTGGCAACAATCTAACACCCATGGCATTAAGGTGCTGATCATATTTTGCTCGTGGAAGAGGTTTAGTCAACGGATCTGCGACATTCAGATCCGTATGTACTTTGCTAATCTTCAGATCTCCATCTGTTATATAATCTCGAGTTATATGAAATCGGCGGTTGATGTGCTTGGTCTTTGGATGATATCTTGGTTACTTAGCCAGTGCTATGGTGCCAGTGTTGTCGCACAATATCTCCAGTGGGTCCAAGGCACTTGGAACCACACCAAGCTCAGTGATGAAGTTCCTGATCTGAACTACTTCACTTGACGCTTCTGCAGCAGCCATGTATTCCGATTCTACTGTAGATCCCGCGATCACGCTTTGCTTGCAGCTTCTCCAGCTCACAACTCCTCCATTCAAAATATAAACGTTTCCTGTCTGGGATTTGGAATCATCCGGGTCGGTGTCGAAACTAGCGTCGACGTAACCTTTTACGACGAGCTGCTCATCACCTCCATAGACCAAGAACATTTCTTTAGTCCTATTTAAATACTTTAGGATGTTCTTTACGGCTGTCCAGTGTTCCACTCCTGGATCACTTTGGTATCTGCTCGTCAAACTAAGAGCATTGGACACATTCGGTCTAGTACACAGCATGGCATACATGATAGACCCTATGAGCGAGGCATAAGGCACTTTGCTCATGGTTTCTCTATCGTTTACCATAGCTGGACACTGAGCCTTTCTCAATATCTTACCTTACAACATGGGCACTGAACCTTTCTTTGCCTTATCCATTCTGAACCTTTTCAGAACTTTGTCAAGATATGTACTTTGGCTTAAAGCTATTAGGCGTCTTTGTCTATCTCTATAGATTTTGATGCCTAATATATAAGCAGCTTCTCCTAGGTCTTTCATTGAAAAACATTTGCTCAAATAACTCTTCACATCGTTAAGCATATAAATGTCATTTCCAATAATCCATATGTCATCCACATATAGTACTAAAAATGTCACTGAGCTCCCACTCACTTTCTTGTAGATACAAGCTTTGTAGCAATTTGGAATAAATCCAAAGCTCTTGATCACTTGATCAAAACGAAGGTTCCAGCTCCGAGATGCTTGCTTCAGTCCATAAATGGAACGCTGAAGTTTGCACACATTATCAGCATCCTTAGGATCGACAAAACCTTCGGTTGCATCATATACAACTCTTCATCAATGTTGACATTGAGGAACGCAGTCTTGATATCCATCTGCCATATTTCATAATCATGAAATGCAACAATTGCTTATAAAATCCGAATGGACTTAAACATCGCTACGGGAGAGAAAGTCTCATCGTAGTCAACACCTTGAACTTGTCGAAAACCTTTCGTGACAAGCCGTGCTTTATAGACAGTAACATTACCATCTATGTCTGTTTTCCTTTTGAAAATCCATTTGCACTCAACGTCCTTTCGGTCGCTAGGAGGGTCCACCAAAGTCCATACTTGGTTTTCGCTCATGGATCCCAATTCGGATTTCATGGCCTCTATCCACAGAGTCTGGGCTCATCATTGCTTCCTCATAGTTTGCAGGTTCACTGTTGTCTACCAACAAGACAGTTAAGACAGGGTTACCGTACCACTCAGGAGGGGCACGTGACCTTGTCGACCTGCGATGTTTAGTAGTAGCATCGTCCGAAGCTTCATGATCCTCGTCATTAGCTTCTTCTATTATTGGTGCAGACGGCACTTGAACAATTTCAGGTGTTGCGCTACTCTCCAACTCAAGAGAAGGTTCAATAACCTCATCTAACTCTACTTTCCTCCCACTCACTTCTTTCGAGAGAAACTCCTTCTCAAAAAAGGATCCGTTCTTTGCGACAAACACTTTGCCTTCGGATCTGTGGTAGAAGGTATACCCAATCGTTTCCTTAGGGTATCCTATGAAGACGCATTTCTCCGCTTTGGGTTCGAGCTTGTCTGGCATCAACTTCTTGACGTAAGCTTCGCATCCCCAAACTTTAAGAAACGACAATTTAGGTTTAGCACCAAACCACAGTTCATACGGTGTCGTCTCAATGGATTTAGATGGTGCCCTATTTAAAGTGAATGCAGCGGTTTCTAATGCATAACCCCAAAATGATAACGGCAAATCTGTAAGAGACATCATCGATCGCACCATATCTAATATAGTTCTATTCCGGCGTTTAGACACACCATTGCACTGTGGTGTTCCGGGTGGCGTGACTTGAGAAACGATTCCGCTTGCTTTAAGATGCATGAGAAAATCATAACTCAAATATTCACCTCCACGACCGGATCGTAGAAATTTAATTTTCCTTTTACGATGGTTTTCCACTTCATTCTGAAATTCTTTGAACTTTTCAAACATTTCAGATTTATGTTTCATTAAATAGATATACCCATATCTACTTAAGTCATCAGTAAAAGTGAGAAAATAGCAATATCCACCGTGTCGAAACACTCATTGGTCCGCATACATCGGTATGTATGATTTCCAACAAGTCCGTTGCTCGCTCCATTATTCCGGAGAACGGGGTTTTGATCATATTGCCCATGAGGCACGGCTCGCATATGTCAAATGATTCAAAATCAAGAGACTCCAAAAGTTCATCAGAATGGAGTTTCTTCATGCGTTTTACACCAATATGACCTAGACGGCAGTGCCACAAATAAGTTGAATTATCACTATCTACTTTGCATCTCCTAGCCTCAATGTTATGGATGTGTGTTTCATTGTTTTCGAGATTCAGAAGAAATAAACCATTCATAGCAGGTACATGACCATAAAATATGTTACTCATATAAATAGAACAACCATTATTCTCCGATTTAAATGAATAACCGTCTTGCAATAAACACGATCCAGATATGATGTTCATGCTCAACGCAGGCACATAATAACATTTATTAAGGTTTAAAACTAATCCTGAAGGTAAAACTAAGGAGAGCGTGCCGACGGTCATCACATCAACTCTTGATCCGTTGCCAACGCGCATCGTCACCTCATCCCTCGCTAGCCGCCGTCTATTCCATAGCTCCTGTTTCGAGTTACAAATATTAGCAACTGAACCAGTATCAAATACCCATGCACTACTAGTAAGGTAAACATCAATAACATGTATATCAAATATACCTTTAATGGTGCCAGCCTTCTTGTCCGCTAAGTACTTCAGACAGTTGCGCTTCCAGTGACCCTTGTCCTTGTAGGGGTTCGTAGCATGGAAAACAAAAAAAATCTGGTGACGCCCGCTCCAGAAGCGCAACCGGAAGTTCCGGTCAAAACAGACCGGAAGTTCTGGTGAACTTCCGAGCAAGTTCCGGCAAATAGCACACTTCAAAACAGAAGGTTACTGAGCCGCCACCGGAACTTGGGGCGGAACAAGAGGCTTAACTTGTGGGTCGTGAAGCGAATCTGACCGGAAGTTCCGGCTTCTGGCGGAAGTTCCGCTCAAGAACTTTTTGCAGGACAAGTTCCGATCCAAGTTCCGGCCAAGTTCCGGCAAATAGCACACTTCAAAACAGAAGGTTACTGAGCCGCCACCGGAACTTGGGGCGGAACTAGCGTCGGAACAAACTGTAGAACAGCCCGCAGAAGAAGTTTGAGCGGAACTTCCGGCCTATGACCGGAAGTTCCGGTGAGACACAAAAGGCTCCAATAGAACAGGAACACGCTCTCTCACGAGATAATGGGATGGCTGTGGCGGTGCATATAGGTTTGTGCAAGAACAAGTGATTTCCCACAGCCTTCCAAAATGGACCCCCTCTTAATTGTACGGTGACCTAAAAACAACAACCGGAAAGAAACTAGGAGAAGACAAAAAGGCCACCGTCTTCATAAGATCACAAGAGAGCATCCATCACAAAATAAGGAGACATCAACGACGTTTCCCCTGAAACTCAAGAGCACAATTAAAAACACAGTTGGGATTGTCATTTAACACCAAAAACATCATGGGAAGATATAGTCCTTTAAAGGGGTGGTGGCGCCGGCGGCTTAGGGTTAGGGTTTCGGGGCGTGAGAGGTGTAGGCTAGAGGGGCACCCCTGCCCCTCCTTATATAGGAGGGAGGGCGCCGGTTGGGAGGAGGGAGTCCTCCCCCAACTCGGCCTCCTTGGCCGGCGGGTGGAGGGAGGAGTACTTCCTCCCCAAGTAGGTTTCCTACTCTCCCTCCACCAAGCAAACTTGCTGTTTGACTTTTCAAACTAGGATTTGATTTATCCCTTTATTTTGCTCAGCGATGACACTAGTACATGATGCAACCATTCCAACTTGTTATGACGCATTCATGTACCCTTCCCCTCCGGAGTGCCGGACCTTCCAGAACCTTCTAGAACATTCCCGATGAAAACACCAGAACCATTCTCCAACCCCGAAACAGGACTTTCCTTATATGAATCTTATTCTCCGGACCATTCCGGATCTCCTCGTGATATCCCGGATCCCATCTGAGACTCCGAACAACATTCGGTCTCTTACTCATCATTCCATAACTACTCAACAACATCGAATCCTTAAGTGTGTCTCCCTACGGTTCGTGAATTATGCGGACATGATCGAGACACTTCTCCGAACAATAACCAATAGAGGAATCTGGAAATTCATATGGTTCCCACATATTTCTACGATTACTTTGCGATCGAATGAACCACTTACATACGATACCAATTTCCCTTTGTCTCACGATAGTTTACTTATCCAAGGTTTTGATCGTCGGTATCTCTGTATACCTAGTTCAACCTCGTTACTGATAAGTACTCTTTTCTTGTTCCCGTGATATGTGATCCCTTGTGATCCAGTCACATGCTTGCAAGCCAATTGGATGACATTCCACCGAGAGGGCCCAGAGTATATCTATCCGTCATATGGATGGACAAATCCCACTCTTGATCCATGTGTCTCAACCCATACTTTCCGAACACTCAATGCCACCTTTATAGACACCCAGTTACGGTGTGGTGTTTGATGTCATCAAAGCATCCTTCCGGTGATGGTGATAAGCATGATCTCATGGTCGAAGGAATTAGGTTACTATGTATCAGAAAGCATATAGCAATTGAACTATTAAAATGACTTGATCTTTATGCTACGCTTATCTATAGGAGTATGTCCATCATACCATTCTCCTAACGATATGATCTTGTTGTTAATAACATCTCAATGTTCATGATAGGGAAACCACAATCATTTATTAACCAACAAGCTAGTATTATAAAGAGGCTTTACTCGGGACTCTAATTTAGTTTACAAATCACATAAGTATTAATGTTTCCTTGTTAATACTGTTATAGCATGAATGTAAACATTTATCATAAACACAAAGATATAATAATAACTACATTTATTATTGCCTCTAGGGCATATCTCCAACAGTCTCCCACTTGCACTAGAGTCAACTAATCTAGATTACATGGTAATATACCATACACCCATGGCAGTTTGGTGTTGGTCATGTTTTGCCCTCGGGAGAGATTTAGTCAACGGATCCACCACATTCAGATCTGTGTGTACTTTGCAAATCTTTATGTCACCATCTTGGACATGTTCTCGAATAGCGTGAAAACGTAGCTTGATGTGCTTCAGCTTCTTGTGTGACCTTGGTTCTTGTGCATTGGCTATGGCGCCCATGTTATCACAGTAGATAGACATTGGGTCCAGCGCACTTGGAACCACACCGAGCTCTGTAATGAACTCCTTCATCCATATCGCTTCTTGTGAAGCCTCCGAAGCAGCTATGTATTCCGATTCAGTTGAAGATCTCGCCACAACGCTTTGCTTTGCACTCCTCCAGCTAACTGCTGCACCATTCAAAGTAAATATGTATCCAGATTGAGATTTAGAATCATCCGGATCGGTGTTCTAACTAGCATTAGTGTAACCATTAACAACGAGTTGTTCATCACCTCCATAAGAAAGAACCATATCCTTAGTTCTTCTCAAGTACTTAAGGATGTTTTTGACCGCTGTCCAATGATCCACTCCTAGATCACTTAGATATCTTCTAGTCAAACTAACAGCATATGCAATGCCGGGTCTAGTACATAGCATGGCATACATTAGAGATCCTATGGCTGAGGCATAGGGAGTCTTACTCATCCTTTCTCTATCTTCTGCCGTTGCTGGACTTTGAGTTTTACTCAAGGTCGTATTGGGCAACATGGGCAAGAACCCTTTCTTGCTATCTTCCATTCCAAATCTCTTTAGAACTTTGTCCAAATATGTACTTTGTGACAATTATATTAGGCGTCTCGATCTATCTCTATAAATATTTATGCCTAATATGTAAGCTGCTTCGCCAAGATCTTTCATTGAAAAACTATTATTCAAATATTCCTTGACACTATTAAGAAGGTCTACATCATTCCCAATCAACAATATGTCATCTACATATAGTATTAAGAATGCTACAGAGCTCCCACTCACTTTCTTGTAAATACAAGCTTCTCCATAAGTTTGTATAAAACCAAAACTTTTGATCACCTTATCAAAACGTTGATTCCAACTTCGGGATGCTTGCTTCAATCCATATATGGACCGTTGAAGTTTACATACCTTGTTAGCATCTTTAGGATCGACAAAACCTTTGGGTTGCATCATATACAACTCTTCATCAATGTCTCCATTGAGGAACGTTGTTTTGACATCCATCTGCCATATCTCATAATCATAATATGCAGCGATTGCTAACAAAATCCTCACAGACTTTAGCTTCGCTACTGGTGAGAAAGTCTCATCGTAGTCAACTCCTTGAATTTGTCGAAACCCTTTTGCGGCAAGTCGATCTTTATAGACAATAATATTACCATCAGCATATGTTTTCTTCTTGAAAATCCATTTGTTCTCGACAGCCTTCCGGCCATCCGGTAAGTCCACCAAAGTCCATACTTGGTTTTCGTACATGGATCCAATCTCGGATTTCATGGCTTCTTGCCATTTATTGGAATCTGGGCTCATCGGCGTTGTCCACCAACATGACACTCATTACGGGATCATACCAATCAGGAGTGGTACGAGTTCTTGTTGACCTGCGAGGCTCTATAGCAACTACAACCGAAGTTTCATGATCATCATCATTAGCTTCCTCTCTTATTGGTGCAGGCACCACAGGAACTTCTTCCGGTGCTGCGCTACTTGCAAGTTCGAGAGAAGTTTCGACAACCTCATCGAGTTCTCCTTTTCTTCCAGTCACTTCTTTCGAGAGAAATTCCTTCTCTAGAAAGGATCCATTCTTGGCAACGAAGATTTTGCCTTCGGATCTATGATAGAAGGTATACCCAATAGTTTCCTTTGGGTATCCTATGAAGACGCATTTTTCCGCTTTGGGTTCAAGCTTGTCCGGCTGTAACTTCTTTACATAGGCTTCGCAACCCCAAACTTTAAGGAACGACAATTTAGGTTTCTTCCCAAACCATAATTCATATAGTGTCGTTTCAACGGATTTAGATGGTGCCCTATTTAAAGTGAATGCGGTTGTTTCTAATGCATAACCCCAAAATGATAACGGTAAATCTGTAAGTGACATCATAGAACGAACCATATCTAAGAGAGTTCGATTACGACGTTCGGACACACCATTACGCTGTGGTGTTCCTGGCGGTGTCAATTGTGAAAGTATTCCGCATTTCTTCAAATGCTCGCCAAACTCGTAACTTAGATATTCACCTCCACGATCAGAACGTAGAAATTTAATCTTCTTGTTACGTTGATTCTCCACCTCACTTTGAAATTCCTTAAACTTCTCGAAAGTTTCGGACTTATGTTTCATGAAATAGATATACCCATATCTACTCAAGTCATCCGTGAAGGTAAGAACATAACGATAACCACCGCGCGATGCTACACTCATCGGACCACACACATCGGTATGTATGATTTCCAATAAGTCCGTCGCTCGCTCCATCATACCAGAAAATGGAGTCTTAGTCATTTTACCCATCAGACATGCTTCGCATCTTTCAAGTGATTCAAAATCAAGTGATTCAAGAAGTCCATCGGAATGGAGTTTCTTCATACGCTTCACTCCAATGTGACCAAGACGACAGTGCCACATATAGGTTGAGTTATCGCTCAATTTCAAACGTTTAGTTTCAATGTTATTAATATGTGTATTACTACAATCGAGATTCAACAAGAATAGACCATCTATCAAAGTTGCATGTGCATAAAACATATTACTCATATAAACCGAGCAACCATTATTCTCGGACTTAAACAAGTAACCGTCTCGCAATAAACATGATCCGGATATAATGTTCATGCTCAACGCAGGCACCAAATAACAATTATTTAAGTATAAAACTAATCCTGATGGTAAATGAAGAGGTAGCGTGCCGACCGTGATCACATCAACCTTTGATCCATTTCCAACGCGCATCGTCAACTCATTCTTCGCTAGTTTCCGTCTATTCTACAACACCTTTTTCGAGTTACAAATATGAGCATCCGAACCAGTATCAAATACCCAGGTACTATTACGACTACTAGTGAGATACACATCAATAACATGTATATCAGATAGACCTTTATTATTGATGTTGTCGTTCTTCAAATCCGCCAAGTACTTAGGGAAATTCCGCTTCTAGTGACCTTCTCCCTTGCAGTAAAAGCACTCAGTATCAGGTTAGGTCCAGCCTTGGTCTTCTTCGTCGGTGCGATAACTTTCTTACCACCCTTCTTGAAGTGTCCCTTTTTCTTAGACTTGCCTTTCTTGAATTTGGTGGTCTTATTGACCATCAACACTTGGTTCTCTTTCTTGATATCCACTTTTGCAGATTTTAACATGGAGAATAGTTCTGGCAACTGCTTATTCATGCTTTGCATATTGTAGTTCATCACATAGTTCTTGTAACTTGGTGGTAGTGATTGGAGGACACGGTAAATCCCCAAAGCATTAGGAATCACTATACCCAAGCTTTGGAGTTTGTTTGCGTGCCCAGACATCTTAAGCACATGCTCACTAACGGAGTTGCCCTCTTCCATCTTGCAGTTAAAGAACTTTTCAGAAGCCTCATAGCTCTCAACTGCCGCGTGAGTCTCTCAATTTGAGTTCACGGACAATATCTTGTGGGTCTGAATTCTCAAACCTTTTCTGAAGCTCCGATTCCAAACCATACAAGATAGCACACTGAAATGTGGAGTACTGAGTCTTCCGAGCGAGGTAAACATTCTTTACTTTATCGGTAGCAGTAGCTGCAGGCGGGTCACCCAGCGGTGCATCCAGCACATAGGTCAAATTACCAGCATTGAGGACAATCCTCAAATTGCGGAACCAATCCGCGAAGTTGCTTCCATTGTTTTTCAATTTTTCTTTCTCTAGGAACGCATTAAAATTGATGGTAGGGGCCGCCATTGATCTACAACATATTTGCAATAGTTTTAGACTAAGTTTATGACAAATTGAGTTCTAATTAATAGTTAAATTAATCTAGATGAACTCCCACTCAAAACAATATCCCTCACATTGTTTTAGTGATCACACGAACCAAATCCACCACATCAAAACCGATCATCACGAGAGTTGATGTAGCTTCAATGGCGAACAATCGACATGTTCATCATATCTACTATATGATTCATGCTTTACCTTTTGGTGATCTATGTTCCGAGACCATGTCTGTACATGCTAGGCTCGTCAAGATCAAACCTTAGCTTCCGCATGAGCAAATCTGGCTTGCTCACGTTGTATACACTTGTAGAATCTAACACACCCAATCATCACGTGGTGCTTCGAAACAACAAGCTTTAGCAACAGTGCTTACTAAGGATGAACACTTTAGAACTTGATATTTATGTGCATGAGGGATCATCATATAATGCTACTGTCGTTAACTAAGCAATACAAGATGCATAAAGGATTAACATCACATGCAATTCATAATATGTGATATGATATGGCCTTTCTTCTTTGTGCTTCCGATCTCCATCTTCAAGCACGAACATGATCTCCATCATCACCGCCATTGCATCAAGGTCAAGGATGCTGCTCCATGATTGTCGTCCACCAGTTTCAACTATTACAACTACTTTGAATAGACACGCGGGTCTTAACAGAAATTAAAGACAACCATATGGCTCCTGCCGGTTGCCAACTTACAATAAGGAACATTGCATACATCAAATATAATCACAATCATGGCCATATCACATCACAGCACACCCCTGCAAAAAAAAGTTATACGCCTCTAATTTCTTTGCATATTTTACGTGGTTTGGGGCTTTCCATAAGTGTTGATCTAACTTACGAACAAGAACCACAACATTGATGTTTGAACTATCAAGTGCCCGTTGTAAATTGGATCTATACTATAATGGGAGAGACAGACACCCGCAAAGCCACTTATGCAATACAAGTTGCATGTTGAGCGTGGAGCAAGTCTCATGAACGATGTCATGTAAGGTTAGCCCGGGCCGCTTCATCCCATCATACCGCAAGATGCAAAGTACACAAGAAGCAATTGATAATAAAAGCACCACCGCCCACAATGACCATTGTGTTCTACTCGTGCAATAGATCTACATATAGACACGGCTCTGATACCACTGTAGGGGTTCGTAGCATGGAAAACAAAAAAATTCTACCGCATACAAACAAACAAGCCAAGATATATCTACTAGATTGTAGCAACGAGTCGATGGAATAACTCACCCTCGAAGATTCCAAAGTGTTTAACGAGAGCGGATTCTTGTGGGTGATGTAGTCGTACTCTTGCCGATCTCAAGATCGCGTAGACGATCCTTCCGGCGCTGCGTTCCGGCAGCGCTCCCGCAGTCGGTCACACGTTCGGTACTCGATGAAGACCTTCCTCTCCCTTGTTCCAGCAGGCAGCGGAGGTTGTAGCACTCTCCTCGCGATTCCGGCAGCACGACGGCGTGGTACCGGAAGTAGAGGGGAGATCTCGCAGGGCTTCGCCTTAAGCCGGAGCGAGTATGGTGGACTATGAGAGAGGCCTCGGTGATCTAGGGTTTAGACACACCAAGGAGAGAGGGCTAGGCAGGCGGCTAGAGCTTGGGGAAGCCCAAGTCGGTGGCTAGGGTTTTCCCTAGGCGGCGGCAGCAGCAGGAGGGCCGGCGGCTAGGGCTAGGGTTTTGGGTGGTGGAGGTGTGTCCTTGGAGGGGCGGCCCTACCCCTCCTTATATAGGTGGAGGGAGCCGACCAAGGGGAGGGGAGTTCCTCCCCAAATCGGCTTCCAAGGCCGGCGGGTGGAGGGAGAGGAACTCCTCCCCAAGTAGGTTCCCTACTCTCCCTCCACCAAGCAAACTTGCCGTTTGACTTTTCAAATTGGCGTTTGACTTTTCAAACTTGGATTTGATTTATCCCTTTATTTTGCTCAGCGATGACACCTAGTACATGATGCAACCATTCCAACTTGTTATGACACATTCATGTACCCTTCCCCTCCGGAGTGCCGGACCTTCCGGAACCTTCTAGAACATTCCCGATGAAAACACCGGAACCATTCTCCAACCCCGAAACAGGACTTTCCTTATATGAATCTTATTCTCCGGACCATTCCGGATCTCCTTGTGATATCCCGGATCCCATCCGAGACTCTGAACAACATTCAGTCTCTTACTCATCATTCCATAACTACTCAACAACATCGAAACCTTAAGTGTGTCTCCCTACGGTTCGTGAATTATGCGGACATGATCGAGACACTTATCCGAACAATAACCAATAGAGGAATCTGGAAATTCATATGGTTCCCACATATTTCTACGATTACTTTGCGATCGAATGAACCACTTACATACGATACCAATTTCCCTTTGTCTCACGATAGTTTACTTATCCGAGGTTTTGATCGTCGGTATCTCTGTATACCTAGTTCAACCTCGTTACTGATAAGTACTATTTTCTCGTTCACGTGATATGTGATCCCTTGTGAGCCAGTCACATGCTTGCAAGCCAATTGGATGACATTCCACCGAGAGGGCCCAGAGTATATCTATCCGTCATATGGATGGACAAATCCCACTCTTGATCCATGTGTCTCAACCCATACTTTCCGAACACTCAATGCCACCTTTATAGACACCCAGTTACGGTGTGGTGTTTGATGTCATCAAAGCATCCTTCCGGTGATGGTGATAAGCATGATCTCATGGTCGAAGGAATTAGGTTACTATGTATCAGAAAGCATATAGCAATTGAACTATTAAAATGACTTGATCTTTATGCTACGCTTATCTATAGGAGTATGTCCATCATACCATTCTCCTAACGATATGATCTTGTTGTTAATAACATCTCAATGTTCATGATAGGGAAACCACAATCATTTATTAACCAACAAGCTAGTATTATAAAGAGGCTTTACTAGGGACTCTAATTTAGTTTACAAATCACACAAGTATTAATGTTTCCTTGTTAATACTGTTATAGCATGAATGTAAACATTTATCATAAACACAAAGATATAATAATAACTACATTTATTATTGCCTCTAGGGTATATCTCCAACAGTCCTTGCAATAGAAGCACTCAGTGTTCGGCTTAGGTCCAGACTTGAGCTTCTTCTCAGCAGGGGCAACGCGCTTGCCGCTGCCTTTCTTGAAGGACTTCTTTGCACCCTTACCTTTCTTAAAGCTGGGGGGCTTGTTGACCATCAACACATGATTATCTTTCTTGATGTCCACCTCCGCAGCTTTCAACTTAGCGAAGATCTCAGTGATCGTATCAGTGGAACCAATCTGATTATGAGTAACTACAAAACCTTTGTAACTAGGAGGGAGTGATTGCAGAACTCTATTAATCTTGAGCTCTTCTGGAATCTTGCAGTCCAGTTGCTCAAGATGTTGAGCGTAGCCCGACATATTAATGGCGTGCTCCCTAACGGAACTCCCTTCCTCCATCTTGCAGTTAAAGAATTTCTCAGAGATCTCATATCTCTCAGAACAGGCCTGAGTCTGAAACATGGTTTTCAGTTCCTCAAGAATCTCAAAGGGCCCGGCGAACTCCTCAAAACGATTTTGAAGGCCCGATTCCATAGCAAACAACATGGTGCTCTTAATCACACCATAATCATCTTTGCACGACTGATAAACAGCTTTTTCATCAGCCGGCGCATCTACAGCAGGGGCGTCACCTAGCGCTTTCTCAAGGACATAGTCTTTTTGTCCACCAGCGAGAATGATTCTCAGATTGCGGAACCAGTTAGTGAAGTTAGACCCATTGTTCTTAAGCTTTTCTTTCTCAGCAAAAACGTTGAAGTTGAAGTTGGACTTAGCCATTTGATCTACAAAATTTGCAATTACAATTTAGACTATGTTCATGATAACTAGTTCAACTTAATAAAATTACTAGATGAACTCCCACTAAATTCAACATCCCTCAAGTTGTTTAGTGAACACGATCCAAATTCACCACACCTAATCCGATCTTCACGAGAAGAGATGTGGTTTCAATGGTGGACAACAAAGTGTCGATCATATCATTCATATGACTCATGCTTAACCTTTCGGTTCGTGTGTTCCGAGGCCATGTCTGTACATGCTAGGCTCGTCAAGTCAAAACCCAAGTATTTACGCGTGTGCAAAACTGGCTTGCACCCGTTGTATGTGAACGTAGAGTTTATAGAACCCGATCATCACGAGATGCTTGAACACGACGAACTTTCACAACGGTGCATACATGGGGAGAACACAATTTTATCTTGATCTTTAAGTGAGGAATCATATTATAATGCTACCATCGCGATCTAAGCATAATAAGATACATAAAAGGATAAACATCACATGCATATAATTTTATGTGACATGGTATAGCCAATCTCCGCGCAATGATCTCCATCTTGTGCGTGCCAGCATGATCTCCATCACTCCACCATGATTGCCTCCACCACGAATAGCAACTACAACTATTGCTAACTACTTAGCGATAAAGTAAATCTATTACATGGCGTATAAGAAGTTGACACACATGTCATACACAATTATAAAGACAACCATATGGCTCCTGCCGGTTGTGTACTCATCGACATGCAAGTCGTGAAATATTACAAAACATGATCATTGCATACAACATACACATCATATCTTGGGCCATACCATATCACAGAAACACTTCCTGCAAAAACAAGTTAGACGCCTCTACTTTGTTGTTGCATGTTTTACGTGGCTTATGGGAGTAACAAGCTAAGAACGATTCTTACCTACGGAAAGCCACAATGGTGATATTATGGTTGCCAACATCCGGTGTAAATCCCATGACAACTATAGTGAGAGAAACTGGCATCCACCAGCCGCATGTGTGGAACAAGACACACGTCAAGTGCGGAGCCGGTCTCGCGAATGAGGTCGTGTAAAGTTGGCCTGGACCGCTTCGATCTCACTATCCCGCGTCATAAGAAGTACAAAACAAGAGGCTTGCAACATAAAACATCAACGCCAGCAACAAGCATGTTGCGTTCTACTCGTGAAACACATCTACGCATAGATCTAGCTCTAATACCACTGAATCAAAAAAAATCTACGGATGTGAACGGGAAAGCCAAGATATAATCTAGGAGATGCAATCAACGAGAGGGATAGATGAGATCTTCATACCCTTGAAGAAATCGCACAGAGGAACGTTCAATAGAACGTGGTTGATGTAGTCGTACTAGCCTTCTCCTCCTCGCGATCCGATCCGATCCAACGCCGCAAGTGGCGACGCCTCCGACAGATGCACATGTATGGCACCGCGACGTCTCCTCCTTCCTCGGTACAACAAGTGGGGTGGAGAGATAGATTAGATCTACAGCACAACTGCGTGGTGCAAAGGTGGAGAGTTTCTGCGGCAGGGCTTCGCCTACGCGCAGTCGGGAGAGAGAGAGAGAGAGAGAGAGAGAGAGAGAGAGAGAGAGAGAGAGAGAGAGAGAGAGAGAGAGAGAGAGAGAGGAGGGCATCAGTATGGCAGCTAGGGTTTTGGAGTGGTGGGAGGGTGCACCCCCTGCCCACCTTATATAGGGGGCTGGCCGCCCCCCTTGCCCCTCCCTCCAAGCCCTAGGGCCGGCGGCCACAAGGGTGGAGTGGGGGCAAGTCTCCCCCTTCTAGAAGATCCCCTAGGGTTTTGGCCGGCTGGGCCTATGGGGCCTTGTGCCCCTGGCCCAATGCGGCCCGGGCACTCCCTCGTAGGACCACGCCCCCTCTGACAAGTGGGGCCACGTTGGTCCCACTCCGGAAGCTTCTAGAACCTTCTGGTACAATACCGAACATTCCGAAACAATTCCAAAATCCAAAAAACTGCTTTCCTTTATATGAATCTTATTCTCCGGACCATTCTGGAACCTCTCGTGATGTCCTGGATCTCATTCGAGACTCCGAACAAAAACTCACAAACCAATTATCCATTATATCCTAGCGTCGAGGCACGTTAAGTGTGTGACCCTACGGGTTCGAGAATATGCGGACATGATCTTCTATAAATAATCAACAGCGGGATCTGGAAACCCATATTGACTCCCACATATTCATCGATGATCATATCGGATGAACCATGATGCCAGGATTCAATTAATCCCATATATATATATTCCCTTTGTCACGCGATATTTTACTTGCCCGAGATTTGATCGTTGGTATCGGCATACCTAGTTCAATCTCATTCACATCACTTTGTGATTAACTCCTTAACCACGTGCTTGCAAGCGGTGTTGATATCGATTACCGAGTGGGCCCGAAGTATATCTCTCCGACTTGGGAGGGACAAATCCCATATCGATACATACAGCCCAACAAGTACTTTCCGATCACCTGAGAGACACCTTTATGATCACCCTCTCATAGGATGAAGTTTGATGACCTCAAAGCTTTCTTCCGATACCAGGGAGTTGCATTATCTCATGGTCTAAGGAATACAATATTTGACATAAGAAAAAGCTTCGCAAAGATGAACATGATGACACGATCTAATTGCTCTGCTTGATTTGGGTATGTCCATCATATCATTCTCCCAATGATATGATCTCATTATTAATCGACAACTCATGTCTATGGTTAGGAAACCTTAACCATCATTAATCAATGAGCTAGTCCATAGAGGCGTACTAGGGACACGGTGTTGTTGATAAACCACACAAGTATCAAAGTTTCCGCTTAATACAATTTTAGCATGGAATATAAACTTTATCATGAACAAGAACTATAATAATAACATCTTTATTATTGCCTCTAGGGCATAATTCCAACACATGTGTCAAGAAGACACACTCACAAGCCGGGGGGAGAAGCAAGTTGGCGCACCGCCACAATAAGGTGCTCTATCATCCCATTCAGTTGCGCCCTATACCGCTGCCTACTCAACGGGTACCACTGCTGCAAAAAGCCAAAAAATTGAAGGTCGAGTCAGAGGCACGGCGAATAAAGACATGCTCGATGACCATCTTGTTACGGATGTTCCATAAAGTCCAGGTCATCCCTGCAAACAGAAACCAGAAGAGGCGCCTCCTCCTGCCAGTCTGGTTTGCATTGGCTTCCAGGAACTCTCCCAGGTCTGAGGCCTGCCAGGCCAACCCAGAGACTCCCGGGTGAAGTTCCAAAGGAAGCGAGCTACAGTACATGCGAAGAAAATGTGGTGTCCCGTTTCCGGGACAGCACACAGAGGGCAAAGCCCATCCCCTGGGCCATGCCGCTTGGCCACCTCCACCCCGAGGGGAGACGATCGCGTAGTAGCTGCCAGAGGAAGATTTTAATCTTGAGGGGGAGGGGGGACTTCCAAAGAGGAAGGGTCCAGGGAATGGAAGGCCCACCAAACAATGCCTGATACATGGAGCCCACAGAGAAAACGCCCGAGGGCGAAAGATGCCAAGACATAGTATCTTGGGATTGAGAGTGGGATAGCGGGAGGCTGTCCCGCAGTCTCTCCCAAGAGGCCCGTTCGTCGGCCCCAAGGTTCCGGCGGAACGCCACTTGCCAGATCCCGTCTTGGACCGCGTCATCCACCAAGAGCATAGGATTCGTGCAGATCGCGAACAACTCTAGAGCCTCGTGGCGTAACGAACGCCCACCCACCCAAGGGTCGAGCCAGAAGATGGTGTTTCTCCCATTTCCAATGGAAATAGAGAGCCCCTTCTGGATAGCCGGCTTGATGTCCTGGATGGATCTCCAAAACTGATATCCCTCCCGACGCTCACAAGCCAAGAGTGGGCGCCCACGCAGATACTTAGCTTTGATCAGTTGCAACCACATACCACCATCGTCCATCAGGATACGCCAAACCCAACACAGCATGATGGCCACATTCATATGGCAGGAGGAAAGGATCCCTATGCCCCCAAGATCCTTGGGGGCGCAAATGTCAGCCCACTTAACCATATGATACTTTTGATGGCCATCATTTGCCATCCAAAAGAACCGAGAGAGCTCCTTGTCGAAGTTGGCATGAACTCCTTCCTGTAAGATATACAACCCCATGATATACATGGGGCGACTGTAGAGGCAGGCGTCAATAAGGATGGTCTTACTCCCTTTGCAAGTAAACCTGCCTTGCCATGGTTCGGATTTTGCCTTAACCTCACCCATAAGAGGCTCCAGGTCCTTGGAAAGAATCCTGGTGTCCCTGACCGACATCCCCAAGTAGTTCATAGGGAAGGTCGCCAGTCGGCAATTTAGATTATCAGCAATCCTCTGTTGGGAGTCCAAGGAGTACCCAAGCACCATCACTTCGCTCTTGTCAGAGTTTATCTTGAGGCCAGACATGGCCTCAAAGCAAAGGAGCAGGAACTTTAGGTTCCTGATGTCCTGCTCCGACCCTTCCACCATAAGCATGGTGTCATCCGCATATTGGATATGGGTAATACCCCCTCCAGGGATAAGATGCCCTACCACACCAGAGATGTGGCCCGAAATCTTGGCTTTCTCCATGATTTCCGCAAGGGCATCCACCGCAGCATTAAACAAGATTGGCAAGATCGGGTCCCCTTGTCTAATCCCACACGTGGGTTTGAAGTAGGGCCCAACCTTCCCATTAATGTTTATCGCTGTGTTCCCGCTCATGACGATCTTCATGATCCACCCTATCATGCGTTCGTCAAGGCCCCTACGCTGGAGGACTTGGAGAAGAAAGGCCCAGTCTAGCCTATCATACGCCTTTTGGAAGTCTAGCTTTAGGAAGACGCCCCGCTGGCGTCTAACCTTTACCTCATGAATAATTTCATGGAGCGCTAGAATCCCATCATGAATATATCTGCCTTAAGAAAGGCAAACTGGTATGAGTGTGTCAGGCGCTCCATGATAGGAGCCAACCTACGTGCGCATACCTTGGACATAATCCATTGGATTACATTGATTACCATGATCGGCCTAAACTGCCGAATATCCGTGGCTACCACTACCTTGGGAATCAGGGTAATCACGCCAAAGTTTAGCCGCGACATCATGAGGGTTCACACAAAGAACTAATCGACCATCTTTACTGACAGTGGCGAGGCTTACAAATAATATATACGCATTCTCAAATTCATTCCATTGAAAATCATTTTAGCCCTGAAATCAACAACATCGAGTTAATAGCACTTGAGTGGATTTCTGACAGATCGAGAAGGGTTTTGTGTCGATTAGTCCATCGGCTAGGCATAAGTTCAGTGGCGGAGCTAGCTAAACTATATAGCCTAGGCAAACCACACAGTGTCTTGAACATGGCTTCTTGCCCACCAAAACATCTTCTTAATTAATTTATACCTTCTCTAACTTAAACATCTGATTTTGGGTAGTAGAGCCTGGGCAGCTGTCCAGCCTTGCCACGTCGAAGCTCCGCCATTGCATAAGTTGTTGGGCCAGCTTGTAATTCCCTCTCTCTGTGTCGAGTAGACATTAGTTGTGGGTCCCACTTGTTATTCTACATCTTTCTATGATGGATCTCTTTGTCTTATGCGAAGAAATTCCCAAAACAACCGATGATAGCCACTCCTTCGCCGCCCTCCATCGTTGCTCTGAACCCTAGCCCTGTCGTCATAGCCCGCCTTCATTGTCGTGGGGTTTTCCTGCTGGAAATTCATCGCCATGACAAGCGCCAGCTCCAGACGTAGTGCGCTTTGCCGTCGGGGTCCTTTCATCTCATTGGTCCCCTGCCCTGACTGTGGTAGGGTGGTGAAGCGCAGCGTGTCCGGGACACAGGTTTTTTCTATATAGAAATTTCCATTTGAGGTACTTGTACATGAATTGCAATAATAGTCCTCGTAATGTCTTCAAGAGTAACATCTGGCTTTCTACAGGTTCTTTTGGCATCATCAGGTCAATGCTAGCAACATCATCTTCGATAGCTCTAGCCATCATGGACATGAACTAGTCATCAACAACCTTTGATCGAACAATTTGCACATCTATCAAAGGAGATTTAGAAATTTTGTGCCTAGAATATGTTTCACCAACGAAAACTGGAACAAAGCCTGCAGAAAGATTGTCAGTTTGTTCATGAACTTGCACAGGGGTATTAATCAGTGTCTTAGATACACTGTCTTCTAAATCATTCCCTTCTAGACCATCACTTTCCTCTGCATCTTCTTTCTACATTTCTTCAACAAAAATGTCAGCAAAGCTCCCATTCACCACCACAATCCTTTATCTTCACAGAAGCATCATCATGAAGAATCATAAGTCCGTCATTCATGATCTTCCCTGGGACTAACCTATACATCTTGTAACTCTGGTCACCTTTGCAATGACTTGTTTCCATCTGATAGAAATTATCTGGAAAAGAATAGGCTTCTATGCATAATAAAGATAATCTCTTTTGATGAAATTCTCTATCTCCAACTATCTTGTATAATCAAGCTTTTCACCAATCCTATCGAGCAACCCACAGACATGATATCTCCCATAGAAATAATCAAGTGGATTGAGCAGATGCCTAGGAGAACCTACACAAGCACAAAAAAAATATAATTTTACTAATTAAAACCATCAAAAACTCGACACCCATCTTATTTCCTAAAGCTAAAAAGTATAGGCGATCATCTAAAACCATCTTCTTCCCTTATAATTTACTAGCATAAAACCCGTGCGTTGCTACGGTGCTAAAAAAGTAACTAAACAATATTTTTCATATTTATACCTAATAATATTTCTGCACATCTAAATTAAATTTATGGTGTTAGTTTGCTGATCCGGTTATTTTACTTTTTTACGTGATTAATTTGCATGAACCTTTGAATGAGGATTAGTTTGCATGAACCTTTCTCGTCTTTGGTTCTGTATACATAGGTGCCCAACAGAACAGAAATATACACGGGCGCCCCATATATCTCCCAAATGCTCAAAGCTAATATATTGTTGATTCAAAAATCCACCGCTAATTGTATAGCAAGGGAGAAAAGTCCGCGCTTGTTTGTGAAGGCGGACTCACGCCCTAGACCTTGATGCGCATCAATCTTTTTTCTTCAAAGAGCATGAGAAAAACACAAATCAAAATTCTCTGCCAAAGACCTCGCCCTTGTACTTGACCTTCTCGAGTCTTGAGGCTCCATCGAAGACATCTCACCCTGGACGTGAACTTGGCGGCCAAGACAAGCTGAGAAGACGTCATGGTTTCGACGGCATGGAGGGACGATGATTGATGATATAAAGGTAGATAACACGACGCCGCATTGTTTTTAGATCGATGGGAATTGGAACACGAAAAGCTTCTATAGATCATGCATGTCCGGCTCCGTGCGTTGGTGCCAATTTATATAAGGAGATCATGGCCGACACGCTCCATGTAACCGGCAAGGACTTTGAATGAGTCGGAAACCCTTGTTAAGAACACGTTGCCATGTCAGGATTCGATTATGACTATGAAGGGAGGTCACGATACCATGCAAATCATCCACATGCGGGCTGACTCCAAGTCTCCAAGGCTGACATGAGAGCATGGGTCAATCAAAGAGGCGAACTCCTTTCGTTGGCAATTTTTTTCTGGTTGAGAACCTTTTTTGACTTACAGGTGGCATAGTGGGTAGTTGTTAACAACTTTGAGGGATAAAATCGTCCAAAAAAGTGTTGGACCGGGAGAAACACTTCGTGCTTTATTATTAGGTATAGATAACAAAATATGCTACTCTACACCAGGTGATGATCCAAAATAATCTTTTTTGCTGACCGAAGCAGAGGAGCAAAACGTTTAGAGAAGAGACCGAAACATAGGAGGAAATACTAAGTTGCACTCATGGCTGAGACGAAGACCCGACACGCGAGAAGCTGGAGACGGTGGCAGACGAAGCCGGAGACGATGACAAAACCTTATCACGGGAGCAGCCTCTCCCGCATGGGCGAAAGCGTCGAGGAAGACGAAGACACAACTCCAACGATGGCGCCGTGCTCAGACAAAATCAATGCTAACTGGAACCCACACTCACTCTCACGTTCACTTACTACCGGGACCCATAGATCACTCGTCGATTGGTCCTACTCAGCCGCCAAGTCAACCGGCGAGGGCCAAAACCAATGTGAATGCGTCTGAAAACCACCCGAAGGGGCTATTAAATCCCGTTTTATTGGTTTCAGGATGAAATTTATTTCAAATTGGAGCTTAGAAGGTTTTTTTTGTGTCCGATGGGTGAGTTTGGGGTGATTTCTATATTTTGTTTTCGGGGCTTTACCTACGCCGCGATGTGGTCGGGCCACTTCATGCGCTTGCCCGAGGCCCAAGGATCGCGCACTGGGTGTGACTGTGAGCGTGCGCTGGGCCTCTCCTTCTAGGACCGTGCAACATGTCAGGCGTCCCACTGACTTCCGATGTTTCTGCGAGACCTGATTACAGTTGACCGTGCCGTCTCAACTCTCAAAACAGGAATCATTATCTTAACCCGGAGCTCAGAGCATCCTCTTAATATTTTACAGCACAGGGCACCATCCTACTAGTACTAGGCATTCAGTCGAGGCGAACTTACACCAGTCTACTAGCCATGTGACGGCAGTACGTACGTACGTACGTACGAACGAGTACGCGCGGTCACACGAATGACACGATTCCATCGCCTAGCCCCCACCTCGGAATTGGATCTACAGTACGTACCGTTTACCCGCAGGCCGCAGACGCAGAGCCTGTACCCCTGTACCGTCTTCCCACTGTCGGCTTCCGCTGGCCGCTGCCGCTCGCTGGACCGGGCGCGCACTGCACACCCCCATGTGTGCGTCGTCCTCGGCGTTTCACCAACCACCGTCGTCCCCCGGTCGTTTCCTCCTTGGTTCCTTCGGCCGGAAGCATCTCCGATCCGTGGCCACATACGGTTGCCGATCGAGCTATCTGAACTGGCATCGCTACGGCCGTCATTACTCCGGCGAAAAACCTGCCGGTGGATGTGGATCCGATCTGAAGCAGAAAAGGACTCTCTCGTTTGACTGGCTAGTATCCGTCGGCGGTACGGCTGCAGTCTTGCAGGTAGGTAGCGTTACTCTGTCAGCTGCCATGGCGCGCGCCACCGTGATCAGTGCCCTCCACCTTGCAAGCAGGATCATCAGCAGTCCAGCTCCAGCACCGGCAGCAGCAGAGATGGCCAGTCCTTTACTAAAATACACTAGCTAGTCCGTCTGCGTCAGTGCACTGCCCCAGCCCAGTGGAAGGCATCATCAGTGTGTGACCATTTTTGGTGGCGTCTCGGGCTCACGGTTCAACTCCAGCGTCACATCATCGGCTCCAGCACCGACCGGCTCCAGCACCGACCGGAACACTGAACCATATCTCGAGATATCTATCTACCGGGAAGGCGCCTCGGCATCGGGAGGCGTACGATTCACCACGCCGCCACTGCTACCAACCCGCCAATTTTCAATCGCTGTGTTGCCTAGCTGGTCAACTCTGTCACACGGCGAGCCGAAGATTAGAGTAATGGGGGCGAAAGATTCCGAGCAGCGTTATCTTAGCGAGTGAATCGTACGAGCGGAGAGCTGACAAAAATAGCGTGGGACAGACAGTGGACCTAGGGGGGAGTCCACAAAGGGAGAGCTTAATTTTGCAAGGACAGCTGCTGCCTTTCCCCCTGCTACTGCTACACTGGTCCTCCTCCTCGGGTGGTTGTTGGTCACTTTGGGTTGTTTTGTTGGAGTGGACCATTGGCCATGCACAATGCGATGCCAGTGCTTGCATAGCCTTTTTTGTTTGTTCTGCTGGTGGGTAAAACTGTTGGTGTGGTGGATGAGGGTGGGTTATTTGCAGTAACAAAAGTTAAATTGGTTGCAAGGACTAGGTTTTAAGGGTAATATATGGCTTCGGGAAATGGTGGTAACTTCTGAACAATTGTAGTCCAACATCTAAAACTACAGTTTCTTTTTCCTCCTGAACGACTACTAATTGTCCACGTAATAAGAGGTTTTAGTTACGAGAAGTAAAACATTACAAGTATTCTGAAATATTTTATGATAGAGAACTTAAACTTCTGTAGCATGTTTTTTTTTAAAATAATGTACCCCTCCGGCGCAAATTAATTTGAGTGCATTTGGGAGATTTTATAGCAAAAAAAAAATCATCTTCTCTATGACCAAAATATCCTTGTTTTGTGAACTTAAAAGGGCATATTGGTTCTAAAGGAGCTCGACGAAGTTGATACTTTAGTACTCCACATGTCCCAAATTACTTGTCACGGGTTTGTATAGATACACATGTATCTAGATATGTTTTAACGTATAGATACATGCGAATCTAGACAATCTGTGACATCTAATTCGTGATAGAGGGAGTAGTAACAATAATTGGTGACATCCTTGAGGGGGACTAAAATTGACAAGATGGAAAATACCAACTTAGTTTGAAGTCTAAACTTGAAAGGAAACCTCCTTTTCACTACTCCCTCCGGTCTAGAAAAAGTTAAGACCATTAATATGAAACAGAGGTTCAATTCTAAATATTTCATGGCTTAAGACGTTCTCGTTTTGCTGTTTTTTCTTTGACCACGAATTACTCTAAATACATAAAGAGTTTTGGTATAAAACTAGTACCACTGGAAAGTATTTTTCAATACGAATCCAACGGTACTAATTATATACAATATAATCAAGATTTTGTTGTTCAATTCTTTCGGTCAAACTTTGCTTTGCAAAGCGTGTGCGCCTTAAGCCCTGAAACGGAGGTAGTATATAGCCTTCTTTTATACTAGCAACAAGGTTTGGTTGTGTGCATTACTATATGGTGCAGAGGCCACTGATATCAACTCCCTTGCACACTCTGAAAATAAGTAGTGAAGTGGTGCCCGAGTACTCTGAAAATAAGTAGTGAAGTGGTGCCCGAGTCCCGAACTCACATGCGCTTGGGATGGACCATAAATTTACAAATTACCTTTAGAAAGAAAGAACATTACCCGGCTTAATAAGAAAAACCCTGACCACCAGCAGTGACATAGTTATACTAGGGTTACCATATTATAGAATGAGTTATAACTGTCAGAAAAGCATCTGGCGCAAGAAGGATGGTGGAGTGTACGAGAATAATTACTTGCCCATCCAGAGGATCATCGAGCAAATTAAAGTGGATGCAAAGGTCTAGGTAGGAGCTAGTATGGGTCGTTTTACCTTGTGAGATTGAGGGTTGGGATCATGTTTTAAGGGTTGTAGTTTTTTCGTGGTTGTTTTTGTTTTGCCCTTGTGGCTGGGATCATGTTTTGTGTTGTGTTTGTATTACGACACTTGCTCTTGGCCGTTATGGGCTCTTCTCTTGTAATATATACATGCAACTCTACTGCATGGTTCAAAAAAAAAATGCAATACACCTAAAGAAAGTCAGGGGAACAAGCAAAGCAATCCAAAACACTAGGATGGACGTTTTCCATGCCCCCACTCTAAGCGTGTCCACTAACACTCGTCGCGCCAGTTTGTACAAGTCCTTCAACATGCTTAATGATCTAAAGAGTTGCAAATTCAAAATAGATTTGTAAAAACATCAACTTAACTATTTCATACTCTAACCATAGCTCTGTTCCGAATGTTCCACAAAACACACGTCCTCGCCGTGAACCCCAACCATATGAGGCGACACACCAGCCATGAAACAACCCTGAATGAACACATAGAAGTTGTCAAAGGACTAGCGCGTTCCAACCCCGCGGCCAGGCATGTGTCTCGTGGAGAAACTAGGCCACGACACGCGTGAAGAAAAATGTAACTTGCATTGGTCCTCTTCCTTATCGCAAGATGGTGCCGGTAAAAAAATGATTACTTCCAAACGTGAAAAGTAATTATGCCAAAGTTTTCAACGACTCTTACAATTGCAAGTAATGTAACTTTATTTGACATGTCTCCCTCCTATAAAAGATAGACAGGTATACACTAACAACTTTCTGAATTCCCGTACACTCGTAAACAGAAAAGTAAATTAAAAAAAAGAGGACAAGCCATATAGCCAAGGACGACTAAAAACAGTAGAAACAATAAAAACCATCCTTCAGCATTACGCCACACAGAGACGAGCAAAGAAGCACCACACATCTCTGCTTGTTACCTCGTGGGCGTACCACAAGCAAGAAATGTTTGCACCTACTGCGGCTCGCTGGCTGGCTCCCTTCCTTTCCTAGTACTACATACACGAGGTCCTCACCCATCGCAATCCACACTCACTGACATCAGCAGGCGCGATTCTTCCTGATCCTGTGACGTGTCCCCACCGGAAAATGATGCGGTGGGAAAAAGTTTGGTCATGATGGTGCTGCTATAGGTCTTTTACTATGTGTGTGAAGCAGCGACGGAAAGGAGGGAGCCGAATAAAGCGAAGCTCCATCAAGCCAGCCAGCCCCATATACGGCTGTGCGGTATACGTGCCAACAACCGAAATTGAAGCGGTCGATGGTCCGTCCATCGGGTCCATAATAAATCATGAACCGGTAATGGATATATGGCCCATTTCGTTTCTGAGGCAGGATCACGTAACGGCTTCCGAGTTCCACCGTCAGGCAAGAATGATTCAGGTGTCAGGCAACGGGTGTTGTTTATGTGGTTGCTCAAAGCAGCCAGTTTCGGTTTCTCTTTGTAAAAAAATGCAGGATCGGGAGTATTGAAATGCGGACCGTTGACGTGGTTATCAGACAACACGTGCCCCAGTTATGATGTCAGTAATATAAAGAACGGAAATTTGTTTCTGTCAGCATAGGGCAGAGTCTTGTCAGTCGGGAGGGGAACGTAGTCATGGCGGTTTATCCATCCACATACTTTGCCATGGAATTGAATGCCATGTGCTCGTTGCTAACACCGTGGACAGGATGATTGAGCACCAGTGCTCCACCATCACCCACTCTACCACCATCATTACTAATGTTAAGAACTCAAGGAGTACGTTCAAAAGGCTACGCACGATGCATATCTTATAGACAGTTCGCTGCATAATTAGGGCTAGTCCAATTATAACTCGGCATGCCAAAGGCAGCTAGAGTACATGTTGTCTACTCCGATTACAATAAGCTTTCCCTGTGTGTGTGTGTGTGGCTGTGTCGAAGAAAAGGGGTCGAGGCTGGAAACACGCCGCCCACATTTTTTTTCCAGCACGGAGGACCACATCGGGCATGGAAACCGCACCTGACGTGACCGCACCGCAAGCGCGGAACGCATGTCCCAACCAAACCCCCCCGGCACAGAAAGAGTCGAGGAGAGGTGAAAACCGAGAAGCACGGCCGGAAATAGCAACCACCCCTGCCCCGGGCCCCGACCCGGCCGCACGACATAGCGGCAGCGCTGGACTCGAGCCCAAGCATAATCGCACCCCCGGGACGCGCCACTTGCCCAACCATCCCCCTCGTGCCCCGCTGCGCTGCGCTGCCCTTTCCCACCGTCCCTTTCGCCCCGCACCTTGTCGGAGACCGACGCTCCCCTCCCCCTCCATCCTTCCTCCGCGCCACTGGTCGGCGTCGCCTCCACTCCTCCTCCTCGTCACTTCCCTCGGCCGTGCGCTCTTCCGTGCGGAGGCGGCAACCTGTGACGCGCGCTCCCTCCCCCCAAGTCGGCGCCACCTGCTCCCACTGGAAAAGTAGCCGTTGCGGCGTCGCATTTATAGCGGGCGGCATCATGGGGGCCTCCGCGCCTCGGCGGGGAGGAGGCGGCTAGGCAGCTGGTGGTCGAGATGCCGCTGGTCAGGTTCGAGGTGCGGAATGAGGTCGGCCTGGGCGACCCCGGCCTGTACGGCGCCGGCGCCGCGGGAGCCACAAAGAGAGGCGGCAGCGTCGGCGGCGGCGGGGAGGCGGAGCCCAAGGCGCTTCTGGAGGGCGTCGCCGTCGCGGGCCTCGTCGGGATCCTGCGCCAGCTCGGAGATCTCGCGGAGTAAGCCGCTCCCCGTTCCCTTCATCTCCGCTGCTCTCTTGCTGCATGATTTCGGTCATTTCTGCGTGTCTCGATTCAGCAAGTGCGCGTGGTTCCAGTTCCGCTGGGATCTGGCGCGCTTCGTCTGTGGTGATTTTGGCGGGCAGCTGTGGCTGGGGACGTGTTTGGGCGCTGTTTAGTGAAGCTAAAAGTGTTCCTGGTTCAGATTGGGGGTGATTGGAAGGGAGTGGGATCCAGGGTTGAGGTGGTTCCATTCGATTACGCGAGACCGAGTGCCAGGTTCTTCGAATTACGGCAGACTTTCCCTCAGTGCCGGTTATCGATACAGTGCAGCATGCCTGGCAGGAATGGGGCATGTCGTTTCTGGCGCGCTCCGTCTCTGCTGATTTTGGCGGGCAGCTGTGGTTGGGGACGTGTTTACACGCTGCTTAGTGAAGTTGAAAGTGTTCCTGGTTCAGATTGGGGGTGATTGGAAGGGAGTGGGATCTGGGGTTGAGGTGGTTCTATTCGATTATGCGAGACCGAGTGCCAGGTTCTTCGAATTACGGCAGACTTTCCCTCAGTGCCGGTTATCGATACAGTGCAGCCTGCTTGGCAGGAATGGGGCATGTCGTTTTAAGCGCCGGTGGCCTTTGCGCTTATTTTCGGAGATAGTGCTAACATAATAGAACCTTGCAGTGCCAAGTTGTTAGTTTTCAAAGCGCTAAATGACAGAACCACTATGATTTAGGTGGTTTTTGTCTGCGTTTGCTAAGTTTTGAGGGGCATGCTTTGCTGAATTGGTAGGAGCTGTTGATGTAATCTAGGCATGTAGCTATGCCATGTTTGGGTAATATCCTGTTAGTATGAGTTTACGCTGTGGAAAATTTCCTATTTGTTGTCTATGATATAGCTGGTGTGATGGGTGCATTCACAGATATATGTTGTTGAATGCTTTGGCTACATGAGTCTTTGCTAATTCTGGTGCAAGTGTTTCTATGGCTGCCGACAACTACTGTTTGTTGATCGAAAACTGTCACTATTTTTAGGAGTTTATTTTTGGTAATTAATAATTTTAACATTTTATTGTTTGTCATCGCATTACCTGTTTTTCCCTTTTCTTTTTTACCGCTGTATTGTTTTTTGACAATGTCAGGTAGAACTGATCTGCTAGCTTTCACTTGGCTTCAGGAATGTTTTAACTCCTGTAATTGTCATCTAAATTTATTAGGATTCTGTTTACCATGCCTCTATGCCTGATACATACTTTGGTCATACCAGATTTGCGGCGGATGTTTTCCACGACCTACACGAGCAAGTTATAACCACATCTGCTAGGGGGCGTAAGGTGCTGACTCGAGTACAGAACATTGAAGCAGCACTTCCATCTCTCGAAAAAGCTGTGAAGAATCAGAAGAGCCATATACATTTTGCTTATGTACCAGGTAGTTACTTCATGAACATTATGTGATCACAAGTAGAAAAGAATGAGCTAAGAGTTCTTGTGCACGTTTTAGTTGTCAATAATAATATTTTGCTCACTTAGTTCACATTTGTTTGTGCACCACTTATTCATATGACTCGATTGATACTAATTGAAGTCGGCTGGTGTTGATGTACATCAGACTAATATGATTATTACCAATGGAAACCTGAAATCATGTCAAACTTACAGAAAAAAAATCCTAACATATTGAGGTTCGTGTCACTAAATCGGTACAAACCTTTTTGGGTAATAAGTTGAACTGTCCATAATGTCAGAGCAGCCCTGGTTGGTGGTAATGAATAATGAACCTACCTTTTGCTTTACCATGACTAGATCCACATGGTACAAAACAGCCATTTATAGTCTCATAATCGGATGTCTCTTGACCATAAGCAGTGATTTGGTTTAAGATCATTGTGCAGCCTTACTTATTTTGCTTGTTAAATGCAGGCTCTGACTGGCACACACAGCTTCAAAATGAGCAAAACCACCTGCTATCCAGTGATCTGCCTCGGTTTATGATGGATTCCTATGAAGAATGTCGAGACCCACCACGACTTTACCTTCTCGACAAGTAAGGATGATTTTTTTCTTTATTCAAGCTACTTTGGGTATCTAACTTGATTTATTTTCAGATTCGACAATTCTGGTGCTGGGTCATGTTTGAAAAGATATTCTGATCCATCATACTTCAAGAAATCATGGGATGTGATGAGAGCAGACAAGACTGCACATCTACAAAAAGAAAGGAAATCTCAGAAGATTAAGGTTCTACTACTTATTTCTGCTTAACTATATTAGTCAAAACACAAGCACAACTAACATAAACTAGTTTACCTATGGTGTTTCTGCTCCAGTCTACTCTGTGAGCAAACATGTCAACGGAGCCACTATTATGTACTAATCTAAAATACGTTGATACAAACAACTGTTATTTAATCCACGTCAAGTTCAGTTAGAAGTCTGAATGTTACTACTGTGAAACTAGTATGTATTGATTTTCTGTTGAGAGACATTACGCAAGTGACTACAGTGTCACCAAGTTATATTGTTATGCTAAATTTTATTGTAGAAGCAACTACCAGTTCCTGTAAAATATGAAGAAGAATTAGATACATAAATTTTCAAAATATATCTTAGGGTGCCTTTCCTGTTAGGTCCATATAAGTTGAGCTTATAGGATTTTTTTTATAATTGGTAAATGCATTCCTGAGCTACTCACTCCATTCCAAAATAATTGAGTTCTAGGTTTGTCCTAAGTCAAACTTCTCCAAGTTTGACCGAATTTAGAGAAAAATGTGTCAATATCTACAATTTCAAATCTATATGGTACGAAAATATATTGTATGATGAATCTAACAGAACTAATTGGTGTTGTAAATGTTGATATGCTTTTCCTACAAACTTGGTGAAACTTAAAAGTAGTTTGACTTAAACCAAACCTCGAATTTCAGTTATTTTGGAACAGAGCAGGTACCATGCTTCATTGCTGCTGTTATTGAACGTTTGTGGCTTGTAGTCATTGGTGTGAGTTTTGGCAGATTTTTTTTCATGTTGGTAACTATGCTGAAAGACTTGGTTGAATGTTGGCAGAGAAAAGGATCACGCTTGAAAGAACCATATCCTGGACAAGCCACATCCAGGCATAGGAACGGTGAACTGCAGCGAGCACTCACTGCTGTTCAAGTTACCAGCAGGTTTTACACACAAATCCCAAACTCGAAGATACTAGAATTGCAATATATTTTCATCCTTCATGACTTTAATTTTCTTGTGTATTAAAAAATACATCTAGGATACGAATCTTATATTCTCTTTGCCAGCAGGCACTGTGCATCCCCCAGCACCGATGGCCGGAGCTTTTCAGAGCATAGATCTACATCTGATGCCAGATCTAACCCTGACAATATAAGTAGATCTTCTTCGTTTAGTTCGAAGGCCCGACTGAGTTTTGCAGAACAAGCTTCAGAATCAAAACCTTCTGTAGTTCTTCATGATAATGATCGTGTCAAGCTGTCAGATATTAATCTGCAGAAGCTTAATGATGCATCTTCCACCATCCTGCTTAGCGGGACCAGGACAGATGGTCCGGGTTGTGATTTGAAGCAAGGTTCCCTATCAGATGATATGGTTGCTAGGTCACCTTCTGTTGAATGGCATGAAAAGACTGCAATTGTCATGACTACAAGTTCTGTCTACTGTGATGATGTTGTGATGGATAGGGCCGAAAATACAGAAACTAAAAGTATTAAGCCTGTGCGGCGAGAAGTTGATCATAGGGAGATGGAAACTTTGGAGCAGCAAGGGGCCTTACTACAGAAGGCAAAACTGTTATTACTGTCATCAGGCTTGAACCACCATGATGAAGTCCCCAGTGAAACAGACAACTACATGGATGCACTTAACACACTTGAATCTGAGACAGAAACTGAAGTTGAATATCAAACTAAAAAACGAGGGAAGCCAGAGCAATGTTTGAATGCTGATGCACCTCAAATGGAGCCAGTAGATAATATTACTGTCTCACAGCTTCCTGTTTCTTCTCCTGCTGAATTTCCTGATAAATGTCGAGATTCCACAATGTCACATATGTTTCAAAGAACTGCTGATTTTCCCAGTTTGTCAAATGCAGATCCACCGGATATTTCACATTATGCATTGTCAGGTTATACAGATATACATCCTAATGAATGGTCATATGTTGCTACTGTCCCTGAGAATAATGCAGCTGATGCTGCTGGAGATCCTCCTGAGATTTCAGAACCAGCTACACCTCACAAACATAGATCCCCTGGTGCAAATGAAATTCCTGAGAGTGAGGCAGGACTTGCCCCCAGAGATTCTCCTGAGATGTCTGCAAATGAAATTCCTGAGAGTAAGGCAGAACTTGCCCCCAGAGATTCTCCTGAGATGTCTGCAAATGAAATTCCTGAGAGTAAGGCAGAACTTGCCCCCAGAGATTCTCCTGAGATGTCAGAACCAGAATTTTCAACCTATGAAGTTATTCCTCCCAATAAAGAGTCTGTTGTCAATAAAATCCCTGAGAGTAATGCTGAAGATGCATTGGAAGATAGTTACGATGAAGGCACTAGTTGTCTTGTACCCCAATCTACCATTTCCTTCACTCCGGCTAGTGAAGCATCTGTTGTGCAAGTCTCACCTGGTGATGGCATTAGTAACTCTTTTGTTATTTCAGAAAGAAGTCCTCAGGATTACCCTGGAGAGAATCATGATGAACTTGGTGGTGGTGGCGTGGCTGAAGTGTCTAATTCACATACCATGCCTCTGAATGGGTCACCAGAAAATAGATTTGCAACCCAACACCTTCCAACAATTGCTCATACTAGTTCTGTTGAAGTATCCTCTGTTAAGCTCTGGACAAATGCTGGACTCTTTGGACTTGAACCATCTAAACCTCCAGTATTTGGTGGCCAAGATGGTCCAAGGGAGGACACCCCGTCTGGTTATGAAGAACATCAGCGCTGTCATTCAACAAACCAAACTGAGCTGCATTGTCCAAATGGAAATGCGTCAACTGACAGCAGCTTCGTTGGGAAGCTTGTTGGCATAGGTCCTGGTTCTGCAAGTCAAAGCAACTCCGAGGCTAATCAATCAGCTACAAGAACACCTCATACCGTTTATAGTCAAACGGATCGGCCCTCAGAGTGTTCTACATATTTTGATCACAGTGAGCACAAAAATATGAATGGCAAGCAAACTTCAATAAGCGAGCTCCTACAGTCTGAAGGTAATGCTGAAAATGGTTCTGAAACATACTCTGTCACTGACATGGCTGGAAGGAATAACTTGCCTGTGGTGTCTGCATCAAGCTTTTCAAGCATTGCTCAAAGATTCCTTGCTAATACACTTCAGAGAAGAACTTCTCCCAAATATAGTGATCTTCCTATGTCATCTGGTAGAGTGAATGCTGATGCAAATGGAAGCGATGAAGCTACTGTAAATTCTACTCTAGCACCTAAACAAACAGTATTCGAGTCATCTCAATTTGACAATAAAACCGAAAATGGCATGGATGGACTGTCCAAATCGTCAATCTTCTCCACTCGCCATTACTCTGGGAAATCATCTCCGCCACTTGAGCATATGAAAATATCTTTTCACCCCATGAGTGCATTTGAAATGTCAAAATTGAACCTAGAATTCTCTGATGGCAATCTTCATGAAAATGTTGATGATATGATGTTACCGACATTTCAGTTACCTCCAGGGTCTTCTATTCCACAGCCTGGTAGTGGTTCTGAATCAGAAGATGACACCTTTGGTAGATCTTATAGTTATTCTTCATATGACGATCTAAGTCCACGTTTATATTCAAACTCTGAGTTATGGGATCAAGAAGATGGAGTTGGATTGGAGGATCATGAGCTGTATAATGATTCAAATCAGATAGGATCCTCCACAACACCTATCTCTAGCTATATGGGATTTGAGCAGATGAACTTATCTGGTGAAAAATCCACTATTTCACTTTCAGATATTGGAGATCATGATGGACTTGGCACGTTAGAATCCCATCCTGCTGGAGAACTTCCAAACTTTGACACGTTGATGTCCACAAATAATCATCAAAATGGAGATGCCCTCATTCCGCATACTCCAGTCAATTTATCACCGGATCAAGATCAGATGCCTCCACCACCTCCTCTTCCCCCAATGCAGTGGAGGACGATGAAACAAACAACTTCTGTAGAAGAAGAAAGAGAATCTACAGCTAAAAACATGCTTAAGGATGCCCCGAGTCTACCACCTGTACACACTCCTGGGCAGGAAGAACATCTTCCGCTCAATGCACCAGCAGATCCACAAGGAAATGCGAAGGAAGTGGTGAGGCTGACCCTTTTTTGAATATGTTGGTACAGTTCTCCTTGTGATCTCTTACTGATGAAATTATATTGACTCCGTGCATGCAGATCAATCAGAAAGTCGACGTGGTAAAAGAATTCAGTGATCTTCCTAATATCTTCGAAATCAAATCAAGCTTGCTTCAGCAAATCAGGGATAAGGTTTGCGCTCTTTATTTTTATTATTAAGAAAAGCTCGGTAATTATCTATGATTTCATAATATTGCTACTCCTACCAATGTGGCTAAAGTAGTTGAAATGGAAGGAGTGGACAGTAGAGAACCCACTTCCTCTTCCCCAACGTGGAAATTCAAAATAGGTCTTTGGATAATTATTTGATAATTTTATCAATATAACTGACGAGTTGCTAAATATGTTAAAAGTGGAATGTTCATGCGGAGTGATATAAGTAGCCAGACCCAGTAGGATCAAAGTTATTGATCTGGCACTGCAGGAGAGTAAGCATTTTGTGTTCAGAGAATTAATGCTGCTGTTCTATGGTTAAAACTCATTAGGCATGAAACACTGTAGATATTTTCATAACTTGAGCATAACTCACTTTTCCCACCGTTGGCACTACAGGAGAGTAAGCATTTTGTATTCAGAGAATTAATGCCGCTGTTCTATGGTTAAAACTCATTAGGCATGAAACACTGTAGAAATTTTCATAACTTGAGCATTTCAGCCGTAAGCCCATAACTCACTTTTCCCACCGTTGGCACAAAATCTCCTATTATGCTATGGGTATTGACAGAGTTCGTACATACTACCTCCGTTCCATAGCCAAAACGTTCTATACATTATGGAACAGATTAAGTATTATCTAATCCATGGTGCCGTTGAGTTCATCATGGTTGACTGTGTTCAACACTTGGTACTTGCAAACCTTGTCTCAGTATAGCAAAAATGTTTCTAACCATAGCGTAGGAAGTAATATTTCTAATGACAATCAGTTTATTCTTGAACTTGAAGGACCTTTACCTAGTTTGTAGCATTTGACTGGGATGTGATACTGACTTTTCTCCCTAACAAACTATTGCAGCCCGATTTGCACAAGCTGAATGGACATCAAAAGTCGAAAGCAATAGTCAATGATGTTAACAGTTTGGATGAAAGGGAGGAGTTGCTTCAGCAAATCAGGAGCAAGGTATGTCAAATATGTGAACTGATGTACTTGCATATGACAACCTTTTAGGCCATTGCTTCGAAATTTGTTGATTCTCTGGCTCTGCACTTGCAACACAGCGCACTAAAGTACCTCACGCAATAGTTTGTTAATATGTCTGTACAATGCAGACATTCAACTTAAGACGAACAAATGGATCTAAGGCAAACACCTCATCCCAGTCCACGGCTAATTCTAGTGTTGTAGCAATTTTGGAGAAGGCAAATGCGATCCGCCAGGTATGTATCGTCTCAATTTTTTCCTCGTATTAGATCGTGAGCTATCATTTGTGCCGACCTAATTACTTCCATGTTATTAGGCTGTGGCCAGTGACTACGAGGGAGGTGATGATGATAGCTGGAGTGATATATGAGCACTCTCCTGGGAATGCATGACAGATTTTTTCTGTATATGCAACTAATACAGGATGAAGAGCGAAAATGTGAATAACACCTTTTCTTCACTGTAATTAGATTTTGCAGGTCTGTTTTTTTAACCTTTTAGTTCGTGGTAGTGTATCTTAGGTCCATGTGGTTGTGAACATGCTAAATCATATTCACATCATGTAAATTTATCTTAGTATTATTTATTAAAGGTAGTGAGATCAACTGATAAAATAAGTATGTCAAGGTATCTTTCCTAGCATTGTACTAAAAACCATCTCTTTGCGTTGTCAATAAGATGGGGCATATTGTTGAGAAAAAACATATCATTTTGCATCATGTTATTCTGCTTTGTCAAAGGCAATTAATCTTAAGCGAGAAGTCTTATTTGCTTCACCCTGTCAACTTCCTTCATACTTCGTATTTGAGAAGGCAAATCTAAATCAGGATATGCAATAGATTTTTTTAATCTTGTCCATGTGTCTTGCGCAAGCCGTCATTCCAGCTTTCCTCCATGTAAGAGCTAGTACCTTGTCTTACTGTGCTTCTTATGCTGGTTGATTTCATCCAGATCAAGTTAATATTTTCTTACAGTAAACTGCTCTGTGTTGTTAGATTGATCTGTTCCTCAATTCCTGTGGTCAGTGTAGAACTGGAGATGGTCATTTCTATTATTTCTGCAGCAACTGACTCAATTTTGCAAAATATCCGTGCAAGTATCATTTGAAGCGGCAATTGTCATACTGCCTGTAGAATATTCCAAATCCTGGATACCGTATGCCATTTCTAGTGAAATTCTGGTTCAAGTTGCCTTGCTCTCCCATTTGGTTGCTTCTACTAGTAGCTCTTGTCAGATTATTGCTGTCGATTGTGCATACTGTCACGGAGGAAAGGTTTAGCAGCTTCCCCTCGTGTCTCTGTTGGTCCAGTGCACAGCATTCCCACCAGAAACCAGTCCACAGCTCTTGAGCCATCTAAACGTCGGCTCCCCAGAAGAAACAAAAACGAGGAGCCGTATTGCGGGCCGTCGTACGATCGAAAAAACAAAGATCACCGGCCGACTTCACATAGTTGTGGACACGCGGCACAGCCGTGGACGAGTTTAGCAGCTACAGCGGGGAGAGCGGGGAGTAGTACGGCCCGTGGTACCGGCGAAACGTCCGCCAAAAATCGTATGGCACGCAGGGGTTTAGCCGTTTAGCCACTGGGGAGATGCTGTTAGCAGCCACCCAAATCCTCTTTCTCCTCCCCATCCTACATAAAACCCAGAGAGGAAAATGGCGCGAGCGTCTCACAGTCCGGCCGTACTAGTCCCGCCATGTCCTGCTAGCTGATACGTGGCGTGTAAAATCTGTGCACGCGCGCGATGATATCCCTCCACTCCTCGCCGTTCACGCTCCTGATAAAGCTCGAGCGTGGCCGGGGGCGGGCGCGGCTCGGGCTGTTTCCTCAGTATGCCGCCCTCGGCCGGCGGGACACGAGGAGCCTCCGCGCGACGGCGGTGGCGGAGTCCGTCGGCGCCGAGCTCCGCCGGCTCGCGCGGGACAGAGTGGCCAACGACGACGACGACCGCCTGCTCAACTATGAGACCCTCCTCGTCGATCGCTTCCTCGACATCCTGCAGGAGCTGCACGGCAGCAACTTCAGACGAGTGGTACGCACACTGACAGAGCAGAGCAGCAGATAATTCTCTCATGCCAGTTCACGAGCCTGGACGTGGTGTTTGCGGTGTAGGCTGAGGAGTGCCTGAGGGTGTCCGGGGAGTACCAGCGCGACGGGGGCGACCAGGCGGCGAGGCTGGGGCAGCTGGGCGCGCTGTTCACGAGCCTGGACGTGGGCGACGCCATCACGCTGACGAGCTCCTTCTCGCACATGCTCAACCTGGCCAACCTGGCCGAGGAGGTCCAGATGGTGCGGCAGAAGAAGATGGAGGCGAGCCGGCGCGGCGGGTTCGCCGACGAGGGCTCCGCGCCCACCGAGTCCGACATCGACGAGACCATCCAGCGGCTGGTGCACGGGCTCGGCAAGACGCCCCGGGAGGTGTTCGACGCGCTCAGGACCCAGACCATCGACCTCGTCTTCACCGCGCACCCCACGCAGTCCGTCAGGCGCTCGCTACTCGAGAAGCACGCTAGGTTAGTGAGCGACACTACTTCACTAACTGACACGTTGCTTCACCTCACTGACGTGCTCTATTTCATGCTGCTGTTCCAGTATCAGGACGCACCTGACGCGGCTCTGCGTGGAGGGCGTCTCCGAGAACGAGAAGCAGGAGATCGACGAGGCCCTTCAGAGAGAGGTTCTTACAATCGACACCATCATCAAACACTCTCATCATCATCTCAACGTTCATAGTGCCTCGTCGTGTCAGTCGTAGATCAACTGGGTCGAAACCTGTCTGAATTTCGTGTCCTGCAGATTCTGGCGGCGTTCAGGACGGACGAGATCCGGCGGACGCCGCCGACGCCGCAGGACGAGATGCGGCTGGGGATGAGCTACTTCCACGACACCATCTGGAACGGCGTGCCCAAGTTCCTCCGGCGCGTCGACACGGCGCTCAAGAACATCGGCATCGACGAGCGCCTCCCCTACGACATCCCGCTCATCCAGTTCTCCTCGTGGATGGGCGGCGACCGGGACGGGAACCCCAGGGTGACCCCTGAAGTCACCAGGGACGTCTGCCTGCTCGCCAGGATGATGGCCGCCAACATGTACTTCTCCAAAATGGGCAGCCTCATGTTCGAGGTGCCACACTGAACCTATTCGTACTCGCACAAGAGTCAGTTCTTGTTTTTTACTGATTTCAGTTTCTGACGGCGCCGTCGTGCATTTGTTTGTTTGTTTGTTTGTATGAAGCTTTCTATGTGGCGGTGCAACGACGAGCTCAGGGATCGCGCCGACGAGTTGCACCGGCTGTCCTCCCGGAAGTACGCCAAGTACTACATTGGTATGTTCCATTCGATTGTGTTCAGAACCTGCAGAAAATGTTTCCTCTGAATCCGCGTGACAGACTGACAGTGCTACACACTAAAAATATTCAGAGCCTGAATTAGCAAACGTCCATGAGCTAAGTCGGTCCATTCGTGCTGCAGAGTTTTGGAAGCAGATTTCTCCGCGGGAGCCTTATCGCATTATTCTCGGGGATGTGAGGGACAAGCTGTACAACACTTGCGAGCGTGCTCGAGAGATCTTGTCTCATGGAGAGTCAAGCATCCCTGAAGACCATACTTACAGAAGTGTCGAGGAGGTTGCTATTTTTTTCCCAATGCAATCCATCTGAGCTGAAGAATCAGAATCAAGTAGCAGAACATTTGATTGAGTCTTGGTCTATGTGGACCGTGGTTTAATTTGTTGCAGTTCTTGGAGCCTCTGGAGCTGTGCTACCGCTCGCTGTGCGACTGCGGCGACAAGCTGATCGCGGACGGCAGCCTGCTGGACTTCATGCGGCAGATCGCCACCTTCGGCCTCTGCCTCGTCAAGCTGGACATCCGGCAGGAGTCCGAACGCCACACCGACGCCGTGGACGCCATCACCACGCACCTCGGCATCGGCTCCTACCGGGACTGGCCCGAGGAGCAGCGCCAGGAGTGGCTCGTCTCCGAGCTCCAGTGCAACCGCCCGCTCTTCGGCCCCGACCTGCCGCAGTCCGACGAGGTGGCCGACCTGCTCGGCACGTTCCGGGTGATCGCCGAGCTCCCCGAGGACAGCTTCGGGGCCTACGTCATATCCATGGCCACCGCGCCGTCCGACGTGCTCGCCGTTGAGCTGCTGCAGCGGGAGTGCGGCGTCAAGAAGCCCATGAGGGTCGTGCCGCTGTTCGAGAAGCTGGCGGACCTCCAGCAGGCGCGCGCCACCATGGAGCTCCTGTTCTCGATCGACTGGTACAAGGAGAGGATTAACGGGAAGCAGGAGATCATGATCGGGTACTCGGACTCCGGCAAGGACGCCGGCCGGCTGTCGGCGGCGTGGCATCTGTACAAGGCCCAGGAGGAGATCGTGGGCGTGGCGGAGCGGCACGGCGTGAAGCTGACCATCTTCCATGGCCGGGGCGGCACCGTGGGGCGCGGCGGCGGGCCGAGCCACCTGGCCATCCTGTCGCAGCCGCCCAGCACCGTCAACGGCCTGCTCCGCGTGACCGTCCAGGGCGAGGTGATCGAGAAGTCGTTCGGCGAGGAGAACCTCTGCTTCCGCACGCTGCAGAGGTTCACGGCGGCGACGCTGGAGCACGGCATGAACCCGCCCGTGTCCCCGAAGCCCGAGTGGCGCGCGCTGCTGGACGACATGGCCACGGTGGCCACCGAGGAGTACCGGTCCATCGTGTTCCAGGAGCCGCGCTTCGTGGAGTACTTCCGCTCGGCGACGCCCGAGACGGAGTACGGGAGGATGAACATCGGGAGCCGGCCGTCGAAGCGGAAGGCCGGGGGCGGCATCGAGTCGCTGCGCGCCATCCCGTGGATCTTCGCGTGGACGCAGACAAGGTTCCACCTCCCCGTGTGGCTGGGCTTCGGGGCCGCGTTCCGGCACGCCATGGACAAGCCCGGCGGCCTCGCCACGCTTCGGGAGATGTACGACGAGTGGCCCTTCTTCCGCGTCACCATCGACCTCCTGGAGATGGTCTTCGCCAAGGGCGACCCAGGCATCGCCGCCCTCTACGACAAGCTGCTGGTGCCACAGGACCTCTGGCCCTTCGGCGAGCAGCTCAGAGCCAACTACGCCGAGACAGAGAGCCTCGTTCTGAAAGTAAGCAGCTCGAATCTCGATAGGCATGGCGGTTTGCATTGCAGATGACACATCATGTCAGCTCACCATGGAGATGTGCATTTCTTGAATTTGCATATGTGTAGGTTGCTGGGCACGAGGACCTGCTGGAGAGCGACCCGTTCCTGAGGCAGCGGCTGATGCTGCGGGACTCGTACATCACGGCGCTCAACGTGTGCCAGGCCTACACGCTGAAGAGGATCAGAGACGGTGGATTCAGGCCGGCGACGCGGCCGCCCTTGTCCACGGAGCTGATCGACGACACGGCTGAGAGCCTGGTGGAGCTCAACCCCAGCACCGAGTACGACCCGGGGCTGGAGGACACGCTGATCCTCACCATGAAGGGAATCGCCGCCGGCATGCAGAACACGGGCTGATTCTTGATTTTTCTTTTCTTTTCTTTTCTTTTCTTGGATAGACACACAGGACTCTTATCTCGTATTGATGATTCGCCATGTTTTGTCCTGCAGTAGATGATTTCGGTAAAAGGTGGAAATGTGTATTGTTTCTAGCGATCGTTAGTTTTATTTTTTCCAAGGGGGCATTACTCGGCTTATTAACTTATCAGATGCTTATTGAAAATTTATTACATCGTGCATACAAAGAGTCCAACTCATGGACCATCTAAAAAAAAGCAAGGATGAGAAAAGATCGGAGCGTCTACATAATATCCCATTATCAAAACGCCACCCAGACCAGTTGAATAAGTTCAATGCATTGTTTCCAAACGGCTATACCTAATAGTCATGTCCGGTCTAAGCTCCTCCAGTAGCAGAAAATAAGACATACGGATCCAATGTGTTATGAAAAACGATACTATTCCCCCGGGGATATCGCGTTTCCATCCCCCGGGTTGCTTCTGCTTGGTGGCTTCGTCTCTTTCCACGCGCTGCAGGCCCCCTAATCCTTATCTTCAGTTAGTTTTTCTTCCTCTGTCTGAAGCCAATATCTCTAGATCTCAACCGCTGTCTGCCGTAGCTCTCAACATCGTGCGTCTGCAGCCGCCGCACTGCCTACTCCCACCTGCTCCCGCCTACGTCGCCGGCCCTCCCCATCGCAGCCTTGCTCGCAATGCCTCGATGCTGCTTGCCTGGGCTGGCACGCTCACCTCCAGCCACCTTGGCGCTTGTGCAGGGAGGATAGTGGTGCTCCTTGCGATGCCTCCGTTTCTCCGTGAGGATTAGCGGCGGCGCTATGTGTGGCACGCGGCAGTGCTCCCTACAACGCCCAGGTGTGTGTCTCTGCTGCTGCCCTCTCGGTCGAGCGCCGCTGCTGGCTCTCTTCGCCGTGGCGCCTTCGCCTCTTTTCTTATTTTGCTACAATAGCACAAACTTCTTGCTACGAGGTATCCAGCGTTGCTACAAGTCGTGTCAGTTCTTGCTACATGCGGTCGATGGCGATACTACAAGCGGGTGTTGGATTTGCTACATGCGGCTTCTGATATTGCTACCTACGGCCACAGTCGTTGCTACCTGCGGCATCCTGACCTGCTACCTATGGTGAGAGGCGTTGATACCTGCAGCGAGCGGTCATGCTACACACAGCGACCGAACCTGCTACATATGCTTTGTGGTGTTGCTACATGCGCGAGCGGTGCTGCTATAATGCCATATTTTTTTGCTACAATTTTTCCTCTGACAATGTCTCCGGCGAAGTTAAGCTTTTGCTACATTAGCATGATCATCTTGCTACATCCGTTTTCTGATTTTGCTACAAAAGCACAATTTTTTTGCTACGCGTCATTCGGCAAGGTCTTCGGCGAGATTCTCCGGCGAGTCTCCGGTGAAATCGGTTTTGCTACATTAGTATATTTTTTTTTGCTACACCGTCGCCGGCGAGGTCTCCGGCGAACTCTCCGGCGAACTCTAGTCTGTTTTTCTATTTCTATGTTGAACCGTTTTTTGCTACATGTAGCAAAAACGGGATATTTTGTAGCAAAAACGGGGCGTTTGTAGCAAAAGTGGGAGTTTGGCTGTTATTTAGTGAACACGTGTCGTGAGGAGGACCCGGGGGATGGAAAGTTTTAATCCCCTGGGGGACGCCTGTTGGAATTATGCCCTAGAGGCAGTAATAAAGATGTTATTATTATAATTTTTGTTCATGATAAAGTTTATATTCCATGCTAGAATTGTATTAAGCGGAAACTTTAATACTTGTGTGGTTTGTGAACAACACCGTGTCCCTAGTACGCCTCTATGGACTAGCTCATTGATCAATGATGGTTAAGGTTTCCTAATCATAGACATGAGTTGTCAATTGATAATGAGATCATATCATTGGGAGAATGATATGGTGGATAGACCCAAACTAAGCGAAGCAATTAGATCGTTTCATCGTGTTCATCTTTGCGAAGCTTTTCCTATGTCAAATATTGTATTCCTTAGACCATGAGATAATGCAACTCCTTGGTACCGGAAGAAATCTTTGAGGTCATCAAACGTCATCCTATGAGAGGGTGATCATAAAGGTGTCTCTCAGGTGATCGGAAAGTATCTGTTGGGTTGTATGTATCGAGATGGAGTTTGTCCCTCCCAAGTCGGAGAGATATACTTCGGGCCCACTCGGTAATCGATATCAACACCGCTTGCAAGCATGTGGTTAAGGAGTTAATCACAAAGTGATATCGGATTACGGAACGAGTAAAGTACTTGCTGTGAACGAGATTGAACTAGGTATGACGGTACCGATGATCGAATCTCGGGCAAGTAAAATATCGCGAGACGAAGGGAATATATATATGGGATTGATTGAATCCTGGCATCGTGGTTCATCCGATATGATCATCGATGAATGTGTGGGAGTCAATATGGGTGCCCAGACCCCGCTGTTGATTATTGATAGAAGATCATGTCTGCATATTCTCGAACCCGCAGGGTCACACACTTAACGTGTCTCGACGCTAGGATAGATTGGATAATTGGTTTATGAATTTTTGTTCGGAGTCTCGGATGGGATCCGGGATATCACGAGAGGTTCCAGAATGGTCCGGAGAATAAGATTCATATAAGGCAGTGCAGTTTTTGGAGTTCGGAATTGTTCCGGGTTAATCGGTATTGTACCGGAAGCTTCTAGAACCTTCCGGAAGGGGACCAACGTGGCCCCACCTTCCGGGAGGGGGCATGGGCCTATGAGGGAGTGTCCTGGCCGCATTGGGCCAGGGGCACAAGGCCCCATAGGGCCCAGCCGATTCTAGAGAGATTTGACTCGTTTAAATCTCGGGATAGAATTTCTAGATAAGGGAGAGTTTAAATCGTTTAAACTAGAGATAGGATTTCTAGATAAGGGAGAGTTTAAATTGTTTAAACTAGAGATAGGCTTGGAGGAGGGGCAAGGGCTGGCCGCCCCCCCTCTATATATAGAGGGGTGGTGCTGTAGGGGTTCGTAGCATGGAAAACAAAAAATTTCTATCGCATACAAACAAACAAGCCAAGATCTATCTACTAGATTGTAGCAACGAGTCGATGGAATAACTTACCCTCGAAGATTCCAAAGCGGTTAACGAGAGCAGATTCTCGTGGATGATGTAGTCGTACACTTCCGATCTCAAGATCGCGTAGACGATCCTTCCGGCGCCACGTTCTGGCAGCGCTCCCGCAGTCGGTCACACGTTCGGTACTCGACGAAGACCTTCCTCTCCCTTGTTCCAGCAGGCAGCGGAGGTTGTAGCACTCTCCTCGTGATTTCGGCAGCACAACGGCGTGGTACCGGAAGTAGAGGGGAAATCCCGTAGGGCTTCGCCTTAAGCCGGTGCGAGTATGGTGGAGTATGAGAGAGGCTATTAGTGGTCTAGTAATTAGACACACCAATTAGAAGGCTCTAAACCAATTAGAAGGCTCTAAACCGCTGGCTAAAGCAATTAGAAGCTCTAAACCAAAACGGCTCTAAACCGGAGATTAGAGGTAGAAAGTTGTGTGTCTAGGAGGGGAGCCCTGCCCCTCCTTATATAGGTGGGAGGGGGTGGCGCGCCAGGGGAGGGAGGGAGTCCCTCCCCAACTCGGCCTAGGGCTGGCACCGGCTTGGAGGAGTGGGACTCCTCCTCCAAGTTGGTTCCAACTCCTCTTGCTTGTTTCCCACAGTTTCTTGTTTTGGCAGTTTGACTTTCAAACTGGACATTTGACTTTTCTGTTTTAGGATTCAATTTAATCCTTTATTTGGGACAGCAAGAACACTTAGTACATGATGCAATCATTCCAATAAGTAATGACACATTCATGTACCCCTCCCCCCCGGAGTGCCGGACAATCCGGAACCTTCTAGAACATTCCCGATGAAAACACCGGAATCATTCCCGAACTCCGAAACGGGACTTTCCTTATATGAATCTTATTCTCCGGACCATTCCGGATCACCTCGTGATATCCCGGATCCCATCCGAGACTCCGAACAACATTTGGTCTCTTTCTCATAATACCATAACTACTCAAACAACGTCGAATCCTTAAGTGTGTCTCCCTACGGTTCGTGAATTATGCGGACATGATCGAGACACTTCTCCGAACAATAACCAATAGAGGAATCTGGAAATTCATATGGCTCCCACATATTTCTACGATTACTTTGCGATCGAATGAACCACTTACATACGATACCAATTTCCCTTTGTCTCACGATATGTTACTTATCCGAGGTTATGATCGTCGGTATCTCTGCATACCTAGTTCAACCTCGTTACCGATAAGTACTCTTTTCTCGTTCCCGTGATATGTGATCCCTTGTGACCAAGTCACATGCTTGCAAGCTAATTGGATGACATTCCACCGAGAGGGCCCAGAGTATATCTATCCGTCATGTGGATGGACAAATCCCACTCTTGATCCATGTGTCTCAACCAATACTTTCCGAACACTCAATGCCACCTTTATAGCCACCCAGTTACGGTGTGGTGTTTGATGTCATCAAAGCATCCATCCGGTAAAGGTGATATGCATGATCTCATGGTCGAAGGAATTAGGTTACTATGTATCAGAAAGCATATAGCAATTGAACTAATGAAATGACTTGATCTTTATGCTACGCTTATCTATAGGAGTATGTCCACCATATCATTCTCCTAACGATATGATCCTGTTGTTAATAACATCTCCATGTTCATGATCAGGAAACCATGATCATATATTAATCAACAAGCTAGTTTAACAAGAGGCTTTACTAGGGACTCTTATTTTAGTTTACAAATCACACAAGTATTAATGTTTCCGGTTAATACAATTATAGCATGGTATGTAAACATTTATCATAAGTATGAAGATATGATAATAACCCACTTTATTATTGCCTCTTGGGCATATCTCCAACAGTCTCCCACTTGCACTAGAGTCAATAATCTAGTTTCAAACCTTTGTGTATTCAACACCTATGGCTTTCCGGTGTTGTATGTACACGATTGCTAGTGGTCAACTGATCTCCGGATCTGACACTTCCAGGTCCGTGTGTAATTGCATGTCTTTGCGTCTCTACGCATCACTCATTCTCTAATGAGATGACTTTGTATAAATTTGGTCTTTCGGTGTGACCTTTAGCTCTTTGGGGTTAAAACATGTTGATAATATTGTCGCACAATATATCTTCATAATATTATCCCACTGTGAACTACACCTAGTTTGATAACAAACTACTTGACACAAATGCCCTCTTTTGCTGCTAAAATAGCAGTCATATACTTAGCCTTTTGTTGTAGTATCTGTCACAATGTCTTAACTTTGGAACTCATCCAAATCCATTATGGAACTCACTTTCCATTATATTGTGCCACCCTTAGTTTAGATTGAGATAAACTTAATTTGTACTTTGTGACCAAGCTAGTATCAATGTAGTACTTTTACAATGAACTAACCATCTATTCGTCACTTCTACAAATATTATACTCTTAGTTCTTGCAAAAGATCATAAGAATATCCTTACTATTGTCCAATGATCATCTTACGAATCATTCTGGTATATGCTCATAACATTTAGAGCATAGGACATATCTGGATTTGTACATATCACAGTATGATTGATATAAATAATCTTTGTGATTTCATACATCAAGTATCAATCTATACTTGATTATTTGTTTCACTTTACCAAATGTCAATACACTTGAATATATCATCAACATTGAACTCATTCAATCCTTTCTATGCGACAAGAAACTTTCTTGTAGTTTCTATATTGAACTCATTCAATATCTCGTCTATGTACTTCTCGCACAACCATATTAGCGTCTATTCATGCCTAATATTTGGGTTTTGCCTAAGTCTTTCATCAGGATGAAATTCTTAATATGTGTTAATAAAAGATACATTATTTCCAATCAACAATATGTCTTCCACATAATGTATTAGAAACATGTCTTAGCGCTCCCACTTAATTTCTTGCAAATGCAAGCATCTTCATTGTCTCTAATGAACTTTTAAACTCCTTTAACAGTTTCATCATAGTGAAGATTCCAACTCCGCGATGCTCACTTCAACCATTGAAGTTTGCATATGCTTTTAGCATCCTTTGAATTAACAAAACCCTATGGACCGTGTTATGCACATGTCCTAGGTAACGATTCTATTAGAAGAACTTGTTTTGTTTATTCAACTATCATATAACAAAATTATATGTAGTGGTTGCTACATTAATCCGTCTAGACTAAATATCACTATGAAAGATCAAATCTTGTCATAGTCAACCTTTGAACATTTGTTGTGAACTCTTTCCCAATATGTCGATTATTTCATAGATGAAACATCCATGTCTATTTCTTTATAGATCCAAACACAACTGTAAGGTCTTACACCTTTCTCGAGGGTCCTTCAAGTTCAAAACTTGATTTCTCGTGTATGGAACTATCACGGATTTTATGGCTTCAAGCCATTTGACGGAGTCAGGGCTCATCATCGCTTCTTTGCATGTAGTCGGATCATTATTGTCAAATAATGATTTAACTCTCAAATCTTGGTATTCGATTGTTTATCCGACCTACTTGTTTCAATAGGAACTTAGATCTCCACGACCACAACCTTTGAGGTACGTGAGCCATGAGCATTGTTGCTAACTCCGGAACATTTTTCAGCGCTGCGCAACTTTGCACATATAGCTAAGGTTCTTTTAACCTTATCAAAGTTCTATTGTCCTCCCACTTAACTTTTCACGAAAAATTCCTTCTCAAAGAAACTTGACGTTCTAAGCGACAAACACTTTTGTCTCCGGTGTTTGTGGAGGAATACTTAACAGTTTATACAAAGACAGATTCATCCGACTTTGGTTGCACACATCTTTCTTATGCATAGTATACCAATGTTTAAGAAAGGACAACTTGGGTTTTATCCCAAACCATAACTTTATATGGTGTCAATTCAACGGATTACGATGAAGCTCTTTTCAGTGGAAAAACGGTAATCTCTAAAGCTTTTAATCTTTAAAATATAATGGCAGTTTTATGAATTACACCTTCGATCTTACCATGTCAAACAAGGTTTAATTACATATCTTGAACGCTCCATACTCTTATGGTGTTTCGGGAAATGCAAATCCACGGAACGATTCCTTAAATCTTAGGTATTATGCTAAACTCTGTAACTCAAATATCTTACTTTATGATCTTTATCATAAACTGTTTATATTCTTGTTACAATGATTTTGCACTTCATCTTGAAAGTCTTTGAATTTTTCAAATGTCTCATACTTCATCCTTGTTAAGTAAATATTCATATATTCACTCAAATTTTCGGAGAAAGCATATGAAGTTGAAATCCATCGCTCTTGACTACACATAATGGACTTCGTACAACAATATGTACAAGTTTCAATAGGCTAGTCATTCGTTCCCTTTTGGCCTATGAACGAAGTTTTAATTATCTCTAGGAAAGTTTCACAAGCGTCATTTGATCAAAATCAAATAGACTCCAAAATTCCATCCATATGGATTTTCTTCATGTTTTCTTTCCATTATAATTTTAAACGGCGATGTCACTTCCTAAGTGATCTTTCAATCAATTTGTCTTTCGACATTTTTAGCACTAATTTTATGGATGTGATTTCTCCAACGAGATTTGTGAATCATCCATCTTTTATGGATTACGGCAATTATTTGAACAACCCTTTTGTTCTCATAATACCTGATAAAACAAATCTTTGAAGGCAAGCTTTGATGTTTAACGAGCAACACAATAACCCTTTATTTGTTCTCGATGAACATCATCACATATTCTTTTGCTAGTTACTTAGGCCATTGTAGTTCATGAATTGTGTTGTTTCGTATGACAATTCATACCAACAAATTCAGTATCAAATACTTAAGAACCACTTTGTTTAACAAGCAAAGAATATAGCCATAACATGTATATCATCTATATACTTAAACTGAACAATTCTAGTCTTTTCTTTTCTGCCATATATTTATGAGACTCTCTTTCAGTATCTCCTTTTCTGTTTGAAAGAATCTATCAACATCAACAGGGGAGTCATACATATGACACATAGTCCAAAGCGTGTATAGTTAAATACCAATGTCTTTGGACTTGTACTTTGAAGTAGATCACCATCATCAAATGTTTGGTGTTCTTTCAAATTCCTTTCTTTAGTAATCTCTTGGTGTAGTAAACATTTTACCTACATCAAATATTCACCCTTATCATGGATTTATCCATGATCAAGTTACTTTTAGCTTGTAACGGTGAATCACGAGTATAATGTTGCTCTCCAAAACCTTTTGGAGGATTAGGACAACTAGTGTCTCCAACCTTTTGCAAATTCTCATCAAATATGAGAACATGACTTTTGTCATATTATACTCTATCATGTTGCAACCAAAACTTCGTTTCAGATATCACAATATCTTCCACACATCATGGTTTCTGAAACAACTCTTTCAGATCCTTAGATAACCTTGATATTAGGAGAATCCTTTGAATATCAAGAATCATGGAGACAAACATGATACTTATATACTAACATTGGAATTGTTACTCTTGATTTTAATACCAATTATTAAACTTCATGGAGTAACCGGAACTTACTGAAAGTTTGCAATAGGACTTTTAAACTTTAGATTAACACTTAAAAAACAATACGATACCAGTTCGTAAAGTAACTAACCAGAATTCTATAGTTCTATCATCTCAATTATAACTAAGCGCAAGGTGGTAAACGGATGCCAATGACTACAACAACTATGCAAATTCACTTTGATTTAGTTTATGATAAATTGAGTTCTAATTAATAATTAAATTAATCTAGGTGAACTCCCACTCAAAACAATATCCCTCACATTGTTTTAGTGATCACACGAACCAAATCCACCACATCAAAACCGATCATCACGAGAGTTGACATAGCTTCAATGGCGAACAATCAACATGTTCATCATATCTCCTATATGACTCATGCTTTACCTTTCGGTGATCCGTGTTCCTGAGACCATGTCTGTACATGCTAGGCTCGTCAAGATCAAACCTTAGCTTCCGCATGAGCAAATCTGGCTTGCCCACGTTGTATACACTTGCGGAATCTAACACACCCGATCATCACGTGGTGCTTCGAAACAACAAGCTTTAGCAACGGTGCTAACTAAGGGTGAACACTTTATGACTTGAAATTCATGTGCATGAGGGATCATCTTATAATGCTACCGTTGTCTACTAAGCAATACAAGATGCATAAAGGATTAACATCACATGCAATTCATAATATGTGATATGATATGGCCTTTCTTCTTTGTGCTTCCGATCTCCATCTTCTAGCACGAACATGATCTCCATCATCACCGGCATTGCATCAAGGTCAATGACGCTTCTCCATGGTTGTCGTCCACCGGCTTAAACTATTACAACTACTTTGAATAGACACGCGGGTCTTAACAGAAATTAAAGACAACCATATGGCTCCTGCCGGTTGCCGACTTACAATAAGGAACATTGCATACATCATATATAATCACAATCATGGCCATATCACATCACTGCACACCCCTGCAAAACAAAGTTTGACGCCTCTACTTTCTTTGCATGTTTTACGTGGTTTGGGGCTTTCTATAAGTGTCGTTCTAACTTACGAACATGAACCACAACGTTGACACAAGTATTGTTAATCACCCGTTGTGAATTGGATCTATACTATGCAAGGAGAAACAGGCACCCGCAAAGCCACTTATGCAATACAAGTTGCATGTTAAGCGTGGAGCAAGTCTCATGAACGATGTCATGTAAGGTTAGCCCGGGCCGCTTCATCCCAACATACCGCAAGATGCAAAGTACACAAGAAGCAATCGACAATAAAAATATCAACGCCCACAATGACCATTGTGTTCTACTCGTGCAACAGATCTACATATAGACACGGCTCTGATACCACTGTAGGGGTTCGTAGCATGGAAAACAAAAAATTTCTATCGCATACAAACAAACAAGCCAAGATCTATCTACTAGATTGTAGCAACGAGTCGATGGAATAACTTACCCTCGAAGATTCCAAAGCGGTTAACGAGAGCAGATTCTCGTGGATGATGTAGTCGTACACTTCCGATCTCAAGATCGCGTAGACGATCCTTCCGGCGCCACGTTCTGGCAGCGCTCCCGCAGTCGGTCACACGTTCGGTACTCGACGAAGACCTTCCTCTCCCTTGTTCCAGCAGGCAGCGGAGGTTGTAGCACTCTCCTCGTGATTTCGGCAGCACAACGGCGTGGTACCGGAAGTAGAGGGGAAATCCCGCAGGGCTTCGCCTTAAGCCGGTGCGAGTATGGTGGAGTATGAGAGAGGATATTAGTGGTCTAGTAATTAGACACACCAATTAGAAGGCTCTAAACCAATTAGAAGGCTCTAAACCGCTGGCTAAAGCAATTAGAAGCTCTAAACCAAAACGGCTCTAAACCGGAGATTAGAGGTAGAAAGTTGTGTGTCTAGGAGGGGAGCCCTGCCCCTCCTTATATAGGTGGGAGGGGGTGGCGCGCCAGGGGAGGGAGGGAGTCCCTACCCAACTCGGCCTAGGGCTGGCGCCGGCTTGGAGGAGTGGGACTCCTCCTCCAAGTTGGTTCCAACTCCTCTTGCTTGTTTCCCACAGTTTCTTGTTTTGGCAGTTTGACTTTCAAACTGGACATTTGACTTTTCTGTTTTAGGATTCAATTTAATCCTTTATTTGGGACAGCAAGAACACTTAGTACATGATGCAATCATTCCAATAAGTAATGACACATTCATGTACCCCTCCCCCCCCGGAGTGCCGGACAATCCGAAACCTTCTAGAACATTCCCAATAAAAACACCGGAATCATTCCCGAACTCCGAAACGGGACTTTCCTTATATGAATCTTATTCTCCGGACCATTCCGGATCACCTCGTGATATCCCGGATCCCATCCGAGACTCCGAACAACATTCGGTCTCTTTCTCATAATACCATAACTACTCAAACAACGTCGAATCCTTAAGTGTGTCTCCCTACGGTTCGTGAATTATGCGGACATGATCGAGACACTTCTCCGAACAATAACCAATAGAGGAATCTGGAAATTCATATGGCTCCCACATATTTGTACGATTACTTTGCGATCGAATGAACCACTTACATACGATACCAATTTCCCTTTGTCTCACGATATGTTACTTATCCGAGGTTATGATCGTCGGTATCTCTGCATACCTAGTTCAACCTCGTTACCGATAAGTACTCTTTTCTCGTTCCCGTGATATGTGATCCCTTGTGACCAAGTCACATGCTTGCAAGCTAATTGGATGACATTCCACCGAGAGGGCCCAGAGTATATCTATCCGTCATGTGGATGGACAAATCCCACTCTTGATCCATGTGTCTCAACCAATACTTTCCGAACACTCAATGCCACCTTTATAGCCACCCAGTTACGGTGTGGTGTTTGATGTCATCAAAGCATCCATCCGGTAAAGGTGATATGCATGATCTCATGGTCGAAGGAATTAGGTTACTATGTATCAGAAAGCATATAGCAATTGAACTAATGAAATGACTTGATCTTTATGCTACGCTTATCTATAGGAGTATGTCCACCATATCATTCTCCTAACGATATGATCCTGTTGTTAATAACATCTCCATGTTCATGATCAGGAAACCATGATCATATATTAATCAACAAGCTAGTTTAACAAGAGGCTTTACTAGGGACTCTTATTTTAGTTTACAAATCACACAAGTATTAATGTTTCCGGTTAATACAATTATAGCATGGTATGTAAACATTTATCATAAGTATGAAGATATGATAATAACCCACTTTATTATTGCCTCTTGGGCATATCTCCAACAGGTGCGCCCCCTCCCCCCACACACACCTTCCTCCAAGCCCTAGCAGCCTTGCTACCTTCCTCTCTCCCTCCTGACTTTTTGTAGGCGAAGCCCTGCAGCAGAAAATTCTCCACCATATACACCACGCCGTCGTGCTGTAGATCCAATCTATCTCTCCACCATACTCGCTGGTCCGAGGAAGGAGGAGACGTCGAGGTGCTGCACGTGTGCATCTCACGGAGGCACCGCCACTTGTGGTGCTAGATCGGATCGGATCGCGAGGAGGAGAAGCGAGTACGACTACATCACCCACGTTCCGACGAATGTTCCGCTGTGCGAATCTTCAAGGGTATGAAGATCTAATCCAATCTCTCTCGTTGTTTGCATCTCCTAGATTAGATCTTGGCTTTCCCTCTGTTCGCTCCGTAGAAAATTTTGATTTACTATGCCGCGAAACCCTTCAGTGGTATCAGAGCTAGATCTATGCATAGATGTGTTTCACGAGTAGAACGCAACATGGTTGTTGCGGGCGTTGATGTTTTCTGTTGCAAGCCTCTTGTTTGTGTTCTTCTTATGACGCGGGATAGTGAGATTGAAGCGGTCCAGGCCAACCTTAGCGACGTCGTTCGCGAGACCGGTTCCGCACTTGACGTGTGGCTTGTTCCACACATGCGGCTGGTGGATGTCAGTTTCTCTCACTATAGTTGTCATGGGATTAACATCGGAGTTTGGCAACCATAATATCACCGTTGTGGCTTTCCGTAGGTAAGAATCGTTCTTAGCATCTACTCCCATAAAGCCACGTAAAACATGCAACAACAAAGTAGAGGCGTCTAACTTGTTTTTGTAGGGAGTGTTTTCTGTGATATGGTATGGCCCAAGATGTGATGTGTATATTGTATGCGATGATCATGTTTTGTAATGTTTCACGACTTGCATGTCGATGAGTACACAACCGGCAGGAGCCATATGGTTGTCTTTATAATTGTGTATGACCTGCGAGTCAACTTCTTATACGCCATGTAATAGCTTTACTTTATCGCTAAGTAGTTAGCAATAGTTGTAGTTGCTATTCGTGGTGGAGGCAATCATGGTGGAGTGATGTAGATCATGCCGGAACGCACAAGATGGAGATCATTGCGCGAAGATAGGCTATACCATGTCACATAAAGTTATATGCATGTGATGTTTATCCTTTTATGTATCTTATCATGCTTAGATCGCGACGGTAGCATTATAAGATGATTCCTCACTTAAAGATCAAGATAAAAACTGTGTTCTCCCCAAGTATGCACCATTGCGAAAGTTCGTCGTGTCCAAGCATCACGTGATGATCGGGTGCTATAGACTCTACGCTCACATACAACGGGTGCAAGCCAGTTTTTGCACACGCGGAAATACTTGGGTCTAACTTGACGAGCCTAGCATGTACAAACATGGCCTCGGAACACAAGAACCGAAAGGTTAAGCATGAGTCATATGAATGATATGATCGACACTTCGTTGTCCACCATTGAAACCATATCTCTTCTCGTGATGATCGGATTAGGTGTGGTGGATTTGGATCATGTTCACTAAACAACTTGAGGGATGTTGAATTTAGTGGGAGTTCATCTAGTAATTTGATTAAGTTGAACTATTTATCATGAACATAGTCTAAATTGTACTTGCAAATACTGTAGATCACATGGCCAAATCCAACTTCAACTTCAACGTTTTTGCTGAGAAAGAAAAGCTTAGGAACAATGGGTCTAACTTCACCAATTGGTTCCGCAATCTAAGAATCATTCTGTCTGGCGGACAAAAGGACTATGTCCTTGGTAAAGCGTTAGGTGACCCCCCTGCTGCAACTGCGCCGGCTGATGAGAAAGCTGTCTATCAGTAGCGCAAAGATGATTATGGTGTGATTAAGAGCACCATGTTGTTTGCTATGGAACCGGAGCTTCAAAATCGTTTTGAAACCTATCCCGGGCCCTTTGAGATTCTCGAGGAGCTGAAAACCATGTTTCAGACTCAAGCCCGTTCTGAGAGATATGAGATCTCTGAGAAGTTCTTTAACTGCAAGATGGAGGAAGGGAGTTCCGTTAGTGAGCACGCCATAAAGATGTCGGGCTACACTCAACGCCTTGAGCAACTGGAATGCACGATTCCAGAGGAGCTCAAGATTGACAGGGTTCTGCAATCACTCCCTCCCAGCTACAAAAGTTTTGTAGTGACTCATAATCAGATTGGTTCCACTGATACGATCACCGAGCTCTTCGCAAAGCTGAAGGCTGCGGAAGTGGACATCAAGAAGGATAATCATGTGTTGATGGTCAACAAGCCCTCCTTTAAGAAAGTTAAGGGAGCAAAGAAGCCCTTCAAGAAGGGCGGCGGCAAGCGCAATGCCCCTGCTGAGAAGAAGCTCAGGTCTGGTCCCAAGCCGGACACTGAGTGCTTCTATTGCAAGGACAAGGGTCACTGGAAGCGCAACTGTCCGAAGTACTTAGCGGACAAGAAGGCTGACACCATCAAAGGTATATTTGATATACATGTTATTGATGTTTTCCTTACTAGCCCTCGTTGTAGTGCCTGGGTATTTGATACCGGTTCAGTTGCTAATATTTGTAACTCGAAACAGGAGCTACGGAATAGACGGCGGCTTGCGAGGGATGAGGTGACGATGCGCGTTGGCAACGGATCAAGAGTTGATGTGATGGCCGTCGGCACACTCTCCTTAGTTTTACCTTCGGGATTAGTTTTAAACCTTAATAAATGTTATTATGTGCCTGCGTTGAGCATGAACATCATTTTCGGATCGTGTTTATTGCAAGACGGTTATTCATTTAAATCGGAGAATAATGGTTGTTCTATTTATATGAGTAACATCTTTTATGGTCATGCACCTCTTGTGAATGGTTTATTTCTTCTAAATCTCGAAAGGGATGAAACACACATCCATAACATTGAGGCTAAGAGATGCAAAGTAGATAGTGATAATACTACTTATTTGTGGCACTGTCGTCTAGGTCATATTGGAGTAAAGCGCATGAAGAAACTCCATTCTGATGGACTTTTGGAGTCTCTTGATTTTGAATCATTTGACACATGCGAACCATTCCTCATGGGCAAGATGATCAAAACCCCGTTCTCCGGTATGATGGAGCGAGCAACAGACTTGTTGGAAATCATACATACCGATGTATGCGGACCGATGAGTGTTTCGACGCGCGGTGGATATCGCTATTTCCTCACTTTTACCGATGACTTAAGTAGATATGGGTATATCTATTTAATGAAACATAAATCTGAAACGTTTGAAAAGTTCAAAGAATTTCAGAATGAAGTGGAGAACCATCGTAACAGAAAGATTAAGTTTTTACGATCCGATCGTGGGGGCGAATATTTGAGTTATGATTTTCTCACGCATCTTAAAGCAAGCGGAATTGTTTCGCAACTCACGCCACCCGGAACACCACAGCGCAATGGTGTGTCTGAACGCCGGAATCGAACCCTATTAGATATGGTCCGATCGATGATGTCTCTTACTGATTTGCCGTTATCATTTTGGGGTTATGCATTAGAAACCGCTGCATTCACTTTAAATAGGGCTCCATCTAAATCCGTTGAGACGACACCGTATGAACTGTGGTTTGATGCTAAACCTAAGTTGTCGTTTCTTAAAGTTTGGGGATGCGAAGCTTACGTCAAGAAGTTGATGCCGGACAAGCTCGAACCCAAAGCGGAGAAATGCGTCTTCATAGGATACCCTAAGGAAACTATTGGGTATACCTTCTATCACAGAACCAAAGGCAAAGTGTTTGTCGCAAAGAACGGTTCCTTTCTTGAGAAGGAGTTTCTCTCGAAAGAAGTGAGTGGGAGGAAAGTAGAGCTAGACGAGGTTATTGAACCTTCTCTTGAATTGGAGAGTAGCGCAGCACCTGAAATTGTTCCAGTGCCGCCTGCACCAACAATAGAGGAAGCTAATGACAAGGATCATGAAGCTTCGGACGATGCTGCTACTGAACGTCGCAGGTCGACAAGGTCGCGTGCCCCTCCTGAGTGGTACGACAACCCTGTCTTGACTGTCTTGTTGGTAGAAGACAGTGAACCTACGAACTATGAGGAAGCGATGATGAGCCCAGACTCTGAGAAATGGCTGGAAGCCATGAAATCCGAATTGGGATCCATGAGCGAAAACCAAGTATGGACTTTGGTGGATCCTCCTAGCGACCGAAAGGCCGTCGAGTGCAAATGGATATTCAAGAAGAAAACGGACGCGGATGGTAATGTTACCGTCTATAAAGCACGGCTTGTCGCAAAAGGTTTTCGACAAGTTCAAGGTGTTGACTACGATGAGACTTTCTCTCCCGTAGCGATGTTTAAGTCCATTCGGATTTGATTAGCAATTGATGCGTTTCATGATTATGAAATATGGCAGATGGATGTCAAGACTGCTTTCCTCAATGGCAACATTGATGAAGAGTTGTATATGATGCAACCCGAAGGTTTTGTCGATCCTAAGGATGCTAGTAAAGTATGCAAACTTCAGCGTTCCATTTATGGGCTGAAGCAAGCATCTCGGAGTTGGAACCTTCGTTTTCATCAAGTGATCAAGAGCTTTGGATTTGTTCCAAATTGCTACGAAGCTTGCATCTACAAGAAAGTGAGTGGGAGCTCGGTGACGTTTCTGGTACTGTATGTGGATGACATATTGATTATCGGAAATGACATCAACATGCTTAACGATGTGAAGAGTTATTTGAACAAGTGTTTTTCAATGAAAGACCTAGGTGAAGCTGCTTATATATTGGGCATCAAGATCTATAGAGATAGACAAAGACGCCTGATAGCTTTAAGCCAGAGTACATACCTAGACAAAGTTCTGAAAAGGTTCAGAATGGATAAGGCAAAGAAAGGTTCAGTGCCTATGTTGTCAGGTAAGATATTGAGCAAGGCTCAGTGTCCAGCTACGGTAAATGATAGGGAAGCTATGAGCAAAGTGCCTTATGCCTCGGCCATAGGTTCCATCATGTATGCCATGCTGTGTACTAGACCGGATGTGTCCAATGCTCTTAGTTTGACGAGCAGATATCAAAGTGATCCAGGAGTGGAACACTGGACAGCCGTGAAGAACATCCTAAAGTACCTAAATAGAACTAAAGAAATGTTCTTAGTCTATGGGGGTGATGAACAGCTTGTCGTAAAAGGTTACGTCGATGCTAGTTTCGACACCGACAAGGATGATTCTAAATCTCAGACATGATACGTTTATATTTTGAATGGAGGAGCTGTGAGCTGGAGAAGCTGCAAGCAAAGCGTGATCGCGGGATCTACAGTAGAAGCGGAATACATGGCTGCTGCAGAAGCGTCAAGTGAAGGAGTTTGGATCAGAAACTTCATCACTGAGCTTGGCGTGGTTCCAAGTGCATTGGACCCACTGGAGATATTGTGTGACAACACTGGCGCCATAGCACTCGCTAAGGAACCAAGATATCATCCAAAAACCAAGCATATCAACCGCAAGTTTCATATAATCCGAGATTATATAGCAGATGGAGATCTGAAGATTAGCAAAGTACATACGGATCTGAATGTCGCAGATCCATTGACTAAACCTCTTCCATGTGTAAAACATGATCAACACCTCAGTGCCATGGGTGTGAGATTGTTGCCAAATGTAAACTAGATTATTGACTCTAGTGCAAGTGGGAGACTGTTGGAATTATGCCCTAGAGGCAGTAATAAAGATGTTATTATTATAATTCTTGTTCATGATAAAGTTTATATTCCATGCTAGAATTGTATTAAGCGGAAACTTTAATACTTGTGTGGTTTGTGAACAACACCGTGTCCCTAGTACGCCTCTATGGACTAGCTCATTGATCAATGATGGTTAAGGTTTCCTAATCATAGACATGAGTTGTCAATTGATAATGAGATCATATCATTGGGAGAATGATATGGTGGATAGACCCAAACTAAGCGAAGCAATTAGATCGTTTCATCGTGTTCATCTTTGCGAAGCTTTTCCTATGTCAAATATTGTATTCCTTAGACCATGAGATAATGCAACTCCCTGGTACCGGAAGAAAGCTTTGAGGTCATCAAACGTCATCCTATGAGAGGGTGATCATAAAGGTGTCTCTCAGGTGATCGGAAAGTATCTGTTGGGTTGTATGTATCGAGATGGAGTTTGTCCCTCCCAAGTCGGAGAGATATACTTCGGGCCCACTCGGTAATCGATATCAACACCGCTTGCAAGCATGTGGTTAAGGAGTTAATCACAAAGTGATATCGGATTACGGAACGAGTAAAGTACTTGCTGTGAACGAGATTGAACTAGGTATGACGGTACCGACGATCGAAACTCGGGCAAGTAAAATATCGCGAGACGAAGGGAATATATATATGGGATTGATTGAATCCTGGCATCGTGGTTCATCCGATATGATCATCGATGAATGTGTGGGAGTCAATATGGGTGCCCAGACCCCGCTGTTGATTATTGATAGAAGATCATGTCTGCATATTCTCGAATCCGCAGGGTCACACACTTAACGTGTCTCGACGCTAGGATAGATTGGATAATTGGTTTATGAATTTTTGTTCGGAGTCTCGGATGGGATCCGGGATATCACGAGAGGTTCCGGAATGGTCCGGAGAATAAGATTCATATAAGGCAGTGCAGTTTTTGGAGTTCGGAATTGTTCCGGGTTAATCGGTATTGTACCGGAAGCTTCTAGAACCTTCCGGAAGGGGACCAACGTGGCCCCACCTTCCAGGAGGGGGCATGGGCCTATGAGGGAGTGTCCTGGCCGCATTGGGCCAGGGGCACAAGGCCCCATAGGGCCCAGCCGATTCTAGAGAGATTTGACTCGTTTAAATCTCGGGATAGAATTTCTAGATAAGGGAGAGTTTAAATCGTTTAAACTAGAGATAGGATTTCTAGATAAGGGAGAGTTTAAATTGTTTAAACTAGAGATAGGCTTGGAGGAGGGGCAAGGGCTGGCCGCCCCCCCCCCCTCTATATATAGAGGGGTGGTGCGCCCCCTCCCCCCCCACACACCTTCCTCCAAGCCCTAGCAGCCTTGCTACCTTCCTCTCTCCCTCCCGACTGTTTGTAGGCGAAGCCCTACAGCAGAAATTCTCCACCATATACACCACGCCGTCGTGCTGTAGATCCAATCTATCTCTCCACCATACTCGCTAGTCCGAGGAAGGAGGAGACGTCAAGGTTCTGCACGTGTGCATCTCACGGAGGCACCGCCACTTGTGGTGCTAGATCGGATCGGATCGCGAGGAGGAGAAGCGAGTACGACTACATCACCCACGTTCCGACGAACGTTCCGCTGTGCGAATCTTCAAGGGTATGAAGATCTAATCCAATCTCTCTCATTGTTTGCATCTCCTAGATTAGATCTTGGCTTTCCCTCTGTTCGCTCCGTAGAAAATTTTGATTTACTATGCCGCGAAACCCTTCAACGCCTAGTATGACCCATGTGTTATCTTATTTTCTCATCGTAAAGCACAAACACTCATTCGAATGTGTGTTTCATGAAGGGGGGCATGTGTGTTTCATGAAGGGGGCGTGCTAGGCGTCCCCGGACGACGGGAAGCTCTCATCGTCCTGCTTCCGCGCACGTCACGTGTCCCTAAAATCGTCCCAAATCCCGCTTTTGCTGCAAAACACCTATTTTTGCTACAAATGTCTTCGCTTCTGCTTTCGAAGCAAAAAAAATGGTTCTTCCAGAAATAGAACGTTCCCCCGAGACCTCGCCGGAGACCATGTAACAAAAAAATGCTAATGTAGCAAAAACGACTTCGTCGGAGACATAGTCGGAAAAACTCGCCGGTGACTCTCGCCGAAGACCTTGTAGCAAAAGGTTGACACTGTTGTACCAAAACCAAAAGACGGTTGTAGCAACAAAGTTCTTCTAATGTAGCAAAAAACTAACTTTGTCGGAGACCTCACCGAAGACTTTTTTGGGCACCTCGTCGAAGACTTCATTGGGGATGTCGTAGCAAAAAAAAAGGAGAACGATTGTAGCAAAATATTTGTACTACTGTAGCAAATCCATTAGCCGTCCGTAACAACGACACCGACCGTCGGTAGCAAAAATCCGTCACCGTACAGGTACAACATCAGCCGTTACTAGCAGCCCCTCGTACCCCTTGCAGCAGCGCCGTTGGTCATCGGTAGCAACCACGACTACCGAGGAGGCCGGCATCTCCAACGGCAGTCGTCCTGCGGCTGTGGGCGCGGTGCAGATGGCATCGTGACCTCGGGCTTATCGTTGTCGGTGACTGTGCCTGCCTCATGCTTCTCCTTAAGTTCTGTAGGAGGGAGGAGATCTCGGGGCGTCATTGGAGACAACGCTGCTAGGGTAGGGAAGCAAGGCGACACGCAGGGGCAAGGTAACTCCTATCTAGACCCGCCGGCGAGAGTGGAGGGAGGAGGCGCAGCAACGTCGCCCGCCAGAGCCAGCACCACCGCCTCGTCGCTTGGACATCAAAGATGTGCCTCCATGATTACAAATCGAGCAGCCATGGAGACAATAATGGAGGGGGGGGGAGGGAGAAGGAGGGGAGGAGGTGACCGCCGCCACCGGAGTGGAGGGCGACATGATTTGGTTGCCGCCGGAGCTACAACGGCTCAAGACGGAAGGGGAGGGAGGTGGGACTCGATCGCATACATCGTACTGTTCCAGGGGCGAGAGGATAAGGTAGGGGAGACGAGGAAAGGAGACGCATCCATGGCGGGGTCCACCGGGACACGCGTCGCTGTATCGAGGCGGACGATGCGAGTCGTGGTATCCCCTTGGGGATGTACATCATTTTCCTTCATAAAGTTTGTCCACTCCATTTAACCAATTTCTAAATAAATTCTCGATATTTTGGTGTTAGGTTAGAAACCACATTGACTATACGCCATATAATATTTTGTACAAAAGGGCATCCAATGAACAAATATTGGATCATCTCATGTCTATCACAAAAATAACATTTCTAATTTGCTTGCTTGTTGCATTTAGCTAAATTGTCTTTTGTCACAAGCACTTTTCCATGCAGGAACCACATAAAATTCTAGTTTTCAATGGCACCTTTATTTTTCAAATATATTCACGTAAGAACCGTGTGTCCGTTTAGCTAAGTATATAGATTTTACCAAAAAACAAACCGATGACGTAAGATCCCACCTAAAATGATCCTTGTTATAAGACATTGGTATATGCATGAGTCAGTTTACGAAGTGCATCCATCTTGACTATTTCTTATCGGTTAGAGCTCTATGAAACACAATCTTTAGCGATGCATTAGTCGTTACTTGTGCAACTGAAACTTCTTTTCTTTACACAATATTGTATAACGATGGGTATTGGAAAACTAAATGTGTCTCTCCAACGATGGGTATTGAAACTTCTCCTTTGCTAAAGGTGTCTCGCCAAGAAATTTTGAAAGAAAATGTGCCTTGTTTCCTAGGTGATCTTGCCGGAATCAAATGCTAACGGCATATGGTTTGATCCGAATCTTGTTAATTCCCGAACAATAACAAGGGGGGATTTATATTCCTACTCCAATGCTGCAAAAAAATGTAGTTTCTCATACGTTGGAGTGACTCTATTATTTACCCAAGTGAACATTCTACCTGAGAGAACTATTTCTCTTAGGTTCAGACTTTCAATAACTGCATTAAAGATGAAAGGTTATCCTGCATTAAAGTTATCATTATTGTTCTGCTCTTATCTATGAATAATGTTGAAATATCCTCCAACCAACATGGGAAGCATTGACGTCTCATGTATACGAACCAAGTCCACCAAGAACTCTCGATACCTTGAGCTGCCTCATATACATGCGGTGACCCAACACACCACTACATGTTGTAGTGCATAAGTTATTGATATAACACTCACAAAACGCTGTTCCAAAAATATTACATCTCTCAGGGTGATACAATAGAAACATTATATGGACTTGAACGTTTGTGCTTATCAACGATCAAAGAAATCAACCAGTGATGGAAACAAAATTGAGTGTGTGACATTTTCAGGATCGATTTTGTGTCCATGGTTGATGGCAACAACTCTGTGTGTACCAACTCATTGGGACTCCCAAGTGCAGAGTGTTATAGCAAGTGTCTTTTTCTCATAAGGGTGACTCAAGGATTTATATCAAACTCTCGGAGAATTGGTAGATACTTCTCCTTTTTTCTTCAAACAACCTACAAAACAACCATAGAAGAAAAGGGTTACCTTATCTACTAGAAATACTGGAAGATGGGAACACCGACAGTGATGGCAGCACGACGGCCGGCGATGCGTACGAACATGGGTTTCGCGCCTGAGATCCAGTCGACCCTGGAGTGACCTCGCCACCTAGTGCCCTCGCCTCCAAAACGATAACAACATACCTCCTATATCAGCATGCCCTCTATCTACTCTCCTCGACAAGGCCAAGGTCTAAGTCACACGCTAATCCCGCATGCGTTAGCTCCACCATCATTCATGCTTACAAACATTCCTAGGCCAAAGTTAGCGACTTAGATTTTCGTTCAAACTACACTTTGGCGCCAATTTTTCCATCGGGGACCAGTAAACTTAAGGCAATGGTTGGAATTTATATCTAAGTGACTCCCTTGTTTTCTCCTGTATATGGCATTGGGACCATCCATTAGGGGTGCATTTGCTCATGTATATGGATGCACCTAATTATGGCTCCATCCGATGAGAATAAATTTTGACAAGATACTTATCATGATTTTCTAAAAATACTTACGACATGAAAATTGTGTCATCTTTGGGAACGCTTGTCATGAAGGGAATATGCCCTAGAGTCAAATATTATATGGCATATTTCATAAAGTTTATGATTAGGTTTTATATCATGCTATAACTATATTGATAGGAAAACATCAATACATGTGTGATAAGCAAACAAACGGTAGTTCCTGGTAAAACTCTAGTCACGGGTTCATTGGTCAATGGATGATCAAAGGTTTCTTGATCATGAAGGTGCCTCGGCCCCGTGACAATGAGGTCATTTTATTAGGGAATGTGATGGTGAACATACCCTATATATAGCATCGTATCACGATCATGTCACAAAGTTCAGGTTATGATGTCTAGGAAATATAGTGACTATATCCTTAGACCGTAAGACCATATCAAATCACTGTCATCTGAGGATGCTTTGATGGCACATAATGGTATTTAGTGAAATGGTGATCATAAAGGTGACATTGGGTATCCGGAGGAACAGGTTGAGGAGACTGCGTCAAGAGCGGGATTTGTCCATCCGCGTGACGGAAGATACTTTGGACCCACTCGGATAAGTTATATCCATAAGCTATGCAACATGTGACTAGGTCACAGGGATATCACTTATCGGATCGAGTAAAGAAGGTATTGTCGGTAACGAGGTTGAACACTGACATGGGGATGTCACTTGATCAAAACCTCAGATAATACAGTATCACAGAGACAATAGGAATAAGACATATTGTTTACGGTTCAACGACAAATATCGTTGAGTACACAGGTGGTCATTATGGACATTCAGGTCCTGGTGTTGATCATTGGTCATAGAGGAGTCTTGGCCATGTATGTAGTATTCTCGTTGGCGAAGTTTGGAGATTGTTAATGGCTAGTTTGAATCACTAAAGAAATGAGTAGAGAGAGACCAGAAAAGTTTTGGAAGATCCGAAGGTGTTCGGAGAAAGAATAAGGAAAAGGACCAAAAAAGGGTTTTCAGATAAATGGGTTGTTGAATTTGTTTATTTATGAATTAATATATTGTAAAAACATATTTAAATAAAAATTTATGAAAGACGTCCTAAAAGTTAGGCAAAATCCTGGAGGGATTATACCTAAAAAATAAACGGACAGAAAAAAATAGACAAATGAGCTGTTTTTTAAACAGCCCACGCGGGCAGGGGATAGTCTGTGCCGCGCGTGGGCGGATGGTAATGCGTGCCATGCACTGCGCTGCAACCGTTGCTAGCGGGACGCGCCAGACTGGCCCACCCGGGCGTCGCCACCGGTAGCTGTCGCGCGGGGCCAGCACCGCGCGCGCGGGCCGCACCAGGCCGACCCACCCGGGCTAGGCGCTGGCTGCTGCCACCGTGGGCTGTCGCATAGGAGGCCCAACCGGGGTCCAAGCGCTCACCGCCTCCACCTTCTAGGCCACACGCGCGTCGGCCCACCCGGCCGGTGGCTGTTATGCCTCCTTTTTCCTTTGTTTTATTAGTCCCACATTGGGACCTAAAGGTGGAGGGAACTCCTCCCTCCGCCTATATAAATAGGTGCCCATGAGAGGATTAACACACACCAATTTCCACTTGAAAATTAATAAAAATCCTATGTTGCATCTCTCCTCTCTCTCTATTTCTCTCTCTCTCTTGCGACCATGGACCCCTTGTCTAGGCTATGCAAGCAAGGATTTCTTCACCGCGAAGCATCGTCTCTCTGCGGGATTCGGAGCCGGGAAATCTACTTCTGCAATCTTGGCTAGATCGGGGAGAAGCGGGGGTCGTCGTCAAGCATCGTATGTGTGTGACTGATGGCTGTGAAATATAGCCATCCACGTCCGCATTTAAACTAGATATTATTCATATATTTGATGAAATGTCTCTCTAAAACCTGTCACTAATGCCTAATGATCAAAGGGGTATGCAATCCTTTCTTGCTATTTTTCCCTGTGCAGATAATGATGTATGGTTATGGGAATCACTACATAAATGCCAAATATACGAGATTTCTAACACATCAAAGAAAACAGGAGCCGTGAAGTTAATAATGAAGCTTTAACGACCAACTATACAGCGGGAATTTTATTTCGGCAGTATAGTTGGCATCGACTTCATTAGGTCAAACATAACAATTTTTGTGAAGGGGCCCCTATATAAAGAGGCTTTGGGCAATGGGAAACAGCGCTTCTTTTCGACCTCAACTCTCCCTGCCACCAGAAGCCGCCATGCTGGAGGAATAGATCTAGATCTAAACCTCTAAACCCTTTTCCACCACCATAGCCATCTTCCACCACTTGTAATAGTAGATCTCTTCTCCAATTGGCGAAATTGTAAGACTATTTGCTATCAACATTATGATCTATATTACAATGTTTATGATTGTCGATTTCATCTATGTGTGAGTAATTCTCCTTGGGCTAAGGGCTTCGGCCTAGCCATGTAGCTTTTTGTGCATGTTATTTATCATAGATGGAATCATGTATTAGTTTGTATGACATGATGATTGTAGTACCCTCTCTTGCCTCAATCTAAGGATTTGTCAGATACCCAAGACCCCGAGGATCGATCCAGGTAAAGGGAGTGTGAGTAATGATTAATCTGCAAGATAGGAACCCTAGTGACAGAAAGGGTAGTACGACTATATGTGAGGAATTTACTTGGGATTAACGGTGACATCACGATGCATATCATTAGTTCTCTTTCTTCTATGGATGAGACTAGTAGGTTATTTCTATAAGCAGTTGCGGAGGCGATAACAATTACGGATGCACTACCCACATATAATTATCTTGTTCTAACAATTACATGCATACTTTATTATTATCTATTATTCTCATCAGATGTTTTGCACAACTACTGGTGAAAACCGAAGACCCTAGTCCCTCTCTCTCCATCGTTAACAACAACAAAAAGATCGTAAATCCTTGGTCTGGTGAAAACACAATAGGAATTCTATAACCCTCGAAGGTTCATTTAAGTAATCTCACTTTGATTTCTGCTTTCCGAGGATTCGATAAACCTAGGTCTACTAAGTTAAAAAAGAGCTATACTATATCCGTAATCCGGATCGAAGGTATCAACCCTTTTTCTGGCGCCGTTGCCGGGGAAGCAATAGCTACTCTGGTGAGGTTAGTAGGAACCTTGCTAGTTTTAAATTCTCGTTTTTATTTTTGTTAGTTTTCTTTCAGTCTTTATTTGAAAAACCAAAAAAATAGTTAGTCTTTTAATTCTTGTTTTATCATCATTAGTACTTGTTTAAGACAAAAACATAGGAAGTATGGCTAAAAATAAGCTTGGGGAGTTTGCAACTCCTAACAATGTTTATTTGCGTACTCCTATTACTCAGTCAGCATTTGATGCTGAAGTTTATGAAATTAAGCCCCACTATTTAAGTTTGGTTCAACAGAATCAATTTGGAGGCTCTGCTGTAGAAGATGCAGGTATGCACTGAAATACTTTCACTAAAATATGTGATATGATGCGTATTAAAGATGTTGACCCCGACGCGATCAAGTTGTGCTTATTTCCTTTCTCTCTTAGAGGAAGAGCAAAAGAATGGTTGCTATCTTTGCCTAGAAATACTATTGCATCATGGGTGGAATGTAATTCTTTATTTATGACTAAATTCTTTCCGCCTGCAAATACTATGCAACTCAAATCAAATATTACTGGTTTTTAGACAGGAAGAGCGTGAGCCACTAGCGCTTGCATGGGAGAGAAGGAAAGAATGCATGAGAAACTGTCCCAGGCATGGGATGGAAGATTGGTTAATTCTCCATTTATTTTATAATGCTCTTAACCCTGTGTCTAAGTCTATGCTAGATACTGCAGCTGGAGGAACATTTATGGGTAAGCAAATTACCGAAGCAAAGCAGCTGCTAGACAATATGCAAGACAACCATGCCCAATGGCATGTGGAAAGACCAAACACAAAGAAGGTGAACTCCGTCACACCTCAAGAAAATGAAGAACACAACGCTAAGTTGGATGAGCTTATATTAGCCGTTAAAGGTAAGGAAACCCGGGTAAGAGCTACTTCCGAACCAACTATTGAATAAATAGACTTCATAGCTCGTAATGATTATAACCCTGCTTAGAAAAAGAATTATAGTCCAAATTTTTATAAACATTATTCTAGTTCTGCAGGTAACTCTAATAATAATATGGCATCAAGTAATACTACTCTCCAAGAAACTCTTAAATCTTTTATGTACTCACAAAATGAGCAAAACAATATTCTAGTCAAAATTACAGAGAATCTTGATGCTATGCTTGGTAAATTATCTAACCAAGCTGTTAGTTTGAGAAATGATGTGCAGGCCCTCCAAGAAAGAACAAGGATTTTTGAGGCATAGCTAGGTAAGATAACAGAGAGTCAAACTCTCATTCTAGCTAAATTTGCAGGTAAAGCTGAGCCCAATCCAGTTGAAGACCTCAAGATGATAAGGATTCAAAGGGAGGATCCCGAAGAACTTGATTACAACAATGCTTATTCACCGAACTAGACAGTTGAAGATCTTGTAAAAAGGATCAATGTTAATATTCTGGTAAGTGAAGGAAATAAGGAAGCCATGTATCAACACTTTGTTAATTAGGTAGAAATAAAGGTACGTGATCTTGAGAAAGAATATAAGAAAATTGCTAAAAAAAAATCCTATTAAGCTAGATGATATATTTGAGCCTACTATTAAGATTAAAATTAGGACTAATGAAATAGCTACACTCTATGATCTAGGTGCAAGTGTTTCAACAATTCCAAAGAGGCTTTTTAACAAGTTAAATCTTGGCTCTTTTGAAATTACCGAACTAAAATTACATCTAGCAGATTCTACTTACAAACAAGCAGTAGGCATTAAAGAAAATACCTTAGCATACATTAAAAGTTGTCTTGCTCTTATTAATTTTGTTATTGTTGACATGCCTGAAGATGCTACTGCCCCTATTATACTAGGCCGTCCTTTCTTAAGAACTATGAAGTCTTTAATCAATTTGCATGAAGGGAACATGAAGCTCCAATTTCCTTTTCGGGATCCTTTTGTTATTCATTTCCCCAGGAAAAAGAAAGTCAGGCAAGATGATAAGGAGGCCATCACTTTGAAGGCCAGCTATTTTGGAGTGGGTGTTCCACTCATATGGCCTAAATGAACAACATCAAGGTCAAGCTATTGACCATAAAAGAGCGCTGCATGAGAGGCAATCCATGTGAAATAAACGTTTGAGTAAAGTTTTTTAGTTTTATTTTAAGTTTTATATAGAATTAAGAGTGCTAGAAAACTCCAGTGGGAAGGAGATATTTAGCGGTACTAAAAATTCTTGTTTTATACAGGCCAAAGTTGGTCAACAATTTAGTCTGTAATTTTTTCGTCAAAACAATGTGTTTCTCTAAGTTTTAGTCTAAAAAGTAATTCTTGAAGAAATAGAATTTTTTTGATGTGTACCGAAGCTTTAACGACCAACTATACGGCGGGAATAAAAATTCTTGTTGTATAGTTCTGGCCGTATAGTTATTTGAGGCATCGACAATTTTTTATCCCAGGATACAGAAGGTTTGACGACCAACTATACGGAGGGAACAAAAGTTCCGGCCGTATATTTACATCCGTCAAGAAATAAACCCTAGAAACCCTAAAATTTTACCGTCAGACCAACTATACGACGGGAACAAAGTGTTCCGACCGTATAGTTTGATCTGACCACTTAAACGTACGAGGAGGTACCCAAAACATCAATCCTTTTTCTCTCTTCTCTCTTCTACCTCCAAACTCTCTCAAAACCTCAAGGGATCTTCACCCCTACTCAATTTCGTTCGAATTCCTCACACACAAGTGATCTACGGTATGTTTCTACTCTGATCCTTCAATTAATTTTCGCAACTTCATCTCTAATCTATTGTCATTATCAATCTAGGGTGAGACTTATTTTGAACTAGTTGCCATGATTATCTTGCCTAGATTATTATGTTGAGGAGATTCTTTGGTGTGCTATAATGAGAATTATGCTATGACTATTACTGTTGGATCAAAAAGTTTTATATTTGTTTTTTATTATTTTTAGAAGATGAACACAAGGAGCCAGACACATGCTCTTGCCGCCGCTAGTTCTTTCCGAGCTGCAGCTCAGGAACGCATGGGGATTCGATTCAAAAACGAGTCTCACTTTGAACACTTCGACAGGCGATGGTGCTGATTAGCACTTCGTTGGAAACCCCAAGAGCAAGGTCTGAAGCAGCAAGTCTTCCCTCAGTAGAGACCGAGGTTATCGAACCAGAAGGAGGAAAGAAATGTCACACATGTGTTGCTAGCAACGCGAAGACCTGCACAACACAAACTCAAGACTTTGCCCCAACGAATCAGTGAGGTTGTCAAACTCACCGGTTTGCTGTAACAAAGGATTAAACATATGGTGTAGAAGGCAATGGCTTGCAACAAGTAAACAAGTAACAGTGGAAGATGTATCAATGGTAAAGATTGGACCGGGGTCCATAGTTCACTAGAGGTGCTCTCCTTAGATAAACAACATGGCATGAAGGGTAAACAAATTACAGCAGGGAAATTGACAGGAACTGAGCAAGGAATAGCAATGCAATTACTAGTCAGAAAGATCCTATAAGATTCGATTGGGCAATACAACAATATACATAGACCGCCATCCAACTGCATCTATGACTAGAAGTCCACCTTTAGGTTATCATCCGAACCCCCTCCAGTATTAAGTAGCAAGCAACAGACAACTACTTTAAGCAAAGTGTGTAAGGTAAACAGTCCACATGTTCCATGAACAAGAGACCGTTGTTTTCTCCCTAGTGTCAACAACACATCTACAACCGAAGAGATTTCTGTCACTTCCCTTGGAAACTAGAGGCATGAACCCACTATCGAGCATAAATACCCCCTCTTGGAGTCACTAGCAACTACTTGGCCAAGATAGCTACTAACAACGGAGAGCATGCAAGATCACAAACAACACAGACATGATAGAATCATAAAGACAAAACCATTAATCAAACCAACATAATAATCTCAATATCCATCGGATCCCCGCAAAAACAACATGCATGATTACAAATAGATTAGATCTTGATCATGAACGGAGCTCACAAGATCTATACATGAAAGCACAAAGGAGGAGATACAACCATCTAGCTACTACATGGACCCATAGTCCAAGGTGGAACTACTCACGCATCATACCGGAGAGAAGGCCTCCGGGATGATCTCCCCTCCGGCAGGGTGCCGGGAAGAACTTCAGATCCCCCCGATCCAGGGACGATGGTGGTGGCGGCTACAGATGGTTTCATGGACTTTTGATCTGGTGCTCAGGGTTTCTGCATCGGGGGCTTATTATAGGCGAAGGGGGAGATCGAGGAGGCGACCAGGGGTGACAAACCCTATCCAGGCGCGGGGCTAGGCCCGCCCGCTCCTGGGGTGGGTCTGGCCCCCCTGGCTAGCCCCTCCGGCTCCCTTCTGGACTTCTTGTTCCCCACGGAAAGTAATTGACTTTGACGTTTGTCCCGTCTAATTCCGAGAATATTTCTTTAATAACTTTTCTGAAACCAAAAATAGCAGAAAACAGGCATCTGGCACTATTGCAACTTGTTAATCGGTTAGTACCAGAAAACATGTAATAAGCACCTCAAGGTGTGGACAAGTAAAGCAAATTAGATACTAAACAAGCATGGAGCATCAAAAATTATAGATATGTTTCCAACGTATCAACATGATCAAAAACCAAGAAGTCAAGGCAACTAATGGCTCAAATGATGTAGAGCTCGTTGGGGAACCCCAAGTGGAAGGTATGATGAGCACAGCAGCAAGTTTCCCTGAGTTATGAAACCAAGGTTATCAAACCAGTAGGAGAAAGAACCAGCTCCCAAGGTGTTGGTAGCAACTTGGAACCTGCACAACACAACCACAATACTTCGCCCCAACTTATACTGAGGTTGTCAATCTCACCGGTTTGCGAAAAACAAAGGATTAAACATATAGTGTGGAAGAAAGTAGTTGCTTTGTAGGAATTGTAGAAAGTAAACAGTAGACAGTAGATTGAATATTAGTGGGAAGAATGGACCGGGGTCCACAGTTCACTAGAGGTGTTTCTCCATAAGATAAATAGCATGTTGGGTGAATAAATTACAGTTGGGCAATTGACAGGATAGAGAATGCATAACAATGCATGTACAAGTCATGATGATTTCTACGATATTCGTTTGGGCATTACAATATGATACATAGACTGTAATCCAACTAAATCTATGACTAATAATCCACCTTCAGGTTATCATCCGAACCCCTTCCAGTATTAAGTTGCAAGCAACAGATAATTGCATTAAGAAAAGTGTGTAAAGTAAACAATACAATTGCCCTTGGACAAAGGATTGTTGTTTTCTCCCTAGTAGCAATAGCACATCTACAACCTTAGAAGTTTTTGTCACTCTCCCAGATTACTAGAGGCATGAACCTACTATCGAGCATAAATACTCCCTCTTGGAGTCACAATCAAGTACTTGGCCAGAGTAGCTACTAGCAACGGAGAGCATGCAAGATCACAAACAACATAGACATGATAGAATCAATAATAAATCTTGACGTAGTACTCAATATCCATCGGATCCCAACAAACACAACATGTAGGATTACAAAAAAGATGATATTGATCATGATAGGCAGCTCACAAGATCTAAACATGATAGCACAAAGAAGGAGAAACGACCATCTAGCTATTTCTATGGACCCAAAGTCCAAGGATGAACTACCCACGCATCACTCCGGAGGCTGGCATGGTGATGAAGAAGGCCTCCAGGGTGATCTCCCCTCTCCGTCAGGGTGCCGGGAAGATCTTTGGATCCCTCCCAATCTAGGGATGATGGTGGCGGTGGCTATGGACTTTTTCATGGATTTCTGATGGGTCCTTAGGGTTTCTGCCTCAGGGGTTTATATAGGCGAAAGGGCAAGGTTGGTTGAGGTCCAGGGGTCCACACCATGTCCTGGCGTGGCCTAGGGTTGACCCGCGCCTAGGGGTGGTGCGACCGCCCTGTGGCGCCTCTTCGCCCCCTTCTGGACTCCGTCTTCGTTATGGTAAAATATTGACTTTGGCTTTTGTTCCGTCCAGTTCCGAGAATATTTTTTTACTAGCTTTTCTAAAACCAAAAACAACAGAAAATAGGTAACTAGGACTGTGGCATCTTGTTAATAGGTTAGTTCCAGAAAATGTATAAAAATTCCTCAAAGCATAGACAAAACATAAGATAGTTGGTACAAAACAAGCATGGAGCATAAAAAATTATAGATACGTTTACGACGTATCAAGCATCCCCAAGCTTAACTCCTGCTCGTCCTCGAGTAGTTAAGTTATAAAAAGAATAATTTTTTAGGTGACATGCACCATCACAATCTTGATCAAGATATTTGTAAAGCATTGATAGCTGGGATCAAAGTACTGTAACATAAGCATGAAAGATATATTTCTAAAAATAAGACATATCAACTATGTTGCAACATGAAAGGTACACAAACAAAGTTCATGAATAACAATGCATTGAAAGACATTTGTTTGTTTCACATATAGAAAACACAGCAAGAGTGGTAATCATCTTGTCCTTTATGGAATAGCAAAACATAAATGCATAGGACACCTTCAAAGTTCATAAGGGTGACTAGATACAAATAATTTAAGAACAAGCAATACCATAATTATGAATCAATCAACAAGTTTTGGGACAATTCACATTGAACTAAGAATGACAATTATGCTGTCTTAATTGGTGCATAAAGGTAGAAGATGGAGACTCAACAAAAAGTAAAAAAGAAAGGCCCTTCACAAAAGGAAGCAGGGATTTCAAGTTTCATAAAGAGCTTCCAAAAATTATGGTACGTACTAGCTTTGAGCTCTCATTGCCCCTATCATAAGAATCTTGAAGTGATTAAGGTTAAAGTGACACAAAATGAGTATATGCTTGACAAATCACAAGTTGAAAATCTCACGCCCCTTGCGTACGAGTACCGAACCTCATGCTACTCAACTTTGGTCACAAGCAAGTTCTTGTCATTGTAAATATATGTGTATCATAGAGAACCGCCAACGAGGTACCCCTTGCCCCATGACACGGGAGCTATCCCATATCAAAATGACAAGGCAATTGACAATTATCATCTCAGTGATCTTTTTATTTGCTATTTGCATAGGTTTTTATTGAGGATGCTTCACAGAATGCTCATTATGGTTATGCTGCAAGTTTCCACCATGATTAGGCATGGCTTAGGCTATCCGCCCAGGCGTTTCTCTAACACATATACAAACTCCATGAGATTACAAGCTCACCTTTTATTTCACACCGCCAGGATCCATAAACAAAAGAACATGATATCAACTGAATAGAATAAGTGCAATGTCGAAAGCGTTCCCCATGATAACATGGTTCTGCTAACTCCCAACTTATAATTTGCAAGCATATAACCAACATAGATGGGCACAATGGTTCAATTTTAATAACTGCAAGAAAATAAACTGTGTCATCAAGTTCGTGAGAGCTTTAATCACTAATTTTCACATAACAAAAGTTTAATTTGGAAGATAGATAAAAACATGAATATACTTGGAATGGTGTAACACACCATGCATAGGAATTTATAGTGGACACTTTGGAATAACTTGGTTTCTTGGGAGTTGGATGCACGACTAGAGCTCATACTCAGTACAGGTGGAGGCTAGCAAAAGACTGGGAGCGACCAACTAAGAGAGCAATAATTGCCATAATCATGCAAAGTGATAAAACATTATTAATCAAAGCATAAAGTGATATAACAAGTCAAAAAATAAATGATCATAGAGGCTAAGGTGACTGGTTTATAGTCATAACATCGTATAAACATGTGCGAAGTCAACCCAAATAAAGCATCAAAAGAGAATACCACAATATTATGCTTTTGTATGCTAAAACAATGCATGATTCTTTCAAGGCACATTAAGCGATCTCAATTGTTTGAAACAAGTCATGCTACACAATAATCACTAATCATATGGTCAAAGTAACATCTAACATGACATGATAAAGTCTAAGTCACATTCAAAAGAAGCTTCTTTTTGTACCACTATAAGCATGTAACATTCTACTCCTTTCCAACACCAATAGACTTATTTTAAACAACTCACAAATATAATAATCAATAAAGATCATAGAGCTTGTCTCACCTAACTAAAAATAAGAAATAAAAAGTTCTAAGCAAAAAGCATAAGAAAACTAAAACTAAACGCAGTGCTAGCAAAAGAGAACACTCACGGAACAATAAGAGTGAAAACTAGAGTGTTCTAGGAAATGAAGAACTAGGTATAACTTCTCCAAAATAGGTGTGTTGGGGTCCGACCTACTTATTACAGCAAACAAAGAAAAATAAAACTGAAAAAAAAACAAAGACGCTCCAAGAACAACACAATAATGCATGAAGCAATAAAAATAAAGTATCATGAAAGAGAACCTAAGATTTTTATTGATGAAGAAGGGGATGCCTTGGGCATCCCCAAGGTTTGAAGTTTGTACCTCTTGAATATTTCTTGGGGTGACACGGGTGGCATCCCCAAGCTTGAGATTTTGTCCATACTTCATCCCATCACATCATTCTCTCCCTACACTTGAAAATTTCATTCATACAAAACTTCACACAATATTTATTAGCAACATTAGTGTATTCAAGATAATAAACCTTTGGGTTTAGTTTCAACTCAAGTAAAACTTCCATTAAAACATAAGCTACTGTAGAAACTCCTTTTAAAATCTCAAGTGATCAAATAGAACTCAAAAAGAAACCGATTAAGAGGCAAATGCACATAATGGCACAAATCTATCAAAACAGACTAGCAGGTAAAAACCGATTTTTTCGAAAATCATATGTTGCTCAAATCGAAAAGTGCAAAACTAAAGGAAGTTGGGTATATAATAGGGGCATGCACACAAACAATTTCAGCTCAATCCGACATACTAGCTTGTTTCACGAATTTTTACAATGAGGCACAGAAATCTGTTTCAAGATAGAAACTTCCCCATATCTTACTTCCCTCTCATTAGAGGTTGTTCCTGGCACAAAAACCAAACAAAAAGGATAAGTAGAGGTTATTATAGAGGCAATAATTTCCAAGACTCAACAAAAACAAAACATACTGAAATAAAAAACTGGGTTATCTCCCAAGAGTGTTTTTCTTTAACGCCTTTCATCTAGGCAGAGAAAGCAAGAATCAAGTGTTTTCAAATGAAGAAGCATTAAGATCAATACCATAATATCTTCAACAAGGCAAGGTATATTATCCAAATAAGTTCTATAGGATCCTCTCTCAATACTCTTGGGTTCACTATTTTCATCAAACGGATTTTCAGGAACAATCCAATCAAAATTCTTTTCCAGGGCTTCAGGCACTCCTACAAGTTTAAAAGGTATTGGTATTTTAATCTCCTCCAAATTCTTGGGTTTGGTTTTGTCCAACTTTTATAGTGTACCAATAATATCTACACATGATCCTAGCATATTAAAATGATCAAAGACCTTTCTAGCTTCAATAGCAACATCATTAAATTCTTTAAGCAAAGTTTCCAGGATAAAATCTCTCTTTTTTGTATCCTTAATATCACTAAGTTTAAGAAACATTATCTGCATTATGGGGTTGAGGTTAACAAACCTAGCCTCCAACATATGAAATAAATAAGCTGCAGCAGTTTCATAATTTGGAACATGTTCTGCTAAGGATCTATCCTTAATATCGTTATGCTTACTAACATGATTAAAGAATTCTTCAATATTATCTTTCCCAATTATAGAGCCCCTACCTATTGAAAGGTCTTTCAGGGTGAATTTAGGGATCAACATATTGAGCTAAGAAACAACTAAAGAAAGAACTATTTTTTTGTGTTTTTGATAAAAATAAACAAACAAGACAACTTTTTTTGTGTTTTTTGATAAAAAGAAAAGAAACAAACAAAACAAAGCAAAATAAAATAAACTAAGCAAAACAAAAACAAAGTAAAGAGATTGGTTGTGTGAGACTCCCCTTGCAGAAGATGTCCTGTATCTCCCCGACAACGGCGCCAAAAAATTGCTTGATGGCTCAAATGATATAGAGCTCGTTGGGGAATCCCAAGTGGAAGGTATGATGAGCACAGCAGCAAGTTTCCCTCAGTTATGAAACCAAGGTTACCAAACCAGTAGGAGAAAGAACCAACTCCCAAGGTGTTGCTAGCAACTTGGAACCTGCACAGCACAACCACAATACTTTGCCCCAACTTACAGTGAGGTTGTCAATCTCACCGGTTTGCTGAAAACAAAGGATTAAACATATAGTGTGGAAGAAAGTAGTTGCTTTGTAGGAATTGCAGAAAGTAAACAGTAGGAAGTAGATTGAATATTAGTGGGAAGAATGGACCGGGGTCCATAGTTCACTAGAGGTGTTTCTCCATAAGATAAATAGCATGTTGGGTGAACAAATTACAGTTGGGTAATTGACATGATAGAGAATGCATAACAATGCATGTACAAGTCATGATGATTTCTATGAGATTTTTTTGGGCATTACAACATAATACATAGACTGTATCCAACTGCATCTATGACTAATAATCCACCTTCAGGTTATCATCCGAACCCTTCTAGTATTAAGTTGCAAGCAACAGATAATTGCATTAAGAAAGGGTGTAAAGTAAACAATACAATTTCCCTTGGACAAAGGATTGTTTTCTCCCTAGTAGCAACAACACATCTACAACCTTAGAAGTTTCTGTCACTCTTCCAGATTACTAGAGGCATGAACCTACTATCGAGCATAAATACTCCCTCTTGGAGTCACAAGCAAGTGCTTGGCCAGAGTAGCTACTAGAAATGGAGAGCATGCAAGATCACAAACAATATACACATGATAGAATCAATAATGAATCTTGACGTAGTACTCAATATCAATCGGATCCCAACAAACACAACATGTAGGATTACAAAAATATGATCTTGATCATGATAGGCAGCTCACAAGATCTAAACATGATAGCACAAAGAAGGAGAAACAACCATCTAGCTACTGCTATGGACCCATAGTCCAAGGATGAACTACTCATGCATCACTCCGGAGGATGGCATGGTGATGAAGAAGGCCTCTAGGGTGATCTCCCCTCTCCGGCAGGGTGCCGGGAAGAGCTTCGGATCCCTCTCAATCTAGGGATGATGGTGGCACCGGCTACGGACTTTTTCATGGATTTCTGAAAGGGTCCTTAGGGTTTCTGCCTCGGGGGGTTTATATAGGCGAAAGGGCAAGGTCGGTTGAGGGCCAGGGGGCCCACACCATGCCCTGGCGTGTCCCAGGGTGGACCCGCTCCTAGGGGTGGTGCGGCTTCCATGTGGCGCCTCTTCGCCCCCCCTCTGGACTCCGTCTTTGTTACGTTAAAATATTGACTTTGGCTTTTGTTTCGTCCAATTCCGAGAATATTTCTTTACTAGCTTTTCTGAAACCAAAAACAGCAGAAAACAGTGAGCTGGCACTGTGGCATCTTGTTAATAGGTTAGTTACAGAAAATGTATAAAAATGCCTCAAAATGTATAAAACATAAGATAGTTGGTACAAAACAAGCATGAAGCATAAAAAATTATAGATACGTTTACGACGTATCAGCAACCAAGTGGGCTTTCCCCGTCACATTGAACCAACTCGATATTTCTGATGACTTTAATTTACTTTGCAATAGAGTTGGCCTGCAAAAATTTGTATTTCATGATGTACCAACCTATCACCGGTTAACCATTGAATTTCTTGGTTCTTTGAAAACCACCGTTAAAGCATGGCATGGGGAGGATAGAATTTCTTTCCGACTCATGAACAATAATTATTCTTTATAGCTTGATGAATGGTGCAATTGTTTTGGTTTTCATCCACGTTTCTCACGGTACGTTAACCGCGCTCGGTATTTAAAGGAATGAATACTGTATACCCTCCCGTTACTGCATTACTAGTAGATAGATCTTGGGCTTCCGGGGTTTGCCGCATAGTAATTTTTTTGATTTTCTGCACTGAACCCCAATAGTGGTATCAGAGTCGATCTATGTGTAGTAATGATAGTACGGGTAGAACACACGAGTTGTGACGTGTAGGTATCGACATTATGATTGTTACTCTCCCATGTGTACTTGTTTATATCATGGTATTGATTGATGAAGCGGCCCGGACCAACCTTACGCGTACTCTTACGCGAGACTGTTTCCACGCTCAACATATGGCTTGTTCCGTATAAGTGTATAGTGGATGTATGTCTCTGTTTCAATAGTTAATAAAGCATTTACAAAGGAGGGCCCCGAGAGGGTGTTAGTAGATACAATCATTTAATTGGAATTGTGGTTGAAGTTTGTAGGTAAGAAACGGTTTTTATGTGAAAGCCCATATAGCCACGTAAAACTTGTAAAAGATAAAGTAGAGGCATCTAACTTTGTTTTGCAAGGGAGAATTGTGATGTGATATGGTCATAGTCAAGGTAAAGTAGTTTATTTTATGTTGCTAAGTAGTAGTAACGGTCATCATCGTGATGGTGGACTATGAAGTGGAAGGCACTAGGGCCATGGCACAAGACTCGGAGGCATCGGTACCCAGGCACTGAACCCTAGAGCGCCGTTCTCCTGGCACCAGATCCGAGGCGCCAAGATGGATATCACAACGCGAAGACCATATTGCATCGCACTTACATTTTACTGATTGTTGTGTGTATCTTATTATGTGTTTAGTATTAGATACTCGACGGTAGCATTAATAAGATGATCCCTAAACAAATGAATTTCAATGATAGTGTTCCCCTTGTGTGTGCATAACCAAGAAAGTTTTTCGGTATGAGGCAGGCCATGACGATCGGGTGTCAGACATACCTACATTCACATACAGTAGGTGTAAGAAATGTTACACTGCAATACACACAAGTTAGAGTTGGCGAGCCTAGCATGTGCAGACATGGCCTCGGAACATAGATGATCGAAAGATCAAGCACGAGTCACATGAATGATGTGATCGACGTATAGCGTCCACCTTTGCAACTATACTGCCGATCGTGACGATCGGGTGTGATGTAGTGAATAAGGATCATGTAATCACTAAGACATTAGTTAGGGATAATATTTTTCATGGAGTTATTTGAACTCATAATTTCATAAACTTAGTCTAAAACCTTTGCAAACTTTAAATGTAGAAAAATGGTTCGCCGTGAGGCCGATTTTGACATCACCGAGTGGTTAGCCGCTGAGAAACTCAAGTTAGATGGATCCAACCTCCTGGATTGGTTGACATGTCTCAATGACCTACTCATCAAGAACAATGTGGTCTTGTACATTCGCATCATGACGGAGATGGATGAGCCAGAAATAGAAGAACAAGAAACCTCATAGATGCGGGAAGAGCGCATCTTTCGTCGGGAGAGATCTCCATCCATACAAGAGTTAATGTGTAAAGGCATGGTGGATGAACTGCATGATCTCGTAGGTGATCTTGAACCAAATGTGATGATAGAACACCTGCGGACGGAGTTCATATCCCTATGCGCATGTGGAAGTACGAGCTTGTCGAGAACTTCATATCCATAAAGATGAAGGAAAACACTTGTCTGAATAGTCACTTGGACCGCATACTTGATGCGCCCATGAGTCTGGTTCACTTGGTGGACTATTGGATGATGGAATCCTTTGCAATAGGAGTATTTCTTAGGTCTTCCTCCCAGGTTAAAACGATACATTCGGACCTGCATCACAAGCGGTGATACAGAATGGATGGATTTCTATGATTTCACAGAATGTTTGAGAAATGTTAAGGTGGAATAAATGGCTGGAGAAGTCGTCGATGACGAAGACATACACGATATACAAAGTTTATAAATATTATAATCTTGCAAACATTTGTTGCAGTGTTGAAGTATATGATACTTATTCTGTTTTATGAATACAGGTCGTTCTGCATGAGAGTTGGTTGCAAGAGAGGAGGCAACGTTGCGTGTTGATGGCAAACATGGTGATGATGGACGACAACACTTTCCCTCTAGATTTATTATATAGTTTATAGTTTTTGAATAATTATTGTAATCGATGCAATATGAACCTTTTATATTGTGTCTTACATTTCGTGAGACTGTTATTCATACAAGTTTTTAACAAGTTAGTTGTTCTGATTTTACGAATGATTTCTATTTATGTTCATATGTTATTTTTGATTATGTTTTAATTATTCGAATTAAAAGAAACTAATTGATAATACATGAACATTTGTAAAATTCCCTAGTCGGCATAATGTGGGAAAGACATCTCGAAACAAGCCAAATATTCCATAGTGGCGTTCGTAATAAACCATCGATTGTAAGTATTAAACACTCACCTAGAACAAAGTAAACCGTCTAGAATTCGTGGAAGCTTTTGGCTTTATGTGATAAAACCAAAGTATTAATGAATAAGTCCTTGGAAAATTGTAAGACAAATTTCATGACAAGAACCAAAGAAGGCAAAGCTAGTATTGCTAAAAGGTTGGTGCATTCTCGAGAAAATGCATTTCTCGACAATGGAGTTAATGAAATAAAAGTAAGAGCATGATGAAGTTCAGTGACCATGCATCAGAATGATTGAGAAGCATAAATGTAAAGATGTTCCAGGACGCGACTCTTCATGTTATAATGAAAAAGGAGTCAATGATTTGACCATTGTAGTTTTCAATTATGCTTTTACATAAAGTAGTAGGATTCACTAATACCCCATGCACATGGTGTAAAGATATATGTGAATTGATTGTCACGTTACTAGAACGAGACATACCTACGAACTACGAGGAATGTGATGGTAAACTAAGGTTACAAGAAATCCTAAAATTAAAACTTCACTTGAGATTAGAAAGTAAAATTGTTACTGAATCTCGACAAGCAAAGGAGTTACTTGATATTTCTAAAGGACCGCAAGGTTATAAGAAATAAGTGGGAGTCTTAAAGGTCAAAGGATAATTCGTCAAGAAAGGTCTTAAGCAAATTCAAATGAATTTGATTCATAGTGATGAACGTTTGGTGGATTGAGAATCTTGTAAAATAAAGTCTCGAATTGATAATTGATCAAGAGATTTCGAATTGTTCTAAATGTCGATAAAGTATATGCAATATGCATAAATCTGAGTGGGAGTTGGGAGTCTTCCTAGATTAATATGTGGATGACAAGAAGTATTGTTAAGTTAAACTCACATATGTAGTTGACATATTTTTGAGTGGGAGCTTAACATGATTCATTTGTGTATGACACATTATGAATAAAGACCAAAATCCAATAAATAAATGATGATTTATGGGAACATACGACATTGAAATCTAGGAGATTGAGATATGTTCCATAGGATTATGTTGGAATGAATTCGTAAAAGATTCTAAAAGGTCCATGATATGAATTTATTTAGGAAGAGTCCTGAATAATTCAAAGGGGTTTAGGAAAGGTCATTAAGTATGAAAGTCCATGATTTAAAGAATAGGATGTTCGGACATCTACTATATTGTGACATAGGATTATGAATAGAAATCATGACAAACACTCAACATAATTTGATCCATGTTCTTATTTGAAAGAACAAGTTCCAAAAATGATTAGTGAATCATTGAACGGTGAGTTAGGATTGTCCACAATATCTGGAGAGATCTGTAGACATGTTTCCGGACCTATAAAGAGAACATACTTATAAGTATAAAGTGTTATACTATAAAGGATATATGTTGAATTTAAGAAGATCGAAAATCTCTAAATTGATGGTTACCTCAGGAACAGTTGAAGCATGGTGCCTGGAACATTCAAAAGTTGCATATGATGCATTTTTGAATTGGAAATCTACATTTAGTAACAAAGTATGTGAATACTATCATATGTTGTATAAATTTTGAAGCTTTGAGAAGAAAATTTCTCACAAAGTGTTTTACAAATACTTTTTTTTGACATATGTTTTACAAATACTTAGTGCCCATGAGAAAGTCCTCGAGACCTATCTAAAGTCACTGCCGGTATCTGAAACTTGAACAACCCCATTTTGTTGCTGAAACATGGTACATGCACAAGACTTTATCATGGAGATGATAAAAGGTATTAGTGCCATACAGATGACATTAATAAGTTGCAAAGGATGCACAAGGAATGAAGTGTTTATTTCTTATACTTATAACTCTTCCATAAGCGAGCATAATCAGAAGCACCAAGGAGTATGGTATTGATGATTGGATAAAAATGTAGCTAGTTTATTGTAGTCTAGTGCAAGTGGGAGATTGAAGGTAATATGCCCTAGGATCAAATATAAGATGGCATATTTCATGAAGTTTATAATTAAGTTTTATATGATGCTATAACTTTATTGATAGGGAAACATCAATATACGTGTGATATGCAAAAAAAATATAGTTCCTAGTGAAACTCTAGTCACTGGTTCATTGGTCAACAGATGATTAAAGGTTTCCTAATCATGAAGGTGCCTCAGCCCCTAATTGACAATGAGGTCATTTCATTAGGGAAAGAGATGGTTAACATACCCTATACTTCCTCCGTTTCGGGGCTTAAGGCATCCTCGTTTTGCGTGTTTTTTCTTTGACCAAGAATTACTCTAAATACATAAAGAGTTTTGGTATAAAACTAGTATCACTGGAAAATATTTTTCAATACGAATCCAACGGTACTAATTATATACAATATAATAAAGATTTTGTTGTTTAATTCTTTTGGTCAAACTTTGCTTTGGAAAGCGTGTGCGTCTTAAGCCCTGAAACGGAGGTAGTATATAGCGTCGTGTCACGATCATGTCACGAAGTTCAGATTATGATGTCTAGAAAACATAGTGACTCTTTTCTTAGACCGCGAGACCATATCAAATCACTGTCATCCAAGGATTTTTTGATGGAAGATAACGTCACTTAGTGAAATGGTGATCATAAAGGTGACGTTGGGTATCCAGAGGAATAGGTTGAGGAGACTGCGTCAAGAGCGGGATTTGTCCATCCACGTGGTGGAAGATACTTTGGGCCCACTCGGATAAGTTATAACCATAAGCTGCGCAGCGTGTGACTAGCTCACAGGGATATCACTTATCAGATCGAGTAAAGAAGGTATTGTCGGTAGCGAGGTTGAACACTGACTTGGGGATGTCACTTGATCAAAACCTCAGACAATACAATATTATAGAGACAAAAGTAATAAGACACAGTGTTTACAGTTCAACGACAAATATCGTTCAATACACAGGTGGTCATTATGGACATTTAGGTCTCGATGTTGATCATTGGTCATAGAGGAGTCTTAGCTATGTCTGTAATATTCTTGAACTATTGAGTAGCATGCTTAAGGGCTTGACGAAGCTTGAAGATTGTTAATGGCTAGTTTGAATCATTGAACAAATGAGTAGAGAGACACTAGAAAAGTTCTGGGAGACCCGAAGGTGTTCGAAGAAAGAATAAGGAAAAGTACCGGAAAATGTTTTTGAATAAATGGTTATTTTAATTTCTTTATTATATATTAATTATTAGTTATGAATTAATATATTGTAAAAGAATATTTAAATAAAGATTTATGAAAGACGTCCCAAAAGTTAGGCAAAATTTCAGAGGGATTTTACCTAAAAATAAACAGACAAAAAATAGGCAAAGGAGCTGTCTTTGAAACAGCCCACGCAGGTAGCGGATAGTCCGCGACACACGTGGGCGGATGGTAATGTGTGCTGCGCACTGCAGCAGCCGCTGCTAGTGGGCCACGCCAGACCAGCCCACCCAGGCGTCGCCACCAGTAGCTGTCCGCGCGTGCGCCGCGCTAGGCCGGCCCACCTGGGCCAGGAACTGGATGCTGCCGCCGCGGGACGCCGCCTTCGCTGGCTACCGCGTGGGAGGCCCAGCCGGGACCCAAGCACTCGCCGACTCCACCTGCTAGGCCGCGCGCACGGGTGCGAATCGGCCCACCCGGTCGGCGGCCGTTATGCCTCTTTTTTCTTTGTTTTATTAGTCCCACATTGGGACCTAAAGGTGGAGGGACCCCCTCCCTCCTATATAAATAGGTGCTCATAGGAGGATTAAAACACATCAATTTCCACCTGTAAATCAATAAAAGGCACATGTTGCCTCTCTCTCTCTCTCTCAATTTCCACCATGGCCCCCTTGTCTAGGTTGTTTAAGCGACGATTTCTTCACCGCGTAGCATCATCGCTCTGTGGGATTCAGAGTCAGGAGATCTACTTCCGCAATCTCGGCTGGATCAGGGAGAAGCGGGGGTCTTTGTCAAGCACCGTACGTGTGTGACTCCTTTTGGCGGAACCGTGCTTTCGGTGCTAGGATTTATCGTGGAGCCGCAAGGACATCGTAACCTCGAGGTCAGCTCCAGGGCGTCTTCTTCATCCACGTTCCTCACGGTATGTTAACCACACCCGGTCTTCAAAGGTATGAATATTGTATCCCCTCCTGTTACTGTATTACTAGTAGATAGATCTTAGGCTTCCGGGGTTTGCCGCGTAGTAAAAAATTTGATTTTCTACACCGAACCCCAACATGTCACATATAAGAACACATCTCAGTCTTGTCCTCTAGTTGAATAAAGGACTGGTCTTTCCATGAAAATATCATTCACATCACCTGCATTCATTCCACTTGCATTTTACATCATTAGTCCCTAGCAAAGCATAATCCTGAAACACAAACCTTGCATCTTTTTCTTGTTTACTTGTTGAATTTGCTAACCAATATCTTTAACTCCTAGTGGGTTCGACAACCTTTTCTATTCGAAAGTTACTACAATTAACCCCTACACTTTTGGGATATCAAACACCTCAATCTATCTACATCGATCTTTATGCTCAATATTCTATTTTGCCTAAGTCTTTCAATGAGAAACTATTTTTAGTGAAGTCCTAACAGTGTTAAAAGAAGATACATTATTTCTAGTCAATGACATATCATCCACATAAAGTATTAGAAATATTTCTTAGAGATCCCACTTACTTTCTTAAAAACACAAGCATCTTGGTCATTCCTGATGAAACCATCAAAGCAAAGATTCCAAGTCTGTGATACCTACTTCTTCCATTGAGGTTTCTATACCTATTTAGCATTCTTTGGATCGATAAAACACTTTGTTGCATCATATATACATCCTTGGTTAGCTTCTTGTTAAGGAATACAATTTTGACATCCGTATGCCACATTTCACAATTGAAATATATTATGATTGCTAGAATGATCACTACATACTTAGGTAGCTCTACGATATCACCATCATCATCGTAATCAACTAATTGAAATTCCTTGGAACCCTATTCAACAAGTTAACCTTTTAATGGATGTGGGCATCCGAGTATGTTTACCTTTATAGAATCATTTACGCTTCGTTTAGATGTTTGCATTGGAAGGCTAGACATTATATTGGGATGAATGTCCAATACCCAGGATATTGATAGTGAGCTAAAATACCAATATTTCTGTTTGGATGTGCTAGATATTTGGAAGAAGAACTAGATGTTGGGGTTGATTTCCAAATATATTGTTTGGATGGTCAAAGTGATTGAATGCACAATATACATGATTAATAGCATACCGCAAAATGCTATATGTCTTAGCTCAGAGGAAGGGCGGGGTCTATTGCAACAAACCTGAGACGGCTGCGTTGGACGATCCAATTAGCAAAAGGAGAGAATGGACGAGCGGAAGAGAGAGAAGATGTAACACCATGGTTCTGAAAAGACCGTAGCTTCTATGTGACATGCCAATCCCTGGATCGTTCATTGGCCCACAATAGAATGAGATGAATAACATAGCAAAATATCCGTGCATCATGAATAACGAAGATCCAGAGTACCATTATTACAATAAAAGCTTAGCCCAAAGCTAGCTCAAATTATTCAGGTAGCAATATAAATAAAGTAAATCCTCCATTCTTCAAATTGCCCACAAGTGAACAAGTGCCGAGTGGAGTACCGTGGCCTATATCGATTACTCGGAATCGGAATATCCTGCAACATGAAACGTAGCAGCCCCGAAGGGTCAATACATGGAATGTATGGCAAGTAGAGCTAGTAAAGGAGACAATAATGCTAACATCTACATGCATATTTGGCAAGTGGAGCTGTGTCTGGCTTGCATTTGCAAATACCTTTGTCCTACTTTCATAAACAGTTTTTGATTTTCTTTGAAAAGATCCCAATTAAGTTAACCCAGCAATATTAAAGCAATTATGAAATTATAATGAGCGAGAAACATGTCATGGAATCAATATCAAGAAACTCAGATGTCCTTAACCGGGGACACGGCTAATCGATTAGATTACACACCCTGCAGGGGTTAGTACACTTTACCCATGTGACTTGGCCAGCCCAGCTCGTACCATCACTCTCATTTTGGGTGATGATAGGGAGAAGTCCAAGAATAGACTGTTCGGGAAGTAGCTCCCCAATCCCGACGCGCACCGGTCCAACCTACCAAAATTCTACATCTCTGGATACGCGGGTTCGAGTTACCACAACCTATTAAGTCCAACCAACCGCCCATTTCATTATTGGCACATGGTTGTACACGTAAGCTACATAATAAAGAAGCCAATCATTTTCTCTTGATACCTGGGTGCCTTTCCGCAATGAAACCACCAAAAATTATCAATCCCATCACAGCCAGGAGATTCATTGATTAAGTTGTTTTAGTTTTCACAAACCAATACTTTTGGAAACAAGTTTCAGCGATGTAACCCAGCCCTCGTTCACCATAGCATGGCTAAGCACATCTACCAACGGTGGTTCATCTACAAGGAAGACCCTACCACATAATAGGACATAGCATAGCGATAGTATCATCCTACACATGTGTAACACCCTCAGAATCGGACCTATGCAAGTTTTAGCGAAACCCGCCAAACCCGCATAGAAACGATTCAAAGGTGCCCACCAGGCACTTTCGTGCGGGTGGAAAACGAAGTAATAACATTACACAACAGTCCTCGATGGGACCCACAGAACAGATATGTATACAACAGCGACTCAACGAGTCAAGAATACAGGTATAATATATAAAGATCCAAATCACCTGGAAAACAGTAGAGCGTCCAGCTACGGACAAGATGCAAATGGGGCTAAGAGCCCTGAAGAATAACCAATGGCGTCCATAACCCTCCCAGGCCAAGCCGGAAGGGTAACCCTGCTAATGACGTCGATCTCAAAACCTGCTAAAACCAAAAGGGGTGCCGACAAAGGGCAAAGGAAAAAGAGGAGCGTCAGTACTGAGGCCAGTACACGGCGAGGCTAGAATTCGGCGGTCCTCGCCTACATAGGTATGGTGGACTGAAGCGGTAGCGGCAGCAAGCACTAAACAACCTATAGAGACTCGATACTATTGGCGGCTATCAGAGAGGGGTGATGAAGACCTATTCGGATCCAACCTGATACTATCATCAAACAAACCCATCCTGGCGTTTTCCCCTCGAGACCAAACGAGGAAGTCCACCGAGGAACTCACACAGTTGGCAGTTTTACTTATTCAATTATAGTTGCGGCACTTTACTAGTCAGGTTTAGATAATCTTCCTGATAAATTAAGCAGTGGGCACTTTTAGTTAACCATTCCGTTATAGTGGCAACACTTACTAGTCAGATACAATTAGCATGAGATAACCCCAAAACCCAACAATTGTTGTTACTTTCATTTAGCCATTCCGTTGTAGTTGCAAAACTTACTAGTCAGGTACAATGGTCGCAAGCGACGCTCCAAACAAGCAATTGTGGGCAGTATTATTTAGCCATTCCATTATAGTGAAGCTGATTACTAGTCATTATAAAGTCAAATTTAGAGCATTAAACTTTAGTTATGCTTGTCTATGGTCGAGATACTGTGCTCCAAGTCGTCCATATCCGCGGACACGGCTTTCAGAAAGTTTTACCCGGCCGGGGTGCACCAATAGCAACACACACTCGATCAACCTCGGAAAAACCAAATCAAAACCCAACGAGGCCTTCACGACAAAGCAATCACAGGATTCAGAATTATTTCAGGGGGCCACCCCTTGGAGTACACCCGCAACGAAGTAAGCAAGCTCCGAGACGGACTCAAGGTTTGCGACAATGGCTGTAAGCGATAGCAAATCCCCAAACGGGGACTGTCGATACCGCGAAAACACTCCGCTTCCAAAACAGTACAGCGTGCTCCTCACACAATCGTAAATAAAGCAGTAAAGCATGGCATGGGTACAGGATAGTAAATAAAACCTCAAACTAGTTGTGGCCCCAAGAAATAAGACGGAATCAAGCTCTGGCTCAGGGGGGTCCCATATACCTCCCGGATGTGGATAGCGCGATAAATCAAGGAACAGGTATCAAGTACTCGGGGTCTTACGGGACACAAGTGGGCGTTCGGAAAACCAAAAATTATCTATCACCCACCGATGCCTCTACTTACTTCAATTTTAGTTGTTAAACAGGAATTAAAGTGAACAATAAGTAAAACTAGGATCATCTCCAACAACAACATGCGGCAATACTCCAACAACTGTGGCACTTGGCGACACGCAACAGCACTTGAGCAAGCGACTACGACACGCAAGTCCAACTATCTATCAAACAACAGGTAATAGGATGTGTCCAAGGCATTATATGGCTGCAAGGGATATCACGGGTACGAAAACTAGAGCATCGCAACACAGATAGCAATAGATCAACAGGAGGGAATAAATACTATAAAAGTAAGATAGGTAGAAAGGGGGAGATGCTCGCCTGAAAACATTGTTGAAGGTTCAAACGAAGATCGGAGCGAAGCTCACATCAACTCAACGGCCTTATCCGCGAAGAAGCAAAACACTAGAATAAACACCGGATGCAATATTTAATACTAAGGCATAAGATTGGCATGATGCATGTATGATGCATGGCATGGCAAGGATGTGATGCGATTAGGTCATATTAAGTGGAACCGGGGTCCCGACAATTAATTAAATGGTTCACGTTATTTATATACCCCGCAATTTAAATGTTGTTTTAGCATGGCAGAAAACAGCACCGGGTTCGCTACACCAATTTAAATGAGGCCAATATAAGGCTAGATTTGCCCGCATATGGGCCCCATATTTAATTATAAGGTGAATCGGCATAAGGCCCCCAAACCACACAAATATGCATGCGAGATGAACAATTAATATGCAACAAGTTGTTATTATATTATAAAATAGGGTTCTCGGATAAGAGGTCACACATTAGGGTCTCGACGGTCTTGGGGTTCCGGGGTTCGGGGTCGGTCTCAGGGTCCAGGGTTCGGGGTCCGACGGAAACGTTCTCGGATCACGGGGTCGTTCTCGGATAGCGGAGTAGATCTCGGCGCATCCGTGGTCTTCGGGTCATGTTGACGGTCATGGCGTTCGGGATGAAGTACTTGGTCTGGCGTCGGGGCATCGGACTCGCCCTGGTTGCTGTCGCTCTTGTCGTCGTGCAGATCTTGTCGGGTCCCACGGGGCCGATCTTGCCGTTGCGAGGGTCTTGTCGGGCCCGCGCCACCGAGTCGGTGTTAGCGTTCGGGAGCGTTCTCGTGGCAATCTTGGCGTCCGCGGGTTCGGTCCAACGCCGGGATCGTTCTCGAACAACGGGGCAGATCTTGTCGGTTCTCATACCGGGAAGTAGTACTCGTCTCATCGGAGGTGAAGTATTTGGCATGCTGCGCCGGCGACATTGGCGTCTTCAGGTCCGGGTCTTCGGATCGGGCTCCGGGATCGTTCTTCGGTCCGCGAAGGATATCTTGTCGCCATCCATGGCACGGCTTCGAACTGGTGGAGATCTTGTTGGGGGGAACTTGGAGTCACTCGGGTCCTCGGCTAACGGGTACGGTCGTTCTTGGCATCTACGAGGTAGGTCTTGGCGTGCACCTCGACGACCTTGGGTGGTTCTGACTGGCCGCGACGCGGAGGACGGTTGGAAGGCGGATGGCATCTTGACGACGGGGCTCGGGACCGACGAGGGGGCCGCGGGGAGGTCGACGGGGGCGCAGGGTCGGGGCGGGACTCGCCGGTGAGGGCCGGAGACGGCGGGAAGGCGGCCTCCGCGGCGGCGGCGCAGGGCTCTACTGGGGAGCGGCGGCTTGCAGGCTGCCGGGGGAGGGGATGAGCGGCACGCCGGCGGAGCGGCTGCGGGTTGGAGCCGAGGGGGCGCGGCGGCGGGGAAGACGTCTGGCGGCGGCGACCGGAGAGGTGAGGGCGAGCTCGGGGGTGGCGGCGTCGAGCCCGAGGCGGGGCGGCGGGGACGCGGGCTCCGGCCGGAGGGAAGCGGTGGAGGCGGGAGCTTGGGGGCGCGGAGAAGGGTCACCGGCGCGCGGGCGGCGGTGCGGCCACAGGCGAGGGAGGAGGGCGGCCTGGGAGGAAGGGGAGCAAGGCGGGCGAGCTTGGGGAGGCAGGGAGGGAGCGCGGTGAGGCGGCGAGCGGAGGAGGGCGGCCGCGGTGGAGCTCGGCCGCGCGGAGCGGCGAGGGAGGCGGTGGAAGGAGCGGTGCGTGAGGTGGGAGGAGGAAGAGGTCGCGCTCGGGGGAGGCGGACCTGGGGAGGATGCCAGGGGAGGTGGGGCGATGGGCCAAGGCGCCAGGGGTGGGCCCAGGGGTCTGCGGGGTCGGTTGGTCAGTGGCAGGCGGGGGACTGGGGTGGGGAGCACGGGGCCAGGTGGGGTCGGCCTGCAAGTGGGTGTGGGGATCCCGAGGGGGGTGAGCAGGCGTGTTGCGTGCGTGTGTGCTGTGTGTGTTGTGTGTGTTGTGTGGTGGGGAGTGGGGGTGAGAGGAGAGAGGGCTGCTGAGGTGGCAGTTTAGGATTGGGTAGAGGGGGAGAGAGGATGAGGTGGCAGCAGGTTATTGGTGGGGGTGAGGTGGAGGGGGTGTGTGGGTAGATAGGTGGGTAGCTGTAGGATTTAGAAGGGCGGTTTAGGTGGACCGATTTAATCTGGGGGGTGGTCGTTCGGGTCGGGTCGGCCCGTTCGACTGCCCCCACTAAAAATAATTAAACATTTTATTTAATTTGCGATGACTTTTGCAATTAGTTTTTAGACAAACAAAGTATCCGGGGGCACCCGGGGTTTAATTTGAAATAGAAGGAGGGCTAGTTTCAGAAAACCATAGTCTTTCGCAATTTATTTTTAGGCAAAATAATATGCATGATGATGACGATGCTCAAATGCAATGTGGCATGATGACATGAGCATGCGGTCATGATGATGCAATGCACAAAAACAACGCGATTTTCTAGTAGTGGTTTTGCGGGATGCCACAATTCGACACCACTAACAATGGATCTCGCCCTCGAGATCCGCCTCATGGTACCGGAAAGAAGGTCGGCGATCTGAATCTTCTCGCTTCATGTAGTTCCTCGCGACACCACTAACAAGGGTTCCTTCTTCATCTTGAAATCGGCGACACCACCAACAAAGGGTCGTTGTTCCTGATCGTCGAGAGAACACTCCGGAGAAACAAAGGACGAAGATAGAGGTATCAAACGATAAGGCCACCTCTAACTTCCATTAGAAGAGGGAAAAAATTACATTGATCCACCAGTTCGATGTACCGAGCGAACAGTAAGAGTCGGGTAGGGTGATCAGTCCATCCCGTCCCCAAACTATCAACTCTATACATGAGTAGGAGAATCAGGCAACTCAACTCTCGAGATTTTAGAATGAAGATCTTCATAGGCGGTATCCGGAACAGAGGAATGATGCCAGCAGAAATCGTATGAAAGACACAATGATTAGGTTCCGCGATGGTTCCATTGGCATGAACAACACATGCTCAAGGTATACTCCAACTTCACCAATGCTCGTCCTTCTCATGTGTTTTCAACGACACGGATATCCAACAAGGAACACATATAGATAAAGAGGTCAAGAACAAAAGATTGGAGGGTACAACAGACAAGTTGCAGATTGATGATCGTAGCCCTCCGTTACAAAGGGGAGAAAATGAAACCCTGAAGGTACGACGGAAACCCAACCACGAGAAATCCTGGACTCGAAGAAAGAGAAGAGAGCGGATTCAAAATACGTAGAGGTAAGAGGGAAATAGCAAAGGGGTAAGGAGTAAAATCAGACCTAATCAGAACTATCCAACCGATTTTGCAAAAATAGTTTTGACACTCTACTTCGGCCGTTAGCTAGGTTATCCTACAGGCTGGACTTGTGGGGTATCGCAACTGCTGAGCTCTGATACCACTCTGTAACACCCTCAGAATCGGACCTATGCAAGTTTTAGCGAAACCCGCCAAACCCGCATAGAAACGATTCAAAGGTGCCCACCAGGCACTTTCGTGCGGGTGGAAAACGAAGTAATAACATTACACAACAGTCCTCGAGGGGACCCACAGAACAGATATGTATACAACAGCGACTCAACGAGTCAAGAATACAGGTATAATATATAAAGATCCAAATCACCTGGAAAACAGTAGAGCGTCCAGCTACGGACAAGATGCAAATGGGGCTAAGAGCCCTGAAGAATAACCAATGGCGTCCATAACCCTGCCCAGGCCAAGCCGGAAGGGTAACCCTGCTAACGACGTCGATCTCAAAACCTGCTAAAACCAAAAGGGGTGCCGACAAAGGGCAAAGGAAAAAGAGGAGCGTCAGTACTGAGGCCAGTACACGGCGAGGCTAGAATTCGGCGGTCCTCGCCTACATAGGTATGGTGGACTGAAGCGGTAGCGGCAGCAAGCACTAAACAACCTATAGAGACTCGATACTATTGGCGGCTATCAGAGAGGGGTGATGAAGACCTATTCGGATCCAACCTGATACTATCATCAAACAAACCCATCCTGGCGTTTCCCCCTCGAGACCAAACGAGGAAGTCCACCGAGGAACTCACACAGTTGGCAGTTTTACTTATTCAGTTATAGTTGCGGCACTTTACTAGTCAGGTTTAGATAATCTTCCTGATAAAGTAAGCAGTGGGCACTTTTAGTTAACCATTCCGTTATAGTGGCAACACTTACTAGTCAGATACAATTAGCATGAGATAACCCCAAAACCCAGCAATTGTTGTTACTTTCATTTAGCCATTCTGTTGTAGTTGCAAAACTTACTAGTCAGGTACAATGGTCGCAAGCGACGCTCCAAACAAGCAATTGTGGGCAGTATTATTTAGCCATTCCATTATAGTGAAGCTGATTACTAGTCATTATAAAGTCAAATTTAGAGCATTAAACTTTAGTTATGCTTGTCTATGGTCGAGATACTGTGCTCCAAGTCGTCCATATCCGCGGACACGGCTTTCAGAAAGTTTTACCCGGCCGGGGTGCACCAATAGCAACACACACTCGATCAACCTCGGAAAAACCAAATCAAAACCCAACGAGGCCTTCACGATAAAGCAATCACAGGATTCAAAATTATTTCAGGGGGCCACCCCTTGGAGTACACCCGCAATGAAGTAAGCAAGCTCCGAGACGGACTCAAGGTTTGCGACAATGGCTGTAAGCGATAGCAAATCCCCAAACGGGGACTGTCGATACCGCGAAAACACTCCGCTTCCAAAACAGTATAGCGTGCTCCTCACACAATCGTAAATAAAGCAGTAAAGCATGGCATAGGTACAGGATAGTAAATAAAACCTCAAACTAGTTGTGGCCCCAAGAAATAAGACGGAATCAAGCTCTGGCTCAGGGGGGTCCCATATACCTCCCGGATGTGGATAGCGCGATAAATCAAGGAACAGGTATCAAGTACTCGGGGTCTTACGGGACACAAGTGGGCGTTCGGAAAACCAAAAATTATCTATCACCCACCGATGCCTCTACTTACTTCAATTTTAGTTGTTAAACAGGAATTAAAGTGAACAATAAGTAAAACTAGGATCATCTCCAACAACAACATGCGGCAATACTCCAACAACTGTGGCACTTGGCGACACGCAACAGCACTTGAGCAAGCGACTACGACACGCAAGTCCAACTATCTATCAAACAACAGGTAATAGGATGTGTCCAAGGCATTATATGGCTGCAAGGGATATCACGGGTACGAAAACTAGAGCATCGCAACACAGATAGCAATAGATCAACAGGAGGGAATAAATACTATAAAAGTAAGATAGGTAGAAAGGGGGAGATGCTCGCCTGAAAACATTGTTGAAGGTTCAAACGAAGATCGGGGCGAAGCTCACATCAACTCAACGGCCTTATCCGCGAAGAAGCAAAACACTAGAATAAACACCGGATGCAATATTTAATACTAAGGCATAAGATTGGCATGATGCATGTATGATGCATGGCATGGCAAGGATGTGATGCGATTAGGTCATATTAAGTGGAACCGGGGTCCCGACAATTAATTAAATGGTTCACATTATTTAGATACCCCGCAATTTAAATGTTGTTTTAGCATGGCAGAAAACAGCACCGGGTTCGCTACACCAATTTAAATGAGGCCAATATAAGGCTAGATTTGCCCGCATATGGGCCCCATATTTAATTATAAGGTGAATCGGCATAAGGCCCCCAAACCACACAAATATGCATGCGAGATGAACAATTAATATGCAACAAGTTGTTATTATATTATAAAATAGGGTTCTCGGATAAGAGGTCACACATTAGGGTCTCGACGGTCTTGGGGTTCCGGGGTTCGGGGTCGGTCTCAGGGTCCAGGGTTCGGGGTCCGACGGAAACGTTCTCGGATCACGGGGTCGTTCTCGGATAGCGGAGTAGATCTCGGCGCATCCGTGGTCTTCGGGTCATGTTGACGGTCATGGCGTTCGGGATGAAGTACTTGGTCTGGCGTCGTGGCATCGGACTCGCCCTTGGTTCTGTCGCTCTTGTCGTCGTGCAGATCTTGTCGGGTCCCACGGGGCCCGATCTTGCCGTTGCGAGGGTCTTGTCGGGCCCGCGCCACCGAGTCGGTGTTAGCGTTCGGGAGCGTTCTCGTGGCAATCTTGGCGTCCGCGGGTTCGGTCCAACGCCGGGATCGTTCTCGAACAACGGGGCAGATCTTGTCGGTTCTCATACCGGGAAGTAGTACTCGTCTCATCGGAGGTGAAGTATTTGGCATGCTGCGCCGGCGACATTGGCGTCTTCGGGTCCGGGTCTTCGGATCGGGCTCCGGGATCGTTCTTCGGTCCGCGAAGGATATCTTGTCGCCATCCATGGCACGGCTTCGAACTGGTGGAGATCTTGTTGGGGGGAACTTGGAGTCACTCGGGTCCTCGGCTAACGGGTACGGTCGTTCTTGGCATCTACGAGGTAGGTCTTGGCGTGCACCTCGACGACCTTGGGTGGTTCTGACTGGCCGCGACGCGGAGGACGGTTGGAAGGCGGATGGCATCTTGACGACGGGGCTCGGGACCGACGAGGGGGCCGCGGGGAGGTCGACGGGGGCGCAGGGTCGGGGCGGGACTCGCCGGTGAGGGCCGGAGACGGCGGGAAGGCGGCCTCCGCGGCGGCGGCGCAGGGCTCTGCTGGCGAGCGGCGGCTTGCAGGCTGCCGGGGGAGGGGATGAGCGGCACGCCGGCGGAGCGGCTGCGGGTTGGAGCCGAGGGGGCGCGGCGGCGGGGAAGACGTCTGGCGGCGGCGACCGGAGAGGTGAGGGCGAGCTCGGGGGTGGCGGCGTCAAGCCCGAGGCGGGGCGGCGGGGACGCGGGCTCCGGCCGGAGGGAAGCGGTGGAGGCGGGAGCTTGGGGGCGCGGAGAAGGGTCGCCGGCGCGCGGGCGGCGGTGCGGCCACAGGCGAGGGAGGAGGGCGGCCTGGGAGGAAGGGGAGCAAGGCGGGCGAGCTTGGGGAGGCAGGGAGGGAGCGCGGTGAGGCGGCGAGCGGAGGAGGGCGGCCGCGGTGGAGCTCGGCCGCGCAGAGCGGCGAGGGAGGCGGTGGAAGGAGCGGTGCGTGAGGTGGGAGGAGGAAGAGGTCGCGCTCGGGGGAGGCGCACCTGGGGAGGATGCCAGGGGAGGTGGGGCGGTGGGCCAAGGCGCCAGGGGTGGGCCCAGGGGTCTGCGGGGTCGGTTGGTCAGTGGCAGGCGGGGGACTGGGGTGGGGAGCGCGGGGCCAGGTGGGGTCGGCCTGCAAGTGGGTGTGGGGATCCCGAGGGGGGTGAGCAGGCGTGTTGCGTGCGTGTGTGCTGTGTGTGTTGTGTGTGTTGTGTGGTGGGGAGTGGGGGTGAGAGGAGAGAGGGCTGCTGAGGTGGCAGTTTAGGATTGGGTAGAGGGGGAGAGAGGATGAGGTGGCAGCAGGTTATTGGTGGGGGTGAGGTGGAGGGGGTGTGTGGGTAGATAGGTGGGTAGCTGTAGGATTTAGAAGGGCGGTTTAGGTGGACCGATTTAATCTGGGGGTGGTCGTTCGGGTCGGTTCGGCCCGTTCGACTGCCCCCACTAAAAATAATTAAACATTTTATTTAATTTGCGATGACTTTTGCAATTAGTTTTTAGACAAACAAAGTATCCGGCGGCACCCGGGGTTTAATTTGAAATAGAAGGAGGGCTAGTTTCAGAAAACCATAGTCTTTCGCAATTTGTTTTTAGGCAAAATAATATGCATGATGATGACGATGCTCAAATGCAATGTGGCATGATGACATGAGCATGCGGTCATGATGATGCAATGCACAAAAACAACGCGATTTTCTAGTAGTGGTCTTGCGGGATGCCACAACATGCGTCTACAAAATACACGACAATGCATAGAAAATAGTAGGACAATGTCATGAACAAAATAGCATCTACTTGCCTTGGTTGTAGCGGTAGGAAGAACAATCCACACACGAGCAAGCGTTGCACTTGTCACAATCTACACGATACAATTGCAATCATAAACAAACCATCCACAAACATATGCAACAAAGATGATGCATGAATGCATGCATGACAAGTGGATTGATGCTACAGCCGCACCACATAATCCTATTTAGTAAAGCTACTGATTGCATGCATGGAAAAGTTTTAGCGCAAGGAAAACTATTATACAAAATATAGTGCTCAAAACTAGAGCTAGAACTCAAATAAATCACTACCGGTAGTATACGGTTTGTAAAATCTTGGGAAATTCTACTGTATGGGCATTGCTATTTAGGAACAGTACCAATTGGAATTACTCAAAAAGGAATTATAAAACTCCCTGAATAATTAAAACACTGCAGAAAGCCACTAGACAATTTCTGCAGAAGTTTTTACTGTACGCCTATCCTTTTAATTCACTTTGAGATTCCCCTCGTTCTACTAAATCCAGGGGCATATCATTTGTAATTTTTCGAGTTACAGATCTTTTTCTACGAATTAATTACTCCAAAAAGGCCATTAACTCATTTAATAAATCTGGGAAAAATCTTGCTGCAAAAGTGTAAAACACTGGTACATCAAGATTCTACACGACTTACTGAATCTACACATATTTTATTTGCAATTTTTGGCCCAGCGGATTAATTTCTATGCAATTTACAAGTTTCTACGAAAAACGGCCAATTAAAATCGATTAAAGAAAATACTTAGTCAACTTTGACTGTTGACTGGCCCACGTGGCTGCTGACTGGGTGTTTGACTAGTCAGCGTCTGGGGCTGACCGGTCAACGGCTGATCTGGGCCGTTGGCCACAGATCGTGCGGCAGAGGAAGGGCGGCAGCGGCGGCGGCGACTCGGGGCGGCGACGGGGCGGCGCGGAGAGGCGGCGGGGCCGGCGGTCTCCGCGCGGAGGAGGGGCGGCGGCACGGCGGCTCGGCGTCGGCGTCGGCATCGGGCGGAGAGAGGCGGTGGCGGCGGTCCTGCGCAGGAGAGAGAGAGAGAGGCGGGTTAGCGCGGCGGCGCGGCGGCTCGCGGCGGCGCGGCGGCTCGCGGCGGCGGCGCGCGAGCGGCAGAGGCGGCGTGGTGACGGCGGGCGCGGGCGGCGGAGGCGGCGCGCGGGCGGCGTCGGGCGGCGGCGCAGCGAGAGGAGGCGGCGGCGATGGCGGCTCGAACTCCGGCGAGAAATTGCCGGAGATTTAGGATGTCTCGTTTGCAATTAGGTAGGTGGTTTGGAAGAGGGGCTCGAGGGGATCGTTATAGGCAAAAATTTCGTTGAAATTGGTTCGGAAACGACACGGGAATCCTCGCTAGAAAATCTGCTAGTAGTTGGAGCTCGGGACGAACTCGGCTGACAGGCGGGCCCCACGTGGCGGGACCGGAGGAGGCCGACGGGCGGGCCCCGCGCGTCAGCGGCTCGGCTGGCGCGGGCGGCGCCTAGCTACGCGCTGCGCGGGCGGCGGCGGGTGCGCGCTGCCGGCTGCTGCATGGGCCGGCTCGGCCCAGCGGCTGCGCTGTTTTTTTTGATCTTTTCCTTTTCCCTTTTTCCAATTTAGTAAAACCTCCGTAACTCCTTCATACGAACTCCGAACTGGGCGATTCTTGTTCCTAATTTTTTGTAAAATCAAGGGGATCGACCTAGGGTCGAGGGGTGAGTGAACCCACTTGTCTACAAGGGTGGAAAACACAAGTCCTAGTAAAACCTTCCGCAGGAGCATTGTAGTAAAATAATATAGGGTTTAGTAAATAGCATTTTGCCGAGTCTTTTCAATCGATGGTTTTGCATGGAAGAGTATGATGCAATGATATGAATGATATGCAGAACCAAATCTAAAATTTGGGATGTGACAAGACTAACCCCCTTAAGATGAATCTCGTCCCCGAGATTCGACGCAGCTAGCAAATAGGTGTGGGTAGTCCTCTCGGATGTCATCCTCACGCTCCCAAGTGGCTTCCTCTTCGGTGTGGTGGCTCCACTGCACCTTGCAAAACCTGATCGTCCTGGTATGGGTAATCCTCTCCTCTGTCTCCAGAATCTTGACCGGCTTCTCCTCATAGGTCAAGTCATTCTCAAGCTGAACCTCCTCTAGTGGTACAGTGTCTCTCAACGGTGTATCCACCATCTCCGGATGGCACTTCTTCAGCTGGGAAACGTGGAACACATTGTGAACAGCGGACAGAGCCTCTGGCAACTCCAACTGATAAGCAACTTCTCCTTTGCGTGCTAAGACCCGATACGGTCCAATAAACCGAGGTGCCAGCTTACCCTTAATTCCAAATCTCTTGATTCCACGAAGTGGCGACACTCTGAGGTATGCTCTATCACCTATCTCATACACCACTTCCTTGCGCTTGGCGTCGGCGTAGCTCTTCTGCCTTGATTGTGCTACCTTTAGCCTATCCCTAATCAAGGCGACCTTCTCCTCAGCATCCTTGATCAAATCAGGTCCAAACAACTGACGTTCTCCTACTCCATCCCATAGCAATGGTGTCCGGCACCATTTCCCATACAGTACATCAAACGGTGACGTCTTGATGCTGGTTTGATAGCTGTTGTTGTAGGAAAACTCAGCATATGGCAAATTCTCATCCCAACTAGAGCCATGAGCCAAGGCGCAAGCTCTCAGCATGTCTTCCAAAATCTGGTTCACCCTCTCAGTCTGTCCATCAGTCTGTGGGTGAAATGCTGTGCTAAACTCCAATCTAGTCCCAAGTGACTCGTGCAACTGGCGCCAGAAGTGTGAGATAAATTGGGTGCCTCTGTCAGATACTATACTCTTGGGAACTCCATGTAGGCACACAATTCTGTCCATATAAATCTTGGCCAACTTTGCACTCGTATAGGTCGTCTTCACCGGTATAAAGTGGGCTACCTTGGTTAAATGGTCGACCACTACCCAGATGGAGTTATATCCTGACCTGGTCCTGGGCAATCCTGTGATAAAATCCATTCCCACTCTATCCCAATTCCAATCCGGCACGGGCAATGGCTGTAGCAGTCCTGCTGGCTTCTGGTGTTCCGCCTTCACCCGGCTACACACATCGCATAGGGCAATATGCTCTGCGATGTCTCCCTTCATGTTGTTCCACCAGAATTTGTCCTTTAGTTCCATATACATCTTTGTATTGCCCGGATGTATGGAATACGGCGAGTCATGAGCTTCCTGCAGAATTAATTTCCTTATCTCCGGATCGTTGGGAACGCACAAATGATCTCCATACCACAAGGTTCCTTGCTCATCCTCGCAGAATTCCCTTGCTCGATCCTCCTTCATATTTTCCTTTACTTCATCAGTCTCTTTGTCTCCCACTTGAGCCTTCCTGATTCTGTCCTGTAGCATTGGTTGGACTTCCATTGTTGCCAAGTATCCTTCAGATACTACCTCCAGTCTAAGGTTCTTGAATTTCTTGCTCAAATCCTCGGGCAATTCCCCAATTGTCAATCCATTGGCATAGACCTTCCGGCTCAGAGCATCTGCTACTACATTGGCCTTTCCCGGGTGGTATTGCAGATTCATATCATAATCCTTGATAAGTTCCAACCATCTACTTTGTCTCATATTCAGTTCCTTCTGTGTAAATATGTACTTCAGACTCTTGTGTTCGGTGTACACGTCACAGTGTTTCCCCATCAAGTAGTGCCTCCATACCTTGAGCGCATGAACCACTGACGCTAACTCCAAGTCGTGTGTGGGGTAATTCCGCTCATGGTGTTTAAGTTGTCGCGAGGCATATGACACCACTCTCCCATCTTGCATCAGTACACTCTCAAGTCCCTGTCGAGAAGCATCACAGTACACTTGGAAATCCTTCTGAAGATCTGGTAAACACAGAACAGGTGAAGTCACCAGTCGATGCTTCAGTTCCTGAAAGCTAGCTTCACACACATCCGTCCATTCAAACTTCCTCTCCTTCTTCAGAAGTTCTATCATCGGCTTAGCAATCTTAGAGAAGTTTTCAATGAATCTTCTGTAATATCCAGCAAGTCCCAAAAAGCTTCGAATCTCTCCTGCATTCTTGGGTGCTTCCCACTCAGTTACTGCAGTCACTTTGCTTGGATCAATAGCGACTCCTTCTCCTGACACTACGTGCCCAAGAAAACCAATAGTGTTAAGCCAGGATTCACACTTGCTGAATTTGGCATATAGCTTGTGTTCCCTTAGCTTCTCCATAATCAGTCGCAGATGTTTCTCATGCTCAACATCATCCTTGGAATATATCAGTATGTCATCAATAAGCACCACCACGAACTTGTCCAAGTATTCCATAAATACCTTGTTCATCATGGTCATGAAATATGCCGGGGCATTCGTTAGTCCAAAAGACATAACTGTATACTCATATAATCCATACCTAGTGGTGAAAGCGGTCTTTGGTATGTCTTCCTCCCGGATCTTCAATTGGAAGTAGCCTGATCGCAGATCAATCTTGCTAAACACTTTTTCTCCTTCCAATTGATCAAACAAATCAATTATGTTCGGCAGAGGGTACTTGTTCTTGATGGTTACCTCATTCAGCGAGCGATAGTCCACCACTAATCTCTTGCTGTTGTCTTTCTTCTCCACAAACAGAACAGTTGCACCCCATGACGACGAACTAGGCTGAATGAATCCCTTGTCCAACTGCTCTTTCAGCTGCTTCTTCAATTCCTTCAGCTCATCCACATCCATCTTATATGGCCTCTTTGCTATAGGTCCTGTTCCCGGCATCAGGTCGATGAGAAACTCCACTTCCCTGTCAGGTGGCATTCCTGGCAGCTCTTCCGGAAACACGTCGGGGGTAATCCCTAATCACAGGCACAGTATCCATGCTAACCCCCTTAAGAGAATTCAGCTTACACCTTCCCGGTCGCACTGCCTACTTGAACCTAATTCTCTTACCATCCGGGGTTTTGAGTGAAACAGCTCGCTGTGCACAATCTATGTGTCCTCCATGCATAGACATCCAATCCATACCCAGAATAACATCTAACCCTTGTGATTACAACACTACCAGATGTGCAATGAAGTTGTGTGTTCCAATCCCCACAGTTAAGTCGCGGCATCCCGCGCTAGCTATTATATCTCCTCCAGGTGAACTCACTCTAATAGACTCTTTCATAGACTCAGTAGGTAGCTTATACTTATCCACAAATGCCCTCGATATGAATGAATGCGATGCACCAGTATCGAAAAGTATAAAAGCTGGGTGAGTGTTGATTGGGAACTTACCAATCACAAGGTCAGGCTCATCTGGGATCTCCTCCACATTCATGTGGTTCACTATGGCCTTCTGGTTGTTGGTTGGCTCCAGTCCCTTCCTCTCCGGACAGTTGTCAGCATAGTGTCCCTTTTGTCCACACTTGAAGCATGTCACCTCACTCAGATCCTTCTTCACAAAGCTGCGATCACGGTTGCGGTCATGTCCACCGTGTCCTCCAGAGTGGTGAGAGTGTACTCCTTTGTGGCAGTGGTGGTTGCTCTTGTGGTTGTCATGGCGATGCCCATCGCCTCCATGGTGGTGGCGATCATGGCTCCCATGGTCACTCCCTCCATGCTTGGAGTACCCATCATATGAAGTGCGAGACTTGTGGTGAGAACCAGAGTGGTGATTTTTGCTCTTCCTCTTGCGGATTTCCACCTGCTTGTGCTTCCCTTCCAAGATCCTTGCCTTGTCCATAAGCTCCTGGAAACTGGGGAAATAGACCACCAGTAGCTGCACTGAAAGCTCATCACTGAGACCATCCAGGAATCTCTCCCTCCTTTTTGCATCAGTGTCAACATCCTCAGGTGCATAACGGGACAGGTTGTTGAACTCCTCAATGTACTTAGCCACGGTGCGGTTGGTTTGGAGCAAGTTGCGGAACTCCTTCCTCTTCAGGCTCAGAACTCCTGATGACACGTGGTTGGTCCTGAAACCTTCCTCAAACATTGCCCAAGTCACAGTATCCAGCGGGTGGGTGATCTGAAAAGTGTCCCACCAAGAAGCGGCTGGTCCCTCCAGTAGGTGAGCGGCAAACCTCACCTTCTCAGCATCAGTGCATCCAACCGTTACCAGATCCTTGTTGACTGAACGCAACCAGTCGAGAGCAACCATTGGTTCCGTTGCAGTAGAGAACTTAGCTGGCCTTAGCCTCAGAAATCTGGTGAGAGCATCTCCCTGAGGCTGGTTGTTCCCATTGTTATTGTTGTTCTGAGCTTCCATGAACTGGGTCATAACTTGGGTCGGCTGTGCCTGAGCTGCCATGAGCTGCTCCAACTCAGTGGGTTGACGGCGGGGAGGCATCTGCGGTTCAGCACAGGTAAGTTAAGAGAGAATCAACTACGATAATAGGATTCTACCCATGCATTATGATCAAACAACAACAAGCAATGGCAGACAATCCCAAGCAAGCAACACATCAACAAACAAGTGATCCAGCAACATCCCATGGGTTATCCTAGCAGTATATACCTACTGAAATAGTTTTACAAGAGTTGGCAATGGTTAACTAAACAGTTGATCAACTAAGCAACAAAAACAGTAATCTGTCAGAACAGTCCAGCAGTGTTCACGAATTTTTCTACCTGACTTAGACTCGTCAGAAAATTTAGCTGATTTTTGCACATATAGTACAGAGAGTTTCGCACCAGCCCTATTTTTTCAGATATTTCCCAGATACCAGAAAAATATGAAAAATCGTATAGTACTGCTGTATCAGCAGAAAACTACAGCGAAAATAACACAGATAGTAACCAAACTTGCCATAACTCTTTCATAAAATTCGCACAAATAAATCCTGGGATATTGGAGTACACAAATACTCAACTAAACACTCTTAAACTAACAGCAACTAAGTTTCACATTGATCGAGACTAATCCTAACGATTTACCTAACAAGGACTAATTGGTGGACTTCTATCTACTTCTTGAAGAGGTTGTGGTAGGTCCTTGCACTCATGCGTTGGCGCTTCGGTCCACGGTTCAACCATGGTGGCGGAGTATACACCTCTCCTGAGTCATCACTTGAAATCTCAAACTCCACCTCTTCTGGATCCTCCTCTTCTTCTTCACTTTCAGCTGCAACTGCAACAGCTTCATCTCCTCCACCATCATCGTCTCCATCATCATCATCCTCGTCCTCATCGTCATCATCGTTCCCACTGTCATCATCATCATCATTGTTGCCATCATCTCCATTGTCATCATCAGAGGGTGGATTCAGCTGTGCTTGGAGAGCGGCAATCTGGGCTATCATAGCTTCAATAGTTTGATCCCTTTCCTGGACGGTCCCTTGCAACTGTTGTATGTTCTGGGTGTTCTCCTGCACAGTACCATGAAGATGAGCTATGGTTGCATCTCTGGCTATCAGGGCATTCTCCAGAACTCCCACAGCTTCATGCAGGGGGTCAATCTCCTGTCCTTGGACCACCATACCATTGCTAGCAAAGTCTGCAATCTCCTTTATCATCATCACTTTATCAGCTAGAGCTCCATTCTCCCTTTCCATGTCCTCTATGTGCCTCCGACGGGGCGGCATGTTGTTCCTGTCGCCCGGGGTAACCACAACGTGCCCATCTTCATCACGCCTCCCATAGTCACGGTAGGGTGAATCTGCTGGCAGTAGGTGTCGGACATGATGGCACTGGCGAGACAGGGCTTCATGTATGGTCAAGTTGATTCCAAGTCCCCAGTTGCAGTATGTCTTGGTGTAGATCAGGTGCACAGGGTTTGGCAAGGCGGCATCCCTGAAGATGAAGGTAGTGATCTCCCATGCATCCTCACCATATCCATAGGTGTACAGCCTTCTTCCCTTGAACATGGGCAGTGGCAATCCCAATGACTGCGAGAGTTGTGCTAACTGTCTTGCAAAGGGCCTTGGTGACTCCATGGTTGCATACTCAGTCCTGACTTCTCCCATCTATCAATTAAAAGAGGAAAGTGTGAGAATAGCATATGGTAAGAATTTACGAGAGTGAGAGGCATAAGGTGAAAGACAGAGTTAATATAAGCTCCAAATAAATCTATGGCTTCCTAATCCAATCCTAGGTCACGATCCTACAGTCGACACACGGGCTCTGATACCATCTTGTAACACCACGGTTCTGAAAAGACCGTAGATTCTATGTGACATGCCAATCCCTGGATCGGTTCATTGGCCTACAATAGAATGAGATGAATAACATAGCAAAATATCCGTGTATCATGAATAACGAAGATCCATAGTACCATGATTACAATAAAATCTTAGCCCAAAGCTAGCTCAAATTATTCAGGTAGCAACATAAATAAAGTAAATCCTCCATTCTTCAAATTGCCCACAAGTGAACAAGTGCCGAGTGGAGTACTGTGGCCTATATCGATTACTCGGAATCAGAATATCCTACAACATGAAACGTAGCAGCCCCGAAGGGTCAATACATGGAATGTATGGCAAGTAGAGCTAGTAAAGGAGACAGTAATGCTAACATCTACATGCATATTTGGCAAGTGGAGCTGTGTCTGGCTTGCATTTGCAAATACCTTTGTCCTACTTTCATAAACAGTTTTTGATTTTCTTTGAAAAGATCCCAATTAAGTTAACCCAGCAATATTAAAGCAATTATGAAATTAGAATGAGCGAGAAACATGTCATGGAATCAATATCAAGCAACTCAGATGTCCTTAACCGGGGACACGGCTAATCGATTAGATTACACACCCTGCAGGGGTTAGTACACTTTACCCATGTGATTTGGCCAGCCCAGCTCGTACCATCACTCTCATTTTGGTTGATGATAGGGAGAAGTCCAAGAAGAGACTGTTCGGGAAGTAGCTCCCCAATCCCGACGCGCACCGGTCCAACCTACCAAAATTCTACATCTCTGGATACGCGGGTTCGAGTTACCACAACCTACTAAGTCCAACCAACCGCCCATTTCATTATTGGCACATGGTTGTATACGTAGCTAAAGAATAAAGAAGCCAATCATTTTCTCTTGATACCTGGGTGCCTTTCCGCAATGAAACCACCAAAAATTATCAATCCCATCACAGCCAGGAGATTCATTGATTAAGTTGTTTTAGTTTTCACAAACCAATACTTTTGGAAACAAGTTTCAGCGATGTAACCCAGCCCTCGTTCATCATAGCATGGCTAAGCACATCTACCAACGGTGGTTCATCTACAAGGAAGACCCTACCACATAATAGGACATAGCATAGCGATAGTATCATCCTACACATGCGTCTACAAACTACACGACAATGCATAGAAAATAGTAGGACAATGTCATGAACAAAATAGCATCTACTTGCCTTGGTTGTAGCGGTCGGAAGAACAATCCACACACGAGCAAGCGTTGCACTTGTCACAATCTACACGATACAATTGCAATCATAAACAAACCATCCACAAACATATGCAACAAATATGATGCATGAATGCATGCATGACAAGTGGATTGATGCTACAGACGCACCACATAATCCTATTTAGTAAAGCTACTGATTGCATGCATGGAAAAAGTTTTAGCGCAAGGACAACTATTATGCAAAATATAGTGCTCAAAACTAGAGCTAGAACTCATATAAATCACTACCGGTAGTATACTGTTGTAAAATCTTGGGAAAATTCTACTGTATGGGCATTGATATTTAGGAACAGTACCAATTGGAATTACTCAAAAAGGAATTATAAAACTCCCTGAATAATTAAAACACTGCAGAAAGCCACTAGACAATTTCTGCAGAAGTTTTACTGTACGCCTATCCTTTTAATTCACTTTGAGATTCCCCTCGTTCTACTGAATCCAGGGACATATCATATGTAATTTTTGGAGTTACAGATCTTTTTCTACGAATTAATTACTCCAAAAAGGTCATTAACTCATTTAATAAATCTGGGCAAAATCTTGCTGCAAAAGTGTAAAATAATGGTACAGCAAGATTCTACACGACTTACTGAATCTACACATATTTTATTTGCAATTTTTGGCCCAGCGGATTAATTTCTATGCAATTTACAAGTTTCTACAAAAAACTGCCAATTAAAATCGATTAAAGAAAATACCTAGTCAACTTTGACTGTTGACTGGCCCACGTGGCTGCTGACTGGGCGCTGACTGGGTGTTTGACTAGTCAACGCCTGGGGCTGACCGGTCAACGGCCGATCTGGGCCGTTGGCCACAGATCGTGCGGCAGAGGGAGGGCGGCGGCGGCGGCTTACCGGCGGCGGCGGGGCCAGCGGGGTCTGCGCGGAGGAGGGGCGGCGGTGCGGCGTCTCGGCGTCAGCGTCGGTCGTCGGCGTCGGCGTCGGGCGGAGAGAGGCGGTGGCGGCGGTCATGCGCGGGAGAGAGAGAGAGAGGCGGGTCAGCGCGGTGGCGTGGCGGCTCGCGGCAGCGGCACGCGAGCGACGGAGGCAGCGCGGTGGCGGCGCGCGCGGGCGGCATCGGGCGGCGACGCAGCGAGAGGAGGCGGCAAGCTCACCTTGAGCAATGATGGCGGCGGCGGCGGCTCGAACTCCGGCGAGAAATCGCCGGAGATTTAGGATGTCTCGTTTGCAATTAGGTAGGGGGTTTGGAAGAGGGGCTCGAGGGGATCGTTATAGGCAAAAATTTCGTTGAAATCGGTTTGGAAACAACACGGGAATCCTCGCTAGAAAATCTGCTAGTAGTTGGAGCTCGGGACGAACTCGGCTGATAGGCGGGCCCCACGTGGCGGGGACAGGAGGAGGCCGACGGGCGGGCCCCGTGCGTCAGCGACTCGGCTGGCGCGGGCGGCGCCTAGCTACGCGCTGCGCAGGCGGCTGCGGCTGCGCGCTGCCGGCTGCTGCGTGGGCCGGCTCGGCCCAGCGGCTGCGCTGTGTTTTTTTATCTTTTCTTTTTCCCTTTTTCCAATTTAGTAAAACCTCCGTAACTCCTTCATACGAACTCCGAACTAGGCGATTCTTGTTCCTAAATTTTTGTAAAATCAAGGGGATCGACCTAGGGTCGAGGGGTGAGTGAACCCACTTGTCTACAAGGGTGGAAAACACAAATCCTAGTAAAACCTCCCGCGGGAGCATTGTAGTAAAATAATATAGGGTTTAGTAAATAGCATTTTGCCGAGTCTTTTCAATCGATGGTTTTGCATGGAAGAGTATGATGCAATGATATGAATGATATTCAGAACCAAATATAAAATTCGGGATGTGACACATGTACCCTTCCCCTCCGGAGTGCCGGACCTTCCGGAACCTTCTAGAACATTCCCGATGAAAACACCGGAATCATTCCCCAACTCCGAAACAGGACTTTCCTTATATGAATCTTATTCTCCGGACCATTTCGGATCTCCTCGTGATATCCCGGATCCCATCCGAGACTCCGAACAACATTCGGTCTCTTACTCATCATTCCATAACTACTCAACAACATCGAATCCTTAAGTGTGTCTCCCTACGGTTCGTGAATTATGCGGACATGATCGAGACACTTCTCCGAACAATAACCAATAGAGGAATCTAGAAATTCATATGGCTCCCACATATTTCTACGATTACTTTGCGATCGAATGAACCACTTACATACGATACCAATTTCCCTTTGTCTCATGATAGTTTACTTATCCGAGGTTTTGATCGTCGGTATCTCTGCATACCTAGTTCAACCTCGTTACCGATAAGTACTCTTTTCTCGTTCCCGTGGTATGTGATCCCTTGTGAGCCAGTCACATGCTTGCAAGCTAATTGGATGACATTCCACCGAGAGGGCCCAGAGTATATCTATCCGTCATATGGATGGACAAATCCCACTCTTGATCCATGTGTTTCAACCCATACTTTCCGAACACTCAATGCCACCTTTATAGCCACCCAGTTACGGTGTGGTGTTTGATGTCATCAAAGCATCCTTCCGGTGATGGTGATAAGCATGATCTCATGGTCGAAGGAATTAGGTTACTATGTATCAGAAAGCTTATAGCAATTGAACTATTAAAATGACTTGATCTTTATTCTACGCTTATCTATAGGAGTATGTCCATCATACCATTCTCCTAATGATATGATCGTGTTGTTAATAACATCTCAATGTTCATGATAGGGAAACCACAATCATCTATTAACCAACAAGCTAGTATTATGAAGAGGCTTTACTAGGGACTCTAATTTAGTTTACAAATCACACAAGTATTAATGTTTCCTGGTCAATACTATTATAGCATGAATGCAAACATTTATCATAAACAAAAAGATATAATAATAACTATATTTATTATTGCCTCTAGGGCATATCTCCAACAACTAGTCATAAGCTTTGAGAATTCATCATTAAAATCTTTGTTAGATGAGCCAAAGATAATATCATCAACATATATTTGGCATAAAAAAATCTCCCCATTGACCTTCTTAGTAAAAAGAGTGGGATCGGTTTTCCCAACCTCAAATCCACGGTCAAACAACAACTATCTAAGGTGCTCATACCACGTGCGTGGGGCTTGCTTGAGCCCATAGAGCGCCTTATCAAGTTTGTAGACATGGTTTGGGAAGTTGGGATCCTCAAATCCCAGGGGTTGCTTTACATATACCAACTCATTTAATGGACCATAAAGAAATGCAGTTTCTACATCCATTTGTTGCAACTTAAAGTTATGATGTGCCACATAAGAAAGAAGGATACAGATGGACTCAAGGCGAGCCACGGGTGCATATGTCTCTCCATAGTCAATGCCTTCAATTTGAGAGAACCCTTGTGCAACCAATCTAGCCTTGTTCCTTACTATAATTCCATGCTCATCTTGCTTGTTATTGAATATCCACTTGGTGCCTATCACATTGCAGCAATACTTAGGCTTCTCAACTAACTTCCATACTTTGTTGCTCTCAAAGTTGTGGATCTCTTTGTGCATTGCTTCCAACCAATCCGAATCTTCAAGAGCTTCCCACACTTTCTTTGGTTCAATCATGGAAATGTGTGCTTGGTGTTCACTAAACCTCTTCAATTGTGCTCTTGTGGAAATGCCTCTTCTCAGGTCACCAACCACATTTTGTAAAGAGTGGTCTCTTAATTCCAACATCCTCTCCTTTCCAGCTTCACGACGAGTGTGGATCTCCTCATTGTTTCTTGGGGGGCCCTCTTCATCATTTTGGTCCTCGTCTTGACCATCAACTTGACCTTGATCATCACCGGAATCATTCTCTTCATTAGGATGCACAGATTGACCTTGGTCTTGATCAGACACTCTTCTAGCATCGATTTGAGCTTGTATCAGGGCAGTTTGTATGGATCTTCCTTGAGTAATTGACTTGGCACCACTTGACATCCTAGAGAATGAATCAGGTTCCTCTTCACTAGAGTTGTCACTTTGATCAACATGTTGAGGGTCCATAGTGTTTCTTTGGCTTGGGTCATTGCCCTCCTCGGTGGATGGAGGTTGTTGATGTTGTGAAGATGAGGGCTCCACTTGAGTGGAGCATAGTTCTTCTCGATCCTCCATAAGGGGTTCCTCAGCGGGGCAGATATATCCCACACCCATTCTTCCTATGGCATCCTGAGGCATTTCATCATCTGCATCACAAGCATCAACACGCCCCCCTTGGGGACCATCATATTCTTCGAAGGTCACACTACAAGATTCTATGACGGCTCTGGAGAGCTTATCATAGATTCTATAAGTGTGAGATTCGAGACCATAGCCAACAAAAATACCCTCTAATGCTTTAGACTCGAATTTGGACAAACGAACACCTTTTATGAGATAGAAACACTTACAACCGAACACCCGGAAGTAAGATATGTTGGGCTTGTTACCAGTAAGTATTTCATATGGAGTCTTGTTGATTTCTTTGCGGAGGTAGAGCCGGTTTGATGCATGGCAAGTGGTGGAGATGGCTTCGGCCCAAAAGTTGTATGGAGATTTAAACTCCGCCAACATGGTCCTAGCCATCTCAATAAGAGTCCGGTTCTTCCTCTCAGCCACACCATTTTGTTGATGGGTATATGCAGCGGAATATTGGTGTTTTATCCCCTCATCACTAAGGAAATCGTTCAAGTTGTAGTTCTTGAACTCGGTGTTGTTGTCACTTCTTATAATCAACACAGGAAGGTTTATTGATGTCGAAACATGTTGATGAAGTCGATGAAGGTCTTTTGGGTCTCACTCTTTAACTTTAAGAAATATACCCATGAGTATCTCGAAAAGTCATCAACAATCACCAAACAATATTTCTTCCCACCAAGACTTGCATGAGATGGAGGACCAAAGAGATCCACATGAAGGAGCTCCAAGATCTTGGTTGACTTGATGTAGTTCTTTGGCTTGTGAGGAGCAACATGCATCTTTACTAGGACACAAGCCCTACAAACACGATCTTTGGCAAAGGAAACATTTTCTTTTAGTCCAACAATATGGCCCTCCTTGTGGAGACTTTGCAAAGTTCTCATATTAACATGGGCTAGTCGGCGATGCCATAACCAACCCACATCGTCCTTTCCGAATAAGCACATCGCACTTGTAGTGGTTTGCCCCGAAAAGTCCACCACATACAAGTCATGTTCGACGTACCCAACGAAAGCGACCTTGAGAGACTTGCTCCAATGAGGACCACAATATAATAATTAATAAAGACAGCAAAGCCCATCTTTACAAGAGCACAGACTGAAAGTAAATTGTATCCAAGGGTCTCAACAAGCATGACGTTCACGAGTGTAATGTCGTGAGCAACCACCACCTTGCCGAAACCCATTACCTTAGACTTTTACTTGTCGGCATATGTCACGGTTGTTTGATCATCATTTGGCTTTAAGTCCTTGACAATAGACGAGCTTCCGGTCATATGACTTGTGCAACCACTATCAAGCACCCATTTTGACCCTCCGGAAGCATATGTCTACAAAAGATCAAGCTAATTTTTAGGTACCCATTTTTAAATGGGTCCTATTTTATTAGCAACAAGGGTCTTGGGGACCCAAATAGACTAATCAATATAACCATCAAATGGGCCAACATATTGTGCATACACATCACCATAATAATCACTCATTAGAACATAGTGAGGGTTAGCACTTCCCGCAAAGTCATCACGAGACATAGTTTTACCATTTGTGGTCTTACTATCCACAATGGCGTTGCTCTTCTCTTGTGCGGGGTTGGAATTCTTCTTGTTGTTCTTCTTCTTGGCCTTGGATACAAAGCCAATGCCCCCTTTATCACCACTAGGTCTTTGCTTACTCAAAATATCATCAATGGAGTTGTTACCTTATGGAAATGTGGCCTTGGCTACCTCCCCCTTCAACCTAGAATTTTCTTCAAGAATAGTTGTACTACTAGATGGAATGAAGTTACTAGGTGAAGGAGTATTGTCCAATTGAGTTTGAAGCATTTCATGGGACTTTGTGAGAGACAAGAGTTCACTTTCCAAAGCCTTGTGAGCCTTCTTAAGCAAACTAAAGTCCTCGGCAACTTTTTCATGAACCACACCAAACTCAATCTTGTACTTTTTAGCCCTTTTGCATTTAGCAATAGAATGATCATGTTCTTTGATGAGTCTATTCACAATAATGTCATTGGCCTCATCAAGCCCTTCAAGTTTTAATTCAAGAGACATCCTAGTCTCTTGTTCTTCTTCTAGAGCATTGTTTAGGGCCTCTAGCTCAATCATGTGTTCGTGCCCAAGTTTACACCTTACATCTAGAAGCTCTTGTGTGTGGGAAAGTTGATCTAAGATGTTCCCAAAATGTATCTTAGCATCCCCTTGTAAGTTAGTCGTAAACTCATTGAAAGCAATTAATTCCCTTTTTACATCAAGAGACATCTCATCATTAGCTAAGGGAGAGGAGTGAGATGATGAGGATACCTCCGTTCCTCTTGCCATAAGGCAAGTGACGTTCTTGATGGGATTGTTCTCATTTGGAGAATCGAAGAGTGAGAATGTAGGAGTAGAAGTAGTGTCTAGAGCGGCCACACCATTATATGTATCCTCTTCCTCATCTTCATCATCTTCATTGTTGGAGGAGTATTCTTCACGAGTGATCAAAACAAATTCTTCTGACTTCTTGTTGATGGGATTCTTCTTGATGAAGGGTTTCTTGTAAGGTGCTTTGGGAGTTTTCTTCAACACGAGCTTACCGTCATGATCTTCTCTCTTCTCATAGGGACAACCCGCCACAAAGTGATAGCGGTCACCACAATTGAAGCAAGTTCTCAACTTGGTGACATTTTCTCTTCTCCCACTTGGGTTGCTTTTTCGTTGCATTTCCATCTTGGCCTTGGCGGGGTTATTCCAAAAGTTCTTTGCATAGAAGGCCATGTATTGACTATGAGCAATCTTGACATCATCGGGGTGGTCCATGGAGAGGCCTTCATCACTATCATCTTCATCACCATGTTCTACAACCTTGGCCTTCAATGCAAGGTTGACAACATTGCTCATACCAAGGGCACGAGCACGAGCATCTTTGGCATTCTTGGCGGCAACCTTGAAAGAGGCCATATCTTGCATAACTTCATTGGAGGTCATGAGGTGGTAGTTGTGTATTCCTTGTAGGCTCTTAAAGTCGGTGGGCTCAAAGGGCATGAGTGCACTCACATATTTCCTTTTTATCCAAGCATCATCCACATGTGAGGCACCCACATTTCTAAAAGCGGTGGCGGTGGTCTTGAGCCTCCGGTACATGTATTCATGATTTTCACCTTCCTTCATGTACAAACCTTCGGCTTCATTGCTTAGTGCATCATACTGGTTCCTCCTCATGCTCTCATTCCCAACAAATAACACCGTGAGAGCATCCCAAGCTTCCTTGGCGATGCTGAGGTGCTCAATGTGTGGGTAATCCTTTGTACCCAATCCTTGTTGAATCATGTGCAAAGTGGTGACATTGAGTTGACTATTGACAACTTATCTTCTTGTCAAGTTGTTTAGATCCCCAATATAGAGTCCTTGTTCGATGATGTTCCAAAGTTCAAGGCAACAGCTGCGCACATGAGTTTTCATTAGAGATTGCCATTGAGCAAAAGTAGTAGATGCTTCAAGCTTAGGTGGGTCACCTCTATTGTTTACATGAGGGTGAGGGATTGGAGGGTTATGAGAGTACCATGAGTCACAGTGCTCACATTTCCCACCATCATTTTGTGTGGAGGAATTACTGTTGTCTTGTTTACCCCCCACTGCCATATCTTCGGGTGATACCGGAGCATTACCCTTAGGTACCACAGATGGAGGATCCTCTTTAGGAGAAGGGGATGATGAGCCATCTTTATCTTTAACAAGTTTCTCAAGTAACTTGTGTAATTGTTTGATCTTGTTGCCCAAGGTGGAGCTCAATCTTGTTTCCAAGTTATTGAGATCATCCATGGTCACCGAGTGCATAGACTCACCATCACCTTCCCCTACTTTTCTACCCATATACTCTTAGGCGGTAAAGCCCTAATAAAGAGTCGAGGCTCTGATACCAATTGTAAGGATCGTATGGGCACCTAGAGGGGGTGAATAGGTGCTACTTCAAAATTTCTTATTTTTCAATTTAGGGTTTGACAATAAAGGTAAATTCTCTAGATTATGCAACTAAGGTGAATTTACCTATATGTCAAACAAGCAACAACTAGCACAACACTAAGCAATAACAAGTAAGTAAAGTGCGGTAAAGGATAGAAGTAACCAAAGTAGTGGACACGGAGACACAAGGATTTGTTTCCCGTAGTTCCTTACTTTTGAGGGGAAGTGCGTCTACGTTTGGAGAGGGGGTGGTTTCAAACAACCAACGCCACGAGAGGACTCCCTTGTTCTCCGATGAACCTCACCCCAAGGGGATCGATCCACCTTCCACTATATCGGCAACCTTCGAGGTGGAAGCCGGCACCTTTACAACAAGTTCGGGGCACACATCCACAACTTAATTGGAGGCTCCCAAATACAAGCAAGCTGTCAAAACAATCAAAGACAAGCTTGTAAGAACCAAATCAAAGCTAGGGTTTCTGTAACACCCTCAGAATCGGCCCTATGCAAGTTTTAGCGAAACCCGCCAAACCCGCATAGAAACGATTCAAAGGTGCCCACCAGGCACTTTCGTGCGGGTGGAAAACGAAGTAATAACATTACACAACAGTCCTCGATGGGACCCACAGAACAGATATATATACAACACGACTCCATGAGTCAAGAATACAGATATAATATACAAAGATCCAAATCACCTTGAAAACAATAGAGCGTCCAGCTACGGACAAGATGCAAATGGGGCTAAGAGCCCTGAAGAATAACCAATGGCGTCCATAACCCTGCCCAGGCCAAGCCGGAAGGGTAACCCTGCTAACGACGTCGATCTCAAAACCTGCTTAAACAAAACGGGGTGCCGACAAAGGGAAAAGGAAAAAGAGGAGCGTCAGTACTGAGGCCAGTACACGGCGAGGCTAGAATTCGGCGGTCCTCGCCTACATAGGTATGGTGGACTGAAGCGGCAGCGCAGCATGCACTAAACAACCTATAGAGACTCGATCTGTCGGCCATCAGAAAGGGGATAAGAAAGGCCTATCCGGAACCAGCCTGATTCTAACACCAAACAAACCCATCCTGGTGTTTCCCCCTCGAGACCAAACGAGGAAGTCAACCGAGGAACTCACACCGTTGGCATTTTTATTTATTCAGTTATTGTTGCAGCAATTACTAGTCAGGTATAGATAGTCATCCTGATATAATAAGCAGTGGGCAATTTTAGTTAACCATTCCGTTGTAGTTGCGACACTTACTAGTCAAATACAATTAGCATGAGATATCCCAAAACCCAGCAGTTGTTGGTACTTTTATTTAGCCATTCCGTTATAGTTGCAATACTTACTAGTCAGATACAATGGTCGCAAGCGACAACCCAAGCAAACAATTGTTGGCAATTTTATTTAGCCATTCCATTATAGTGAAGCTGATTACTAGTCATGATAAAGTCAAATTTATAGCGCTACTTTAGTTATAGTTGTCTATGATCGAGATACTGTGCTCCAAGTCGTCCATAACCGCGGACACAGCTTTCAGAAAGTTTTACCCTGCAGGGGTGCACAAATAGCAACACACACTCGATCAACCTCGGAAAAACCAAATCAAAACCCAACGAGGCCTTCACGACAAAGCAATCACCGGATTCAGAAATATTTCCGGGGGCCACCCCGTTGAGTACACCCGCAACGAAGCTAGCTGACTCCGAGACGGACTCAAGGTTTGTGGGGCCGGCTGTAAACGACTGGGAACCCAAAACTGGGGTTGTCGATACCGCGTAAACGGGTCACGATCCTAAACAGTACAGTGTGCTCCTCGCACAATCGTAAATAAAGCAGTAAAGCATGGCATAAGTACAGGATCGTAAATAAAACCTCAAACTAGTTTGTGGCCCCAAGAAATAAGACTGAATCAAGCTCTGGCTCAGGGGGGTCCCACAATCCTCCCGGATGTGGATAGCGCGAATATTCAAGGAACAAGTATCAAGTACTCGGGGTCCTACGGGACACAAGTGGACGGTTAACAACCAAATAACATCTATTGCCCACCTGTGCCTCTGCTTACTTACTTCAATTTTAGTTGTTAAACAGTAATTAAAGTGAACGATAATTAAAGCCATGAACATCTCCAACATTAATCATGCGGCAACACTCCAACAACTGTGGTGCTGGACGACACGCAACAGCACTTGAGCAAGCGACTACGACACGCAAGTCCAGCTATCTACCAAACAACAGGTAATAGGCGGTGTCCAAGGCAATATAAGGCTGCAAGGGATAACACGGGTACGAAAACTAGAGCATCGCAACACAGATAACAATAGATCAACAGGAGGGAATAAATACTATAAAAGTAAGATAGGTAGAAAGGGGAAGATGCTCGCCTGAAAACATTGCCGAAGGTTCATCCGAAGATCGGGTCGACACTCGCATCAACTCATCGGCCTAATCCGTGAAGAAGCAAAACGCTAGAAGAAACACCGGGTGCACTATTTAATACTACGGCAAAAGATCGGGCATGATGCATAAATGATGTATGACATGGCAAAGGTGCGATGCAATTAGGTCATATTAAGCGGAACCGGGGTCCCGACAATTAATTAAACGGTTCAAGTTATTTAGAACCCCCGCAATTTAAATGTTGTCTTAACATGGCAAAAGATAGCACCGGTTCGCTACACCAATTTAAATGAGGCCAATATAAGACTAGATTTGCCCGCATATGGGCCCCATATTTAATTATGATGTGAGTCGGCATAATGCCCCCAAACCACATGACAATATGCATGCATGAACAATTTAATATGCAACAATTTATATAGATGGCATTTATAAAATAGGGGCTCGGATCAGGGTCACACATTAGGGTTCGACGATCTTGGTTCCGGGGTTCGGGGTTCGGTCTCAGGGTTCAGGGTTCGACGGGATCGTTCTCGGACTCCGGGACTTAGGGTCTTCGGATCAGGGAAGTAGGTCTTGTCGCACGAGCGTCAATGCTTCCGGGAAGGAGAACTTGTCGTCCAGGGTCTCGGTGTTCGGGGTGAAGTACTCGGCGTCCTCGAGGGAGTACTTATCGTATCCGTGAAGGAGATCATGGCGTTCCGAGGAGAAGATCTTGGCGTCCCGAGGGTTCGACGTTGATGGTTCAACGGGTTCGGGAGGAAGAACTTGATGTTCCGGCTTCCGGTGGTCAGTGACGATCTTGAATAGGCGCATGTGTCTTCGGCGAGGCTTGGTGCACAACTCTTCAGTAGACCTTGGCGAGGTCCTCGGAAGATCTTGGCGACATACTTTCGTGTTGTTATTCTTATCGACGGAATCGTTACTGAAAAGGTGGTCTTGAAGATCTTGTCAACACGGGACTAGGAATCCAATACGGCAGGGAGAAGACACATGTTCATCCTTGGACAAGCGTGTTGGAAGGCATGTGGGCTGCACTTGTACTGGCAGTAACCAAGAAACCAACATGGAGAAACATATGCCCGCGTGACATGCCTTGGATTACAAAGCAGAGCAAGCAGTCAACTGGGACGCAGCAACTGACGCCGCACTACAGACCAGAGGACAAGGGCCGGAGTAGCATGGCGGTTTCTGGACAAGGGGACACCGATCGCTGGAGACGCATCGAAGAGGGAGGTCGCATGGACGGGCGCAGAGACGGCGACGCGGACCCTTGTGGTCGAGGCAAGTCGCACGGAAGCAGGGCCCTGAGCGGCGGACGGAGGAGAGGACGGGTCGACCGACGGAGGGGAAGACGATGCAGGCGGCTGGCGGCGCTGCTCGGCGGTTGTCGGGGCAGAGGCGGCCGAGCAGAGGGCGACGAGGGGGGCCGCGGTGGAGGCGGGGAGGCCTGGCGGCGGACGGAGCCAAAGCGCCGGGGCGGGGCTCGGGTCCCTGGTGGCGGCGCCCTGTGGAGGGGAGGAGGGCGGCGAGGCCAGGAGAGGAGGGCGCGGCGGCGACACGGGCTCCGGCCAGAGGAGGAGGCGGCCAGGGGAACGGCGGTGGCCGGCGCCGGAGAGGATGAAGGGCAGGGCGAGCGCATCGGGGGAGGGGACGCCGGCGTTTGGGGTGGGTGGAGACGAGGTGGGGTCGCGGGCGAGGCAGAGGGCGCCGGAGGGGAGGAAGACGGCGGCCGGGGACGCGGCTCGGTGGCGGGGCGGCGCCGGGGTTGGTGGAGGTCAACGGCGGCAGAGGCCGGCAGAGGAGGTCGTCGGGGCGACGCGGCGGCCAGAGGAGAGGAGAGGGAGAGCCGGAGCGGAGCGGTGGCGAGGAAGGTGGGGAGCGGCGGAGAACTGGGGAGGGAGGAGCGGCACACGCAGGGGGAGAGAGGGAGGCCGAGCGAGGGAAGGAAGAAGGTGGAGGCAGGAGCGATGGCCCGTGCGGGAGCGTGAGGGAGAGGAGGGAGTGGGACCCGCGGGGACAGGTGGTGGGGCCGGGTTGCAGGGTGGGGCCAGGAGAGATGAGTGGGGATCGGGTGAGTGGGGTGGTTTTGTGTTGTGTGTGTGCGCGTGGGTGCTGGGGTGAGTGGGGAGTGGGTCCAGGTGGAGTGGAGGTGAGGGAGGTGGCAGGCTAGGATAGGTTGGGGGAAGGGGCAGGTAGAGGTGGCGGCCTGGGATAGGCTGGGGGACTGGGTCGGATCGGCCCGGTTTGGCTGCCCCCTAAAAATAATTAAACAATTTATTTATTAAAACCGGGCTTTTGCAAACCCGCGGGTAGACAAAACAAATATTCCGGAGACCCGGGTTTGAATTTTGAAAACAAGACGGGGCGTTTTAGAAAACAAAAACAGGCTTTGCGAAAATAGTTTTATGCAAACAAAATGCAAGATGACATGACGATGCTCAAATGCAATGTGGCATGATGACATGAGCATGCGGTCGTGATGATGCAATGCACAAAACAACGCGATTTTCTAGTAGTGTTTTGCGAGATGCCACAGTTTCCAATGAAACGCTAGAGCATGGGGGCCCTCAAGTGAATGAGGGGGAAATGAAGATCTCTCTTGGTGAAGTTGTAGATCAAGACCTCCTCCTTCGATCCTCCAAAGATCAATGACTTTGGATGGTTGGATGAAGAGATCTTGTAGATTTGGTGGCTCTAATGGAGTTTGTGTTCTTGAGCAGCTCGAGCAGCTGGAGGAAGGGGATAGGGGTCCCTATTTAAAAGCCCCCCCTCCATGAACCGTTTTCTGACCGTTGGAGAAGAATCAGACCGGAGACTCCCGTCTATATACCGGAGACTCCTGTCTATACACCGGAGACTCCGGTCCACACCGGAGAATCCGGTCCATATCTGGTCCAGCCTCCAGACCAGTATGCAGTATGACCCAGGCCTTTTGAGAGCTAAGTGGGCCGGAGACTCCGGTCTTCTAGCATCGGAGACTCCGGTCTGAGCCCACACCAGAGATTCTGGAGAAGCCTCCAGACCTTGCTCCGCACCCCAATACAGAATGTCCCAACCATGATCCTGAAGCCTCCACCGAGGACACATCCGGAAACTCCGGACCACACCGGAGACTCCGATCTAGGCAGACCGGAGACTCCGGTCTGGAATTTCTAGAACTATGTCACTCTTGCAGGAATCTTTACAAAGTGTGAGGGTACTTTTCACTTATCATAATACCAACCTGTGGACAGTGACAAACTGTAAAATGATCTACTTGTTGTTAACGAACACCAAAAGTGATTATGACAATAAATGTCCTTTCAGCTATCTTGGCCAAGTAGTTGCTAGTGACTCCAAAAGGGGGTATTTATGCTCGATAGTGGGTTCATGCCTCTAGTTTCTAAGGGAAGTGACAGAAATATCTTCGGTTGTAGATATGATGTTGATACTAGGGAGAAAACGACGGTCTCTTGTTCATGGAACATGTGGACTGTTTACCTTACACACTTTTCTTAAAGCAGTTGTCTGTTGCTTGCAACTTAATACTGGAGGGGGGTCGGATGATAACCTGAAGGTGGACTTCTAGTCATAGATGTAGTTAGATGGCGACCTATGTATCTTGTTGTATTGCCCAATCGAATCTCATAGGATCTTTCTGACTAGTAATTGCATTGTTATGCCTTGCTCAGTTCCTATCGATTGCCCTACTGCAATTTGTTTACCCTTCATGACATGTTGTTTGTATAAGGAGAACACCTGTAGTGAACTATGGACCCTGATCCAATCTTTACCATTGATACATCTTCCGTTGTTACTTGTTTACTTGCTGCAAACCACCATTACCTTCCACACCATATGTTTAATCCTTTGTTATAGCTAACCGGTGAGCTTGACAACCTCACTGATTCGTTTGTACAAAGTCTTGAGTTTGTGTTGTGCAGGTCTCCACGTTGTTTACAACACCTGTGTGACGTTTCCTTCCACCTTCTAGTTCAATAACCTCGGTCTCAACTGAGGGAAAACTTGTTGTTGTGCTCTTCACACCTGGCGCTTGGGGTTACCAACAAAGTGCCACGTCGAGCACCATCAGACACTCGGGGGCTACTCCTATCAGGAGCGCTGGTTGCGCACCCGATGTACTTCCGGGTTAGCGGTATGCCCACGAGATTGCCAACTACAACTGCACGATACAAGATTCGAGTCTCTATCCGAGTCTACGACTCCGCCAGACACTCGGGGGCTACTCCAAACTGGACCGATGGTCGCGCACGCACAAGATCTTAGAGTGGCACACTTCGATTCCTCACTCGAATCAACGGTTTACTAAGGACTCGGGGGCTACTCCTATAGGGAGCGTTGGTCGCACATTCGAAAAAACACCGGCGTTGATGGAATTTGCAAGATCATCCGAAGCACTTCCGGATCGATGTGTCTATGCAACCGATGACTATAAGTCTCTACTCAAGTCTACGACTCGAACAGACACTCGGGGGCTACTCCCATAGGGAGCGCTGGTCGCTCACCCTATAGTTCATTGTGTTGACTAAGTCCATAATGTCGACTCCTTTACAACTTTCGGGTGAAGAACTTCACACTCGACACAACTTTCAACTCCGACATCCAAATGAAAGGTTCAAGACAACTAAGTCTCCACCCGAATCTACGTTTCGGATGGACACTCGAGGGCTACTGACATGAATATGCCCTATGGGTACCCGATGTTAGCCTACCTGGTCCAGCCCGACGGAAGGCCCACTCGACGATCTACCATGGTCCATGATGCCTATGAAGTTTCGGATGCTATGAAGCCCATATGGACACGGACTCCCAAGCGCACAATACAAGGAAACCTTAAGACTAGAGTTTGAATACAACTTGTAACCTACTCGTATTGGCACCCGAGACCTAGCCTCCCTATATATAAAGGCTAGGAGGGTCCAACGAGAAGGGCACATCACACGATACAATACACTAGACCACAACAGATCTACCTCTCAACTCACCGCATACACACCTCCACGACAGATTGCATCTGCGCACCCCTGTAACTTTCGGTTCTGCCGTAATCAAGAGCAGACAAGCAGGAGTAGGGTTTTCCCTCCGGGGTTCTGAAACTGGGTAAACTTCGTGTCCCCGTGTTGCTTGTTTGCTAACCGTTCCGCGATCTCCAGCATCCCCATCTTCTCCAAAACCCAAGTCCATAACAATGGGCATTGAAGAGATCGAACCTCGTCAGTAGTGGAATTTGTATTTTTCTAAAATCAGTCCCTACAAGATAGCTTATAGAGATAGGCATGTGTCACTCTGAAGATGGCGTCAAATGGATAAACTCTCTAACATGGAAGTTGTGGATAATTTCAAGGCAAAGATTTTTTTTATAAATAAAGTATGAATGAGAGTATGTATGCGACCTACAACCAAGGACTACGGAAGTCCCAAAACTGCCCCGCGAGAGTCTAAAAGTGAATGACGATATTGACTCCAACTCTTGTCATATTTGTTGGATTTGACCATGGCTCAATTTATGGACTCGTGGGGGAAGATACAAGTCCTAGGAACATTAAAGGGGTACCCAAATTCCCTTGGATCAAAGGTTCATGGGTCCCATGGACAATATGCATTGTCCAACACTACATAAGGGTCAGTTTGGTTCACGGAAATTTTAAAGGAATTTCGCAAGATCAGTTTCCTTTGGAAAAATTACCTGTGAGGCCGTTTGGTTCCAAGGAAAGCACTCCAACTATTCCATAGGAAAGGCTTTTTCTCCCGTACTTTTTGGAGAAAAATCATCCACTTAGAATAAAAAAACGCCAGTGACGTAATTTCCTACGGACTGAACACCCCCCCCCCTCCCCCCCCTTTTATTTATTCCTGTTGTTTAGATATCCTGTATTTTCCCTTTCTATAGCTAACCCGGTTCCTCTACATGTTTATGTTCTTTTGTTTTTCAAACATGCAAATCGAATGGGCCTAAATAGGGAAAACCCTATATTTTTAGGAGACCTACAATTGTCAATAATTTTCCTCCCACTTAATAGCGTACAATTAAATTATAGGATCCTACACACCATCACCAAGGTTACATGAGAAGGGGCAAAGGGTCGTTGTCCCTAGGCTGCCATTGGCGCTACTATGTTGCGGCCCTCGCCGTGGCCACCTGTAACATCCCAGGATTAGCACCTAGAATTATAGAGGACACATGTTTGTGCATTGCATTCATGCATAAGAAAATCTGGAGAATTTTCGTGCAAAACTAAAGAAACTATAGAGGGATCGGTGTCTCTCTTGTTCCGATACAAACATCAGAGCAAGTACGATGGATTTCGACATGACCTCTATCATACTTCTGTGTTTAAGGGGAAAGTAATTCAATTTGAATACTCAAAAGATATATTTGAATTATAAAATAATAGGTAGAAGGAAAAATAAATGAATTACAATAATACAGAAATAATTGAATTCTTATTTATAAATAGGATATAAATATTTACGAGTTCTAAGTTACATTAAGAAAGAAGACATTTACTTTATTATTATCATATACATAATCTTACAAGAATAAGAAACAGATACTATTTATAATTATTACCATAAGAATATTCTACAATATTTATTGAAGATTCACATGAGTGAAGAATAAAACTTTACTTTAATAAAAAGAATACCTTAATACAAAAATATCATTAGTCAATATTACAATATTCTATATTTCACAAAGGAAAGAGAAAATTACAAAAAATAATGAAAGGGAGAGTTCTAAACTATATTTCCTAAACTAAACTTTTGGTATCTGCTCATCTTCTTTTGTACCTGCAAAACAAATAAATAAAAGATAAAAATAAAGAGAGGGGTTAATGTTAGTAATTTTGCTCTCAGTATGGCAATGAAATGCATTGCTATTCACATCATTGAGCATATTTAAATAGGGGCAAGTTTCACCAAAAGAATATCTGTTCTTATCAAAATGTTTTGCCTCAGAACAACCTCATTGGCAGTGGACAAAAGAGGCAAGTTTCACCTTGGAAGAATAGTAAAGGAATCCATTCCACTTGGAAACACAAAAATAAAGCCAAACTTGAGATAATAACAACCAGCTGAGTTGATCCATCCCAATAAATATCCCACTATTGAAACTTGAACCCCAGGGGTCCCATTTGACAGCAGCACAGTCACAGCATGCAAGTGATGTGCTGTCGACACACGAAGCATTCACATGGAGCACATAAAGGGAGAGCACACTCACCAGTACCACTGGTTAGCACATCAACAATCTCCTTACCCCTTTTCTATTCATCACACTCAAGAACAAATTGCTCTCATAGCACCACAAGAGCCACCTAGATCCCCACCACACCACTTGTACCATGGTTGCTTCGAGAAGCCCTCCAATGGCAAGGACAAGGTGGAGAAGGCCAGGCTATAGCTGTTGTAGTGGGTGGAGTAGTAACAGGAGAGGGGAGCAGGATATCAAGATATAGCAGCAACTGATCAAGATCCAACAACAGAACCAGCTCCAGAAAGCCAAGGTAGAGTAATAGAAACTTTGGAATAGAAGTAGTGTATTCATATCTGTTCATATCAGCATAAGAGACCAAAGAAAGAAATTTGTAGAGAAAGATTTTCTCAGTTTTGCAAAGAAATGCTTTGCAAAATCATCATAGAAACCTTGAGTCCAACACTGTATTTTTAACAAAATAATATGCCTCAGCCTTTGCATCATTGGCAGCCAAAGTTTCATCTTTGGTGAGTAAAATCCAGCAGCAGATCATGTTGCTATACATCACTACTGTGCACACTTACTAGAGGCACCACAGTAGTGTTCTACAGCTAACAGAAGCTACCAAAATCACTCTCAAGAACCACTGAATAACTTCTTTCCAACCAAAGTTTTAAAAAGGTTATTCAAATGATTCCCTGTCATGTTGCCATCTCATATTCAGTAAGCAACACTATAGAAAAATCATCCCAAATAGAATTACATCATATTCCTAGGTAATATTCCTAAGAATCAGTATCCATACATAATAATCATTTTACTGAATCAAAGATTCAGACAAGCATAGAAGAATCACACTAGGACCATAACCAGTAAGGCATGTTACTATAACCAAAATTCATACCTCAATTCGATTCAAAGACACATGTGCACATCATTGATCTATTAGAAATGGATAGCCATCTAAAATCATTTTTCTGGTTAAACAACTAGAAATCATATAAATTCCAGCAATTAAAAAAATGCTGATGTATGATATCAATCATCATTAGAGTATAATTTCAGTACCCACCAAAACAGTACATCAAACTTAGTAATCATACTCCTAATCAAATAATTAGAAATCATTTTAACAACTCATTGCCATATGGATCACCCATAGATTATATACCATTTCATCCATAAGTAACAACTACTATACCAGATCATATTTCTAGTAGAGCCACCAGAAATCAAACCAATAGACAAAGGCATCAGTACATATACCGGTCACAGAGTAGCAGAATTGAGGAACATAGATACTTAAGTACCACACTTTGAGCTTATATATTTTCTCAGTATTTTGCAAAGCCTAGATATAGCCAACAGAAAACAGACATAACATTGAGCTACAGGACCAATAGGACTAACTAAATCAATTAATTGAGGTATATTCCATGGATCGGAACCTAAACAAAAGGGGGGCAATTGTCATACCTCGCTACAGAAGAGAGAAGGAGGAGAAGTAGAAAAAGGCATACCAGGGAGTCGATGATGACCTCAAAGGGGCAGTGCAAGCACGGTCAGAATGAGGCCAACCTGAAGAAACCTTCAACACCACATTGATGGCCCCGTAGTTCCGACGCCGGGGTTGCATCTACTGTCGTCCCACCGGCATCAGATTAGAAGAGGAAGGACCTCAGCTTCACTACCATCAAACCACCATCAGACCATCACAAGAATACAGTAAAGGAAAGCACGGGAACCCTAACGCCAACCCATGGAAAGGGGCGGGCGATTCCTAGCTTTACTTCCAAATCGAACGGGAGGAGCTGGGATAATAGAGTACGGCGTAGCCCCGGCGACCAACATCAACACCCACGGCGTCGTGCACAGCCGGAATCGGGGGAGCAGCGGCAGACGACGGCGTACACATTGGGAGGCTAGGGTTTCTCCCAGGGAGAGGTCGCACGGGTACTGAGCACCATAGCAGAGGGAAATCAAAGGAGGAGATATAGGCCTAGCGGCGCTGGGAGGTGTCGGCGATGGCTGGTGAGGCAGGCGGCGGCGGCTGCGGCATCGCAAGCATCCTGGAGGGGGGCGGTGCGTGCGTACTCGCGTGTGTTGGGCGAGGGGAAGAGAGTGGGTCGGGGTCAAAGTGACCCCGAGACAGGATTAGTGGGGCCAAGTTGGGCCTAGATGGGCCAATTGGTGAGCCTGGCCCAATTCCAAAGAAAAATAAATAAGAAAATAAAATATTTATCAAATCACTAAATGACCAAACTACCCCTGAACATAATTTATACCCTATAAAAATATAGAAAAATTCTAAAAATACATATGATATATCGAAATGACCACAAAAATAATATCTACCTAATAAAAATATAATTTTAAGTGTTTAAAATAAATTTAAAGTAAAATAAATATTAACACCATTAAATCTTAAATGAAATTTTATAAAATAAAACTAAAACCCTAAAAATAAATAAAAAATCATTTTTGTGTATGAAAATAACTCTATTAGTTTATAAAAAATACTCACTTAGAGTTTTACAAATAAAACATAAAGCAAATATTTAAAGACACTTAATTTTTTGATGAATTTTATAAAAAATAAGCTAATACTTAAAAATAAATAAAATTCGTTTTTAAAGTCTTGAATAAATATATTACACTAGAAAAATATTAAATATATTATTAAGAAAGTCTTTAATATTTTAAATAATAAATCCTTACCTAATACCCATTTTGTGAATTCTTTAAAAACAATTCCTAAGTAAGAAATAATCATAATTTTTATAAAACCTTGAGCAATTAGTGTCTTAGTACTAATTCCAAACCCATAACTTGAATTCATAATCAAACTTAAGTATAACTTTTAACTTTAAATATTCTTTTAAAAATCTGATTAAGAATCCTTTTAAATAAACGTTGGGTATCACCCATTTATATAATATGGTGAATGATCATTATATCTTAACCACTATTAACATAACTTTAAATTCTGACAAATTACTAAGACCATCTAATTATGATTCCATTAACTAAATACAAAGTATTTTCTTAATAAGCAAAACAAATTTAATCTAAATCATTCACTTAAATATAAAGTGAATAATTCCACACCTTAGTTATACCTATCATAAATCTAAAACTTGGGAATAATTAAAATATAAGTTTACTTAACCTTTTAAAAGTTAACTTTAGCCTCAAAGTTTATAAACATCAGATCTAATAAATCACTTACGTTTTTATAGTTAACTTTGGTCTATTTCAATTAAGACATAATGCATCTCAAGTCCAAACTATTCAAGCAAGCATAAACAATATCAATCACATTCTATCAATCATATTCTAAAACCTAAGAGGGTTGTTTAAACCTTAGGAAGGAAATATTTTCTTCAAATGTTATTCTTTTTGCCACTTCAAATATAATCTCATAATAAGTTCTTCAACTCTTAACAACTCAATCCCAAGGACTTATATCATAGTCACCACATGACAATTCACCATAATCACATCATCTTATACTATACTTACATATTTTGGATTATTAACACTTAGGTTCCTTATAAAGGTCATTACTTGTAAATTAAAATTTGAAGATAAACCAAATCTGAAAAGAATCACTTGAATTCACTTCACTCAAAGTATTGGGGATTCAATTTGGGAGTTTTACAGAAATGCATAGCATTACTTATGCATAACTACATATTGCTTCTTTAAACATTAGTCCTTACCGGACCAATGATACAGATTTCAGATATTGGATCTTATGTCGTCTCGAAGACCGTGAGTGCATAATCTTCCAATCACAAAAGGCAAGTTCACACTTGCTCATATCCTTTGATTATTTTCTGTAAAGTATTTTACAAATCCAGTGTTGTCATCACCTGCATTTGAAAAAAGTCCAAAAACACTATTTTCATAATAATGTGATTATAGGTTATTTACCATGAGGTAATAACCTACTATGAAAGTTCCGGTGGTAAAGGAACATATTATCTAGGACTTAACAACCAATGTCGCCAGTGATTCTTGCGCCGTATATCACGCGTTAACCATGAGATTTGGAATGGGACAGAGAAGTCAGATGTATCTTCTTCCTCTCACATGAAGCCAGATGTGCAGGTCGTGGCTGTTATCACTCGCAGCATGCATATTAATTGGTAATTCGTAGAGGATATGCAGCATATGGGTGGGAACCCTCAACGTCCCATGATAGTTCTGGCATCTAACGGTCTATACAAACCATTGCCGTAATTCAATATGTGGGCATGGTGTACACCAAGGAGGCATGCGAGGTTGCGAAGGGGGCAGTGATTGGCTTGGATCATCTACTAGGCCCCACACCATAGGAAGTGTGGACGGGAAAGATCGCCCGGTTGCGCAACAAGGATTTGATCTCTCATGGGAAAAGTAACGCACCTTTGCAGAGTGTAAGAACTGTAACTTGTTACTCCCTGTTCCGGGAAGGAGCTGCGAACACGGCGGGAAAGGAACCCCATGAAGGTTCTGATAAACCCGTGAAGGCTGACGAACATATATTTTCAGAATAAAAGCAACCTTTGAAGAAATGTTTATGAAAACTTGCATTGCCTACGACCTATGGTCTGTGGCTATAGTTATAGTGCATCAAACACTCCTTTTCTAGTGAACTTGCTGAGTACGCTCGTACTCAAAGTATCTTCTTAACCCTTGCTAGGTTCTAAAGCCAGTACAGACGATGACTACATCAAATCATGCTCCAAGAATCATCATCAAAAGCTAAAGATCTTCAATGAAGTCAAGAAAGTCAACATATACAGCAACTCAAGTGAAGACGAAGTCGCTGATTAGATAAGAATAGAATCTCTAGCCCTAGAACCCATTTCTGTAATGTATTGCAATAGCAGCAATGCCAGACCATTAGTTGAGATATTAATCTTAATAGTATTATAGTTTTGGAGTTGTTTATTTCTGATTCTTCTTTATAAGAAGTTTCTTTCTCTCTCTTTAACCTAGAGTGTTCTCTCGATCTTGTGTAAAGAGTTGAGTTGTAACCTATAGTCATGTCTTGGACCTGCTGTGTTTCTGTTGTACCACTCTGAGGGATGTAATACTAGTGAACGATGTTTCATTGGTGTTATGTCTACGACTATAGTGTACTACATCATGCAGTGGTATGCTGGGTCACCGCACCACCTCTCCTCCTAGTGGTGGTACCTCCCCATAAACATGTAAAGTAACATCTTCAGCATCTCCCACTACAATCTTTTGGAAAACATGATGTGTCGTGATATGTATTATTTTCCTATTGCGTATTACATCTCTATATCTAGATTCATAAGTATTTATATTGTCCTTAAGCTTCATCAATGACATGCATGTGTCTTCAAATACGTGATTCAAGTGTGATACTATATGTTGTATGATCTTTTTTCTAATGGTCCCTAGTCGATAAGGTTATGGGGGCATATATTATTGACTTCTCGATCTATGGCTTGGTAGATGACTAGGTTTAATAAGTCACAAGAATGGTGATGCCAATCTGACACTACTAACTCTCGTAAAGGGGTTCAATCCGTCGGATGGACCCACCTTGAGACGCAACAAGAGAGTTTTCATTCAATAGTATCAAACAATGTATATGCCATATCCTTATACACGAGGTCATAATATGACCATAATTGTAGATATACTTACTTAGTGTCTATCAAACGCTACTCCATAACTGCGTAGTTACAAAACAGACTTCGAGTTAGCCGCAAAGTAAGCCACATGACATGATTGGCCAAGATGGAATTCCCCTTTGACTTAAGAGTTATTCTCTAGACCCTCTTAAGTGATTTATTTTAAGAAATATTACATGTGACCTGGAGAGTGAACCGAGGACTTGCACTTATAACTAGTCTACTTAATCTATATCACTAGATCAAGAAGAGAGGATAATCTATTAAAGAGACAACAAGTACTCTCTGATATCCTGACAAGGTATATATGTTGGAAATATTCCCTAGGCAATAATAAAGTTTTTATTATCTTATTTTATATTTATGAAAATTTTATATTCCATGCTATAATTGTATTAACAGGAAACATAATACTTGTATGGTTTCATAAACAACACTAAATCCCTACCAAGCCTCTACTAGGCTAGCTCGTTGATTAATGATGGTCACAGTTTTCTAACTATGGACATGAGTTGTCGATTAATAACAGGACCATGGCATTAAGAGAATGACATGATGGACATAACCAAACTAAGCAAAGCAATTATATCATATCACAATGTTTAAATTGTATAGTTGTTCATTGTCTAGTATCATTTTGATTAGACCATGTGCTTATGTTACTCCTGTGTACTAAAGAATGCTTTGGGAGCATCAACCGTCACTTCATAAATGGGTGATCATAAAGATGTCTTTCAGGTATCTTGGAAAGTACTTGCTGAGTTGCATGAATCAATACGAGGATTTGTCCATCCATGTGACAGAAATATATACTCTGGGTCCACTCGGTAACACGCATTTTCTATCGCCTGCAAGAACATGATCAATGAGTTTGATCACAAGGAATGGTGCATTACAGAACGAGTAAAGATTCTTCTCGGGAACAAGATTGAACTAGGTATGGAGATACCGATGATCGAATCTCGGGGAAGAAAATACCACGAGACAAAGGGAATGTAATCCTCAACATCGTGGTTCAATCGATGATGATCTTCGAACGTGTGGGAGTCATTATGGGCATCTAGGTTCCGCTAATGATTATTGATCAAAGAGGTGTATCGATCATGTCCGCATATTCTCAAACTTGTAGGATCACACAATTAACATTTGGTAACACACAAGTAGTTATGGGATATTTGTAATGGTGTGAGTTCGAATATTGATTCAAAGTCTCAGATGGGATCCATGATAGCACAAGGAGCTCCAGAGTTGTCCGGAGAGAAAGATTCATATAAGGAAAGTCATTTTTAGGGTTTTGAAAAAGTTTGGGATTTGTCCGGTATTGTATCTGGAAGGTTCTAGAAGATTCTGAGGGTACCACTATGGGGCCCACTTATCACGAAGGGGCCCACACGAGCATGGGAGGGGGAACTCATCCCTAGATGGGCCAAGACGCCATAGCCTCCCAAACACATGCGCCCAAGTATACCCTAGAGTTTAGGGGATGAAAGGGGTCCTTCGGAGGCCCCCCCTTGGTCGCCGCCCCTCTTTATCAGGGTGGGGAGGGCAGCTCCCTTGGCTGGCCATGCAGGGGGTAGGGGCACACAATTCATCCCATCTGCTGGCCACCGCCTTCCCTCTCTCCTGACTACTACTCCTCCGTAGCAGCTTGGCGAACACCTACCGGATCTCCACCATATACCAACACCATGATGCCATGCCGCTGGATCCGATACCATCTACTACTCCATCTCTCTTGTTGGATCAAGAAGGAGTCATCATCGAGCCGTACGTGTGCATATCTCGAAAGCGCCGCTAGCTGTGGCCTTGGATCAGTTGGATCGCGAAGGGAACGACTACATTAACAACATTGTTAAAGCATTTTCACCTGTGTTATTCAAGGGTATGAAGATCTAATCTCTCTCCTTCCTTGCATATCCTAGATTAGATATGTTTTTGTCCGCTCTCTCGTAGGAAAAGTCTTGTTTTCTATATTGTGAATCCCATCAGTATCGTGAGGCAAAGGGAATGCAATATGTGACACATTTTTAGGTACATTGTGATGACTTTATGTCACTCGAGTGGCATCATGTTATGCTAGGAATTGTTACCAACTTTTTGACTTAAAGCTAGAGTATTCACTGATACATCAAGTCATGTCCGAGTGACCCAAACGTATAGGGTCACACACTTAGGTGGGACTAAACTTGGTTGGATGTGATTCAACTAAAATAGGTCACTCGGGCTAGATCCTAATGACACCGACACCGAGCCCTATACGAATTGGATTCATGTAGTACTGAAGATGAGGGTTTGATGGGAGAAGTTTTGTGCATCCAGGTACACACCTATATAAGGTGGAGGCAACATGATCAAAAGGTGGCGTCGTAGTTCCATGTGTTGGCAACCCTTGCAACCACCAAGTTCTAGGTCATGAAGATAGATCTATCAATCATATGCTCCCTTAATGTGTGGATATCTTAGAGGTTTACACATGTGGCACTTGAGAGTTGAGACGGTGGAGCTTGTGGGATTTGAGCGGAGGTTTTTGATGGATCAGATGAGTCGGACTACACTGCCTCAATGCACTACATTGAATTTTTTACATGTGCGTCTAGTGGTAAACTCGTAACCTAATCCCTAAGTATGGAGCATGTTGATTATCGTAGGTAAATTTAATTTTATGCAAGCATTGCACATATCTTATCCCAAATATGGGTATCAACATAAACCAGACCAAGAAAAATACTGAGTGGGGCCGTACCCAGGGCTACCCTAGAAGGGGGATTTAATGATATGCCACACTCTGGGAAATTGATAATTTGCCATTCTTTATTTTGATTTTGATAATTTGCATACTTTATTTTGTTTTTGATAATTTTCACTAATTTACTTTGCTTTCTAGATGGTTTCCTTTTCATTTTCTTTTGTCATTTTTGATTAATGGATCCCATCATTGCCATGTCAAATAACTACTCTTCCCTTGAGTATATTGCTTTTCCCCATCTATTTGTTAGCAGGGAGGGGAAAGAGCGCCACCGAACAAAAAATGCGCAAATGAGGTCTCATATACTTGGTGAACTACTTAGAGAAGATATAAGGTTCTGCTAGAGATGGAATATAGCGGAGGCTCGCCATCTATGGAAAAATCACCTTCCGGATTTCTCGTTGGTGTTGAGGAAGACGTTATCATGTCGTTGGTATTGTCCATGATGATAGCGATTTGGTTCCGGGTTTAGCTTTTCTGCCTCATGCAGCCGTGATAATGAACAAAATCGTCTAGTTGTGTGTACTTGAAGATGCTCGGCAGCTCCAGAAGTAATTAAGAAGAGGAGACGATGGTAGTTACCTTGGCAAATGCGTCCTTTCCTAGGTGACGATGTTCGCGTGGCATCGAGAGCGTGCACAAAGAGCGTGCACGGAGGACTATGGGAGGCCCCATGAGGCCAGACCGTGGCCGATAGCTCGGCTCCATCAAATTTGTCCGACTATCGGCGCTCGCTCATAGCGAAACACATTGGGTTTTTGGATAGAGAATGTAAAGGGCAAAAGGAGTCATTTCATATAGTAAAAAGTGGATCCCAATAGTCATAAGCCATATGATATATTTTCTCTGTTCCAAAATATAAGATGTTTTAACTGACCGGTACTCTTTAAAAGTAGAGAGGTATAATCAAGACCTCGCACTTAAGACGTCGAGTGGGATTCCACGCCCCCCATATCCGCTTATGCTTCAGCATAGAACTATATGTAATGCCACTAGACATTTGATGACATGACATACTATTAAACAAGGAAAGAGATAATTACCATAACCTCACATTTTTTTAGACAAAACGAGTCTATAAGATAATTAATATAATCATCAATGACACTACCTAATAGTTACTGTACACTATAAAAGTGATAACCTAGAGCAGTGTAACACTATTCGAAAGAGTTAACCGTATCAGCGGTCCTAATTCTTTGCCACTACCTTCGGTTTGGTCCCAAATCTTTGAAATTGAACATCTGAGTCCTAAATCTTTTCTAAATGATGCATCCGAGGTCCTATTTTGCTCTGACCACTTTAACCTGTCTATGTGGCACATTGATCATTGCCACGTTGGCAGTATGGGCTCAGCAGAGGTACTAGCTGGACATAAAAATTTCTAAAAAGGCCCCTAGGTTATATTTGTACTTGCTTTAGGTGCAAATTTTGCGGCACGTCGATTAAAAAGGTCCCTGGGTTCTATTTATGCTAACTTCACGCAGATGCCCAGGCGGTATTGGTTGGTTGTTACAGTAATGAACCCGATCTGCACCTTAACCCTCAATTAGCAACATGTAATTGTGTACTGGTAAATGCTAACACAACACCAAGTCAGCTCGATCCAAATCCCCTCAAAAGACAAAAGGACCGCGCTAGGCGTCCCCCGGACGATGGGGCTTCCCATCGTCCTAGTCCCCCGTGCGCCACGTGTCCCCCAAATAGCTCAAAATCCCGTGTTTTGGTGCAAAACATCCCGTTTTTGCTACATATGTCCCCGCTTTTGCTTCCGAAGCAAAAAAACGGTTCGTTTCAGAAATAGAACGTCTCGCCGGAGACCTCACCGGAGACCATGCAGCAAAAAAAATATGCTAATGCAGCAAAACCGACTTCGCCGGAGACATCGTCGGAAAAACTCACCGATGATTCTCGCCGGAGACCTTGTAGCAAAAAGTGACACTGTTGTAGCAAAACCACAAGACGGTTGTAGCAACAAAGTTCTTCTAATGTAGCAAAAAAGTGACTTCGTCGGATACATGGCCGGAGAATTTAGTCGGAAGAGCTCGCCGGAGAACTTGTAGAAAAAGCTAGACCAGCTGCCGTTGGCAGCAACCACGACCGCCCATGGAAGCAAGCTCGGCCACCGCTGGCAGCAACCACAGCCACCCATGGAAGCAAAGCTCGGCCACCGCTGGAAGCAAGCTTGGTCGCCCGTGGAAGCAAGAATGGTCGCCCGTGGAAGCAAGCTCGCCCACTGCCGGAAGCAAGGTCGGCCGCCGCTGGCAGCACCCACGACCCCCCGTGGCAGCAAGGTTGGCGGGGTTGGTCGCCCGTGGAAGCAAGCTCGACCACTACCGGAAGCAAGGTCGGCCGCCGCTGGCAGCACCCAGCCCCCCTCCCCCCCCCGTGGCAGCAAGGTTGGCGGGGGAACCAGGAGACGGTGCAGGGGACGCTCGGCGGTGGGAGCTCCAGGGTGCTGCGGCGGGAGTCCCCGGCGACGAGACGAAAAGGGTGGTCGTGCAGCGGCGACACGAGGGAAGAGGAGCGGCGCGGCGGCAACACGAGGGAAGGGGAGGCCGGGGAGGAGGCCGGGAAGGAGAGGTCGGGGAGGAGGCCGGGCGGGAGAGGCGGCATCTCCGTCTCCCTCCTGTGAAGAAGGCGAGCGGCGGAGTTCTCCAGGAAAATAAGGAAGAAGACGAGGGGAAAAAGCATTGTGGACGGGTCCACCTCCGCGCGTGCGTGAGCCACGACCCGGACGACCATCGTCCGGGTGATAGGTATCATTTTCCAAGACAAAATCTTTTGAGTATTGATCTGAATTGATTATTAATTAGACATCGAGACGGAATACGTCAGGCAAGATCAGTATTTAGGGCATGTACGCTCTCTTTCTTTTTTGCATGTGAGGAAATATGAATTTGTCAGTTAATTAGGGTTCTCTGTTAAGTAATCTTTCGTGGACGATCCGCCACCATCCATCGCGCATCAGATTACCTGCAAAATCTAAGGCCAGGTGCATTGTATGTGTCGCTCCCGTATAGCTAAGCTGCCTCTGATCTGTCAGCAATTTCAAACGCAGCCACAGTTAATTAATTAAGCAGATTAGTTAGCTAATCGAGGACAACTGGACAGTGCAAGTGCAGCCGTACATGAGAGCAATACAGTACGGCGTCACCTGCGTGACAGCACGGTGGCGATGTCAACGCTGTTAGGGACGAGCTTCTTGGCGGCCGAGTGTGCATCGGGCTGGTCCTCCTCCGCGATATGGGCCATGTTTTAGAAGAATTACAACCGTGGGGCTATTCGTAAATATGTAGGCTGACAGATATATCTCCTGACCCTCACTGCTGACATGGCAACAATCAATGCGGGTCAAACCAATTTAGGACCTCAAGTGAATCAATTATCAACGATTTAGAACCTAGACGTGCAATTTTTAAAAATTAGAACCAAAGTGAAGGTGAGACAAAAGAATTAAGACCGTTCAGTTTACTCTATTCGAAATTACTCACCACTGTTACTAAAATGAGTAGAAGCGGGATACTGGTAGATGCCGCTTGCATTCCCACCCACAGTGAGACAGTGTTCAAAATTGTATGTAAAGTGCACTGCTTAGTGGGAAGCGCTCTTGCTTACGGCTTAAGTTTTAGCTCTGCCATGTTTTTGGTAGGAGTAAAGAAAACCTAAAAAGGAGGGCCCAAAAGAAAAGGGAAACAAATGGTGAGAGAGGAGGAAGCAAAGCATCTCAAAAAGCTGCTCAGTCAGGGGGCCATCTGTAATTTCTCTGTTTCACTCGACGAGAGAGGAACAAAAATATCCAGAAGCTTCTAGACCATAGAGGCTCTAGGGCGCATAGCTCCCCTCCCTTTGTGAGAGTCTCGAAGCGAAGGCCAAGTAAACCCGCCGCCGCTTCCGTGCTCCGGCCATGTCGCTCTCCTCTGCGCGCCAGCGGCGGCCCACAGCCGCGTCGCCCCTAGCCGATGACGGCTACTCCAAGGAGGCCAAGGACACGAGGCGGCGCCCCGACGGCGAGGAGGTGGAGGAGGGAATCCGGTGGTTCCTCCCGTTCCTGGCCCTCGGCCTCCTCCGCCACATGAGCGCAAACTCCAACCTGATCCACGACTGCGACGAAGTGTTCAACTACTGGGAGCCTCTCCACTTCCTCCTCTACCGCTCCGGCTTCCAGACCTGGGAATACAGGTTGCCTCTCCGACCTCACCTCCACCAGACTAAACCCTAGCTGTACCGGTCTTTTCGTTCTTGATGCGTGGTAACAGGTTTGAGGGGTTTAGGAGTGTGTACATATCTGTGCTCTGATTTGGGGATGACAGATCCACCTCGCCATATTGAATGATTTGCTCTGATTTCTTCACAGTGTATTGATAGGGGTAGCTGCAGGTTAAATCATTAGATGCTCGGCGCATAATAGGTGAGGGTTGATTTCATGGAGTGATTTTATTGTAAGGGTTTTGGGCTATAGGAATGCGCTCTTTCAGTTATTTTCTATAAGGTGGTAGTCTAGTGCTCTGCTTCTTATAAGTTAGATACACTAGTGAAATGTGGGGTTCTTTATTTTGTGGGAGTATTGAAGTATGATAGCTTGCTGCTCGAGCATTGTACTGTGTGTCTCTGCTTTCATTTCTATTCAAGGGAACAAAATAAATAAGGTTTACACTTTCCTCAACCTGTGTAGTCCTAGCTTAGTGCCATTGTCTTGTTTGGAGGGTGTACGAGGTGATTTGAAGAATGTAAGCTGAAAATGTATGTTTTGTTTCAGTGATATTTTGCCCGAGATTTGTCATTATGCTTCCATAGTCTCACGGTGTTGGGGCGAAATCATCGGTTCCTTCTTAATATCTGCTGAATAATTCATATTAAGAGCGACTTGCAGTCAAGCAGAAAGTATGGTGGAAAATTCATTGTGTTATCATAGAAATGGTCAAGAATGGTGTTAGTTTACTTGTATTTGATGACTTAAAGTTCAAGGGTGATTTGTAGTAGTGAATTCATGAAGCTAATTGGTGTAGAAATCAAGATTTAGAAGTTATAGCTTAGTCATAGAAATGGTCAACTATTTGTTTCAGAAATTAAGAAATGGTGGTTAGTCCAACTTATTGAAGTACTTCATTATTGAGTTGCCAATGCTTGACATAGATTACACATTCCGTAAGCTTGAAAGTAGGTTTTGATACATCATTGTTCATCCTAGCACATACTGGCATCATTTCTTCTAAAATGTCCAATATGCCATTTTGGAAGGTCCATTCGTGTCTGAGAAGGTTCCATCGCTCTGCATTCCTTGTAGTCAGAACCTCAGTTTGATGGACTTCACTAATACTGATGGGGGTTCATTCATGTTTGAGACTTTAAATGTTTTGCATTCCTTGGCGTTGAAACTTCACTTTCATTGACTTCACTAATATTTCCGGGGGTTGATCATACTCTTTGGTTACGGTTAATCTTTGGTTACAGTTAACACATTGCATTATAGTGGTTTCAAAATAGGAATAGCGACAAGAAATCTGCATGGTTTCTGCAATTAGCTGAAATTGTTGCTTAGATTGATAATGATGTGTAATTGCATATCTTTCAGCTACAATACCATGAACTTGATAAGAGTGTTTATGTGCAATACGATTTCATTTTTTCCTTCAGTACGTTTGCGTTGAGGGCTGCATGTGCAGTTGTACAGAAAATAAAAATCATTGGACAAGAAAGCTACTCCAACTGCAAGTTCTTTTGTATTATGATATTAATATAAGGACTTTGATTTTGATTCTGGGTATTTTTTCTTGCAGTTCTGACCATGCTCTTAGGTCATATTTGTACCTTTTAATTCATGGTATTATAGCCGGTCCTGCTTCATCGATCTTTGGTGGCGAACACAAGGTTTGCCGCGTTTTAATCTGTATTTTGTTTGACTTGGTAATTATGCTCTACCAAGTACACCTATTTTTGTCTAGTACTAATCATACTTCAACCTGTTCTGTTGTGATTGTAAGGTTCGTGTGTTCTACTCTGTGAGATTCTTTCTTGGACTTTTATCGACTATAACAGAAACTGTTCTGGTAGTTGCTCTTTCAAGAAGATATGGAAAGAGACTTGCTTGTTATGTCCTTGCAATGCTATGCTTAACCAGTGGCTGCTTCTTTGCCAGTACTAGTATGTTTCTGATCTTCTATTTTTTATTACCAGGTCCGTGTGGAACGCTCTATTGCAGATGTGTAATCAAACTAACTTGTTGATCTTTTTTCTTATCACAGGTTTCTTGCCAAGTTCATTTTCCATGTATGCTGTAACACTTTCTTCAGCACTCTTTCTTCTAGAGAAGTATGCTAGTGCAGTCTCTGTTGCAGCTGCTGGTGTAATTCTTGGCTGGCCTTTCTCAATTTTGGTGTTTCTCCCTGTCACTGTTTACTCATTAATGAGGGGACCTTTTAAAAGAGTGTTTTTGTCTGGATTTCTGACTTCATTGTGCCTTCTTGTAAGTAACACCTTTACATTATCAGTATGTTGCAATGTGAACAAGTTCATATTTGATCTGATCATCACAATTTTTGCTAGGTCCTTTCGTTTGTTGCTGATTATTACTACTATGGTAGATGGACATCATCTGCGTTCAATCTTCTAAAATATAATGTGCTTGGTGGTGGTGAAAGTCACTTGTATGGAACAGAGGGGGCTACATTCTACCTGAGGAATGGATTCAATAACTTCAATTTTGCATTTATTTTGGCTTTGCTATTCGTGGGGGTTGCACTATCTGCAAGGAGGAAATTTGCCCCGGATCTGTTGATAGTTGTCTCTCCTGTCTATATTTGGTTGGCTTTCATGTCTATGCAGGCACATAAAGAAGAAAGGTAAGCATCAAAGTGTAAATACCATCTTATTGATCAGTGTAGCATGTAAATAATGTTTGGAAATTAACGTTTGAGTGAAATGAATTCTCTCTGCCTGAATTCATTGAGCAGGGACAACTAGAAGATTTATGTTAGTCTGTCACTGAGCCCAAACACAAGCTCCATCACTGTAGTGTATGCTTTTTTCTGTAGCACCCGACTGCATGGTTAAAATTGCTTTATTTGATTCATCAAGGGGTGTCTTTTCTTCAGTTTGTTTATGTTCTCTGTGCCCCTTAAGTTCCATCATCTGCTTGCTTGCGGCTGTAACGACTAGCAATTAAAGGGTGCAGACTTTCTGAGTTCAGATGAAATAGAAGTGTTCTCAATCTGTGTGTTAACTATAATCTCCAAGTTTCTATATTTGTTTGGATTTATTATATTCCTGAATGACCATTTCTGGAAACATAGTTGAGTTGTACATTTGAACTTAACTCCCTCAATCTAGCTTATCATTCAATAAATCTAATTTTACGTGGTTCATTTATATATTAAATATTAATGATAAATAAATCAATTAGTTTGGTCTTTATGTAATGCACACCGTTTTGACTATTTGCTTGTTTCTACTGGTGGCTTACTGGATTTTTTATATGTATATACTTGTTTAAAAGAATCACCAGGTTTTCTGCATATCCTTCTCACCATTATTTTGATGCACATAAATAAAGCATTGTTTTTCACATACAAAAAGCCATTGTTGACGAATATATTTTGATATTCTCCCCACTATTTTTCTTAATCTGTTTTTGCAGGTTTCTCTATCCAATTTATACATTGATATGTGTTGCGGCAGCCTCTGTTATTGACAGCTTTCCTGATTTTTTCCATGATAAATATGCATCTGAGCAGTCAATTTTTTTTAAGGTGAGCGTGGCATTCTTAATTGCATCCCATGTCTTCTACAATAGTTACTAGGAATGGTTTTTTACTTTTTGCTGAAACATTTGACAGGTAGCGAAGGTCCTACGGCCTTTGATCCTAGGCTTTATTTTGTGCACCTCCCACAGCCGGACATTCTCTATGTTGAACGGATATGGTGCTCCTCTGCAGATCTATGAGCATCTTGAATACCATGAAGATACTGGACCTGGTAAGGACCTAACCATGCAGTCATAAACAACTTTATATTATCATACTACTTTTGTAGTATTGACTTGTGTCTTCCTATTAATCAAAGTATTAGGCCTTTCAGCAGTCGAATTAGACACCACAAAGACAATAGTGGCTTTCATGATGCATCTATTACCACGATTTGCTGCAACCTCATGCTGCAGGGTCCTTATTGTAGAGGCAGTTCCACAAACACAGTTATTACGTTTATTTAATGAGTAGGCATATTTACGTTGAGCAGTGCAGCTCTTAGATTAGGTTAATGAGTAAGCATATTTATGTTGAATCGAGCAGTTAAAGTGTATTGTGTATTCTCCAAAAAAATGTTGACACCATAAAATTCTTTGAACTAGCTAGCTAATTCGTTTCTGTATCAGGGTCTATTCTATGTGTTGGAAGTGAGTGGCACCGCTATCCTTCATCATTCTTCGTACCCTCCTATATCAGTGAAGTTCGTTGGATAGACGATGGTTTCCGAGGCCTTCTACCGTTTCCCTTCAATGAAACTCTGGGAGGCACCACTGCTGCTCCATCTTATTTCAATGACAAGAACAAGGCCTCTGACAAGCAATATGTACCTCCCTTTCACTTGAAATTCTACCAGCAGACTTTTTCCTTCAATAATACTTTTGCATAACAGATGGTTTGCACTTTCTGGTCGCAGTTGAAAGACATTGGAGCATGCAACTTACTGATGGAGCTTGATCTGAGGCGAGCTTACCCCTCTCGTGGGAATGACCTGTCAACATGGGAGGTAAATCAGTACTCGTCGTATTCTCTTCTCAATGCTCTAAATCCCAGTTCTGAATCTGACAATTCTCTGCAAACTCTTCCAGACATTGGCAGCGCTACCATTTCTAGACAGAGAGCTTTCTCCTGCACTGTACCGGTCGTTCTTCATACCATACCAATGGCAGCACAAGAATATTTTTGGTCTGTACAAGTTGCTAAGGAGGCTGCCTACTAACCCGGAGCAACTCAAATCCGATTAATCAGGAGGACATTCATGTGGCGTTTGCTGTTAGCTAAATCGTAGGATTGGCCAGGATCGAACTGATTAGCAAATCTAGTTTCCTAGATTTTCTCTGTGATGGGACTGTGTTCTCCCAGCTAAATATGTTCTGTGTAGGCTGTACTGTGTAGACTTGTCCTTCGGAGCATACGGCGTTGTTGTCTGACTGAATTCTTTTCCTGGTTCCCGTGACTGATGCTGTGTGATTGATTGCTAGTACACCTTAGCTAGCTACTGACTATTTATGTGTTTAAACTATTTGCTGCTAGTTCTTTGCTGATCCACCTCGTCAACTGAAAATTACCAATGAGCGCTACCAGTATCCAGCCGATGTCCATGTTTAGTGTCTCTCTTTGGCCCAAAAAAGAGTTTTCAAAGTATTCCAAACCATAGTTCAAATAAAGTATTCCAATCCTTCAAACTCTATGACAACTATGACAGACTCGACCTCTAGAGAATTTCTGCATCTTTGTGGTGCAACCAAACTGAATTATGTTACCGGTTCCTGTGTTTTCCTGTAGGATTTCGCCTGCCTACATTCTATTCATGCGTTTTTTTATAATTTATTTATTACTCTATTTCTGCAATGTGCTGTCATGTGGAAAGTTAGAGAAAAAAAATGAGGCAGTAGAGGCAACGCAATCGTTTCTTCTTAAAGCAAAAAAAAACTAATGAAGCAAAGCGTATGATTTGATGAATAGCCTTGTTTGCTAATCCTGTCATGGAGTCTAAACGAGGGTTATGCAATCTAACATAAGCGAAGAAGAATTCAGTACGTTCACATACATCGAAGAACGGGAGTTGAAAACTGAAATGACAGCTGCAAGGACCTAACTCGATGGAAATGATAACTATTGACTACATTTGCATAAAAGATCAGTACATATATAGGGGCTAAAAAGAAGTGTCCAACAACCGACGCGTGAATGCTTGAGAAAATAGCAGCTGGAAGGACCTAACTGGACGGAAAGGAGAGCTACGAGCACCTTTATATAAAACAGCAGAAGACGCAGGGACTTAAAAAGAATGCTCCAGGGACTAGCGTACGAAATCTCAAAAAAATTTGGACCATTTCTCGATTTGTGCGTGTCATCCTTGTGCAGGGGCCATGCTAATCTTCTCTGTATCGTTCCAATTTTATCGGATGTCCCCGAAGGGACAACACATGCTGCAGCGCCGGGCTTATAAACTGGTCTAACTCTCCTTCGGTTAGCGATGTGGGACTAAAGAATCAAACCAGTCTTAAGCCATGCCGGGACACAAGCCAGCGGATCACACATATCGACTAGTGGGCCGAAAGTAGGGTGGACCTCCCCGTATGCGGTCCAAGTTAATCGAGAGTAGCAGGCCATCGTGTTAATTTGCCAACATCTCTATGCTTCGTGTAGGCTTGTCGCGTGGCTTAAAATCCCATCTGTAGGCTGTACTACCCCTCAGAACAATAAAAAATAAATCCGTAGGCTGTACTGTGTACACTGATCCATTCGACCATACGGCGCTGTCTGACTGAATTCTTCTCCTGGTTCCCGTGACTGATGCTGTGTGATTGTTTGCTGGTACTACACCTGAGCTAGCTACCGACGATTTATGTGTTCAAACTACTTTATCCGGTCCATATTAATTGGCTCACGTTTGTCTAGATTTAGGTGAATCTAGACACTATCTAGTATATAGGTTTATTTAAATTTTAACAAATTCAAGTCAATTAATATGAGTCGAAGGGAGTACTATTTGCTGCTAATTCTTTGCTGACCCACCTCTTCAATTTTAGCCATGAGCACTACTGAATCGATAACAGGAGCCCATTCCCATGTTTAGGGTCTCTCGTCGGTCCAAAACGATTTTCAGAGCATTCCAATCCATAGTAAAAATTTCTAGAGTCCATTTGGTTCAAAGAAATGAATCCTTGAGAACTCTTATGACATACACTCAATCTCCTGAGAATATCTGCGTTTTTCATGTGGTGCAACCAAACTCTTGTGTTAATGGTTCCTGCATTTTTTTTTTCTTTATTTAAGGGTTCAACTCTTGTGTTCATGAGGCCTGAAAGAGCCCAAATGCTGTTGGTCGGCTGCTGCTTTCATAATCGGGAATTGCAGCACTGCTCTGCGGTTGACAACAGTACAGTACATTAGGGCAACCGCCCTCCTGCCGAAACCAAACCGTCGCGCCATTTTCCATCTTTACAACGCCAACTTCTTCCCGTCCCCTCTCTCGACAAGCGACCAAACAGTACACACCGCCGCCATGGGCCGCGGCACTTCCACTGACCCTTCCACCTCCGGCCGCGCCACGCCGGTTCGCCGCCAGCGTCTCGGCGGCCGCCTCCGACTCCGGCGCCGCCGTCACCGCTCCCCCACCCCGTCCTCCGCCGACCCAACCGCCTCCTCACAAGAACGCACCCCTTCCCCCTACTCCGAGGCATCAGTCTCCGCGCCACAATCCTACATCCCCTCCCCGGACGACGACGACACCCCCACCGGTCCCTACGTCGCCGTCGCGCCTCTCCCCGTCTTCCGCGGCGACCCCGGCGAGTGCCCCGACGCCCACCTCGCCCGCTTCGACCGCGTCTGCCGCGCCAACAACGCCACCTCCACGGCCGACGCCGCCCGCATCTTCCCGGCCTCCCTCGACGCCGACGCCGCGCTCTGGTACGACCTCACCGCCTCCTCCTCGCCCCCGCCGTGGCGCGCCGTCCGCGCGGCCTTCCTCGACTTCTTCCGCCCGCCGGACGCCGCCGGCCGCGCGCGCGCGGAGATCATGTCGCTGAGGCAGCGGCCCGGCGAGACCATCAACCGGTACCACCTCCGCATGCAGGGCATCCTCCGGCGGTCCCCGGACGCCGGCGCGGACGTGCCCGACGCGTTCCTCAAGTCCGCGTTCGTCCACGGCCTTCGCGCGGAGTTCCAGGAATGGGTGGCGCCGCAGCAGCCGGAGACGACGCGCGACGCCGTGGCGCTGGCGCTGACCTGGGAGCGCGCCGAGAGCCTGCGGGATGCGCGGCGCGCGGCGAAGGCAGCGGCGGCCGTGAGCGGCAACGGCAGCGGCGTCGGCAGGTGCGGTTTCTGCGACGAGGAAGGGCACGAGGAGCCGGGCTGCGAGGTGCGGAGGAGGATGATGGAGATGTGGCTGAGGAGCAGCAGCAGCGGCACTGCAAGGGGAGGCGCCATGGCGAGGACGGTCGGGGAGGATGCCGAGGAGGAGGGAGGCGGCAGCGCCAGGCTGGGGCGGCTAGGGAGCGCGGTGAGCGCGCGCTCGGCGAAGTGCCAGTGCCGCAAGCATCAGTGCGGGAAGAAGGCAGCGCCGGCGAATGAGGTCGCCGGAGGCGGCGAAGCGAATGGCGCCGACACCCCGAAGTGGGACAAGTGAACCGAAGTCTTCTTCTTTGCAGTTTGTAGTACTCTGTATAGCTAAATGTCGAACACCCATCCCAGATTGCATATCCGGAGTTTGAGTTTGCTGACAAAGCTTGTCCCTCTGTATCCCACATTGCATATCTGTAGATCATGTCACACTAAGCAATTTGTGGAAAACTGAAAACTCTTTGTGAGATGATCAGATGCAGTGCGAGCTTCCCGTTAACACGACCCCTCTGATCTGATTTCTCTGACGACCATGCAGTAACGACGACGTTACTCTCTTCCGAAGAGAAATCTCAGTTCTGGTTCTTGCTTGACACAACCAGAACTGCAGCGTGTCAGATATGCTTGTGTCATTGTGTGCATGCTTACAAGGCCAACACTATCAATGGCGACATTACGCAGCATAATCAAAGTGTGCAGTGTACAGGACTACAGGAGCATAATCAGAGTGTGCACACCACGCAGAACTTCTGGACAAAGGGTAATCGGGAGCTGAAAAGGCTCCAGGATTCAAACACAAAATAGCAGGACAGTAGCGAAAACTATACTAAAAATAACAGTCTCAGGCAAAGATGTTAAGTTATCATCCATTTTAAATGTACCAGTCAACTGACATAACAACGAGAAAGGTGAAATCCACAGAAATTACTCTGACGGCAGGTTTTTTCTAACGATAGTTCCATCCATCACAGATTTGTCTGCGAGATGCCGACTCTCAAGGGTCTGATTTTAGCCAATCCCTTCTAACAGTTCACGGAAGGGATTAAAAGGAAGAAACCGCTCTTCGGTTGTAAGGGTTTCACTGGATCGCGGAAGCCATAGGTGATGGTCAAGCAGCCTTCCCAGGAACAATCCAGTGTAGCTGAAGCAGTCAGTTATACACCACTCGGTTTACGCGTGGCTTCACCGGGGTCTTGGAAGGGCTCACCCTGAACCATCATGCCAAGGTGCCAAGATTAGCAAACATACAAGGTATGTCAAATTTCAGATAGGAAACATAAATGGATAGGAGTCAGAGGGCCATGCCTGACTGGCAGTGTGCCTAAAATCATCCCACTGCAATTCAGAGCCAGGATAGCGCTTTCAGCCTGTAATTCATAGAGTTCAACAGGAGAAATGACTGTCAGAACCTCCATAGCAGGTGACAATTCAATACGAAGGAAATAAATTTGAGTAAGGAAAAATAAGGGACAGCGAAATATTGGAAATTAAAACATGTTGTTCAGTTCTTTTACTAGCATACTTACTAGAGTAGATACATAACAGAACACTACATGCTTATGATTTTGTCAAAGCGTTTTGTGGGGAAGTCACATTACAATTTAAATGACTTCTGACTCAAGGGAACTTGATGGAGTTATCATGGTAAGCCTCAGGCAAGCTTAGCTCCTGGTCAGTGGCGGCTCCAGGAATTTGCAACCTGGTATTCGTTTGGCTAACTTGGTATTCATTTTATAAAATCATTTTTATTTTGCTAAAATCATAGCTCTTTCTCCTTGTGTTGGAAAAATCATTGGTATTCACTTGAATACCAGGGAATACCCCTGGCGCCGCCCCTGCTCCTGGTTCTGGATAAACTACTTCTAAATGATGAAAGAACCATGGCTAAGTTTCACTTGCTTATAAACTCAAAACTGGCACCATACCATAGACCTTTTCTGCTCAATTTTAGAAAAATGGTGTTCGTGGCATCCTACTGCTAGATAAGTATCTCTCGGAACCTTTGAGGAAGTACTACAATGGCATCTTGGTTGACACTCCAAAAGGATGCAGCGGAATGTGAATGGTTGGGAGTTGGAATAATAGATCATGTTATTATAGTTTGTACTCATGTGACAACATCAAACGGTAGTAGCTGGATACAGATGCCAAAATGTAGGCCTATTATCCGGGGGGATGCAAAAAATCAAAACTAGATGCACAGATCACTCCATTAACAGAGCCAGTAATAGCTAATAAGCTAGCAGGAAACCATACAATTAATCAGGAGTTAGACTATGGAAAAAAGGCTCTTAGTTCTTACATTGACAAACTCAACAAAAGAAATCCTTGTTGAATGTACATTGTCGCCTAGAAGTCTCAAACGAGAGACCTGCAAAGATAATACATTTTAGCAGGCATCACTTACACCAACAAAAACAGTAAGCAGGTAGGATACTTATTGAAAAGCTATGCATGGGATGATTGGATCTGTGCAAAATCTCACCTCACCGCAAAGTTCTTCAAAGAAACACTTTACATCTAATTGAGTAACCTGCAGAAGGAACAAGTAAAACATACCATAAAATACGTGATTTGATTGCCATATCTCGATTCTCAAGTAGCTCACAGCCAAATTAAGGACCTCCAATATAAAGAAACTATGAGGAAAAATGAACAAGTGAAAGACAATAAAGATAGAAAAGGCAAATGGAGATGGGTACCTTCTTATCTATATTTGTACAGTAAACCGTCCTCATGACCATTTCCTTCTCATCATCCGTCTATGGGCCAGGAAGGATAGGATAGTATTGTTAGCAATGTGGATTAGTAGAATATGAGTGGCAGAGGATGAAACATCAAACAGCTTACTGTTGGAAGAAATCTTGGATTCACAGGTAAGATAGCTGTCTTTGAAGGCAAGACTCTAACAGGGTAGAACCCGAGCATTGTGCCACCAAGGTTAAGCGCAGCTCTAGCACCCTCTATATCAAATGTAGCATATATCAAACCATCAAATTGACTGCTGCAAAACGTAATTGACCATGTGAAGATGCAATACCTTCGCTAGAGAACTCGATGAATGCAAACCTCAGAACAGAGTGGGGATCACCACAGATTCTGCAGTCAACAACCTTCAGGGTAGAGAGAAAAAATGGTTTCACCGATTTGCCAATCTCCAGTAACAGTGCAACATGGCGGATAATACAGGGAATTGCATTGCAGAACACTAAAAAAAATCACAACGTGGTCATACGTAATTTTTGTTTCACATTTTCCCCTTTCTGATTCTGAATTTCTGATAACCAAGGAAGATGCATATAATCTACAGAACAGACAATAGAGAAACCGTGCTGGTGGAATACAATGTAAATAACAACAATTACTACACCCAAGTAGTATAGTGTCAAGTTGATCTGGGAGAGCAGTTAAATAGACAAACATCTAGTGATAGCATTTTCTAGTTCATAATATCACTACAACTCAATTCTTCCAGTTTAAGTAACTTACTTGACCACAGTTAGCAAAGATATCAGCAAGTCTTTCCTCTGTCACCTAATACATGGTAAGCATCATTAGATCTAACAGGCAGTCAAGAATATAGCTGTGCACACAAAAACATTCATCAATTACTCACGGTATGGTCGAGTTCAGAGACATAAACAGTTCGCCGAATGCTGTCCTCCCTGTCTCCACGCCTCGCCCTCTCATTTGTTCTTCTCCTTCCATGGCTGAAGTATCCATTTCTCCTCTCATTATCTACATAAGTCCTCCTCTGGATGAAACAAACAAAATTATCACTTCTATTCCTGCTTTTATTTCTTTTGCCATTCCAATTGAATCATACTATCCAATCTTTACTATTACAAGCAGCTTATCTGGAGAAGAATTGCATTATTGAACAATAGATTTCTGAGTCAAAACAAAGAATAAGTCTAGTGTCAGATTTTGATATCTGAAAAATGAATCGCTATAAATATCGAATTTAAAATGAGTCGCTCTTAAACTGAATTATGTTTTCTCTCTTCTAGACTAAATTGCTAGATCTGTGATTCTGAGATTAGCTAACTACAGGAATGTGTAGAGTGGATCAGAGGACTGCTCTATCACGGTTACAGAGACATGATATGATAGTACATTTAATTTGCATTTTACATCTACCTGAACTCTGAATTGAAATGATATGTTCAGAAATGATAACGACTTTCTAGAATCAGGTCCTCCTACTGAAGGACGGTGTAATCCGTCTACAAAACCTATAGAAAATTTGGAAAATGTACCTGACAACTCACATGAACTGGGATATTTAGGCCATAATGACAAACCAAATCAATAGGATCTAAAACCCATAATATTAATCAAATACACCGACGATCTAAGCAGAGACAGCATATCCCAGAGAGAGATTCGCACATGGTGCACTAGTGGTGATCTTGAAGCGGCATAACAAAGAAAGCAGGGGAACCTACAAAAGAAGAAACAGGGGAAGCCTTTCACCAAAGAACGCCAACCACCGCACCGCGCAAACCACCAACCGATAACGCAATCCAACAACACAAATTGTGAAATAAAAAGAGGGGATAACATATCCGATCTTAACGTAGCAACTGATACACAGGAAGTAGTCAAATCCATCGCATAGGCAAAAGATCGGCACCGATCCGAGGGGATAGCAGGAGAGTGTGTTAGGATTTTTACCATGCGCTGCTGATGCTGGTTCCCAATGTACCCGGCGTCGGCGCCGGGGTACCCGAAGCTCCCCCCATTCCCGCCGCCCCCGATCAGACCGTAGTCGAACACGGGCGCGTCCGCCGACAGCGTCTTCCTGGACGGCGCCAGCGCCGCCGCCGCCGAGGACGGGACGAACTCCTTGGCGGCCGGGTTCAGCTTGGAGAGCAGGTCCACCAGCTTCTGCACGTCCTTCTGGTACTCCGCCTCCTTGGCCGCGGCGGCCGCCGCCGCCGCGGAGGAAGCCGCCTGCGCGGCTGCGGGCGAGCCCTCTGCCACCGCCGCCATCCGCAACAGTCGGCCCGATGCACCAGACGGTCGACGGGGCCACCAACCCTGGTCAAATCGAGGGGCGGATCAATGGGATTCTACCACAGAAGCGAGGCCATCTGATGGCTCCTCTGGACTCCGGAAGGAAGCAGAAGAGGAGGAGGAGGAGGAAGGAGGGGGAAGGTACCTGGCACTGTGATGCGCTCGTGCTGTCGCTAATGGCGTCGATTAGTCGCGGGTGGGTTTTGCTTTACGAGGTTTTTGGCGATTTCCGGCGTGGAAAATATATAATGCCAAAGGCACCGAGAAGAAACGGACGGCCTGGTTTCCGCGCGGACGTGGTCCATACGCCGGCGTAACACGTACCATGACGCGGTACACCGACAATCATGCAAAACATTTTATTTAGGTGATCTTAAGGATAATCAGATAATTAATGTGATTGATTCTTCTGCAGGTAATTAATTAATGTGATTGATTAGATACCACTTTAGTAAATTGTAACTGATATCTATCTATGGGAGTTTTATTTTTAATTTATGAAAAGTAAAGCCTTCCAATCTATGCGAAATCACTTGTATCCGTTGAAATATATTGTCTAGTCCATTCCATAAGTTCGAACTTTTTGTTGCATTGGCTAGTGCATGCAATTCAATATGGTATCAGAGCAGGAGGTTTTAGGATCAAATTCTGGCCAACGTAGGAATTAAAAACAAATATTGCGGCTCCCCAAACATACGTCACAATAGGCCAAAGGGCGAAAGACATAGGGTGAGCGTTGAAATATATTGTCTAGCCCGTTCCATCAGTTGAACTTTTGGTTGTATTGGCTAGTGCATACAATTCAATAGTATCGTCCTTATACTTGTTTGTATGGGTCCCTAAAGTTTGATGCATCTGCATCTCCCTGCTAACTTAAAACCTGAATTTGAAGACACTACTGCATTACGGAAAAAATAAACGGTGTAGTTTTATTTTTATTTATTTATTTATTATTATGTTTCAAACTGAAGAAAAATACTTAGTGGAGATACTTACGTGCTTTCTTCTTCTGTGTGTGTGGGTGGGGGTATGAATTTTTTTAAATGAAAATTTCACTAATCTATTAATAATCATCGACAACAATACAAAAAGATCCAAAACAGAATTTGAGAAAAAAATGGTTTATATCAAATAAATTAATAGAAAATCTAAAAATACCAAAATAATACTGAAGATAGGAAGCTAAATAAAGAAACTTTACCCAAAAAATCCTGAATAAAGTACATATCAAAGCTCTTAATAAAGTCGACGCACCATTAACTTGTGGCTATTCAATGGGACCTGTTTTATGAGTTAGGCTTCAACAGTTAACGATCAGAGTTGTTTAGCTCACTGCATTATGAGGAAATTATTTTAGTGTTAGTTCCAAATATATGTAAGCCTTCCCATCTTTGCGAAATCGCTTATATCATCCTTCTACTTGCTTGGGGTCGTTTAGTTTGATGCATTTGCATCTTCCTGCTAACTTAAAACATGAATTTGAAGAAACTACTGATTATGGAAAGAATGATTGGTGTAGTTTTGATGTTATTTTATTTATTATGTTTCTAAATTGAAGAAAAATAGAGTACTTTATGTGCTTTCTTATTCTGGAGGACTATGAATTGTTGTTATGTGCCTAAAACAAAAACCTAGGAACAAAATGATGGTTAAGGCTAGTCATAGTGGGAGAATCATAACTAGTATCATGCATGCCATGTTGGCAAAATCTCACGTGGCACACCAATTAATGAAGAAATAACTTGTTAGAGTATCATAGGTCGATACCGTATCATAGCACGTAAAACTAGAAATCTTAATAACAAAATTTACATAGAGATTTTATAAATTAATAAATATACTACTATAATACTGCTACATGATACAATGCACTATAGGCATAGTATCATACACTAGTATCATATGCATGATACTACTATGCCATCTTAATATCAAATAAATATAATAGAAAAAACTAAAATACCAAATAATAGTGGAGACAGAAAGGTGAATTAAGAAACTTTACCCCCAAAAATCCCGAATAAAGTACATGTGGAAGCTCTTAATAATAAAGTCAGCGCACCAATAAGTTGTGGCTATTCAATACTAAATTAAGGAACGAGTCAAGGACTAGTCAAAGTTGTTTAGCTTAGTGCATTACGACGAAACTATTCCAGCGTGTATTCCAAATATGTAGTCATCGTTCTAGGTTAACTGATGTCATACTTTCAAGATTTTTTCCAATATTGTGTTCAAAATCTTATAGATTGACTATGTGGAAATCGTGTTATCGTACCTATAGATTTGCTTAATTATTTCATGTTCTGACCGACCATTTAAACTCTAAAACAATAGAAATTTCTAAATTTTGGTGAAAGTTTAGTAGATTGCAGGTGCCGAATTACAAAATAAGGGACCGTTGGTATGGAATATGGCTTGTCAAAGGCTCAAAGCAACAAATTGAAAATGGAGATGATTCTTCTACTACTCTCTCTTCCTTCCAAAATAAGCGACTTGTTTAGATTCGTATTTATCTAGACATATTTTAGTGTAACAATTTTCTGACCGCACTTCTGCAAAGATTTTTATGCCGGATGCTATAACTTTGACATGAAATCGTGTGTGAATGGTTCATAAATAAGTACAGGTTCAGGTGAACTAGAAGTTCGGCACGCCAAATATGTGGCTGCAACCAGACGCTGACCAAACATGGCTTGAGGCTGGCGGCCTTTGAGTTGTTACTTTGTTTAGTGTTTCCTGGCAAGAATGTGAGCTTGTTTGGCCCATAACCGAGTAGTATTATTTTAGTGGA